>OZ014519.1:277447890-278647890 GCA_963966055.1 Lathyrus aphaca | reverse complement strand
TCTTAACAACTTGAACAGGGGCTCACAGGTTGCAGTAAGATGAGATATGAACCTCGAAATGTAGTTCAATCTACCTAGAAACCCTCGAACCTCTTTTTCAGTCTTTGGTGCACGCATTTCTTGAATGGCTTTGACTTTGTCAGGGTCTACTTCAATTCCCTTTTCACTTACAATGAATCCCAGCAGCTTACCGGAACGTACCCCGAATGTGCATTTGTTGGGGTTTAGCTTCAGCTGATACTTCCTCAGAGGTTTGAATAGCTTCAACAGATTCACCAGGTGGTCTTCTTCTGTGAGGGACTTGGCAATCATGTCATCCACATAACATTCAATTTCTTTGTGGATCATGTCGTAGAATAATGTTACCATAGCCCGTTCATAAGTGGCACCCGCATTCTTCAATCCAAACGACATTACCTTATAACAGAATGTGCCCCAGGGTGTAATAAAAGTTGTCTTCTCCATGTCTTCAGGTGACATCTTGATCTGGTTATATCCTGAAAATCCATCCATGAAGGAGAACACCGAGAACTGAGCCGTATTGTCTACCAATACATCAATGTGAGGTAATGGGAAGTCATCTTTCGGGCTAGCTCTATTCAGATCCCGGTAATCCACACACATCCGTAATTTTCCATCTTTCTTAGGCACAGGTACAATGTTAGCAACCCACGGTGGGTAACTAGTTACAGCAAGGAAATCGGCGTCCCACTGTTTTTGTACCTCTTCTTTCATCTTCATGGCCATATCTGGACGAGTACGGCGTAGCTTCTGTTTTACTGGAGGACAGTCTTCCTTCAAAGGCAGCTTTTGCATAACAATGTCGGTATCCAGACCTGACATATCTTGATAAGACCAAGCAAAGACATCAACATACTCTCGCAGCATGTCAATAAGTTGCTCCTTCACTGAATCTTGCAGACGGGCCCCGATCTTTACTTCTTTCAAGTCTTCTTCGGTATCAAGATTAACCGTCTCAATTTCCTCCTGATGAGGAGTGATAACCTTCTCCTCTTGCCTTAACAGTCTGGCTAGCTCTTCAGGTAGCTCATAATCTTCTTCAACCCCTTCATCAGCTTGATTAATCGGATTGTCGAAGTCATACGAAGTCATATCAGTGTTGTTGTCGGTGCAGTCTAGAGGGCACTCTCTGCAAGGGTTTAGATTTGTTCATTTTAGTGATCAATTTTATCTTTCTTAGAAAAAGTGAAAATGAAGTTATTATTTTGAAAAACATTGCCACTTTATTTTTGTACAAAAAATAAAAAATGAAAAAACAGTGAGCGGGAAAAAAAAGACTCATTTGCAAAAGATGTCCTAATATTCATTAATTGATCGTTTGCATAAAATACAAGATGGCCCGATTACAAAATGAGCCCCGACATCTTGGGCAAGATGCATGACTTGATGCATGCTTAAAGACAGGAAATAATAATTACTCTGCAGGAGTAACTCTTATAATTTCCTGGGAAGACCAGTTTGAGACTTGGTTCCTTGGGATCCTTGGACTTATCCAGCTTTCCAGGTTGCGTTCATCTTCTTCCTCGTCTTCCAAACTTTTCACAGCATCCGTGGTTAGCATCCCCCGGCTGACAAATTTGAGCTCCGTTGCGGCCTCTGGTTGATCTTGTCGAGTTGGTCTGTAACCCAACCCGAATCTGTCTTCTTTCTTTTCTACTAGCAACAGCTTTCCCCAGCCTTGAGCGGTACCCTCCTCAACAACCTTCCGGGCCTGTTGATATGAAGTGATGGAAGTTCCAGACACAGAAGATGCTTCATTGATGTTAAGGGCCTAAAACCCCTGACTCATAGTCTCATGGATCTCCCCATCCATCTCTATATACTTGTAAGTAGCCAGCTGGCTAACAAAAATGTCTTCCTCTCCGCAGATTGTGATGATCTGACCTTCCCACTCAAATTTTAACTTCTGGTGAAGGGTAGATGTAACAGCGCCAGCGGCGTGAATCTAGGGTCTACCCAACAAACAGCTGTAGGCCGGCTGTATGTCCATCACAAAGAAGGTAGTTTTAAAGGTCTGTGGTCCAATCAACACAAGTAGATCAATCTCTCCAAGCACTGATCTCTTAGAGCCATCAAATGCTCTTACCACCAAATTACTTGGACGCAATGCCAAACCATCATACTCCAACTTCACCAAGGCTTTCTTTGGGAGGACGTTGAGCGAAGATCCAGTGTCCACCAGCACATGAGAAAGGACAGCACCTTTGCATTCCAAGGTGATGTGCAAAGCCTTGTTATGATTGCGCCCCTCCGTTGTTAAATCTGCATTTGTAAAGCCCAGTCCATGACTGGTGTTGACATTTTCAACCACAATTTCTAACTGATTAACAATAATCTCTTCTGGCACGTATGCTGCGTGCAGGACCTTCAACAATGCATTCCTATGGGCTTCGAAACACATTAACAGTGATAATATAGAGTGTAGATGTTTAGAATTGGCAGAATTTTTGACCAACAAGAAATATTGATTTCAGTTCAGAATGTCCTATCAGATGTTGGGACATTATCAAACAGAGTATAAGAACTTATTTCAGGATGTCACACCAAATGTTGGGACATTGTGTAAATGACTTAAGTTCAGTTTTTCAGGATGTCCCAACAGATGTTGAGACATCTCAAACCTGCTACCAGAATTAATTAATGACTAACTGATCTGAGATATTTAAGGAGAGTTATCTGGAATTAATTATGGATGGATAAAAACAGAACAAGGCGCATCTGTAGGGAGTTTTATTATGAGGATTCAGATTAATCAGAAGAACTAAATCACCTAGAATCTAGGAAGTAACAAACCCTAATTCAAGGTGGAAGCTGCATGTGTTTTAGGACTGGATTAACCTACAGAAAGCCTAAATTACTAACACCTATTTAATCAACAGAAACTCACAGAATTGAGTACGAATTTCAGAAGACCAAATAGTGTGTTTATTGTGTTAATAGCAGGTTGTTTTTATTTGTACCACTTGATGAGCTTTTAAGCATAAGTGCATTTGTGACTTGATTGAAACTGTGAAGTAAGATCAAGCTGTTTTGTTTGAAGAATGTCTTCAATTTTATTAAACTTGTAAACAAGATCACTGTGTGATTGAGGGGGAGTGAGTTGGTACTCATATCTAAGTTGTGTCTTAGGTAGAAATTGCATTGGGTAGATATTAAGTGAAAGATTAAACTGGGTTGTTTAAGTCTAGAATTAATATTACTTATAGTGGATTTCCTCCTGGCTTGGTAGCCTCCAGATGTAAGTGTGGTTATACACTGAACTGGGTTAACAAACTACTGTGTTGTTTAATTTTCTTGCTCTTTAAGTTTTGGTTATATCTGTCAAGTGTTGGGACATCTCATAGGACATCTCATACCTGATCACAGAATTTCAATTGGCATCAGAGCAGGCACCCTGCCTGTTTATACTGGGTGAGATCTAGGGAATACAAATTCTGGAATCATGGACAGAGATATAGGATCAGTAAATAGACCACCTATACTGGATGGATCTAATTATGACTACTGGAAACCAAGAATGATTGCATTCTTAAGATCACTTGACAACAGGGCCTGGAGAGCAGTCAACATTGGATGGGAACATCTTATCCAAGACACCAAAGATGGATCAAAAGTGTTGAAACCTGATGAAGAGTGGAGTAAGGAGGAAGAAGATTCAGCACTAGGAAACTCTAAGGCCTTAAATGCTTTATTCAATGGCATTTATAGGAACATCTTTAGACTTGTGCATCACTATGAGCTGGCCAAAGATGTTTGGGACACTCTCAAAACAACTCATGAAGGAACATCAAAGGTAAAGATGTCAAGACTTCAACTTCTCACCACCAAGTTTGAAAATTTGAGAATGAAGGAAGATGAGACAGTTCATGAATTCTACATGAACATCTTAGAAATAGCGAATACTTCTGGAGCCTTGGGAGAAAAGATGACTGATGAAAAGCTTGTAAGAAATATTCTCAGATCTTTGCCAAAAAGATTTGACATGAAAGTCACAGCAATAGAAGAAGCTCAAGACATATGCACAATGAAAGTTGAAGAGCTCATTGGTTCCCTTCAAACATTTGAGATGGGAATGAATGACACAAATGCAAAGAAGAACAAAAGCATAACCTTAGTGACAAATACTGATGAAGAAGAAGATGATGAATCAGAAACTGGTAAAAGCTTATCAGACAACATTGCTATGCTTGGAAGACAATTCAAAAAGATTCTCAGAGGGATGGAAGGCAAATCCAAACCCAGTGGAAGATACACAAACTCTTCTGAGAACAAAAGACCTTATGATGCTAACAGAAGGTCAAATTATGATGAAAAAACCAGTCAAGATAAAGGAATCAAATGCCATGGATGTGAAGGATATGGACACATTAGGAATGAATGTCCTACCTACTTAAAAAGGCAAAAGAAATGACTTTCTGTAACCTGGTCTGATGAAGACTCAGGAGGTGATTCATAAGAAGAATCAGCTAAGCATATCACTGCTCTAGCTGGATTATATGAATCTGAAAGTGAATCCAGTGAAGAGGAGCTTACTTTTGAAGGACTTGAGCAAGCATACAAAGATCTATACAAAAGAAGCATTGAAATATGCAGTGATGTTATAAAGCTAAAGAAGCAGAATGAGGCACTAAAAGATGAAAAAGCAAATGATCAAGAGATCATTGACACCTTGAAAAGTGAAGTAAGTCTTCTCAACTCCAAGTTGGAACACATGTCCAAATCTGTGAGAATGTTGAACAGTAGCTCAAGTACACTGGATGTTATTCTCAACAACAATAAGCATTCAGGGGATAAAAGTGGACTGGGATTCAACAAAGTTCATAAGGATGAAGCTAGCTCTAGCAAAACTAATCCAAAGTCCATACAGTCAAACAACATGTCCCAACAGATGTCTCAACATCATAAGAACACAAAGTCAAACATAATGTTCCAACAGATGTCTCAACATTCTGAAAAGAACAAAATGAAGAAGAAGTATCAAAGATGGAGATGTCATCATTGTGGAAGATTTGGACATATCAAACCTCATTGCTATAAGCTACATGGATATCCAAATCAGATGTATCAGCAACCTCTTAAGCAAAAGGTAGAAGTTACCAAGAATGTTCTGCAGAGACATCAAAGAGATCAGCAACCTCCTAAGCAGAAAACAGAGGTTTTCAAGAAGGTATGGAGATCAAAAGCTAGTCTTCATGCTGATCAAAGCTACATACCCAAGAACAAGATCAACAAGCAACCTTGGAACTCTACTAATGAACAATACACAGGGCAGAGGTATCAAAAGAAATCTCAACTCAAATGGTCAAAGAAAGGTGTTGCATATATAGCACATACATCACTAAGAGTATCAGCCAAAGAAGACTGGTACTTTGACAGTGGATGTTCAAGACACATGACTGGATTGAAGAATCTGCTAGTAGACTTAAAGTCACATTCATCCAGATATGTAACCTTTGGAGATGGAGCTAAAGGAGAAATCAAGGGAGTTGGGACCTTGGACTGTCAAGATGTACCAAGGCTAAATGATGTGCTACTGGTTAAAGGTTTAACTGCTAACCTGATCAGCATAAGTCAATTATGTGATCAAGGGTACAGTGTAAACTTTACCAAAACTGACTGTATAGTGTCTAACAAAGAACAAGAAGT
The DNA here is from genome assembly GCA_963966055.1 of Lathyrus aphaca. Classification (NCBI taxonomy): domain Eukaryota; kingdom Viridiplantae; phylum Streptophyta; class Magnoliopsida; order Fabales; family Fabaceae; genus Lathyrus; species Lathyrus aphaca. Next base: position 278,642,223 of record OZ014519.1, on the reverse strand, counting down.
TGTTATGAGAGGAGCCAGATCTAAAGAGAACTGTTACATGTGGGAACCTCAAGACTTCAGTCTCACTTCAACCTGTTCTTTAGCTAAAGAAGAAGAAGTGAAACTCTGGCACCAAAGACTAGGTCATCTTCATTTCAGAGGCATAAAAAAGATTATATCTATGGATGCTGTTAGAGGTATCCCTAAACTGAAGATTGATGATGGCAAAATATGTGGTGAATGTCAAATAGGCAAGCAAACCAAGATGTCCCATCCAAAGCTCCAACATCTGACAACTTCCAAAGTTTTGGAACTATTGCATATGGATCTTATAGGACCTATGCAGGTTGAAAGCCTTGGTGGTAAGAGGTATGCCTATGTGGTTGTTGATGACTTTTCAAGGTATACATGGATAAATTTCATCAAAGAAAAGTCTGATGTATTTGATGTATTCAAAGACTTATGCCAAAGAATACAAAGGGAAAAAGCCAGCTGTGTGATCAGAATAAGAAGTGATCATGGAAAAGAATTTGAGAACCAAAAATTCTTAGATTTCTGTTCTTCAGAAGGAATCAATCATGAATATTCTTCACCAATCACTCCTCAACAGAATGGGATTGTTAAGAGGAAGAATAGAACTATTCAAGAATCAGCAAGAGCTATGATCCATGCTAAAAAGTTACCTTTGTACTTCTGGGCTGAAGCTATGAACACAGCTTGTTACATCCATAACAGAGTTACTCTAAGGAAAGGAACCTTGTCCACAATCTATGAAGTCTGGAAGGGCAGAAAACCCACAGTTAAGTACTTCCATGTGTTTGGAAGTAACTGTTATATTCTGGCAGATAGGGAGCAAAGAAGAAAAATGGATCCTAAAAGTGATGAAGGGATTTTTCTTGGATACTCTATAAACAGCAGAGCATATAGAGTATTTAATTCCAGAACCAAGGTTATCATGGAGTCCATAAATGTGATAATTGATGATGCTCCTATAGATGTCCCAGAAGATGTTGGAACATCTGCTGATATCAAGATTGAAGCTGAAGACAAGAGTGATCATTATGACTTCACTCAAACTGATGAAAGGACAGAACAATCCAGCAAACCTCCCTCCATCAGAATCCAGAAGGATCATCCCAAAGACTTGATAATTGGTGATCTCAACAGAGGTGTAAGCACTAGATCAAGAGAAGTGATTTCAGGTTCCTGTTTTGTTTCTAAAATAGAACCTAAAAACATCAAGGAAGCTCTTACTGATGAATACTGGATTTGTGCTATGCAAGAGGAATTAGGTCAATTCACAAGGAATAAAGTGTGGAATCTTGTTCCTAGACCTGATGACATAAATGTGATTGGAACAAAATGGGTGTATAAGAACAAGTCAAATGAACAAGGAGTTGTTACAAAGAACAAAGCTAGACTTGTAGCTCAAGGATACACACAAATTGAAGGAGTAGACTTTGATGAAACCTTTTCACCAGTAGCAAGGCTTGAATCAATCAGACTACTTTAGGGAATTGCCTGTATCTTAAAGTTCAAGCTATTTCAAATGGATGTGAAAAGTGCCTTTCTAAATGGTTATCTCAATGAAGAGGTATATGTAGAACAGCCTAAAGGATTTGTTGATCCAAGCTGTCTAAATCATGTATACAAACTAAAGAAGGCTCTTTATGGTCTGAAGCAAGCTCCAAGAGCATGGTATGAAAGGCTGACTACTTTTCTTATCAAGCAAGGGTACAGGAAAGGTGGAATTGACAAAACCTTATTTGTTAAAGATGAAGAAGGAAATGTCATGATTGCTCAAATATATGTAGATGACATTGTCTTTGGTGGGATGTCTGATAGGATGGTCAAACATTTTGTCAACCAAATGGAATATGAATTTGAAATGAGCCTAGTAGGAGAATTAACCTACTTTCTTGGACTGCAAATAAAACAAATGGAGGACTCCATGTTCATTTCCCAAAGCAAATATGCTAAGAACATAGTCAAGAAATTTGGAATGGACAGTGATACTCATAAAAGAACTCCTGCCCCCACACATTTAAAGCTGACTAAAGATGAAAAGGGTGAGAATGTAGATCAAAGCATGTACAGAAGTATGATTGGAAGCTTGTTATATCTGACTGCTAGCAGACCAGACATAGCATTTGCAGTAGGTGTATGTGCAAGATATCAAGCTGATCCAAAAGTCAGTCATCTTAATCAAGTCAAGAGAATTCTGAAATATGTTAATGGTACTTGTGACTATGGCATAATGTACTTTCATGGATGCAAACCAATTCTCACTGGCTTCTGTGATGCTGATTGGGCTGGAAGTGCTGATGACAGAAAAAGCACTTCAGGAGGATGCTTCTTTCTAGGAAACAATTTGATTTCTTGGTTCAATAAGAAACAAAATTGTGTATCCTTATCTACAGCTGAAGCTGAATATATAGCAGCTGGAAGCAGTTGTTCTCAGTTGGTTTGGATGAAGCAAATGCTCACTGAGTACAATGTCCCACAGGATGTCATGACATTGTACTGTGACAACTTAAGTACAATTAACATATCAAAGAATCCTATCCAACACAGCAGGACCAAGCATATTGATATCAGACATCATTTCATCAGAGATCTTGTAGAAGAAAAAGTGATTTCATTGGAACATGTAGCTACAAATCTGCAGTTGGCTGATATCTTTACCAAAGCATTGGATGCTACACAATTTGAGAACTTAAGGGGCAAATTGGGAATCTGCTTATATGAGATTTAGCAGTTATGGAGATGTGCCAACATGTCCTATGACATTGTGTGGCATAAGCACCAGATGGCAACACCAGTCTGGTCAAGAACCTTGGGTATTCCATTCCTAATAATTCTCAATGTAACGGCTACTTATATAATAACAGCTTGCATTCAGCTATCCATATTCTCATCATACTATCAAAAGCGAATAGCATTAGCTAGTTGTTCTTCAGAAATCATCAACCCTAAAACTCTTCATCCATCTTCTTTGAAAATGTCTCAAAACCCTAACATTCCTAAAGAAATTCTCAACAAAGAAGATGTGGTTCATGCAACCCCTATTTATGTGGTACCCATGGAGTCAACCCCAATGAACGAAATCAGAGGAAGTGCTCCTCATGCTAAAAAGCCAAGAACTCCAAAAAGAACAAAAGATCAAGTCTGCAGCAAAGCCAAAGGCATTCCTTCACCAGCAAACATGCCTAAAAAATCTTCTGAATATGTGGATGCTTCCATAAAGGAGTTGGTTACCAAGGTCCTATCTGAACAAAGAGTAGTTAGTGGCATTTCTATTCCTCTAAACACCATGCCTGCCCCTCAAGAAGATCAACAAACTCAGGCTGCAAAGGACACTCCTGCTCAACAGGATGTCCCAATAGATGTTGAAACATCTGAGGATCAACAAAAGGTTTCATCTGATGCTGCTGTAGAAGAATCTGAGGACCAGAAAAAGGCCTCAAATGAAAGTGATGAAGAAGAATCTGAGGATCAGACCAAAGCCTCAACTTAAGAACATATCTCTGCTGATCAACCAGCTGAAGAGGAGACTGCTCAATCTCCTCCTGTGGTGAACCTAGAGCAGGATTCTGATACAGAGATCATTGCCTCTATAAGACCTAGCATAGCCAAAAGGCTCAGGACTAGGAAAGAAAAGATGCAAACAGGACATGCAATTCCGGAGAAGAAACAAGCTACCCCAAAGAAAGACAAAGCCAAAACTGTCTTTGGTCCTACAAAACAATGGAGCAAAGTCCAAACCCAAAAGAGGAAAGCTGTCACTCCATCAGACTCAGATGTTGAAGCAGATGTCCCAACATCTCCTCCAAAGAAGAAACCAGCACCCTCTAGGGCATCAACTGCTGTTCCAGAAGCTCTTTTGGACAACATCTCATTTCATCATGTCTCAAGTGTAAACAGATGGAAGTTTGTGTACCAAAGAAGGGTAGCACTTGAAAGAGAGCTGAGCAGTAATGCACTTGAGTGCACTGAATTAATTGATCTCATATCTGCTGCTGGTCTCTTCAAAACAGTCTCCAACCTCTCTCCCTGCTATGAGCTACTTGTCAAAGAATTCATAGTCAATCTTCAGGAAGATTGTGCCAATGGTAAGTCTGCTGAATTTAGAAAAGTCTTTGTTAGAGGTAGGTGTGTAGAGTTCTCTCCTCAGATCATCAACCAATTCCTTGGAAGAGAATCTGATGGACCAAATGAGCTAGGGAAGACTGATAACCAAGTCTGCAAGGTTATCACTGCAAACCAGGTCAAGGCTTGGCCAGTTAAAGGAAAGCTCTCAGTGAGCATGCTGACAAGAAAATATGCCATGCTGAACAGGATTGGTACAGCAAACTGGGTGCCTACCAATCACACATCTTCAATATCCACTGGCTTGGGCAAGTTTATTTATGCTGTGGGCACTCAGACTAAGCTGGATTATGGAGCCTACATCTTTGGTCAGACCTTGAAGCATGCTAGCTCATCTGCCACAAAGCTGCCAATAGCTTTTCCTTCCTTGCTGTGTGGTATAATGCTAAGTCAGTACCCTGGGATCCTCACTGAGAAGGACACAGTCTGCAAAAGAGAAAGCCCTTTGGCCTTTCACTACAAACTGTTCCTGAGTCATCATGCAGCAGATGTTGAAGCACCCTCTGGGACATCTGCAGGTCCTTCAAATGCAAAGACTCCAATCTCCAAGGCTGCATTGGTTGTTGAACTGAAGAGCACCTGTAAAGAACTTGAAGCTAGGAAGCAGAAGCTTGAGGAAATTATCCAAAGGCTGGAGAGTGAAGGTGATCAGAAAGCTGCTTCTGATGAAGAAACTGAGGAAGATGAAGAAACTGAATGTGATGAATCTGAGTGATCATTGTATGTGAGGAAAAATGTATGACAGCTACATTGTAATTCAGAATTAGTGTCTTTGGCCCCAAATTTGTGTCTAACAAGGGGGAGAACAACAACAACAAAATGTAATGCTGTTTAATTATGAATGAAAAATCTGTTTGTTTGTTGCTGAATTGAATCAGTGTGTTTTGATAAATATTTATGTTGCACCAAGACTGGATACATGTATGTTTGAGGGGGAGTAATCTCAAATATGATTCCACAGAAAAGTAATTCTATACTCTGATAAAAGAACTTCTGCTGCACTCTGATAACCAGAAAAGATGTTAGCCAAAAATTAGCCAAAGGGGGAGTTTGTAGATGTTTAGAATTGGCAGAATTTTTGACCAACAAGAAATATTGATTTCAGTTCAGAATGTCCTATCAGATGTTGGGACATTATCAAATAGAGTATAAGAACTTATTTCAGGATGTCACACCAAATGTTGGGACATTGTGTAAATGACTTAAGTTCAGTTTTTCAGGATGTCCCAACAGATGTTGAGACATCTCAAACCTGCTACCAGAATTAATTAATGACTAACTGATCTGAGATATTTAAGGAGAGTTATCTGGAATTAATTATGGATGGATAAAAACAGAACAAGGCGCATCTGTAGGGAGTTTTATTATGAGGATTCAGATTAATCAGAAGAACTAAATCACCTAGAATCTAGGAAGTAACAAACCCTAATTCAAGGTGGAAGCTGCATGTGTTTTAGGACTGGATTAACCTACAGAAAGCCTAAATTACTAACACCTATTTAATCAACAGAAACTCACAGAATTGAGTACGAATTTCAGAAGACCAAATAGTGTGTTTATTGTTTTAATAGCAGGTTGTTTTTATTTGTACCACTTGATGAGCTTTTAAGCATAAGTGCATTTGTGACTTGATTGAAACTGTGAAGTAAGATCAAGCTGTTTTGTTTGAAGAATGTCTTCAATTTTATTAAACTTGTAAACAAGATCACTATGTGATTGATGGGGAGTGAGTTGGTACTCATATCTAAGTTGTGTCTTAGGTAGAAATTGCATTGGGTAGATATTAAGTGAAAGATTAAACTGGGTTGTTTAAGTCTAGAATTAATATTACTTATAGTGGATTTCCTCCTGGCTTGGTAGCCTCCAGATGTAAGTGTGGTTATACACTGAACTGGGTTAACAAACTACTGTGTTGTTTAATTTTCTTGCTCTTTAAGTTTTGGTTATATCTGTCAAGTGTTGGGACATCTCATAGGACATCTCATACCTGATCACAGAATTTCATAGAGATTTTGGAGGGTGTCTGATGAAGCTGGTCCACCACTTTGTAATCACTCTTCTTGGTTATTCTCATGAACTCGTCCACCTCTTGTTCAAAAGACATCTTCGAAGTTTCTTTAATAGTTGGCTCTTCAAGTACCACATTCTTTCCTTTTGCCTTAGCAGCAGCTTCTGCTTCGGCATTGGGTCTTGGTGTTTGTGAGGCAAAAAGGCGTCCGCTTCTGGTGAAGCCTCCGCCTCCCCCAACATTGTCAACTTGTGGTGAAGAGGTTGCTGAATCTAGAGTGATTTTCTTCCCGTCGTAGTAGAGATCAGAACCATAGTGCCAGGGTATGGCATTACTGCTTTTATAAGGAACATGTCCAGGCACCGTAATGGTGACCGGACTGATTGCTGCAGCGGAAGGAACTGTGATGGTATGCGGGTCGTAGTAGATTGTGATTGGAGATCTGACGGGAGGTGTTGCAGTTTGTTGTTGGAAATTGTTGTTGTGATGAACATTTGCTGGGTCATAATAGATCGTGACCATTGAGAAATCTTCATTAATGTTTACTGGTGTTGTAGGAGATTTCGTTGATGAGATGGGTGCTGATGTTGTAGAAGAAAATGTTGTTGAACTCTGATCTGTCGAAATAATGGATGGAGTGATTGCTGGTGTTGTTGATGAATCAGTGGGAATGATAGTTGTTGCAGTTGTAGGAGGGTTTGCTGAAGGAAGAATTGTTGATGTTGTAGGATAATCCATTATTGTTGAAGAAAAAGTTGTTGAAGGAGCCGTTGTAGTAATTTGCAAGATTCCATCTCTGATGAGGCCATCTATGCCAAACCTTAGCTTCTCACAACCATTAATAGTAGCCTTGCATAATTCACGCAGGCCCCACAGCCCGAGAACACATGGCATCTTAAGAGTTGAGCCTTGACTTCTGCCAGTGGTGTTTGAACCTGTGCAACATTATCAATCAATGTAGATGGTTGGTCCTCTTCTATTGCATTAATCCTAGGCCCACCATGATTAGGCATAGGATTCCTGTTGACATTCGGAGGAGGTGCGAAATTGAGAGCTTTGGAATCGACCAAATCCTGAACCTTCATCTGAAAGGCTCTGCACTTCTCGGTATTGTGACCAAGTGCGTTGGAGTGAAAGGCACACCTGGCATTAGCATCATAATTCTTCGGGAGATTGAGAGGATCTGGTGGAGCCAACGTCCTTAACTCAACCAGGTTAAGTTTCAGGAGTTGTGGCAGTAAAGCAGCATAAGGCATAGGGATTGGGTCAATCACCCTATTTGCGTGAGATGGCCTCTGTTTAAAGGGGCACTGCTGTTGGTTGCTATTGTTGTTGCTGTACGTTCTTTGCTGCGGAAAATGAGACTGTGGCTGATAGTGAGGTTGTTGTTGTTGAGGATATAATGGCAGCTGTGGAACTGGAGCCGGAATAGTAACAGCGGCTATTGATCTGTGAGAATACTAGGGTCTGCCCCTGCCTGCATGGATAGCATTTGTTTCACCCGCCCTTCGGTGTCCTGCAAAAGGTTTTCTGGTATTGTTGGAGGAGCTTGCACCATTGTCAGAGATTTTGCCCATCTTCAAAAGACTTTCAATTCTCTCAGCAGCTATAACTACATCAGCAAAACTGGTAGAATAGAAAACAGCAAGTCTATCAATATAGGTTCCCTGCAAGGTGTTCATAAACATGTCAGCCATTTCTCGTTCCGACATGGGTGGCTGGATAGTAGCAGCAATCTGTCTCCACCTCTGAGCATAATCCCGAAAGCTCTCCCTTGAAGACTGAGACATGCCCATTAGAAGAGTTCTATTAGGAGCCTTGTCTAGGTTGTACTGATATTTCCGGATGAAGGCCTCGGCCAAGTCCTTCCAACATCTTATAGTGGCCCTCGTCATATGCGAATACCATTCTCTTGAAGCTCCAGTCAGACTGTCCTCGAAATAGAACATCCATAACTTCTTATCCATGGTATAAGCCTTGACTCTCCCTAAGAAGGATTGCAGATGAGTACGCGGGCATGAGGTACCATTATATTTCTCAAAGCAAGGGGGTTTGAATTTGTGGGGAATCCTCACCCCATCTACCGGTCCCATATCCATCACGTCGAAGCCTAAAGAATTCTGAGACTCCAAAGATCTTAACTTTTCAGCAATCTCATCCAGTCTTCTGTCATACACCTCATCCCCATCTCCAATAACAGTGAATTGTTCCTCTTGGGGATCCTCTTGCAGGATTCTGCCCCCAGCAGTATTGCCTTGAACATTCCCTGGGATATTAACATCTGGATTCAAGTGGGGCCCATACTCTGGTGGCTCAATACGAGGCTGCCCTCGTTCATTATTGTTGGTTCCCCCTGTCCCAAGGTGGGGCTCTTCAGGTGCCTGTCTTTCTACTAGCTCTCTCAACCTCTCTTGGCTCTGTGCTAAGCCAGTCATTACTGCCATAAACTGAGACATTTGGTTTCTCATCTCGACCCTTTCGTTTGCCATTTGATTTCTTACTTCAGTCAGGTCCTGCTGCACCTGATCCATCTGAATGCCTGGAAGGTTGTTACGAGTTGGGTACCGGTGTGTGCGGTTGATAGGGAACACTCGGCGACGAGCAATGTTTCCTGAAAGCATAACAAGGTGAGAAACAAATAATAAACAAGAGCCTACAAAACAAAGAAAAAGTTAGCATGCAATGCAGTATGCTTATTTGTTTTCCAAGGTATCCGGTTTGGTTCTTGGTTTTGACCTTTCCAGACCTCGAGGAGATGCTTGATGATGTTGAAAGAAAACCCACCAAAATAAAACGAACTGATACATTACAAATAATTAAAATACATAGTCTGTTTACAATACATGCCCATGGTGGGTCAAAAATACAACAAAAAGGAAAAGTACATCAAAAGGAAAGAAATACAAGCAAAAGGAATCAGACATCCAATCCAAAGTCATCTTCCCTGACTTCCTTCGGGAGTGCCTCAGTCACCGGACCAGCTGGGTGCTCTGTAATGGTCCTAATGAGGAGGTTCCTGGTAGAAATGGCATTAGTCAGCTTCTTATGCCTGTCCTGATCTTTTGATCTCTTTAACCCCGCTCACAGCTTCAATTCTGATATCTCCTTCTGAGCTGCCAACAAAGCTTCCTGCTGCATCTTCTCATTGGCCTCCAGCTATTCAATCTTGGCTTGAGTTCTCTGGTTTTCTTGTGTACGGGCTTCGGTGATCCTGACTTTCTTGTAGATAGTGCTCAGCCCTAGCTTTATGAATCTTGGCCTCCTTGCAGGCATTCTTCAATATTTGTTCCCCGGCTCTGGCTTTCCTTATGTAGTCATTTGTCCTCTCAATCTTGGTCAGATGCTCAATTTTGAGCTTTTCCAATCTTTCAATATCCATACGACCGTCACTTCTTTCCCAAAGAGTCTTCTTCAAGGCCTGAGATAGCTGCTCATTCCTTTCCTTCAACTTTTCAAATTCCTCTAGGCTAACAGTTGTTGTAGGTTGTACTGTAGATGGTCCAGGTGTGTCTTCCAAGGTGAAAGGCATCCTGGTGATCTGAGCTCTAGTACGGGACCAGTCATAGTACTGAGCTGAAGCAACATTGTTACATCTTCCAAGGATGGCTGTCCCCTTGGTCTGGATGTTGTCCCATGCCCAGGCAGCTTGCCTGACAACAGCTGAATTAGGTTGAACTTCATAGTATAGGGTCTCAGCTAAATCCTGTCCCCTGGGAGGGTGAACTAAGGCATATCCCAATTGTCTCTTAAGCAGTAAAGAGTTGTAATTGATGCAACCTTTTACTCCTATTAGAGGCACATTAGGGTACTGCCCACAACTGGTGATAATGTCCTTACCTTTGGTGCTCTGGGTGCACCATCTGATATCATCTGATGTTAAGGCAATGAACCTCTTGGCCCAATTCTTATGCTAATGTGGGTTCAAGAAAGCATCTGATTTAGGCAGGTGTCTGAGTAGCCAAGTGTAGAACAAGGGAGCACAGCATCTGACCAACTTCCCCCTTTGCTTTTCATTTCTCTGATGGATGGAGTAATAAAAATCTCCTAGCAATGTAGGTACTGGGTTCCTCAGCAGAAACAAGTGGATGGCATTCCTACTAACAAATTTGGGTTCATCTGCAAACAATATAGCCCCATATATGCTGAGGGCTAAAAGTGCACAGACTGCCCTCCATTCTCCCAAAGTAGCCTTCAGGATGGCCTGAGAAATCAAGAAGTCCAGATGTAAACCAGGAATCCCAACTTTTGTGGTCATGTTTTGCTCAATAAGGGCAGGCTCCAAGTGCAACGCCCTTGCTATCTCTTCGCTTCTGGGAGCAGTCATCTCTGGGTTAAAGGGGATCCCTCCTCTGACAGGCACTCCAATCAACAAAGAAAACTCCTCCAATAGAGGCCCAATCTGGAAGTCTGGAAAGGTGAAGCATCTAAGTGGGGGGTCATAGAACTGCAAGCATGTGTGGATCATGCTTCTCTGAGAAGAATCAAGGTCCATAACCATGTACAAAATACCCCCATAGTGCTCTTTGAACAATGGGATGTGGTCAGGTGTGATGAGTGACTGGACCTGCCTGATACCAGTCAAAATGGGCTTAAAGAAATGGTAAGATATGTTGCTTTTCCTTGGAATATCCATGAGTGCTGGTGAAAAATCTGAAGTCAAATGCTGATGAAGATCATAGACTGAAAAGCTGGAAGTAAGTCTCTGACAGACTGATGCAGATGAGTCTCTGACAGGCTGAAGGAGATAGCTGAAGCAGAGGTCTAAGTAACATAAGGGGTCAAAACCAAAACCAAGATATAATGAGGTGGATACCCTGAAAAACAAATAAACAAATGTTAAATGATGCAATGATGACATATGCAAATGATATGCAAGGGTTTGTGATCATGAGCTGGATCTGATTATCTGTCTTGGTATAAGGTCCATGTATGTTCAAAAGTCCGGATGGAGGTTCAGAAATCCAGTAACCAGGGTGGGGGACTCAAATAAAGAGTCACATGTCCAGGGTTAATCACAAGAACTGTCCAAAGTGAGGTACTCTTAAACAAAACAGTAACAGTGTATGATGTGGCCAAGGGTTCCTGCAAACCTGTAAACAACCCAACCCCTTCACATGTAATGTTCTAGAACAAAGATCCTCAGACTTGGATTAGTTATGAGAAGTGTAAACACTTCTAACCCGGAGGTACAGTGTTTACAATAACCATAAAAGATCCTCCTCTAATTCACCCCAGATTCTGAAGGTCATAATAAAGGTCATCTAGACTTAGCAGGCTTCCCAGATAGCCCTAGCACTACAGGAAATCCGTAGCACAAAGTTCTCAAGAAGAAACCCACATCTGAACCGTGTTTCATATTCCCGCACCAGACTGAAATGGAATGGGAAAGAACATGAACCACTCTAGCCTAGGTGTCACTCAGGTCCCAGGTATAGGACCTTAATCACTCAGAGAAACCCCACCCACCAAGGAAAACCAGATCCAGTACAGCGATAATGACAGTATAAAATATGCATAAGACTGTAAAAGAAAGCAATAAATAAAGCTGTACATAAAGCAATAAATAAAACAAATAAATACACACAATTAGCACATAACACCCCCGTAAACACAAATCAAGCAAGCGCTAGGAGGAACCCATAAAAAGAACCAGAAGCCCTGGTTGCAATATAAGGTTCCCCAGCAGAGTCGCCAAGTTGTCGCACCCACCAAATGACACATGGCCAAGAGGGGTACAGACGCGAACGGTCGACGAAAGGAGAGAACATGAAGAGGAACTGAAAAGAGTCACCAGCTAGGCATTTTTATCCCGAAGGAAATGTAATGCTGCATAAACCTAGAAAAAAGATGGATAAGACGGTTGCGAACCAGAGAAACTGAGAAAGGGGGTTGGTTACAACCTGGGAAGGTATTAGCACCCAGATTGTCCGTCGTACTCGATGGGATCCACGCTTGAAAGATTGTGTTTAAAGGGGTAGTGTTAGAGCTATCTGTGTGTAAAAGCTGGAAAAGAATACAAGTGTCAGTGCAAAAGAAGTGTGAAGTGAATAAAAGGAGTGTCAGTGCAAGAAAAGAGTGCAATTCTCAGGACTAAGAGGCTTAAAAGAATAATGCTGGAAGAGGCGGAATATACATAGACTTTTGTTCGATAACAGTTAAGTTATGCCTACGTATCCTCTCGTGCAATGAGGAAGTCAGAACACTGTAGTTCGACTCGAAGAGACTGAAAGATAAATTGACTTGTGAACTGCTTACTTGTCTATGCTCAAGTGTATGACCTGTCTGGCTCAGGTGCAAACTGTCTTGCATTAGACGGAAGAAGCAAGCTCTCGTTTGTGAGTGAAGATGATGAGAAAAGAATCCCGAAGGAGACGATTATTGTTTGTTTTTGTGTTTTCAATCTTTTATTTCTTTTTGAATTTGTCATAAGAAAATGAGCTTAAGCCTAAACCAAGGGTTAGTAAACTCATCACATCCTCCCTCTGATTAGGGGTAATGAGAATACCTTAAGTATGAAGTAAACACCTCACACTTAATCACCATGTTGTAGGATTAAGATCATTAACCTACTTGCATTTACTTAGATGTTTTTGGAGTTTTTGTTTAGTGTTAAGTAATGAGTTTAAGCCATAATCAAGGATTTAATGGACTCATTACACCATCCTAATAGAAGGATAATAGATGAGAACATTTAAGCTGAGGAAGGCTCCTCAACTTAATCCATGATTAGGGATTAACCTCATGACAAAACAAGGCCTTTATTAAAGTGGATTTTAGTCAATGGTAAAATTAATAAGTGAATTTTATGATTTGTAAAACAACTTGAGGGGGACTTGTCCATTAACACTAGGGTTAGTCCTTCTTAACCAATTAAGGAAGAATTAGAACCCTAATGCAAGGCCCAAGTTACAAGCTTGATGTCTTAGTGATTATTTGTTGAATTGATTAAGAGATTTAAACACATTAAGGGTTTAACACTTAGGATTAAAGTTATACACCCCATCCTAAGAGAAGGATGCAGGCATAACCTTAATCACAAAGCCTTAAAACCTTTAAGGTTTAGTCCCTGTAAGAGATGAGAAGAGAAGACACAAAAGATGACACAAAGGTAAAACTAATGGGGGGACTAATCAAACCCTAATTGTGATCATGCTTGGGTATTCCTAGGGTTTATGAGGCTTGCAAGAGATCTTCAGGAAAAGCCACCAAGGAAGAAGCAGATGAAAGGAAGAGAAGCAGAAGAAACAAGTCAACTTACTTCACTTAAGAAGATAAGTTGCTTGAAGAAAGAAAGTGAGGAGGGAACATGAATGAGCAAGCTCACTCTAATACACATACAAAATGCAGAAAAGATGCATGATAGAGATGAGAAGTGATTATGAGAAGTGAAGGCAAATTCACTTCTCAAGGTAACTTACCACCTGAAAAGTTAGTAAAAGGAAATGGGAATGAAATGAAAATGTAAAGTATGCAATGATTCAAACCAAAACCAGAAGCATATTCATGTTTTTAATGATTCTATGAGATGATGCAAAGACATGCCAAATGCAATGGATGATCATATAAGAGATAAGAATGCAAATGAAGCATGAAAGGAGCATGAAAGCACATGAATGCAAGTGAAATGAAATGAAGGCATAACATGGAAAATGAATGATGCAATGATCAAACATGATTATAATGTGTCCTAGGATGTCTTATATGTCATGTGAATGCACAAAAAGTCATGGCAAGTTCATGGATGCAAGCATATGTGAGATGAATGCAAGTGAAGATGCAAAATTAGGGTTATATGAACATGTGAGATGCAAAACTCAAAGACAGAAGCAAATCATAAGATAAAAAATTGAAAATGCAATCAAAGGAACCCTAAACCTATACTAGGTTACCATCCAAAGGGGGAGGTCAAAAGCTTAACCTAGAAGGAATTATGAATTTCCTAAGTTTCTAAGGTTTTTTTAGGTGATCCTCAATGTAAAATGCCAAACAATTTGGAAATGAAAGATAAAAATGTAGCAAAAATGTTTTTAGAAACTAGAAGGCATTCTTAGAACAATGCAAAAAGAACCATTCACAAACTCAACTTGGTTTAAAAGTTATGAATTTTTCAAGTTAGGGTTAGAAATGAACAAAATTAAGAACCGTAATTCAATGAAAAATGTCAAAGCATGATCAAAACAAAAAAGAAATTTGTATAGTGAGTTTGTAAATGTTTCTAAATGTCTAAAAATGTTCTCATATTTGTTTGGTGATTTTTAAATACTTAAATGTATTTTTAATTAATTAATTTTAATTAATTAATTAAATAAAACATTTAAATGATTTAAAAATACTTTTTTAATGCAAAAAATGAAAATAAAAATATTTTTGATTTCTGAAAATTAATAAAAGGTTTGATACAAATTCTCAGAATTTTTTGACTATTTTGACTATTTTTAAAAATTCGTGCAAAAGAAATTAAGAAAAATGCAATAAAAATTAAATAAATGGAAAGTAAGCAGGATAAATGGTTGGGATTGAAACTGGGTTTGGGAGGGTTGACCTGGCGTGCATCTGGATGACCCACATTTAAACTTAACTAAACTGAATTAATTAATTAAATAAACCTAATTAATAACTAATGACTCAATCTGGTCCACACAATCACGCGCGGGAAGAAGGATCAAACTGCCCCCATTTAAAAAATGCCCTAACCCTAATTAATTAAGTTAATGACTATCAGGTGGCCGGAAATGACCTCCGGTCATCTTCTCCGACCACACTCTCCCCTGAAAATTCCCAAATCACTCCCTAGGTCATGATAAGCTCCCCAAATCTCCAGAAATGATCCCCAAACCCCATAGAACAAGAATCCAGCAACATAATTCATTTATTTTGCACCATAATCATGATTCGAACAAAACATGAAAATGGACAAAATTTCAGAACACGCATACACAGTCAATACTCAACCATTCTTCAAAAATAAATGTTCATTGCAATCAGGAGAGCAAACTCTACCATCTCATAACTAAAGAAAAGATTTCTGGAAAAATGTTTCAAGAAGATACTTGAGATGAAGCTTTGCTAATGGAGCTGCCTGGGCCTTCTTCTTGATGCAAACAACCTCCTCTAACCTCCGTTGAACTTCTTTGATGCTTTGCTGAAGTATATGTGACCTCTTTTTAAAGTTCAGTGAAGTTCAGTTTAGGGGGGGGGGGGAATCGTATTTTGTGTATGATGACTTTCAGGGCAAAGTGAAGGGTGGTTTTTGTTCCCTATGATGTGTAGAGATGATTGGTGAAGAAAGATTTGAGGTTTGATGTTTGTGCTGGGTGTTTCGAAGGAAAATGCAAAGGAGGATGATTTTTGGTAAGTTCTGAATGTTGGGGATTCAGGCTTGATTCTTGTGTGAAATGGCTTGCATAAAGCATGTATGTGAAGCTGTGATAGGTCAGAATAGTTGGTGTGGGCTATGCTTATTGGTATGGTGCAAAATGCAAAACGTCAACATTAGTTGTACTTTGAGGTATAGGCTGGTTCAGGCCAAGTACAAAGGGGTGTCTGGTGCAACAAGATTCAAGGATAGCCATGGAAATCTCTTTGAGGCAAATCAGCAAGTTGTGACAAAGTTATGGGAGGTTTTGCAAATTCATGAACCTTTGGCCCTTTTGAGATTTCTTTATGTGCAAGTCATGGAATTTGGAAATTCTTGGGCCAATTATGAGTTTTAAGCTAAGCACTGTGATGTTATGATGTGTAGAAGTCACTTTGAAGTCACAAAATAATTGACAAGAGGTTTTGCAAAAATCCCTCTTTGGCGCATTCTTGAAAATTATGTGACTTTTGCCAACTTTGGAAAGCCATAACTTGAGTTCCAAAATGAATTAGACCTTGTTCTTGTACTTTTTGAAAAGGGAATGATCCAATCTACAACTTTCATGACCAATAATTTTTCATTTGAAGCATTTTTGGTTGAGAAAGAGGAGGTTGAAAAACTTCCCCAAAATGGAAAGTTTACATTACAAGTCATTTCCATTTTTGGCAACTTTTGGTTTTGTTCATTTTTCTTTAAATTTGTGAACTTATAAGCACTTCAATGATCAAATAAAGACCATATAACTTCAATTTGATGAAAAATCCACTTTGGGTCCATTGATGGGGGCCTCAGATGCCCTGATTTGGCTCTGACTTGCTCAATAAGCTGCCCAGTGATCAGATGACTTCCACAATGGATTTTTTTCTCAAACTTGGTGTACATGATCCTTATACAATATTAAGACCAATAGAAACAAGAATGACAAAAAAAATTGGAGTTATGGCCTCTGAATCCAAAACCCTAATTTTAGGTCATCTGTGTAGTTAAATCCTGGCTCTGCTTCCATGCCTTGCCAGTTCTTGTGATTCTTTGACTTCCTTGATCTTTGGAGGATAAAATATGATGTTTTAACATCCATGGACCCTCTTGGAATAATTGAAGACCTTTGGAGTGGCTCAGAAGGATCCTGGACTACTCAGATCACAAACCCTAGATGCAGATGAACTTGAACTTATGCAGATGAAGCAAATATGCAATATGAGGTGGTATGCTTATGCTTATGCAAACATGAAAGATCACAAGCCATGGTATGAACTTAGTGAGAGAAAATTTGGGGTGTTTACACACGCGCTTCACTCTCCCCCTTTCTCTCTCTCTCTCTCACGTTTTTCACTCATTCTTCCACTATCTCTCTCATTGCTTTTCGTACCAATGAAAGAAGAATGAGGTCACATGAAAACCATCTTCACAACACATTTCGGACACCCCACTAAATCACCCTTGGATCATATCATCTTTTCATCACATTTCCATCATTTAATACCATGTTTCCAAAATTTCTGATAAACCGTAACAATCGTGCACCACATTTACACCTGATTTAATTTGAAAAAAAGTCACACGGTGCTTGCTGAGTTTTTGAAAAATATGGCATAACAAACACACACAACAAGATGAGTCACAAGAAATAGACTCCATCAAATATTCATCACTCAAAAAAATATAACAGAATTGGAAAGAAAGAAAGAATAACAGAATGAGAAAAAGGGATTGAAATTCTTTTGGAGTCACATTTCATCCACACAAAAAAATAATAACGACGAATTCAGTTTCATTCTTCTTGAGAAAAGAAAAAAATGACAACAAGTTTTCTTCTTTCACTTTTTTTCTTCATCACTTGCGGCTCCTCTTTTTCAATCTGCAGTTTTTCATTATTCTTCATCACAGAGAAAACAAGAAAAATCAGAATTCATTTTCATTCCTTCGTCACACCAAAAACCTATATCTTCACTTTCTCTCGCACACATCAACATAACAGATATTCCTCGTTCTTCATCATCAAACACAAAATCCGATTGAAGTTTCTATTTCCATTCCTCATAATAACAGAACTTCACTCTTAGATTTGAAACAAAAGAAGAGTTCTTGATCACTCTCCTTCAACACGTGAAACTGAAGATGTCGTCTATTCTTCGTAAAAGCTATAACCAAATTAGTCTCAAGCTCATCAACACCTTGCGATTGTTGAGACGAATTCATCATTAACTTTGTTATACTGAACCAATATTTTCATTCTCCTTCATCAACTACATCAACCTTATCCTTCCTCAACGATTCACAACAACAAAACCATAAGAGAATCAAGGTCAGAAGCAAAAGTGGAAGGAGAATCAAAATCGAACTAAAGGAGATACTCACCGTAGTTCGTTCTTCGTCATCATGTACACGAATTCAAACTCTCTTGTTCATGATTGTGTGTTGTGATTGCTCTCGTTTCTATTTACGCGGATCCGTTGGTTTAGTTGAGATTTTGTTTTTTTGTTTACGGATTCATGACGAGGGGGCTTATACCATTTGGTAGAGATACTGCTCTAAGTATCCCCAAAGAGCCTTCACTGGTAAGGTACTGCTTTGATAAACTAGAGAATCTCATTGTTCGAGATACTGCTTTGGCATTCTCCGAAGAACCTTAAATTATAAAGGTACTGCTTCGTAAGACCCGAAGAATCTCATGATATGGTAAGATATTGTTCTAGTATCACCGAAGAACCTTGACTAAAAGGAACTACTTCGCATGATCTAGAAAGTCTTGCACCGTTTATTCGAGATACTGCTCTAAGTATCCCCGAAGAGCCTTTATGGTTAAGGTACTGCTTTGCTTGGATTAGAGAATCTCATCGTTTGAGATACTGCTTCGGAATTCTCCGAAGAACCTTAAATCGAAAAGGTATTGCTTCGCAAGACCCGAAGAATCTCATGTTATGTTAGAGATACAGTTCTAGTATCACCGAAGAGCCTTGACTGAAAGGAACTGCTTCGCATGATCTATAAAGTCTTGCACCGTTTATTCGAGATACTTCTCTAAGTATCCCCGAAGAGCCTTTATGGTTAAGGTACTGCTTTGATGAACTAGAGAATCTCATTGATCGAGATATTGCTTTGGAATTCTCCGAAGAACTTTAATCAAAAAGGTATTGCTTCGCATGGCCCAAAAGAATCTCATGTTGTTAAGACATTGTTCTAGAATCACCGAAGAGCCTTGACTAAAAGGAACTGCTTCACATGACCTAGAAAACATCGTGCCATTGTTCGATATGTTTCTTCAAGTATCACCGAAGGGTCTTGAATGTGAGAAACTGCTTTGTTGGATTGGAGAACATCATTGATTAAGGTACCGATTTGGGCATTCTCCAAAGAGATTTTATTGTTAAAGAACTGCTTCGCGTGACCCAAGGCATCACACGTTTTGTTAGGATCTTGTCCCTGAAGAAGCCCTAATTCATAAGGGACTGCCTTGTACGACTTGGAGAAGTTTATTCATCGAATTGGGATGTTGCTTTGTTAGTACGAAGAATCTCAGACATTTTGTTCAATTTGCCAATCTTATCCTCATATCCCTTTCAGTGGTGTCACATTTTCTCTCTTGTCGGACAAATTTCGGGGTCTTTTTACATCTAATCGACTTCTACCCTAAAAGGATTGAACTCCATGCAACAGTTTAGTCCTTCGGGCTCAAGGCAATTAGATAGGGGCATCTGTCATACCCCAAATTTGTCCTACTTTCTCGACTTCCCATGATGCTTGGTTGATTGGTGAGAATGTTGGTTCGAATGATCATTTGGCCTCTGACCATGAGATTCAAGTCATGGAGTCCTTTTCTGGTTGAAATTGTGTGAAAATTGTTCATACGTAGTTATTGACTGAAAAATGGGCATTGTAATTTTGCAAAATTTGGAATGATTAAGATGGTATGAGGTTTAAGAAAGGTGATAGAAAAATTAAACGCATTGGATCATTCATATCCGAAGGGGATGGTTTTAAGGCCATGGACTCACCAAGTTGTATTGAACTGTTTAAACCTAACCTATCATCCTTATTTCAAACTCACTTGAAATCACAACCACCGTGGATTGGGTTTGTTGTTGAAATTATGATAGAATTAGTTGATGAGGTTGTCTATTTGCTAATTGGTCAAGAGAGTATTGATTGAGATAAAGGAGGCATTAAAGTGTTCAAGCCAATTTGTTCCATATCCTTCATGTAGTAAAGCCAAGACCAAGTGGCACAAAACTAATGTCTACAGGAAGATACATCCACGAGACCAAAGTTACTATTCAACAAGCAAGGTTTAAATAACAAATTCAAATGTTGAAAAGGTTGACTAAAAAAAATCAAAGTCTAAAACTTAGAATGGATAGAAAGACAATTACCATTAAATTTCAACATATTTCTTTTCTTTGAAATCGTCATCATTACAGTAACCACAAATGTATCATGTCTAAAGAAGTGTAATTACTACACGCACAATTAACATAATAGCAACATGCCGTGAATGCCAAAGCAATGCTTGCACAAAAGGAAAGTCTATTGGGTTAATATAGGCATTCAAGAGAAAAACAAACTTGCTTACACAAAAAAAATTCGAACCGAGCTATACTTAAGGGATTTCGGACAATTGAGGTGCAAATGGTAATTATAAGAACCAAATGTCAATCTCACATATGAGTTTCATGCTACCAAATGAACAACAAATGTAAATTAATTCAGTCATAGTCTACTGCTAATTTAACATGCTTTGTCAATCCTAAGTGTGAATCATATGTCTTTTCCTTTGATCCCAAAAGTGTGTAGAGTTTACATTTCCGAACGACAGATATGTTATCATAATCCACTTTCAAGTGCTTTCAACGTGGACGACGTGGCAGACTACTTACCCTTTTTGATTTTGCTTTTTCTTTCCATATTTGAAGAACATTAGGATGATGGGTTCGAGTCCTCAGCAAATTATCTGCAATACAAAAAGGGGAAAGTAGAACATACAAGATAAAATCAGATATGCGATTGATGAGCAAAGCTGAGGCAAACATCATGAAAAACAAAATCCCAATATGCAGAATCCAAAGAGAAACAAGAGGAATATTGTAAGATCTAAATTGAATTGCAAGGCATTTACATGAACAACAAATCCTAATTCTACACTGAGATTCAGCTTAAGAAAATTAAGGAACTTGAAGTTATCTTTATGCTTCACATGGATCTTTGTTTCTTCTATCAGACTTGTCCATACCAAGCAAGTTTTGTTAGCTCATTGAAGTTCTTACAAGTCCTTCTAAAGTCATATATTGAAGCCCTATCTCCCACCTATGAGACACCTGCATATTCGTGTTGAATCAATGGTTGATATCAGTGAGCAAGCAAATCCACAGGAGAGGAATTCAGAATAAAAGTTTCTAAAGCAAGACAACAATACACCATTCATTCTGAACCAAAACCATGAAAAAGCAAATGTCTAAGTTCACCGCAAATTGCTATGGAAGTTTGAAGTTTACCGCGAGATAAAAGCAGGCTTGTAACGAAAACAGAAGTGCCCAGACCCTGGTGAAACCAAGCATACAGGAGCGAAAAATTACGAAACGCATGGCAGCAGACGAAAATTCGCAGCATTAACATAAGCTAAACAAGTTATGCTCATCACAGGACGTCATTTCCAAGCCAAGCTATGAGATCATACCCTGTTCCACATTATTTCAAACCTCCAGAGCATTAAACATGTTATGATTTCACGAGACAATAGCCCTGAAAGCACATTCAGCTAAGATCATTAGTCAGAATTTCAAAGCAACGCGAGGAGGTGACAGTGACTTGGCTGAATAAGCGCGAACAAACATGTGGTACAAGGAAACAAGGTTTATGCAGTAAAGAAAACAGATTTTGCAGCGAGAACATACCAGGCAGTGAAAACAAGCTTTTACACTCAAGTTCGTAGAGTATGCTGCAGGCTACTCATATGAAAATTCAAGCCGCCAACCAATTTAGAAAGCTTCAGTCTTCATTAGCTTCAATCAATCTTGGTTGAAAGGCTTCATCAATATCAACGACTAGAATAATATTCGCATTGCAAGCGGGCCTGAATTCAGAAGTAAAGAAAGGAGGTCATATAAGGGTTTATTGTATCATAACCATAAAAACTAAATATGTAGGAGTCATGAAGCGATGGAAAATAGCAATAATACCTTTAAGGACGAGTTCATACCTAAACAACTTCGCACTATACAAAATCCAAACCACCGAGATCCCGTTCGAGCACAATGACCAAGGCAATCCATACACGACAAAGTTGTAATATCGTCTGGTGAAATTTCCTTGGTGCACCAACGAGGAAGACTTCGAAGTGTGGTGATACTACTCATAGCTCCCATTTCATTCCTGCAAATGTAACATAAACAGGTGACATGAGTTCTAAATTAACAAAGCTAGGCAAGCAGAGTTGAAATTCATGAACATACAAAGTTTCATCCAAGTACCACTTGCTCCAAATGAAAGTACCTTCCTCTTCTTGTCAAGACAAGCCTTGCTCTCATCCAAACTCCAGCCTATGCCAATCCATGTTTTGACTACAGCTTTTGCGAATACTACCCCTGAATGATCGATGATAATGCTTGGAGATATTTTGAGTCTACTGATAAACCAGCTGGAACATGATTCAACAGCTAAGGTTACTAATGTGCTCTTAGAGATGGAACAGCCTGGGATATTGCATCTCATCGAATCACCCGATGTTCTCAAGGTTAAAGCCGATGAAGCCGTCGATGGATTGAGAGACGATTGAATCCGGTATCCCAAAATATTTGAATTGTGCAACAAAAACAGGCTAATAACTTCCCTGCAAAAGAAGAAACCTCACATAAGCCCATAGCAATGCAAAATCCAGAGGAAATTTTCATAGAGATAACAAGTAAAAAGCTGCTAACTTAAAAATTTACAGCAAGTCATGCAATACAAGTTTATTCATGATTTTTGTTCAAGTATTGAAATTTCGAAAAAAGATCAGCAAGGGACCACACCCTCTCTCCTCACTACAGACAAAAACAAATTATGAGTCACCAATCTCAAAGGTCCCCACAAAATCCCCTGAATATTCTCCCTAACGGATTTTTGATTTCACAGCTCACATCACACGATTTACACATGAAACCTCTCAAACTCACACGATTTACACATGAAACCTCTCAAACTCACACGCATAAGAGACCCTGATATTCAATCCACTATATAAGCCAATCATTGGCACAGACACAGGACACCGGAAAAACCCTAAGGAAAAAAATCCTACAAAAACTCTGCTAAAATATCCCGAAAAAAAAACCTAATCACTAAGAGCTCATATTCCCATAAGATATTTGAGTTTTCACATTGAACCTCAAATATCTTGAGCTAAACCATAATCACTTTGATACAAAGAATCAATACTTAGAAGAATGAATGGTACAAAGGAAGGAGAGAAGAGGAGAATATGATCTGAAGCGAAAAAGGAAACTGAGAATCATACCTTGAAGCAGATTCAAACCATGCTTCTCAGATTGAGGTAGTCGTCTTTATCCTCACTCTTTGTTTACTTTGAAAGCGGATTCCATGTCTGATTGTTGTGGTTGATTCATTGAGTCCTTGTCACCTTTGTGCTTTAGCTATCAATGTTGTACCCCTTGCATTCACGATGAAGCGCAGTGAAGTCGGATTCCCATTTGGGAAGATGATGACCTATCGTAAGTGATATTTGTTGAAAACTCAGAACATTGATGATGAATATGGCGCATACTGAGTTTACTCTTTGGTGGTGGCTAAAAGAATCAAGTTCGTGGGAGGTTTTTTTTTTGCTTCGCTTCGCATTTCACCGTTGTTGTTTTAGGTTTTGTGATCCGAGAAACAAAAATGAGGATTTTGAGAGTTTTGTTATGGATACTAATTTGTTTCTTTCATTCTGAAAAAAGAGCTTTAATGTTTTTTTTCTCTTTTAAATGTTTCAAGCATGACTTTTTATAAATTGCTTTAGCTACTTTCTCTTTTTTTGCACTGCCCGAAACTGATTGGATTCCCAAGGTTGCCACTTATCTTTTGGTTAAGGGTGCCAGCGCATAGGGACCAGACGAATTTGTTTTTTCATGAAAGGTTTTTCCCTTTTGACTTGTTTGGTTCTTGTGTATCACTCCTACCATAAGCCTTATGTGCGTCTCCTTACCATACCGTACGATTAGAGTCAACCGTGACTACTATGAGATCGTAGGGCTCTGATGCGATCTAGGAGGTCAATTGTTGACCGACGAACATAGTATAGACCCCTGCGCTTTGGGCTTAAATTTTCCAATTGGACATGTGTTTTCTAATAACAACACCTCTCTGTTTACTTCACAAACCTCAACCCATTGTTTTTTCTATTTATTCTATTAAAACAAAAGAAACAAAAACTCTTTTTATTAATAAATTATTTTAAATAATTTTATTTAGTTTAATTAATTAATTAATTTCCCCTTTTAATATTCAAAAAACCAAAAAAAATATATTTTATTTTCATACTTATTTCTTTTGATTAAGTTTTTGATTAATTTCTATTTTCAATTATCCGAAAACAAAAAAGTATTTTCATTGATTAATTTGATTAAATAGTTTTTATTTAATTCGATTAATTAATTTGATAATTAATCTAATTAAATACTTCTATTTAATTTTATGAATTGAACGTTTTCCTCTTTGATCGATTTTTATGTGTGCGATGAACATTGTGCATGCTCGATTCTTTTTGCTTGGGATTTGGTACCATTATTACTTGTGTGATTTACTTTTTGAATTTTGACGATAAATTGCTAAGTAAAAAACGAACGCCAAGTGAACATCCATACACACTTCACTTCATACACACACGTAAGTCGATCATTCCTTGATCGCCATCTGCACTACTTTGCACCTTACACCTTTATCAACTTTTTTTCAACTTAATTGAATCAATGCATTGCGTTTGTTTTCCATAGCTAGTCTTTAGCTTAGTTCCTCAATCTTGCGAGCCGAGCGCATTGTGCCTCGCTAACTAACCAGATTAATAAACTTCCATTTGCATTCACCTCAAACTTAAAAAAAACCGAAATGTTACTTTTAGATCCAAACCCTTGATCCAACATCTAGCGGACTTAGGAAATAAAACACTCTAATAATACGAGAAGAAATTGTACGCCACGAGCCTTAAGCGGTAGAAAGAAGGATAACAAGTTCTTGTTACTCGCTCCGATTATTTCGACGCAAGACGCTCGTCTTGTTGGACGAAATAAACTATCCGTAGTCTTTAGTTCAATTCAACTCCTAAATCCTTTCATCGAAGAAAGGTAATAAAACAAACATCAATCACCCATATCAGGCCAAACTACGAAGCTCTGAGTTTCCCATTGTACAAGGGAATACGTAGGCACGAGGATCTCAATCCTTGTCGAGCCCCTAGGATCAATAAACCAGTTAGTTTAGCAAGTAATTCATAAGCATAGACATCCCTTCGCGCGTGACAACATAGATGGTTCCCATCGAGTACGATAAATGTAGGGGGTGCTAATACCTTCCCCCTACATAACCGACTTCTGAACCCCAACAACGGTTTGCGATGACCTTGTTTTATCCCCTCTTGGTGGTTTTATCTATATTTACCATTCCTTCTTTGGGAATAAATAAAATTAGGTGGCGACTCTCATGTATGCCCAGCCGCGACCGCGTTCGCGAGGATCATATTTTTTTGAGGTACGACACTTATGTTATTTGTTGTGTTGTTATTTGAGTTTTTGTTTTAATTATAAAAGTTTAAGTCTTAGAGATCTGAATAAGTTAATAAGATATTAAAAGGATAAGAGATAAGAAGTGATTTTGTGGATAGGTTGTGGTAGCTTTTGCGATTTCCTCCACACCGGCGGTGACACTAGTCACCGTCTGGTAGGGCCTATGTTCATGGATTCCGCACGCGCACATACACTATAATATTATAATCCCTTGCGTTTCCAACTGTGCAATGAGATTACCTAGAGGAGACTTCAGATCAACACTCCCCATTCAGTCAATAATATTGACCACGCCCATACCATAGTCCTTCAGATTCTCTGTGCATCGGGCCTTCTGTCGCTCCCGAAGATTTGCATCCCGGTACAAGCGCGAACGGTCGGCGAAAGGAGAAATGAAGTGAAGGTGAACTGAATAGAGTCGCCAGCTAGGCATTTTTATCCTGAAGGAAAGGTAATGCTGCATAAACCTAGAAAGATATGGATAGGAAGGTTGCGAACCAGAGAAACTGAGAAAGGGGGTTGGTTACAACCTGGGAAGGTATTAGCACCTAGATTGTCCGTCGTACTCGACGGGATCCACGCTTGAAATATTGTGTTTAAAGGGGTAGGTGTATGTGCTGTCTGTGTGCAAAAGCTGGAAAAGAAATATACAAGTGTCAGTGCAAAAAGGTGAATGCTCAAGAAATGAGGCTTAGAAAAAAATGCTGAAAGAGGGGGATGACAAAGAGACTTTTGTTCGATAACAGTTAAGTTATGCCTACGTATCCTCGCGTGCAATGAGGAAGTCAGAACACCGTAGTTCGACTCAAAGAGACTGAAAGATAAATTGACTAATGAACTGCTTGCTTGTCTATGCTCAAGTGTACGACTCGTCTAGCTCGAGTGCTAACTGTCTTGCATTAGACGGAAGAAGCAAGTTCTCGTTTGTGAATGAGGGTGATGAGAAAAGAATCCTGAAGGAGACGATTATTGTTTATTTTTGGTGTTTTCATTTTTTTATTGTTTTTTGGTATTTTGCTTAAGTTAATGAGCTTAAGCCTAAATCAAGGGATTGTAAACTCATTATATCCTCCCTGATTAGGGATAATGAGAATACCTAAGTATGAGATAAGCATCTCAACTTAATTGCCATGATGATGTAGGATTAAGATCATTAACATACTTTTGATTATTTAGATGTTTTTGGGTTTTTGTTTAGTGTTAAGTAATGAGTTTAATCTTTAATCACAGATTAGTGGGCTCATTACACCATCCTAATAGAAGGATAATAGATGAGAACACTTAAGCTGAGGAATATACCTCAAATTTATTAAGTGGATTTTAATTAAGGGGTGAGATTAAGAAATGAGTTTTATGGTTTGCAAGACAATTTGAGGGGGACTTGTCCATTAAACACTAGGGTTAGTCCTTCTTAACCATAAAGGAAGAATTAGAACCCTAATGTAAGGCCCAAGTTACAAGATGAAGTCTTAGTGATTATTAAGATGATTTAATTGAGAGGTTTAAAAAAATTAAAGGTTTAACACTTAAGATTAAAGTTATACACTCAATCATAAGAGAAGGATGCAGGCATAACCCTAGTTCCAAAGTCCTAAAATTTTAAGAGTTTAGTATCTGATTATTGAGATGAGAAGAGAGACTCAAGGAGACTCAAAGGTAAAAAGCTAAGGGGGACTAATCACAACCCTAATTATTATCATGCTTGGATATCCTATGGTTTGTAAGGCTTGAGAAAGATCTTCAAGGAAGCCACCAATGGAAGAAGCAGATGAAAGAAGGAAGAAGCAGAAGAATACGTTACTTACTTTATTGAAGAAGATAAGTAACTTAAAAAAAGAAAGTGAGAGAAGCACAAGTGAGGCAAGCCCACTCAAAGATAAACAAAAATGCAGTAAGAATGCAATATGAAGAGATGAGAAGAGGTGGGAGGTGAAGGCAAATCCACCTCCCAAACAACTTACCATTAACTTGAAAAGTTAGCACAAGATGCATAAGGAAAGAAATGAAATGAAACAATGCATATGCAAGGGAAACGACCAAGACCAGAAACATACACATGATGTAAATGATGCTATGATATGATGAAAAGACATACAAGATGCATATGTGTGATCATACAAGAGGATGAATGAAAATGAAGCATGTAAGAAGCATATGCAAGATGAATGCAAATGAATGAAGAAATGATCAAGCATGTAAGAAGCATAGCAAATGAATGAAGAAATGATCAAGCATGGTTCTAACATTTCCTAAGATGTCTAAGATGACATATGAATGCAAGAAATGCCATGGAAAGTTCATGTATGGATGCATATGAAAGATGAATGCAAATGGACATGGGAAATTAGGGTTTTAGGGACACATGAGATGCAAATGACAAAGACAGAAGCAAATGACATTATAAAAAATTTAAAAATGCACCCAAAGGAACCCTAAACCTATACTAGGTTACCATCCAAAGGGGGAGGTCAGAAGCTAAACCTAGGTGGAGTTATGAATTTCCTAAGTTTCTAGGGTTTTTTGGGTGATATTCAATGTAAAATGCCAAATAATTTGAAAATGCAAGATAAAAATAAAACTAAAATGTTTTTAGATTTTAGAAGACATGCATAGAACAATGCAAAAAGAACCATTCACAAACTCAACTTGGTTTAAAAGTTATGAATTTTTGAAGTTAGGGTTAGAAAATAGGTCATTTTAGGAATCCTAATTCAATGAAAAATGTCAAAGCATGATCAAAACCAAAAAGAAATTTGTATGGTGAGTTTGTAAATGCTTCTAAATGTCTAAGAATGCTCTCTGATTTTTTTTGGTGATTTTTAAATACTTAAATGTATTTTTCATTAATTAAAATGAATTAATTAATAAAACAAAACATTTAAATGATTTAAAAATACTTTATTAATGCAAAAAATAAAAATAAAAATATTTTTGGTTTCTGAAAAATTAATAAAAGTCTTGACAAAAATTTCCAGAATTTTTAAATCATTTTTGCTATTTTTAATAAATATATGAAATAAAATACAAAGAAAATGAAATAAAAATAAAATAAAGGGAAAGTAATTAGATCCAAAGGCCAGGATTCAAAGTCAGGGGGAAATGGTTGACTGGGGTGTGAATGGGTGGCTGAGATTCCATCTGGCTAATTAATTTTGATTAATTTAATTAAAAAGGAATTAGGGTTAATGAAGTGATCTGGACCATCGAATCACGCGCGGGAACTCAAATCTAAGGGCCATTATTCAAAGTTCACTAATTACAGGATTAAACCCTAACCACTTTCAGATGACCGGAACAGTGCTCCGGTCATCTTCTCCGTTGAGCCAAAACCTTAACTCTCTCCCTAAGCCTCTAAAACTCAATCTCTTTGCCCAGAATCAAACCCCAAACATCATACAACAAGAATCATCCATCAAAACAAATTTATTTCACGTATTAAGGCTGAATCGAAGCAGATTAGTTTTAGGTCAAGAAATTTCAGAGAGCTCATACATGCTTAATACTCAATCTTTTTTAAAACTAAACACATCAGGATCATCAGCACATCATGAAGATTCATCTAAGAACTTAAAAATGCATTTCTGGAAAAAAATGTTCTTGAAGTTACCTGAGTTGAAGCTTTCGAAACTGGAGCTTTCTGGCCACTTCTTTGGTGCTTTTCCACTCCAATGAACCCCTTGATGCTTCTGGAGAGCTTGTAACAAGTTTATATGGACTGTTTTTGAGGTTTCAGATCAGAGCATGTCAAAATCGTGTTTTTGTTTAAGGTGGTTTCAGGCCAATGTGAGGGGTGGGAAATGATCCTGGGGTTATGTGGAGATGATTGGGGAAAGAATTTTTAAGTTTTGATGGTTGAGTTGGGAGATTCGAAGAGATGATGTTTTGAGAGGATTTTGTGTAATCTGAGCTTGGGTGAGTTTCAGGCCAATGTGTTATGTCAAATGTGTTCCATAATGTTAGTATATGCAGCCGTGATTGGTCAGAGGAGTTGGTGTGGCATAGTGTGATTGGTATGGGTGATTTTGCAAAAAAGTCAAGAATGTGTACTTGAGGTATGGGCATGGTGCAGGCCTGAGATTTTGGGGTGTCTGGCCTCAGCATGGATCAAGGAAGGCCATAGGATTGAAACATTGCAGCTGGATCACTTGATGCTACGGTTTCTATGTGTTTTGCAAATTTTCCCTCTTTGGTGTATCTTGTGATTCAAGGCATGAAATGATCCAATTCATGGGCCAATTCTGAGTTTTTGAAGTTGTTTTATCATGTCATGAAGTATTTTTACACAGTTGAAGTCATTAGAAGCCTTGGTAAGTGGTTTTGCAAAAATCCCCCTTTGGTGGACTCTTGAAAATTATAGGATTTTTGCCAACTTTGAAGGATCATAACTTGAGTTCCATAATGAATCAAGACATGTTCTTGTACTTTTTGAAATGGGAAAGACCTAATCTACAACTTTCATAACCAAGAATTTTTCATTTGAAGCATTTTTGCTTAAGAAAGAGGAGGTTGAAAAACTTTCTTAAAATGGAAAGTTTCCATTACAAGTCATTTCCATTTTTGGCAACTTTTCAAATGGCTCAAAATTCTTCCATCTTGTGAACTTCCAACATCTTCTAAGATCAAAAAAAGATCATAGAACTTCAATTTGATGAAAATACCTCT
The DNA here is from genome assembly GCA_963966055.1 of Lathyrus aphaca. NCBI lineage: Eukaryota > Viridiplantae > Streptophyta > Magnoliopsida > Fabales > Fabaceae > Lathyrus > Lathyrus aphaca. Next base: position 278,612,318 of record OZ014519.1, on the reverse strand, counting down.
TTGGTTCCATTGTTGGGGGCCTAAAATGCCCTGATTTTGACTTAATTTGCTCAGGAAGTTACCCAGTGAACATATGACTTCCACAATGAATTTATTCATCAAAATTGGTACACATGATCCTTATAACATCTCAAGAACATTATATACAAGAATGGCCCAAAAATATGGTGTTAAGGCCTCTGAAACCAAAACCCTAATTTTGGTCATCTGTGTAGTGAAAACCCTAGCTCTGCTTCCATGCTTTGCCAGTTCTTGTGATTTCTTGACTTCCATGAACTTTGGGGGACACAATATGGTGGTAGAACACACATGGACCCCCTTGGAATGCTTTGAGGCCTTTGAGATGACTCATAAGGAATCTTGGATTTCTCAGATCACAAACCCTAGATGCAGATGAACTTGAACTATGCAGATGAAACAACAATGCAATATGAGATGGTATGCTTATGTTAATGCAAACATGAAAAATAATAAGCCATGGTGTGATATGAGTGAGGGCAAATTTAGGGTGTTTACAGCTGCCCCTATTCAAGCATGAGTTAGCTGTGTAGGATGTAAGCTCCTGGCTTAACAAACAAACAAGATAACTTGTGGTTGAATACCAAAGACAGTCCAAAATTTGCACTCGCTAGATAGAAGAAGAAAAGAGATATAAATTGTAAAAGAAAGTATAGTATGATTATGAAGTGAGGGCGATGGAGGACGACCATCGAGTAGAGGACGACTGCTGGGGATAAAGCAATGAAGGGGACGGCCGGCAAACTGGGGAAATAAAGAGACCATGACGGGGACGGCCATCAGGTAAAGAAACAAGATCCTTCGGGGATTAAAGTAAAGGCAATGATGGGGACGGCCATCAAGCTTGGGAAGTAAAGTAAGAAACGATGGGGACGACCATCGGTTTAAAGAATAAATGAAATAATGATGAGGGACGGTCATCAAAGGTGAAGGACAATCACCTAGCAGGGGACAACTGCTCTTTACCACAACATAAGACGAATGCCAGATAGAAAAGGTCAACGATGGGGACGGCCATCGGATAAGCATGATGAAGGAAGATCATCAAGAGGTGAAGGACGATCACTTAGCAGGGTACAGCTGCTCTCGGGGTTTATCACGACATAGGACGGATGTCAGATAACAATATCAACAATGGGGACGTCCATCGGATAAATGATGAGGGACGATCATCAGGAGGTGAAGGACGATCACCATAGCAGGGGACGACGGCTAAAAATATCACGACATAGGACGAATGCCGGATAGAAAAGGGTTCCAATAATGGAGACTCCGCTGGAGAAAGGATGAGGGACGGTCATCCAAAGGTGAAGGACGATCACCTGGCAGGGGACAACTGTTGAAAGTATCACGACATAGGACGAATGTCGGATAGAAGAAAGATGTTTTTTTGGTGACTTACTGGGGTACGGTAAACACGGACGAGTGCTTACGCTCAAGAATAAAAGGTATAAGTGGTTGACTCTGTGTATAGATTAAAGATGCGGACGAGCATCCCTAGGACCACGATACGGACAAATATCGGTAGAAACAAACGCTGATGCATGTTCAGAGATGATGATACGGACGAGTACCAACTGGCTAACAAAGAACACAGACGAGTGTCGAATCCGTGGGGAATACTATATATATACAAGACACGGACGAGTATCAGAGACTTCTGTATAAGTATGGGTGAGTATTGATTTGGTTGATGAAGTATGAGAAAGACACGAACGAGTCTTCAACTTGTTGGGGAATGTATGACACGGACGAGTGTCAAATATGTAGAAGTTATGAACAAATATTCGTATGTGAGAGTGTAGAAGGTGTTCTGGCGACCTGTGGGGATACGATGACACGGACGGGTGTTGCAAAGTGTGTGATATAAACAAGTGTTTGGTTGGCAACAAGTGTTTGGCAACCATGCTTGGGAAAGGTGACACGGACGAGTGTCAAAAGAGCATGTATAGGTGTCTATATTCGAGAGTGCAAAGGGGACGCTTTGGCTTATATCTGCAGGGGAATAATATGACACAGGCGGGTGTCAAAAAGGGTATATATGAACAGGCATTTGTGCGGGAGGGTGCAAAGGGGACGCTTGACTTTTATTTACAGGGGATGTGAGTTTTTATATATATATATATATTGCTGATGAAATACTGATGGTGTTTGCAGGTGACTGGCTCGAACCTAACTTGTGATCATGCAAATGCTTGATTTTTGCCGTAATGATCCATATTAGATGGAATGCTACGCTTATTTTGTGAATATGATGCAAATTCTATGATTATGCAAAAGAGAAACCGATCTGGGATTCGGATCCCGCTGAAGATAAGATCTCTAGATAATCTGCTTGGAGGGAAATCCCAGCTGGGGAAGATCATTGGTAGATCTGTTAGGAGATATAGCTCTGCTTGGGGAAATAGATCATTAATAGATCTATCTGCAAGGAGAACTTAGCTGGGGAGAAGGAAACTTTCGTCACTTTGTTGTATAAGAGTTTCAGGCATTGCTCTTCTGGGGAGAAGTTGGAGACTCTGTGGGGAGATTGGCTGGGGATGCTCCTGTTGAGTAGACTTATGCTGGGGATGAGGAGGCCTTGACAATTCCGCTGGGGAAAAGCATTCCAGATATTGCTTGGGAAGGAGGTATGATGGGGAAGTGATGCTTGGCATGCCCCATGTTGCGTATTGAATACCTGCAATCTGTTAAGACAAGAGAAACACACTAGTATCCTGAGGTATCCCTTACCGGATTCCATCATAGGAATTAGATATTCTTGAAAGTAAATATATTTCCTAGAAGCATTTATTTAAAAATGGATCATTTTTTTATGCAAGTACTTATTATGAATATTGGACATTTTGCAAACGAAACAAAAATGTATAAAAAAAGATGTGACTAAAAATTCTGATTTTATTAATCTGGGTGCCTCGAATTGGCGAATACTGTTTAGGAAACAAATCCCCTGGAATGAGGAGATTGCTATAAATTGAGAAAAGTAAAAGTGTTGGCAATGTTGACGACGCTCCGGTGAGCTTCCTTTACTATGACCTGTATGACCTTGACGTTCTTCTCATCTTGCTTTCTGAAGAAGGTTAATTCTGACCGATGCTTTATCTTTCCGATGTTTGCCGTGTTGTGAGTGACAGACGAATTCAGAGTGCAGTTGTTCGCTTATTCCCTGATTTTGCGTGGATCGCCCTTTCGGGTTTTCGATCCACCGGGATACCCTTTTTTGCCTAAGCTATCCAATGCGGCTTTTCAACTCAGCGGGTGTACATTTTTTCCCCTTATTTTTTCCTGAGTCTTTTATTCTATTTTTGACTCGCCGGGATGCCCTATTTTTGCCTGGACTTACATTCTGTTTTTATGTCCAGCGGGTCATTTTATGCGAAGTATTTTTTAACTGCATCTGAATTCACAGGGGACAAGAAATCTTCACCATCCATAGTAGTGAGAATCAATGCTCCACCAGAGAAAACCTTCTTTACTATGAATGGGCCATCGTAATTAGGAGTCCACTTGCCCCTGTGGTCTGTATGAGGAGGAAGGAGTCATTTTAGCACAAAATCTCCCACTTGGTATTCCCGAAGTCTGACTTTCTGGTCGAAGGCTTTCTTCATTCTTTTCTAATATAACTGCCCATGACAGATAGCAGCTAATCTCTTTTCTTCGATCAGATTCAGTTGATTGTATCGAGACCGAACCCATTCTGCTTCATTCAACTTTACATCCATCAGCACTCGTAAGGAAGGTAGCTCAACTTCAACAAGTAGGACAACTTCCATACCATACACAAGTTGATAAGGTGTTGCCCCAATGGATGTTCTGATTGAAGTTCGATACCCATGCATGGCAAATGGAAGCATTTCATGCCAGTCTTTGTAAGTAACCACCATCTTCTGCACAATCTTCTTGATGTTCTTGTTGGCTGCCTCAACAGCGTCATTCATCTTTGGCCTGTAAGGAGAAGAGTTGTGATGTTGGATTTTGAAGTCCCGACACAGTTCTGCCATCATTTTGTTTTTCAAATTGGAACCATTGTCAGTAATGATTCGCTCGGGTACTCCATATCGACAGATGATGTCTCTTTTCAAGAATCTGGCCACCACTTGTCTGGTGACGTTCACATACGAAGCTGCTTCGACCCATTTAGTGAAGTAATCGATGGCTACCAGGATGAATCTGTGGCCATTTGAAGTAGTCGGTTCGATCTTTCCAATCATGTCAATGCCCCACGTAGCAAAGGGCCAAGGTGAAGATATCACGTTCAAAGGATTCAGAGGCACATGCACTTGGTCTGCGTAGATCTGACATTTGTGGCATTTCCTGGCATAGGCACAACAGTCTGCATCTATTGTGATCCAGTAATATTTTGATCTTAACAAGTTCTTAGCCATTGCATGTCCTCCTGCATGGGTACCGAAAGATCCTTCATGCACCTCGTGCATTAGCGAGTCTGCTTCTTTCTTATCAACACATCTGAGAAGAACCATGTCAAAGTTTCGCTTGTATAAAGAACCATCAGCATTGAGGAAGACACTGTCGGCCAACCTTCTTAATGTCTTCTTAATATTAGATGATTCCCTAAGTGGGTAGGTTTGATCCTCTAAGAAGCATCTGATATTGTCGCTCCCCAGATTTCCATCCTAGTACAAACACGAAAGTGGCACGGAAAAGGTAGAGTCGCCAGCCAGGCATTTTTATCCCGAAGGAACGGGAATGGTAATGCTGCACAAACCAGAAGAAAAGAAAAGGAAGGACACGGGTCCTGCGAACCAAAGAGACTGAGTTCGGGAGTCGGTTACGACCTGAGAAGGTATTGGCACCCAGATCATCCGCCGTACCCGACGGGATCCACGCTTGCAAAGAAATCTGTTTCAAAGGGTGAAAAAATGAAAGCTGCTGCTAAACTGAAACTGAAACTGGATAACACAGAAAAGAAAGGGGGAAAATGTAGGGAAAATAAAAGAGTCTGCTCGAACGGGCCCTATCCCGCTGCCTACGTACCTCATCTGGAAAATGAGGATCAGAGTCGCCGTAGTTCCCCTAACTAGGGGTGGAAAAGATTGCTTGTGTCTTAAGGCTTGAACTGCCTATGTCAATGCTTAGGTGTTGCAGGCTCGGATGACGAGTGCGTTACCGTCTTGCAAAATGACAAGTAGGAGCAAGTTTGTGCGATGAGAGTGAAGGAGGTGAGAAAAGAAGTCCCGAAGGAGAGACGCTTATTGTTTGTTTGTGCTTTTTATGAGTTTTCTATGAGTGTGGCACAAGGAAGTGAACTCATGCTCTTTTCCATGGAATGTGTACTTGTTACTACATTCTGTCGCACCTCGAAAAATACGACCTCGCGATAAGAAAAATCTGCAGATAAAATTAAAACAACAGAGTTGCCACCAAACTTATTTTATTCCAATTAAGGAAAAGGAAAATATCGAGAAACCTTTTGAAAAACGGATAGAACAAGGTCTTTGAAACCAAATTCTAGGTTCGGGAGTCGATTCCGTAAGGGGAAGGTATTAGCACCCTTTACGACCGTTGTACTCAACGGGAACCTCTTAGTTTAATTTGCGATTTAATGTTGACTTATGCTTTCTGTTTTCTTCGAATAATAAAATAAATACGAACGATTCTAATCTAAGGTTAATAGGGGAAATGGGTTATTTTGTTCCTAGGATGCTCGGCAAGGAGTAAGATCTGTGTGCCTACGTATTCCCTTGTGCAATGGGAAAGTCAGAGCCTCGTAGTTCGTGGTACTAAGGTTGGTTCATTGATTTATTTTAATGAACGAGTATTTAAACCGCATTCTAACTGCTAAGCGTTGGCTTGTTTGCTCGTGATAGGAGGCTGAAACGCTAGCTTGTTTGTGAGATAAAAAGGATTTAAATAATGTTCGTTTGAAAAAAGAAAATGTTTGATTCGATTAGGGTTTTTAAGAATGAAAGGGTAAATAAACTGCGTCCTGAGGGGCGGGCCTCAGGAGAGTTTATTCGAGAATTCGAAGAATGCTAGACTCCAGAATTCAATTCTTTCACTATTTAATATGTAGATTAATAGTTTTAATTACGGAAAGTCGAATGAACCGCATCCCACGGGGCAAGCCTCGGGAGTGTTCATTCAAGAATTCGAGGAATGCAAGACTCCAGAATTTGGTTATTCCGTTATTTAATTACGAAAATATTTGAATATTCGAGTTTGGAAGGATTTGGTGACGACGCGCGGTGCGCTCGGCTTACATGGATTTGCGAATCGATTAAAGAGATAAAATGCGAAAGAATAAATTAATGGCAACTATTCGAAGGCGTTGGACCTTTTTAATCGGGCGCGTCGAAATATTGTTCTTTAACTTCCTTAGAATCAATTTAGAGTTGAAATCATTCTATAAGGAGTCGAATCGATTTGATTAAAACGCGATGAAATAAATAAATTGAATAAATTAGAATAAACGTTAAACGAATAATAAATTAAATAAAAAATAAATATAAATAAATAAATTGGATCGAGTCGAACTCAATAATGCAACAAATAATCGAAATAATAAATAAAAGACTAAGCCAAAGTTGTTTTGTCGAAATAAAAAAAAACCTAACTAAAGGCCTCATATTAATTAAATTTCTCAATTTAAGATATTGGGAATAATTTAATTTTTTATATATCATTGGCCCGAAATTTGAATATATATATATATATATATATATATATATATGTGTGTGTGTGTGTGTGTGTATATATATATGTATATATATAAATATATATATATATATATATATATATATATATATATATATATATATATATATATATATATATGAAAATAAAGTCTAAACAAGATAAATATGTAAAGATCAATATATTAAAATAATAATATTTTAAAACTTATCTAAAACAAAACCTAAAATAAGAAAAATTAATGAAAAAGAAACAAAAAAATAGGAGAGAGATGCATCATGGGTTTAGTTGTGTGCATGATAAAAATAAATGGTCACTAATGAACTATGTCCAAAATATCAATACAATCACTGCAAAACCACATGTTTTTTTTTTAGATTAAATAAACTATTGGCCAAGTTTTATAAAACATAAAAACAAAAGAAACAATACTGTAGGTCACGCCAAAAAGAAACAGAGCCTCGCCCTTTCACGGTGCCTCAAGCCTTCTCGCTTTCATGGTTCTCAGTTCTTCACTCTCTCGCTCATGGCGTTGGCTTCTCGGTTCTCAGCTCTCGGTTCGTCTTTCGCGCGATTTGGTACTCGCGTGGGTCGAGCGTTACGGCTTGGTTCCGTTTTGGAGCGGAGGTGAGTGAGTTCGTTGGAAAAAACGGTTTGCGGTGGATTTGGGTCGCACTTTGGTAGCGTCTGTGTTTGGTGAGATTGGCGGAAAGGTGATGAGCGGCGGTTTCGGTTAGTGGTGACGGCGAATGGATCTCGCGGTTTGCTCTCGCGATTCGACGGTTGTTTCGCGGTGGACGGGGGGAGTTCTCGGTTAATGACGACGGCGAGTTGATGAGGTGGGGTTTTGTTTGTGTGGATCTAGTTTTTGGTTGGGTGGTCCGCGGCTTTTGCGGCGAGATGGTGGTGTTTTATCGTGAGGGATGAAGTTGTTGTTTGAGAAAGAAGATCAATTTTTATGGTTTTGGTGAAAAGGATTTTCAACGGTTATGGTGGTTTGAAGTTATTGTTGAATGGTTTGAATGGTGTTGAATGGTTATGTGTTATTGATGCAGTGAGATATGCAGAAGGGTTGATGAATGGTTTAGTTTTTTGTGGTTTATGTGAAGCTTGAAGATGGATTGGGAGTGGTATTTTTTGAAGCTTGATTGTTGATTATTTTTGCAGATTTTTTTATGGTGTTTTCAAGCTTCCAATGAATGAATCATTGAAAATGTCTTTATAGGAAGAAATTTAAAGGGTGAAATGGGAATCTTGAGAGAAAATTATGGATAAGGATCTGCTGTGTTGTGATTTTTACGTTCGGAAAAAATAGTGGAGTAGTGGTAGCAAGGTTGCTGTAGTTTGTTGTACGATGTTTGTGGAAAAAAAATTGTTGTTGAGGCATGTTGGCATTGAGGGTTGTATGATTTGTTGCAAAGGAAAAAGATGTGTAGGAAGGTGTGTCAGCTGGTGTATGTTGTGTGTATTGAAATGCAATGGGTGCATGGTATGGTTTAATAGCTGGGTGAAATAAAAGTGAAGTGTTGTTTGGCTATTATTGCAGAAAACGTTGGGTTGTGATGTTGGTAATTATATTTTTTGCTGACATGAGTCTGGTATAATAATAATAAGAAGAAGAATAAGAATAATAGAAATAAGAGAAATAAAAGATTAATAATAATAATAAGAAAATGATAATAATAATGAAAAGTAATAATAAAAAGGAACTTAATAGAGGACTTTGTAAATTGATTTTTTTAGAATTTTCTGATAAAAATGATTAATGGAAAAATAATAAAGAAAATATGATTAATAGAATAATAATAATAATAATAATAATACAAGAAATATTTATGACTTTATAAAATAAGAATATGGAAGAATAATGAGATAATGAAATTGTGGGACTTTAGATAATGAAAAAAAAACTTAATAAAAATGACAATTTGGTTTTTAAAAAAAAACGATTCAGAAAAGAAAAGGATAATGATGTGGATATTTAGAAAAATGGAATAATAAAAAAAATGATAATGACATATTTTTTTGAATTTTTGAATAATGGTTAGTTAATAGAAAAATAAAATGGCGCGGGTTGGACAAATTTGGGGTATGACAGATGTCCCTATCGAATTGGCTTAGACCGAGTAAGATGAACTAGTTCGTGTTCAATCTTTCAAGGTATAAGATAATTAGATACTAGCAAACTCCAAATTTGTCCGACAAAGAAAGAAATTGTGAAAATAGAAAAAGATTAATATTAGAAATGATAGGTGACACAGCAAGAAACAATTTGACAAAATAACTCAATTATCGTCGACGAATGATAACGCGAATAACTGAAAATAAAATCACTTATCACCCATAAATGATAAGGAGAATAACTGAAAATAAAATCACTTATCACCAGAAGATGATAAGGCAAATAACTGAAAATAAAAACACTTATCACCAGAGGATGATAAGGCAAAAGACTGAAAATAAAATCACTTATCAACAGAGGATGATAAGACAACAGACTGAAAATAAAATCACTTATCAACAGAGGATGATAAGGCGAATAACTGAAAAATAAAATCACTTATCACCAGAGGATGATAAGACAACAGACTGAAAATAAAATCACTTATCAACAGAGGATGATAAGGCGAATAACTGAAAAATAAAATCACTTATCACCAGAGGATGATAAGACAATAGACTGAAAATAAAATCACTTATCAACAGAGGATGATAAGGCGAATAACTGAAAAATAAAATCACTTATCACCCGAGGATGATAAGGCAACAGACTGAAAATAAAATCACTTATCAATAGAGGATGATAAGGCGAATAATTGAAAATAAAATCACTTATCACTAGAGAATGATAAGGCGAACGACCGAAAATAAAATCACTTATCACCAGAGGATGATAAGGCGAACGACCGAAAAATAAAATCACTTATCACCAGAGGATGATAAAGCGAATAACTGCAAATAAAATCACTTATCAACAAAGGATGATAAGGCGAATGACCGAAAAATAAAATCACTTATCACAAGAGGATGATAAAGCGAATAACTGCAAATAAAATCACTTATCAACAAAGGATGATAAGGCGAATGACTGAAAATAAAATCACTTATCAACAGAGGATGATAAGGCAAACGACTGAAAATAAAATCTCTTATCACCAGAGGATGATAAGACAAATGACTGAAAAATAAAATCACTTATCACCAGAGGATGATAAGGCAAATGAAATTTAAATACGACTCCCGTCACTAAAGGGAAAACCGAGTGGCTGGTAATTACAAAATAGTTGAAGAGAAAAGATTTAATGGAGGACGGCCACTGAATCCGCCGAGGAGATGCCTGGAATCTTTGATTTGATATGATCCTGACTTCCGCTGGGGAATGGACTAGAAACCTGCATTGATCCTGGATCATGAATTATGCAACTATGCTTATTTGTTTTTGAGATGGTATTCCATAAGGATGGAGATACGATGCAAGTGTTCATGCACTGAGATGTAAATTAAGAATGTTGGGGATATGAAAATCTGATTTATTTAGGTACGCAAATGATGCACATGTTGTAAATGATTGATGTAAATGATGCTTATGACGTTGATGAGGTGATTGGGAAATGAAAGGTGCCAGCTTGGTGGACTTTTAGTCTGGTAGTTGCCAATAATGATTGGACTTTGGGTGGGTGGAGGGTCTAATTCCCCGACACTCGATCTTCGACGATGTATGGTCAGAAGATGGATCTGAAAGCTCCAAGTTTGGTTATCTGTTGATGAGTGAAGCGACTTAATTGACACATGAAGACTGATTTTGCTTCGAATGGTTGCCAACGTCTAGCAAGGACTGTTTGTTCAGCTGGGGAGTAGAGATAGGAAGGTTTGCTCTTTGTTTGCTTGCCCCTGCATGTAGGGTATTTAAATAATTCTGGTGGGGAAGCTTTGACAATGGCCATGGCATGATTTTCCTCCGTGTCTGGATTTGGTAAGTGCCTGCCCCTGATTGAGCCTTTGAAGGTGATCTTGCCCCTAATTGAGCTGTTGAGGTAGTCTTGATTCATGTTGGCACCAATGAAGTTCAAATTTCTCTTTTGATTCCCCCTTGTTGGGATTGCACTGATGTCAAGCACTAAATTGCAATCAAATTGTTCATACACAAATGGGTGTGTTAATGCAACGTTCATGTAAGTTTTGAAAAAAAGTCATTTTTATTTGAATGTGGTGAAAGTGTGACGAATGAACCGTTGGTCCAAACATGGTGTTGATTTAGAAAAGTGCGTGAAAGATGCAGAAAGAATAATGTGCAATCAAGATTTAAGATCAGCAAATATATGGGAGTCAGTTTACGCAACCTTGTTGGTAGCATGCTTTCAGAATAAACCCTGCCTCAATTAGGACTTTTGAGGGTTGTAACGTTTTCTGGTTAATGGTTGGAGAAACAAAGGTATAAGGCTCAAAATTTTGATTTGTACCCACCCCTTCTTCGTAATGTTCTCCAGTCCTACGTTCAGTTAACTCTACACATGCATTTGTTTTGACTTTGCAAGAGTGAAGATGAAGCTTTAAAGTTCGCTTAAAAATGGCAGACATCTTATTTTGTTAGTGACCCTTTGATTCTTGATTTGGTGGTCACTGATATTTGTTTTGCTTTTGCTGAGGATTTGAATTCCTCTTTTTGATTTGTTCTTTCTTTTGTTTCATTTTTCGACTAAGTCTCCCTTTGGGTGCTCAACTTAGCGGTTTTTTCTTTTCTATATATTTTGTATTTTGTTGAATGTGGTGACTCCCAAGTCATTTTTTATTTTGTTAGTGACCCTTTGGGATGTCTCATCTTGCGATTCAAAGGTGTAGTCAGGCAAACTGAACAACTACCCTGCCCCGGGTTAAATGTAAGGGTTTGTATCTGAAAGAAACTCATACTTCTAGGCTCGAAGTGGTTAACTAGGGATTAACTCCTTATTTCTCCAGTGTTTGGGGATTTGAATAAAAGCCTGTACATCATTGACAAGGTTTTATCCGAAAGCATACCGCAACAGTTATAGGTATTTCGTTTTCATCATCCTCCCTCAAATATTTGCTAAAGTGAAGTGAGGAAATATTTTTGTGATTTGTGCGATAAATGATAAATGATGAGCGAATGCGAATAGTACTTAAACAAACAATACAAAATAACAACGGCTGCGAAAATGATAAATGGCGATGGCTGCCTTGATTTGAGGAATGAACTTCTCTTGATTGAATGCTTCAAAGTTGGAGACTACTCAGCTTGGTCTTCAACAACCCCTTCAAACGTGGCGCCGTGAGGCGGCATTGGATTGTTCTGGACATTTGGATTTCTCGGCGTGAAGGTGAGATCCTTAGAGTTGACCATATCTTGAACTTTATGTTTGAAGGCATGGCAATTCTCAATTGTGTGACCTGGGGCGCCTTTGTGATACTCGCAGCGAGCATTGGCATCATAGTTTCGGGCGTTACCAGTCTGAGGTGGCATATCTTTCAAAGTAAGAGATCCTTTTGCCATCAGCCCATTAAAGATTTCAGAATATGACATAGGTAGGGGATCAAGGTGTCTATCATATCCTCTTTATTGATATGGTGGGCGTTGTTGAGAAGCGCGTTGTTGTTGTTGACCAGGCCGTTGTGGGTAGGCCGGTTGCTGGTACGGATTGGGCGCATACTGCGCAGCTGCAATCATAGGATATGGACATGGTTGATAAGCCATCTGAGGCGCAAATGGAGCTTGAATGGCCTGTTGATAAGGCATTTGAGGAATCGGTTGATATGGCATGGGAGCATATTGTGTAGTAGCAACATAAGGGTACTGATAGTAGGGAATTTGAGTAGGTGCACTCTGTTGAGGTGTCCCGCTTGCAGCAGAAATGGAATTTGTTTCCCCCTTCTTGTACCCATTGAAAGGCTTCTTGGTTCCAGATTAGCTGCTAGAACCTCCTTGAATCTTTCCACTTTTCAAACCTTCTTCAATTCTTTCTCCGACCATCACCATGTCCGAAAATCCAGAAGATACGCTGCTGATCAACTTCTCGTAGTATTGCCCCTGTAGGGTACTCATGAAGATATCGATCAATTCACGGTCAACCAAGGGCGGATGAACTCTAGCAGCTAGCTCCCTCCGGCATTGGGCGTACTCCTTAAAGGATTCGCTCTCCTTTTGAGACATACTCTGAGGTTGAGTACGGTTCGAAGCTAAGTCAGTGTTGTACTTGTACTGCTTTTTGAATGCATCAGATAGATCGAGCCAAGTACGAACATTGTTGCGTTCTAGCTACGTGTACCATTCTAGAGATGCTCCAGACAGGCTGTCTTGGAAGCAATGGATCATGAGTCTGTCGTCTTTGGCATGAGCGGCCATTTTTCTGCAATACATTCTCAAATGGAGTTCAGGACAACCGAGGTCTTTGTATTTCTCGAATTATGGCAGTTTGAACTTAGCAGGGATCACAACATCTGGAACTAAGCCATGTCTGAGGTACTCAGAGAGGTTGAGTTGTGTCCTTCCATGATTCGGAGTTTTTCGGCTAATTCGCCACATCTTCAGAGCTTCAGATTCAAAGGCAAGCAACTACAAAACTTCTCAAAGCACAACCACCAAATCAAAGTCCAGGGAGGTATCCTCATCATGAAAGAGCTCTAAATAACCTAAGGGAGTTGGCACAAGTGCCCTCCTAGCCTAAGGACTAAGCATATGACCAAAAAGGATGCAAAATGAGAGAAGCAAACAATAAAATTCACATTAAATCAAGAGTTCATCCAAAAATTCCACAAATTGACACAAAGGCTTTTCAAACATCTAATATTAACATGCCAAAAGGATAAGATCAAAATCAGAAGCAAAGTGGGTTAAAGGGATGCCTAAACATGGATTAGGGTTATGAGACTTCACACACAAGTTAAAGACCAAAAAGGATCAAGCAAGCTTCTAAAAATCAGTATAAAAATTAACAACAAACTACATCTCAATATGAATCCAGTTCCAAAAGAATCAACTAAAAATTCCCAAGGATGATCAAGATATAAAATTCACAAGTCAGCATGCATTAAAAATGAATTAAAAACAATTAATAAAAGCAACCATTAATTCTAGTGTGGAAAATGAAAATAAATAAAAAATCAAAAAATCAAAAATTAAAGAAAACTCAAAATAACATTCATGAATTTTGTTGGAATTTTTATAAACTTCTAAGAATTTTGTTTTAAATTAAAAAGAAAACTGAAAATAAAACTTAAATGAAAATAAAATGGAACATAAGAGGGGTGCATTCAGCAAGGTAAATCAGTTCAAAATCCATTGGGCTCACTAACATGGGGGCACAAATAGCAGTAAAAGCCCACTGGGCACTCAGTCAAACAAAGACAAAAAGTACGCAGATCCAAAGGCTATAGGAAAAAGTAATCAAATCCAAGGGTATGTGTGTGAAGTCAGCAAGACTTAGGTCAACAAAGTCAATGGTACGCAAAACCCATGGTCCACAATCAAGGTCAATGCAATCAAAGGCCACAAACACAAGTCAACAAGATCTAGAAGTCTTCAGATCCAACACACCACATTCAAAATTACTAATTAAATGAAATCTAAAGGTCACGTTTTAAAGTTATCATAAACCCGATTAATTAAAATAATAAAACACAATTAACCTAAGTAATCTAGATCTAACGGCCAGGATCTAATCTGGACACCACTAAACCCTAATTAACCCTAACCTAAACCCTACCGGCCGGAGAAGCGCCGACCGTCTTCTCCGGCGAGCCCTAAGTTGCAGAACCACAAACCTCAATGAAAACAAACAAATCATACACAAAAATGATCCTCAGGCCAAGCATATCACGAATTAAACATCGAAATAACACAACCTAACACACACAAGCTGAATCCAAGAGAAAATGTTTGGATCTAAAACTTTCAGATCCACAGCTTTGCCTCATTTCACCATCATTTTCAAAACAAAATAGATCAACATGCTCAGGACAACAAGCAGATCACAATGCACACAAAAGAAATCAAAACCAGGATGACGAATTTTTGAGGATACCTAAAATTGTAGAACCTTCAAACCTCCAAGAAATACAACCTCCAGCTCCAGATGAACCTCTTGTGACCTCTATTCACAAAATAAATGTGAAAGAAACCTTAGAACAACCGGAATCCTTCTCTTCGAATGAAACTAAGCTGAACTTAGACTGGTTTAAAACTCTTCTATAGCTCAAAATAAGGATTGATCTATGACCTATGAAGCTCCAGGAAGAAGAATCTGAAGTTTGTTTAGTGAATTGGTGTATGGATGAGGAGATTCAAATGAAAACGCTGCAAGGACAAAAACATGGAATAGAGCAATTGGTGTTGATTCTTCCTGAGATAAAACCCTAGATGACCTTTATATTGTGTCCAAAATCACTCCCAGAAAAATGAGATGCAATACACGTGGGAGGAGTGTGATTCATTTGGAATTGCAAAAATGCATCAAGTGTGTGATGGAAGGATTTGCTCGTGCCTTGCCCTTGTGCTTTGCACATGCTGATCCTTTCTTCTTTGCTAATCACAAATGAGTCATCCTCAGCCCTTGGATCAGCTTGTGTTATAAATTCTCATACTTATGCATATTTTGCAAATAGAATGGAACCATGCATACCATGCACGATTTTCATGCTTTTCTTTGAGCCAATCCTTTCTCATAACATGTATGGTGATGTAGTGATCTGAATTTGCACATAGAATGGTTCACAAATGAGATACATGAGTTTTTGCTCATTGGTAGAAACTTGAATTTCAAGGTAAACCCAAAAAATGGATGAAATTCAACTGGCCATATCTTTTGATTCATGAAGGATATGAAAATGCACTTGTACTTTCTGAAAATGGTAGACCATACCCGACAACTTTCATGTTTAATGGAAATTCATTTGAGGTCATCTTGGCCATGAAAGGATGGTTTGAAGATTAGGGCAAAACTTGCCAAAAATAGAAACTTTCATTACAAGCCATATGCCAAAAATGGAAAGTTCTTCAAAACCCCTTGATTCTTGATCTTTGACTTTGCCAAACCTCTTCTAAGGCCTTAAGGACATCCCTTGAATTGAAAATGGGATTGGACCCCTTGAATTCTCATAGTTGACTTTTTAATTGCACAGTTGACCAATTTCTTCTTATGCAAGCAACTGATGAAATAACTGCCTTCCACAAGGAATTTTCTCACCAAATTTCATACATAGGAACCTCTTATCATATGAAGGACTTTGCCCACATGAAATGGCGAAAGTCACAAATAATCCCTGCTTGAAAATGAAACCCTAATTTGGGAACCAATGTGCAGGAGTTTGCCCTAGCTTGGATTCTCTGATGACCTCCCAACCTTCTGGGCTCTTGTAAAGGATATTGAGCTTGTGAATATCATGTAGACTCCTCATGGGACTTGAACAAGTCTACTTGGCCTCTTGCTATGGCTTGTAAGGCCTCAATACACCCATAGTTGATCATATGCCCAATGCTAGAACATGAGAGAGTTATGCTTTATTTTTCCATGCAAAGATGCCAAGGATATGACATGCTTATGATGGTTATGATATGATGATGATGATGCTAAAAAGAAGAGGGAAAATTTGGGGTGTTACATCTGCCCCTATTCAAGCAACTATTAATCTGAAAAGGACGACAGCACGGGCTGTCGATCGTTCAAGATGAACTGTGGTTGAATACCAAGAAGACCTGAAATTTGCATTCTGCTGGAGAATGCAAGCAATGGGAAATAAACCCAACCAAATGACGCTTTGGCGACTAAAGTGAGGAGAAAGCAGACGAGCTGCTTCCAAGTTGAATTGGTACTTCGGATAGAAATACTTAGACAGACGAGTCTTCTTCGAACAAACCTTTTATGCCAGGTGCTGGACATACGAGCCCTCATACGTTTTGCAACATATGATCTGAGAGAAACGAACCTCCTTCGGATAAAACTATTACGCCAAGACCGATAATGCACTTAAGTCTGTGGGATAAACTTGCATAGTCAGGATAGACGATCCCTCTTCGTATGTTATCCGTGGACATATGGTCTAAGACAGACGGGTCTTCTTTGAGAGAACCTGTTACGCAAGGTGCAACATTAGGATTTGACGAACCCTCTTCACAAATCTTGCGTAGATAAGTGGTCTCTGGGACAGACGAACCTCCTTCGGATAACCCGTTACACCAGGACCGGTAACCATTTTGACGTTTAATCCCACCGTCAGGACATCAAACCTCTTCAACACAGACGAGTATTGGATGATCATCAAGAGAACACAGACGAATGCCATAAGTCAATGATACAAACGAATATCAGATGATGATCTAAGAAATAAAGACGAGCGCTTCAGGCAATGATGCAGACGAATATCATACACTGATACAGACGAACACTTGGTGTAGCAATACAGACGAGTACCAGAGTAACTATCAAATCAACATGTATGGATATAAACCAATACAAACGAGTGTGGAGGAATGCGGACGAATATCAATCACAATGCAACCGAGCTTCAAACAGGTAACAAACACAGACGAATGATGGGGAATGCAGACGAGCAACAAGCAAATTTCAAACACAGACGAGCGTGGAGGAATGCAGACGAGCAACAACAAAGATAAAACACAGACAAGCATTGAGGAATGAATACGAGCAACAACAAAGTGCCCTGATTGGCAGCAAGAATCTCGATTCTGTAGGGGAGAACAAGGTCAGGATACTTTGACACTTAACTCTGGCTGGGGAGATGAATAACTGCATGTGTCATCACATTAGCCAAAAATAAAATGGCGACTTCTCTGGGGAATATCTCAACAATGGGAGTAAATCCCAATCATGACCTCTGTGGGGAAATCTGGCGTTCAGCTGCCTACTAGGAATACTTCCCCTGTGGAAAGATAATCCGCTTGGGGAAAACAGCTCTTCACACAGCCTTGAAAATCTACTGGGAATCAATTCCATCTGATCTGTCTCAGCTTGGGGGAACACTTGCTGCTTGGGAAAGTGTGATACCATCCTGTAAAACCTGCAACAACAATATACACATATGCCTCGGGAACTTGCATGGTATGATTTGTTCATCCATCGTCACCCGACACTCAAAGATGTTTTTAAATTATTCCCTGCAATGTCGTTATTTTAGAAAAATCAACATGTTTCAAATGCAATGTTCTTTTTGCCAAAAATTCAGGACATTTTTGCAAACAAAACACAACACAACTTTTGACTGAATATTCATTTATTGAGAGGCCTCTGAATAGGCAAAGTTTTACATCAGGAAGCAACTACCTGGAAAGAGGTAGCTACCGTAAAAATTGAGAAAAGAAACTATCCTAATGGCAATGTGCACGGCATTCCAATGAGTTTCCTTCTTTCTATGACCAGCATGTCTTCAAAACTTTTTGTTCTTGCCTTTGCTTTTTGAAGAAGATGAGGGGATTGATTCCTATCCTTCTGATATTGTCAGGTTGTACGAAACGGTGATTCGGTTCAGATTACCCGGATCACAGCTGTTCGCTTATTCCCTTATTTTGCGTGGATCGCCCTTTCGGGTTTTCAATCCACCAGGATACCCTTTTTTTCCTAAGTTGTCTGATGTGGCTTTTCAACTCAGCGGATGTACATTTTTTTTTGTTTTCCCTAACTTTTGCCCGAGCTTTTTATTCTGTTTTTAGCTCGCCGGGATGCCCTTTTCTTGCCTGGACTTTAATTCTGTTTTTATGTCCAGCGGGTCTTTTTATGCGAAGTATTTTTTAACTGTGTCCGAGTTAACAAGAGACTGGAAATATTCTCCATCCATAGTTGTGAGCATCAGTGCCCCACCCGAGAAAATTTTCTTCACTATGAATGGGCCTTCGTAGTTTAGGGTCCACTTGCCCCTGTGATCTGAACCTGGAGGAACGATCCTCTTGAGCACAAGCTCGCCTACTTGATACTCCCGAGTACGTACTCGCTGATCGAATGCTCGCTTCATTCTCCTATGATACAGCTGACCATGACAGATAACCGCTAATCTCTTTTCCTCAATTAGACAACTAATTGTATCGGGCACGAACCCACTCAGCCTCATCAAGCATCACACGCAATGAAGGAATTTCTACCTCGACAGGCAAGACTGCCTCCATGCCATATACCAATGAAAAGAGAGTTGCCCCGGTTGACGTTCTAACTGACGTTCGGTACCCATGCAGCGCAAACGGTAACATCTCACGCCAATCCTTGTAAATGACAACCATTTTTTGCACAATCTTCTTAATATTCCTATTCGCTGCTTCCACCGCACCATTCATCTTTGGTCGGTAAGGAGAAGAATTGTGATGCTGAATCTGGAAGTCCCAGCACAGTTCCGCCATCATCTTGTTGTTTAAGTTGGAACCATTATCAGTAATGATTCGCTCGGGCACTCTGTATCTGCAAATAATGTCTCTTTTCAAAATCTAGCTACCACTTGACGAGTGACATTGGCATAAGATGATGCTTCAACCCATTTGGTGAAATAATCGATCGCAACCAAGATGAAACGATGACCATTCGAAGCAGTAGGCTCTATTTTCTCGATCATGTCAATGCCCCACATAGAAAAGGGCCAAGGAGATGACATGACGTTGAGCGGGCTGGGAGGAACATGCACCTTGTCTGCTTAAATCTGGCACTTGTGGCACTTACGGGCGTACAAACAACAATCTGCATCCATTGTCAGCCAATAGTACCCCGATCTCAACAACTTCTTAGCCATAGCATGTCATCATGCATGAGTACCGAAAGATCTCTCGTGGACTTCTTGCATTAACAAGTCTGCTTCGTGTCTATCCACGCATCTGAGCAAGACCATGTCAAAGTTCCTCTTATACAGAACTCCGTCTGCGTTCAAGAAGAAACTAGCAGCAAGTCGTCTTAAGTTCCTTTTGTCATTGGATGATGCCCCAGTTGGGTATTCTTGCTTTTCCAGGAAGAGCTTGATATCAAAGTACCAAGGTTTCTCATCAGACACTGCGTCTACAGAGAAAGCGTAAGCTGGTGCGTCAAGCCTGGAAATGTCAATCCTGGGCACATAGTTCCAACACAAGACTTTGATGGACGAAGAAAGAGTAGCCAATGCGTCGGCAAATTGATTCTCATCCCGTGGTATGTACTGCAACTTAACTGTTGTGAAGAAGGTCAATATTCTTCTGGCATAATCCCTATAAGGAATTAAGTGTTCTTGATGTGTATACCACTTGCCAGTAATCTGATTGACAACGAGGGCTGAATCTCCAAATATATCAAGGGTCTTAATCCGAAGATTAATAGCCTCCTCTATTCCCATTATGCATGCCTCGTATTCCGCTTCATTGTTGGTGCAGCCAAAAGTAATTCTGGCAGCGAAGGGGAAATGAACACCTTCGGGAGTGATAAGAACAACACCAACTCCACGCCCGTTGATATTGACCGCCCCATCAAACATCAACTTCCATTTGGATTCTGGGTCAGGCCCCTCCTCCGGAAGTGGTTCCTCACAATCTTTTGCCTTGAGGTACATGATGTCCTCATCAGGGAAATCAAATTTCATTGGTTGATAGTCGTCTTCAAGTGGCTGATGTGCAAGATAATCTGACAATACACTTCCTTTGATGGCTTTCTGGGAAGTATATTGTATGTCATACTCTGTTAAAATCATTTTCCACCTTGCAACCCTTCCGGTTAATGTTGGTTTCTCGAAAATATACTTGACAGGGTCCATTTTTGAGATTAGCAATGTGGTATGGGTCAACATGTACTGTCTCAGTCGGTGAGCAGCCCATGCCAAAGCGCATCAATTTTTCTCGAGCAGTGAATAATGGGATTCACATTCGGTAAACTCTTTGTTAAGGTAGTAAATTGCATTCTCTTTTCGACCAGACTCGTCATGTTGGCCTAGCACACACCCCATCGACCCCTCTAAAACAGTCAAGTACTTGATAAGTGGCCGTCCTGGAACTGGAGGCATTAGAATCGGCGGTGTCTGCAAATATTCTTTTATCTTTTCAAAGGCTCTTTGACAGTCCTCATTCCACCTGACCGTTTGTTCTTTTCTCAACAGTTTGAATATTGGCTCACACGTGGCAGTTAAATGAGATATAAACCGTGAAATGTAGTTCAATCTCCCTAAAAACCTGCGCACTTCTTTTTCTTTTTTCGGTGCAGGGCATCTCTTGTATTGCTTTTACTTTTGCAGGATCCACCTTGATTCCTTTCTTACTAACAATAAAACCCAGCAATTTTCCGGAACGCACTCCGAAAGTACAATTTTTAGGATTCAACCTTAATTTATACTTTATCAACCGATCAAACAACTTTTTGAGATTGACCAAATTCTCTTCTTCGTCCCGGGACATGGCAATCATGTCGTCCACATAGCATTCAATTTCTGTGTGTATCATGTCGTGGAACGATGTGACCATAGCCCGCTGATACATTGTCCCGACGTTCTTCAATCCTAAGGGAATAACCTTGTAACAGAATGTACCCCATGGGGTAATGAACGTTGTTTTCTCCATGTCTTCCGGTGCCATCTTGATCTGATTATACCCGGAGAAGCCATCCATGAAAGAAAATACCGAGAACTGAGCGGTGTTATCTACCAGCACATCAATGTGAGGTAGTGGATAATCATCCTTTGGACTTGCTCTGTTTAGATCCCGATAATCAACGCACATCCGAACTTTGCCGTCTTTCTATGGTACAGGCACAATATTAGCTACCCAAGGTGGGTAACTAGTTACAGCAAGGAATCCGGCATACCACTGCTTTTGGACTTCCTCCTTGATCTTCATCGCCATGTCAGGACGAGTTCTTCTCAGCTTTTGTTTCATCGGGGGACAGTCTTCTCTTAGTGGCAGTTTGTGCACAACGATGTCAGTATCTAATCCTGGCATGTCTTGATACGACCAGGCGAAGATATCCACATATTCACGTAACATACCAATCAACTCCTTCTTTACCCCGGCCTGCAGACTGGCCCTAATCTTTATCTCTCTCTTTACATCTTCAGTCCCGATGTTGATGATCTCTATTTCTTCCTGATGAGGCTGAATGACCCTTTCCTCTTGTTTCAACAACCTGACCAATTCTTCCAGGAGTTCACAGTCTTCCTCAACCCCATCATCAGCTTAGTAGATAGGATTGTCGAAGTCATACATGGTCATAGCAGGAACGTTATCACTAGAATCCGAATGATCAACACTGCACAGATGATATGCTTATTTCAGAATCTGTTCTTTTCAAAAGAGACGCAAACACACAAAACACAGAAAAAGGAAAAACATTGCCATTTTATTTTTTGTGAAAAATTTTAAAACGAAAGAAAGAGAACACAATTTTTCTTGGAAAATTTCCTTTATTTCATGGGAAAAGTAAATGCATTAAAAGCATGGTGGCCCTACAAATGGATCCGTGCACCTTGGGCAGAGTGCAGGATTGACATGCAGCATGATAAAAAAAGAAACAAGTAAATTACTTTGATTGCCAAGTAACTTGAACGAACTCTTCAGCAGACCAGTTATGGAGCTCCTCCCCAGGTGCACATGGGTGAATCCAGATATCCCAGTCGTAGTCACTATCCCCCTCTTCACTTGTTGCACAGATGTTGTTGCGATCAAGCATTCCGGCGCTTGTGAAAGTTATGTCCTTACTACCCTGAGGCCAGTTGGACCCACCAGGTTGGTAACCAAGACCGAACTTATCATCCTTCTTTTCAATCTCTAGTAACTTTCCCCATCCCTGGGCACTTCCGGATTGGACCACTTCTTTGGCTTGCTTGTAGGAGTAGATTGAAGTCCCTTCCTTCTCGTTGCTCTAGATTGCTGGAGACGAAGTACTAACATTGACCGTCTCGAAAGCTTGACACGATGTTTCATGAATTTCCCCGTTCATTTCCACGTACTTGAAAGTCAACAGATGACTCACAAAAATATCCTTTTCTCCACATATAGTGATCACTTGGCCGTCTACCACATACTTCAGCTTCTGATGCAGCGTGGAAGTCACCGCGCCTGCAGCATGAATCCAGGGTCGTCCCAACAAACAATTATAAGCGGGTTGAATATCCATAACATAGAATGTGCTTTTGAACACTTGAGACCCAATCTTCACAGGTAGCTCAACCTCCCCGAACAAAGATCTCCAGGACCCATCAAAGGCTTTTACAATTAAATCGCTGGGTCATAACACAATGCCATCAATATTCAACTTCATCAAGGCCTTCTTAGGGAGCATATTGAGAGAAGAACCTGTATCAA
Source organism: Lathyrus aphaca (assembly GCA_963966055.1). NCBI lineage: Eukaryota > Viridiplantae > Streptophyta > Magnoliopsida > Fabales > Fabaceae > Lathyrus > Lathyrus aphaca. The sequence goes on along the minus strand of OZ014519.1, from coordinate 278,589,388 downwards.
CCAAGACATGTGACATGACATCATCTTTACACTCCATGGTGATGTGCAGGGCCTTGTTGTGATTGTGGCCTTCAGAAGTAAGGTCTCCATCCGTGAATCCCAATCCATGGCTGGCATTTACGCTGCCTACCACAGCCTCCAACTGGTTAACAGTTATCTCATGTGGTACATATGCCATTTGTAACACTTTCAGCAGAGCTTCCCGATGTGTTGGAGAACACATTAACAATGACAGAATAAATATCTTGGACAGAGTTTGACCACTTTATAGTCGCTTTTCTTAATTATCCTCATGAACTCTTCGACTTCTTTTTCAAAAGTGCCCTGTCCGGCAGCAGGAGTTGTCACCTCTTCGGTCGCTATCTGTTTACCCTTAGCCTTTGCAGCAGCTTCAGCTTCAGGATCCCCTCTAAGAGCTTGAGAAGCAAAAAGACGCTCGCTTCTTGTAAATCCCCCGACTCCTCTGACATTCACCACAGTCGGGTCAATTGTCACTTCTTTACTTTCCACCTTCTGACCTTCTACGTACACATCCGAGCCATAGTGCCACGGGATGGCCTTGTCATCAATATAACAAACTGGTCCTGGAACAGTAATGGTCACTGGACTCACTTCTGGAATATAGATAGTCACAGGCTCTCTCCGGACAGGAATCTCAGCAGGATCAAAATAAATTGTTATAGTAGACACACAATTTCTTCTATCATTAATCCTATCAAACTATAACGACCCCTCGTCAATCAAATATTGTAGCCTGTCCTTCAAATCCCCACAGCCATTAACTAAATTCAAACACCCCTCACAGTCATAACCACACCCTGGAAATACTTTCCCTTTCAACAGTCTGTCTTTCACGACTAGCAATGAAGTCTTCACTTCCTCCACATTCAAGATCAAGTTTAATATCTTACAACTATCAACAACATTTATTCTGGCTCCTCCGTGATTTGGAATGGGGTTTGATGTAACATTTGGAGGCGGTGCAAAGTTAATCGCCTTTGAGTCAATCAAATCCTGGACCTTATGCTGCAATGCCTTGCACTTCTCTATTGAGTTCCCGGGAGCTCCTGAATGAAATGTGCATCTTGCGTTAACATCATACCCCACTGGAAGCTCTCTAGGTGGAGGTGGTGCTAATGTCCTCAATTGAACCAAGTTCAAATCTAACAATCGTTGAAGTAGTGACGTGTATGTCATTGGGATGGCTTCAAGCACCCTATTAGCTGGACGAGCTTGTCTCGGTTGATACGGTATCTGCTGATAATTATTGCGTTGTGGTTGTTGTTGTTGTTGCTGCTGTTGTGGTTGAGTTTGTTGCACGGGATTTGATGGAATAGCGACTGCTGCAACTTGCTCATAGGGTCCTCTGTATCCTCGGCCCCGGCCTCGGCCGTACACAACATTAGTTTCTCCCTCCCTTCTTCTTGGAGGTCCATTAAAAGCTTTTCGAATACCATTGGAGCTACCTGCCCCAGTGTCTTGAATTTTCCCCATCTTTATAAGAGTTTCAACTCTCTCTCCCGCTATCACAATGTCATTAAACTTTGTTGCTGAACAAGACGCCAGCCTCTCAATAAACACCCCCTGTAGTGTTCCCATGAACATGTCCGCCATTTCATTTTCCAACAAGGGAGGTTGCACTCTAGCAGCAAGTTGACGCCACCTCTGAGCGTACTCCTTGAACCCTTCTTTAGCATTTTGAGACATGGTCTGCAACTGGGTACGATTTGGAGCCATATCCAAATTATACTGATACTGTTTCACAAATGCCTCAACTAAATCCTTCTAGCTTCGAATATTAACCCTGCTCAGCTTCATGTACCACTCCAAGGAAGCTCCTACAAGACTAACTTGGAAGTAATACATCCACAACTTCTCATCATCTGTATGTGCAACAATTATTCCTACAAAAGCCTGGAGGTGAGTTTTCGGGCACGCCGTGCCATTGTACTTATCAAAAGTAGGAACCTTGAACTTGTAGGGAATTCTAACCCCCGGCACCAAGCCCAAGTCAGTGATATCAAACCCAAGAGAACTTTGAGACTGAATGGCACGAATTTGCTCAGCCATCTCTTCGAACCTTCTGTTCATGTCAATTCCTTGGCCTTCTGCCTCATCCAGCAAAGTGAATTAATCATCCTGCCCATCCATCTGCACGTTATTCACTCTGTCATTGACAATAGTAACTCCTGGTTGCACCACAGGGATTTCTACGTGACGGGCGCCAGCCCCATTGCGATTACCTCCATCTGCTGTCCCATTATTCCTGACTTGATTGTTTTCCACCATTTCGCGTAGACGCTCTTGAGTTTGACCCATCCCAGCCATGAGGGTCTTGAAGTTATCCATTCTTGTACTTAGGTCAGCCAGATCCGCTTGCATCCGATCCATTACTTTCTCTCTGTTTACTTTCGTAGGGTATCTATGCACCGTTGGCTGTTCCCGAACCTTCATGGGAGCTATAGTACCTGAAATTGCATAAACGTTAGAAAACTGATGAACTAATGTCGCTCCCGACAAATGGGAATTAACCCGGATCAAGGTACAGACGCGAACGGTCGGCGAAAGGAGGATGCGAGAACACACAGGAGTGAACTCACAGGGAATGAATAGAGTCGCCAGCTAGGCATTTTTATCCCGGAGGAAAGGTAATGCTGCATAAACCTAGAAAGATATGGATAAGACGGTTGCGAACCAGAGAGACTGAGAAAGGGGGTTGGTTACAACCTGGGAAGGTATTAACACCCAGATTGTCCGCCGTACTCGACGGGATCCACGCTTAAAAGATTTGTGTTTTTAAGGGGTAGTGTCTGTGCAATTTGTGTATAAAGGAGCTGGAAAAGATGTACAGGTGTCAGTGTAAGAAAAGTGAAGTGTATAAGTGAAGTGTCAGTGTAAGGACAAGAGTGAAATGCTTATGATAATGAGGCTAAGAAAATAATGCTGGAAAGAGGGGGAATATACAGAGACTTTTGTTCGATAACTGTTAAGTTATGCCTACGTATCCTCTCGTGCAATGAGGAAGTCAGAACACCGTAGTTCGACCCAAAGAGACTAAAAGGTGAATTGACTTGTGAACTGCTTACTTGCCTATGCTCAAGTGTATGACCTGTCTGGCTCAGGTGCTTACTGTCTTGCATTAGACGGAAGAAGCAAATTCTCGTTTGTGAGTGAATGAGATGAGAAAAGAATCCCGGAGGAGACGATTATTGTTTGTTTTTGTATTTTCAGTCTTTTATTGCTTTTGGATATTTACCATAAGTTAATGAGCTTAATCCTAAACCAATGGATTAGTAAACTCATCACATCTTCCCTCTGATTAGGGGTAATGAGAATACCTTAAGTGTGAAGTCAGATTCTCACACTTAATCACCTTTGATGCAGGATTAAGATCATTAACCTATTGGTGATTATTTAGATGTTTTTGGTGTTTTTGTTTAGTGTTGAGTAATGAGGTTAAGCCATAATCAAGGATTAAACAGACTCATTACACTATCCTAATAGAAGGATAATAGATGAGAATGTTTAAGCTGAGGAAAGCTCCTCAACTTAATCCATGATATAGGGATTAAACTCATGACAAAACAAAGCCTTTGTTAAGTGGATTTTATTTAATGATATGATGAAGAAGTGAGTTTTATGGTTTCTAAGACAACTTGAGGGGGACTTGTCCATTAACACTAGGGTTAGTCCTTCTTAACCAATTAAGGAAGAATTAGAACCCTAATGCAAGGCCCAAGTTACAAGTGTAATGTCTTGATGATTATTAGATGAATTGATTAAAGGAATTAAACACATTAAGGGTTCAACACTTAGGATTAAAGTTATACACTCCATCCTAATAGAAGGATGCAGGCATAAGCTTAATCACAAAGCCTTAAAGCCTTTAGGGTTTAGTCCCTGATTATGAGGTGAGAAGAGAAGACTCAATGAGACACAAAGGTAAAACTAAGTGGGGGGGACTAATCAAAACCCTAATCATTGTCATACTTGGCTGTTCCTAAGGTTTGTAAAGTTTACAAGAGACATCTTCAGAGGAACCACCAGGAAGCAGATGAAAGGAGCAAAGAGAAGCAAAGTAACTTGCTTTACTTAAGAAAACAAGTCACTTGAAGAAAGAAAGTAAGATGAAGAAGAATGAGCAAGCTCAATCTCAAGCACAAGACAAAATGCAGCAATGATGCATAAGAGAGATGGAAAGAGTTTGTGAGAAGTGAAGGCAAATTAACTTCTCAAAGTTGCTTACCACCTGAAAGATTAGTGAAAGAAATGCAATGCAATGCAAAATGAAATGAAATGACATGATTCAAACCAAAACCAGAAGCATATATGGGATTATAATTATGCTATGAGATGATGCAAACATGAAACAAGGCATGAGGATGATCATATGAACATATGGATGCAAGAGAAGCATGCTTAGAACCATGAACATACATGAAAAGTTATGAAATGCAAATGACATACAACATGGCAAATGAAAGATGCAATGATCAAACATGCTTCTAATATGTCTTAAGATGTCTAATGGATCAAATGGATGCACAAAATGTCATGGAAAGTCATGGTATGCAAGCAAATGGAAAATGGATGCAAATGAAAGTTCAAATTAGTGTTTATGATCAATGCACAAATCAAAAACCAAAACCAGAAGCAAACATCATGATAAAAAATTGAAAATGCATTCAAAGGAACCCTAAACCTATACAAACTCACTGCCCAAAGGAGGGGTTCTAACTCTTAACCTAATGAGGGTTATGAATTTCTTAAGAATGCTAGGGTTTTAAGGTACCTTGTCAAGAAAAATGTCAAACAAATTGAAAATGCAAGATCAATTCATGCCAATTTAATCCTACAAACTACATGATATGCAAGATGCAATGCAAAAACAATCATCATCCAACTCTCAATGGTTAGGCAGAAATGAATTTTGGAAGTTTGGATCAAAATAATGCCTTGAAATGATTTTAATTCCATGAAAAATTGTCAAAAGACATCAAGATCAAAAAAGAAATTTGGTTTGAGGGTTGGACAATGTTTCTAAATAATTTTAAAGGTTTCATGAATTTTTTGGTGATTTTTTAAATACCTAAAAGTATTTTTAATTAATTAATTCTCATTAATTAATTAAAAATAAACTTTAAAATGATTTAAAAATATTTTTTAATGCAAAAAATAAAAATAAAAATGTTTTTGGTTTCTGAAAATTAATTAAAGGTTGTACAAAAATTTTCAGAATTTTTATAATTGTTTTACTATTTTAAACAAAATGCACAAATTAAATGAATAAAAGAGAAAATAAAATTGAATTAAATGAAAGTATGCGTATCCAAGGGCTGGGATTGGTTCTGGGGATATTTGGTTTGACTTCGCGCGTAATCCAATGGTCACAATTCAAATCTGGTTAAATCAGGTTTATGAATTAATTAATTGGGATCAATTAAGTTAATGGAGATTAGGGTTTCTGAGGACACATCCTGGCCACTCAAACGCGCGCCAGTCAGCCTAAGTCAACGCATCTAACGCACCAAATTCAAACCTCAATTAATGACACAGATTAGGGTTAATGGTTCTCAGGTGGCCGGAGAAGACTTCCGGTCGGCTTCTCCGGCGAACCAAAACCCTAGGTTTCACTACAAGCCACCCCACTTCAAATTAAACCCAGGGAAATGATCCTCTAACATCATGGAACATAAATCAACAATCAAACAACATTTAAACTACATGAATCAAGCAAATCGAAGCAAACATTTTTCACGGGAGAAATTTCAGAACATCAATACATCCTCATTTTTCACTCATTTTCGATTTCAAACACATCATGATGATCAGGATAACATGTAGAATCAGTTTGCAACAAGAAAATAGAGTTCTGAGAAAAAAGTTCTTGAGCTATACCTGAGATGGAATCCTCTGGTTCTGGGCTTTCTGGGCTGCTCCTTGGTGCAAACTCACTCCAATGATCCCCCTTGTGCTAATGGCAAGCTTGGATGGAGTTTAAACAGGCTATTTTGAGAGGTTCAGTTCTGGTGTATCAGAAAATGAGGTTCTTGTGTGGGCTGTTTCAGATCATTGTGAGGGGTGGGATTTGTTCTGTGGATGATTTCTGGTTGATTGGTGAAGGAAAAATGAATGTTTGATGGTTGTGGAAGGAGATTCGAAGAGAGGAAAGTTTTGACAGTTTTTGGAGTGTGCTGCAATGTGGGAGGTTTCTGGCTTGTGAATGGTGTGTTTTAGGATGCTTGAAGTCCACATATTAGACTCTGATTGGGCAGAGAGTTGTTGGTGGCACAGTGTGATTGGCATGGGCAAAAATGCAAAAGTCAAAAGTTTGTGTACCACAAGCATGGGATGGGACAGAAGAGATCTAAAGGCGTGTCTTGCCTCAGCATGATTTATGGTGAGCCATAGGATCAACAAGATGCAGCTGGATGGCTTGGATAACAAGATGGCATGAGTTTTGCATTTTGCCCTCTTTGAAGTTTCTTGTGAATTAAGGCATGGAACCTCATGATTTCTTGGGCAATTTGTGACAAAATGAGTTATGTGATGTTGTTATGGTGTTTTGATACCAATTAGAAGTCAAGCCAAGCATGAAAAGTTCCTTTTGCAAAGTTTCAAATTTGAAGCTTTTATGAACAAATGCCTTATGCAACTTGTGATCCAAGGCATGGAAGTGAAAAATTCTTGGGCAAATCTGACTTTTCTAGGTTGCAATATGTTGTAATGATGCGAAGAAGTCATTTAGAGGCCTTGAAAGTGCTTGGGACTTGAATTTGCAAAAAATCCCTCTTTGTGCAAAAGTGAAAATTTCAATGATTTTGTCCAACTTTGCAAGGCCATAACTTTTGATCCAAAATGAATTAGGTCATGTTCTTGTACTTTTTGAAAAGGGAATGATCCATTCTACAACTTTCATGACCAAAGTTTTTCCATTTGAAGCATTTTTGAATCAAAAAGTAAAGGTTGAAAAAGTTTCCTAAAATGGCAATTTCATTAAAAGTCAAACTTTCCCAAAAAGTCAACTTTGCAAAAGACTTGAAATTCTTCAATTTTGTGAACTTCAAACTTCTTCTATGATCAAATAAAGATCATATACAATCGAAATGATGAAGAACACCCTTTGGTTGGGTCATTGGGGGCCTCAGATGCCCTGATTTTGCACTGACTTGCTTGAAAAGTCAACTCTTGATCAGATGACTTCCCCATGGAATTTCTTCATGAAAATTGATATGCTTGCTCCCTATACCATATAGAGACCAATAGAAACAAGAATGACCAAAAAATTTGGAGTTATGGCCTCTGAAACCAAAACCCTAATTCTAGGTCATCTGTGCAGTCAAGCCTGGCTCTGCTTCCATACCATTCTCAGTTCTTGTGATTTTTTGACATTCTTGACTTTGAGGAGATATAATATGATGCTTGAATATACATGGATCCCTTTTAAGTGATTGATGACCTTTGGAGTGGCTCAAGAAGCTCTTGGATTGCTCAGATCACAAACCCTAGATGCAGATGACTTAGAAACAATGCAGTGAATCAAAAATGCAATATGAGATGCTATGATTGGACTTATGTATATGAAAAGATCACAAGCCATAGTGTGTGTGGGTGAGGGAAAATTTGGGGTGTTTACAGCTGCCCCTATTCAAACATGAGTTAGCTGTGCAGGATGTAAGCAACGGCTTATCAGGCAAACAAGATAACTTGTGGTTGAATACCAAAGACAGTCCAAAATTTGCACTCACAGAATGAAGAAGAAAAGGGATATAGATTGTAAAAGAAAATAAAGTATAAAATAAAGTGTGGGCAACGGAGGACGACCGTCGAGCAGAGGACGACTGCTGGGGAAAGAGCAATGACGGGGACGACCGACATGCTGAAGAAAAATGCGGGAAATAAAGCAATAACGGGGACGACCGACATGCTGGGGATATGGGAGATAAAGCAAAGACGGGGACGACCGACTAGCTGGGGGAAATAAGAGATTATGATGGGGACGACCATCAAGTAAAGTTGTAAGATTCTCTGGGGAATATGAAAAATGATGGGGACGGCCATCAGGTTCATAAAGTAATGCAAGCAACAATGGGGACGGCCATCGGGCTAAACTGATGAAGGATGATCATCAGGAAAAGGAAAAGGGACCACGACGGGGACGACCATCGGGTTAAAGAATAAATGAAATAATGATGAGGGACGGTCATCAAAGGTGAAGGACGATCACCTAGTAGGGGACGGCTGCTCTGTTGGGGATAAGATGAGGGACGGTCATCTAAGGTGAAGGACGATCACCTGGCAGGGTACGGCTGCCGAGAGTATCGCGACATAGGACGAATGCCGGATAAAAAGTCAACGATGGGGACGGCCATCGGACGAGCATGATGAAGGACGATCATCAAGAGGTGAAGGACGATCACCTAGCAGGGGACGGATGCTCTCAAGGCTTATCATGACATAGGACGAATGTCAGATAAGAATAACAACGATGGGGACGACCATCGGATAAAATGATGAAGGACGATCATCAAAAGGTGAAGGACGATCACCTAGCAGGGGACGGCTGCTAAATATCACGACATAGGACGAATGTCGGATAGAAAAGGTCAACGATGGGGACGGCCATCGGACGAGCATGATGAAGGACGATCATCAAGAGGTGAAGGATGATCACCTAGCAGGGTACGGCTGCTCTCAGGGTTTATCATGACATAGGACGAATTTCAGATAGAAAAGAAATTTTGCTTTCCTATTTACTGGGGAATAGTAAACACGGACGAGTGTTTACATCCAAGAAATAAAAGGTATAAGTGTTTTGACGTTGTGTATAGATTAAAGATGCGGACGAGCATCCCTAAGACTATGATACGGACGAGTATCGGGTAGAAACAAATACTGACACGTGTTCAGAGATGATGATACGGACGAGTATCAACTGGTTAACAAGGAACACGGACGAGTGTTGATTCTGAGGGGACTCCTCTGGGGGAAAGGTAGATACAGATGAGTATCTAATTTCAAGAAGGCAAAAGGTGTTTGACACAGTGTATGGATTAAAGATGCGGATGAGCATCCTTAAGACTATGATACGGACGAGTATCAGGTAGAAACAAACGCTTGACGCATGTTCAGAGACGATGAACGGACGAGTACCAACTGGTTAACAAAGAACACGGACTAGTGCTGAATCTGTGGGGATTTGAGTGGTATATACAAGATACAGGCGAGCATCTGTATGAGTGAAAACAGGAGTAATAGGTATGAGTGGTGTATAATTGAGTGTTTAAACTGCTGGGGAGAGTGACACGGACGAGTGTCAAAAGAAGAAAGCGTATAGTATAAACAAGTATATGATATACAAAGTGTTTAGGTTACTGTGTTGGTGAAAGTGACACGGATGGGTGTCGGGGAATTTGTATAGAAAGGTATCTGTGAGTGCAAAGAGGATGCTTTGGCTTTCTGCTGGGGATATGACACGGACGGGTGTCAAAAAGTATCTGTGATATATAAGTGTTCGTTCGTAAAGAAAGCTCAGGCGACTTTACTAGGGAATGTTGACACGGACGGGTGCCAAAAGGAGTGTGTAAGGCAAATGATTTAGCTTTCTCTCTCTGCTAGGGATATGACACAGACGAGTGTCAGGATGCATCCGTATCTCTAGGGAAAGTGCCTTGGCTCTCTGCCAGGGAATTTGGAGAGTTTCTCTGTATATTGATGATGGGTTGTCAATATTCACAAGTGTTTGATTCAGACCATGACTTATGATTATGCAATAATGTTTGATTTTTGCCGTAATGTTCCGTATTAGACGGAATGTTACGCTTTGTGGGGTGAAATATGATGCGAATGCTATGATTATGCAAAAGATGCCGATCCGGGATGCGGATCCCGTTGTTGTGAAGATCTCTGGTCGATCTGTTTGAAGTGAACATCCCAGCTGGGGATGAGATCATTGGTAGATCGGATGAGATGATTCGGCTTGGGGAAATGGGTCAATGATAGACCTTTTCCAGTAAGTGAAGGACCCAGCTGGGGTTTATAGAAGCTTTCGTCACTCTGTTGTGATTCCTTCGTATGCTGCTCTTCTGGGTAGAGGCTGAAACTCTGTGGGGAAGTGGTTCCCTGGCTTTTGGTATTTTAGCTGAGGAGGAGTAATGGATGGCAACTCAGCTGGGGAGAAGATAGCAAGTGGCAACTCAGCTGGGGAGAAGACACTTTGGGTGCTGAAGACTGAGTGTTGATTTTCCAGCTTGCTGGGGGTGAAGCTTTCATGCCCCGTGTCAGGTTTGATTGCCTGCAATCCTGAAAAGATAGAGAAACGTACAAGTTATCCCTGACCGGATTCCATCATAGGAGTTCAGACACCCCCGGGAGTAAGTATATTTCCTGCAAGCACGTGTTTTAAGAGAAGCATCTGTATTTATGCAATTAGTATCTTAAGGACATCGGACATTTTTGCAAATGAAAATAAAATGTGCGAGACGAGACATGACTGAAAATCTGATTTTATTAATTCATGTGCCCTGAATTGGCAATGTACAGTCAAAGAAACAGATCCCCTAGAACGAGGAGATTGTTATAAATTGAGAAACAAAATGTTGGCAATGTTGACGACGCTTTGAGGAGCTTCCCCCTTTGCTATGACTCGTATGACATTTGACGTTCTTCTCGTCTTGCTTTCTGAAGAAGGCTGATTCTGAAAGAGGCTTGATCCTTTCGAAGTTTACCAAGTTGTAAGTGATACAGACGAATTCAGAGTGCAGTTGTTCGCTTATTCCCTTATTTTTGCATGGATCGCCCTTTCGGGTTTTCAATCCATCGGGATACCCATTTTTGTCTGAGTTGTCCAATGCGGCTTTTCAACTCAGCGGGTGTACATTTTTTTGTTTATTTTCCCTTATTTTTGCCCGAGTCTTTTATTCTGTTTTTGACTCGCCGGGATGCCCTATTTTTGCCTGGACTTACATTCTGTTTTTGTGTCCAGCGGGTCATTTTTATGCGAAGTATTTTTTAACCGCATCTGAATTCACAGGGGACGGGAAGTCTTCACCATCCATAGTGCTGAGCATGAGTGCTCCACCAGAGAAAACTTTCTTTACCACGAATGGTCCTTCATAGTTTGGAGTTCATAGGCCCCTGTGGTCTGTATGAGGAGGGAGGAGTCTTTTCAGCACAAGATCTCCTACTTGGTACTCTCGGAGCCTGACTTTCTGATCAAAGGCTTTCTTCATTCTTTTTTGATACAACTGCCCATGACAGATTGCAGCCAATCTTTTCTCTTCGATCAGATTCAGTTGTTCGTATCGGGATCGGACCCATTCTGCTTCGTTCAGCTTAACATCCATCAGTACCCGTAGGGAGGGTAATTCAACTTCAACAGGTAGGACTGCCTCCATACCATACACAAGCTGATATGGTGTTGCCCCAGTAGATGTTCTGATTGACGTGCGGTACCCATGCAAGGCGAATGGTAGCATCTCATGCCAGTCTTTGTAGGTGACTACCATCTTCTGCACAATCTTCTTGATATTTTTGTTAGCTGCCTCAACAGCGCCGTTCATCTTTGGCCTGTAAGGAGAAGAATTGTGGTGTTGGATCTTGAAGTCCCGGCATAGCTCTGCCATCATTTTGTTGTTTAAGTTGGAACCATTATCAGTAATGATTCGCTCGGGAACTCCGTACCGACAGATGATATCTCTCTTCAGAAATCGAGCTACCACTTGCCTGGTAACATTTGCATAGGAGGCTGCTTTGACCCACTTGGTGAAATAGTCAATGGCAACCAGGATGAATCTTTGGCTGTTTGAAGAAGTCGGTTCAATCTTGCCAATCATGTCAATGCCCCACATAGCAAAGGGCCAGGGTGAAGACATCACATTCAAAGGATTGGGAGGCACATGCACCTTATCCGCATAAGTCTGGCATTTATGGCATTTTCTGGCATAGGCACAACAGTCAGCATCCATTATGATCCAGTAATAGCCTGATCTTAGCAATTTCTTGGCCATTGCATGCCCTCCCGCATGGGTACCAAAGGATCCTTTGTGCACCTCGTGCATCAACAAGTCTGCTTCGGTTCTATCAACGCATCTGAGGAGTACCATATCAAAGTTTCTCTTGTATAGGGAACCATCGGTATTCAGGAAGAAACTACCAGCAAGCCTTCTTAAAGTCTTCTTATCATTGGAAGATGACCCAGGTGGGTATGTTTGATCCTCCAAGAAGCACTTAATGTCATGAAACCAAGGCTTATCATCTTTGACAACGTCTGCTGCAAATACATATGCTGGTCTGTCAAGTCTGGATACTGAAATCCGTGGTACAAAGTTGGCAGCTTGAACTTTGATCATTGACGAAATGGTAGCCAGAGCATCTGCAAATTGATTCTCGTCCCGGGGGATATACTCAAGCTTGACCGTTGTGAAGAAAGTCAATAACCTCCTTGTATAATCCCTGTAAGGTATCAGATGATCCTGATGGGTGTACCATTTGCCGTTGGTTTGATTAACTACCAGAGCTGAATCTCCGAATACAGTCAAAGTCTTGATCCTGAGGTCAATGGCTTCCTCAAGACCCATAATGCAAGCTTCGTATTCATCTTCGTTGTTAGTGCAATTAAAGGTGAGTTTTGCCGAGAAAGGCATGTGAACTCCCTTAGGTGTAATGAGTACTGCACCAACACCACGACCATTCATATTAACAGCCCCATCAAACATCATAGTCCATTCTTTTTCTGGGTCAGGCCCTTCAGTGTGAATAGGCTCTTCATGATCTTTTGTTTTTATGAACATGATGTCTTCATCAGGGAAGTCAAATCTCATAGGCTGGTAATCATCAATAGGTTGCTCAGCAAGATAATCAGACAATACACTGCCCTTGATGGCTTTCTGAGATGTGTATTGGATGTCATATTCTGTGAGGATCATTTGCCATCTTGCAACCCGCCCGGTAAGAGCTGGCTTCTCGAAAATGTACTTAACTGGGTCCATCTTTGAGATCAATAAAGTAGTGTGGGTCAACATATACTGTCTCAGTCGGCGAGCAGCCCACGCTAAAGCACAGCAAGTTTTCTCGAGCAGTGAATAACGCTGTTCACAGTCGGTAAACTTTTTGCTTAGGTAGTAAATTGCATACTCTTTTCGACCAGACTTGTCATGCTGGCCCAACACACACCCCATTGACTCTTCTAATACGGTCAAGTACATTATCAAAGGTCTTCCTTCAACTGGAGGCATAAGGATTGGAGGTTCTTGCAAGTACTCCTTGATTTTGTCAAAAGCCCTCTGGCAGTCTTCGTTCCACCTGACCGTCTGTTCTTTTCTTAACAGCTTGAACAAGGGTTCATAGGTTGCTGTAAGGTGAGATATGAACCTTGAAATGTAGTTCAATCTACCTAGAAACCCCCGAACTTCTTTCTCAGTCCTTGGTGCAGGCATTTCTTGAATGGCTTTGACTTTATCAGGGTCAACTTCAATCCCTTTCTCGCTTACAATAAAGCCCAGCAGCTTACCGGATCGCACCCCGAATGTGCACTTGTTGGGGTTCAACTTTAGTTGGTACTTCCTCAGACGCTTGAATAGTTTCAGCAGGTTTACCAGGTGGTCTTCTTCTGTGAGGGACTTGGCAATCATATCATCCACATAACATTCGATTTCTTTATGGATCATATCGTGGAATAATGTTACCATAGCCCGTTGATATGTTGCACCGGCATTCTTCAGTCCGAATGGCATCACCTTATAACAAAACATGCCCCAGGGTGTGATGAAGGTTGTCTTCTCCATGTCTTCAGGTGACATCTTGATCTGATTGTATCCTGAAAATCCGTCCATGAAGGAGAATACCGAGAACTGAGCCGTATTATCAACCAGTACATCAATGTGAGGTAATGGAAAATCATCCTTCGGGCTGGCTCTGTTCAGGTCCCGGTAGTCAACACACATTCTCACTTTGCCATCCTTCTTAGGCACAGGTACAATATTAGCAACCCACGGCGGATAACTAGTTACAGCAAGGAATCCGGCGTCCCACTGCTTTTGTACCTCTTCCTTTATCTTCATTGCCATATCTGGGCGAGTACGGCGCAACTTCTGTTTAACTGGGGGCAGTCCTCTCTTAAAGGCAGCTTGTGCATAACAATATCGGTGTCCAACCCTGGCATGTCCTGGTAAGACCAAGCAAACACATCCGCATACTCCCGAAGCAGATCAATCAGTTGTTCTTTCACTGAGTTTTGTAAGCAGGCCCCGATCTTAACCTCTTTCACGTCTTCATCCGTACCAAGATTAATTGTTTCAATCTCCTCCTGATGAGGAGTGATAACCTTCTCCTCTTGTCTTAACAACCTGGCTAGCTCTTCAGGAAGCTCAAAATCTTATTCAACCCCTTCATCGGCTTGATTGATTGGATTGTCAAAGTCATACGAAGCCATAGCCGTGCTGTTGTCGGTGCGGTCTGAAAGGCACTCTCTGCAAGGGTTTAGATTGTTCATTTTAGTGATTGATTTTAATCTTGTTTAGAAAAAGTGAAATGAAGTTATCATTTTGAAAACATTGCCATTTATTTTTTGTACAAAAAGAAAAATGGAAAAACAGTGAGCGGAAAAGAAAAAGACCCATTTGCAAAAGATGTCTGATTGTCATTGATTAATCTGTTTGCACAAAATTACAGATGGCCCGATTACAAAATGAGTCTTGTCATCTTGGGCAAGATGCAAGACTTGATGCATGCTTAAAATATACAGGAAATAATAATTACTCTGCAGGAGTAACCCTTATAATTTCCTGGGAAGACCAGTTTGAGATACGGCTCCCCGGGATCCTTGGACGTATCCAGCTCTCCAGGTTGCGCTCATCTTCCGACTCATCTTCCAAGTTGTTGACTGCATCAGGGGTGAGCATCCCCCCACTAACAAAACTGGGCTTCTTAGCAGCCTCTGGTTGATCTTGTTGAGTTGGTTTGTAACCCAACCCAAATCTGTCTTCTTTCTTTTCTACGGGCAACAGCTGGCCCCAGCCTTGAGCATTCCCCTCCTTAACAACCTTCCTGGCTTGCTGGTAGGATGTCATGGAAGTCCCAAGTACAGTAGATTTTTCATTGATGTTCAGGGCCTCAAACCCCTGGCTCATGGTTTCGTGGATCTCCCCATCCATCTCAATATATTTGTATGTAGCCAGATGGCTAACAAAAATATCCTCTTCTCCACAAATAGTAACGACTTGGCCCTCCCACTCGAATTTTAACTTCTGGTGAAGGGTGGAGGTCACGGCGCCAGCGGCGTATCCATGGTCTACCCAATAGACAGCTGTAGGCAGGCTGTATATCCATCACGAAGAAGGTCGTTTTGAAAGTCTGTGGGCCAATCGTTATAGGCAACTCAATCTCTCCCAGAATCGATCTCTTAGAGCCGTCAAAGGCTCTTACTACCAAGTTGCTGGGGCGTAATGCCAATCCTTCATATTCCAACTTCACAAGGGCTTTCTTAGGTAGGACATTAAGGGATGACCCTGTGTCCACCAATACATGGGAAAGAATTGCACCCTTACACTCGAAGGTAATGTGCAAAGCCTTGTTGTGATTGCGGTCTTCCGTTGTGAAATCAGTATTGGTAAATCCTAGTCCATGACTAGCGTTGAAGTTTCCAACTACAGCTTCCAACTGATTGACGGTAATCTCCTCTGGCACATAAGCTGCGTGCAATACTTTTAATAGTGCGTTCCGATGATCCTCGGAGCACATTAGCAATGATAAAATGGAGATTTTGGAAGGTGTCTGGTGAAGCTGGTCCACTATCTTGTAATCACTTTTCTTGATGATTCTCATGAATTCATCAACCTCTTGATCAAAAGGGGTTTTCAGAGCTTCTTTAACAACTTGTTCTTCCTGCACCATGCTCTTCCCTTTTGCTTTGGCGGCAGCTTCTGCCTCAGCAGTGGGTCTTGGAATTTGCGGGGCAAAGAGACGTCCGCTTCGAGTGAAGCCTCCGCCTCCTCCCACATTGTCTATTTGTGGTGAAGAAGTTGATGATTCAAGAGTGATTTTCTGCCCCTCGCAGTATAGATCTGAGCCGTAATTCCAAGGGATGGCATTACTGCTTTCATATGGAACGGGCCCAGGTACCGTGATGGTAACCAGGCTGACTGCAGCAGAAGAGGGTGTTGCAATAGTATGTGGATCATAGTAGATAGTGACCGGTGTTATGGCAGGAGTGACATTTTGTGAGTTGTAGGCAGAATCATTTGCAGGATCATAATATATTGTAACCGTTGAGACACTTTCATTATTTGCTGTTGATGTTGCAGGAGACACTGTTGACTGGATGAGTGTTGCTGTTGTAGGAGATTTTGAAAGAAGGGGTGCTGAAGTTGTAGAAGAGATGTTCGTTGATGTTTGACTTGCTGAAGTGATATTCGAAGCATTTGTTGATGAAACTGAAGAATTGTTTGGAATAATTGTTGTTGCAGTTGTAGGAGATTCTGGAACTATTGTTGGAGAGATTGCTGGATTTGAAGGTATTGATGTTGTGATTTGAAGTAGACCATTCTGGATAAGACTGTCTATGCCGCTTCTCAGGTTGTCACATCCATTTACCGAAATGTTGCAATAACCGCACCCAAGCTCGCACCCAGGGAAAATCTGGCATTCAAGGAGTTGAGCTTTAATCTCTACCAGGGGTTTTCTGATTTGCCCAACACTGGTTATCAAGAAAGACGACATATCTTCCTCAATAGCATTAATTATGGGCCCTCCATGGTTGGGCATAGGGTTCTTGTTAACATTTGGCGTGGGTGCAAAGTTTAGAGCTTTAGAATCTATCAGGTCTTGCACCTTCATCTGTAAAGCTCTGCACTTCTCTGTACTGTGGCCAGGTGCGTTGGAATGGAATGCACATCTGGCGTTGGCGTCGTAATTTCTTGGCAAACTGGAAGGATCTGGTGGTGCCAACGTCCTTAACTCAACCAGGTTGAGCTTTAGGAGCTGTGGCAGTAAAACGGCATAAGGCATAGGGATCGGATCTATCACCCTATTGGCCTGAGACGGTCTCTGTTGAAATGGTCTTTGCTGATTGTTGTTGTTGTTGTAGTTTCTCTGAGGAGGATACTGAGTTTGTTGTTGGTAGTGGGGTTGTTGCTGTGGTTGATATGCTGTTTGTTGAGGAAGTGGGGAGGGAATGGTGACTGCTGCCACTGACCTATGAACATATTGTGGTCTGCCCCTGCTGGCTTGAATAGCATTGGTCTCACCAGTTCTTCTTGGACCTGTAAAAGGTTTTCTGGGGTGGCTGGACGAGCTCGCACCATTGTCAGAAATCTTTCCCATCTTTAATAGGCTCTCAATTCTCTCCCCAGCTATGACTACGTCAGCGAAGCTGGTGGAAGAAAAGGCAGCTAGCCTGTTAATGTATGTCCCTTGGAGGGTGTTCATAAACATATCAGCCATCTCCCTCTCTGACATGGGTGGTTGGACAGCAGCAGCAAGCTGTCTCCACCTCTGGGCATACTCCCGGAAGCTTTCCCTGGATGATTGGGACATTCCCATCGGGAGGGTCCTGTTAGGAGCCATATCCAAGTTGTACTGGTATTGTATGATAAAGGCATCAGCCAGGTCCTTCCAGCATCTAATGGTTGCTCTAGTCAAGTGAGAGTACCATTCCCTTGAAGCTCCTGTTAAGCTATCTTCAAAATAAAACATCCATAGCTTTTCATCCATGGTATATGCCTTCAGCCTCCCCAAAAAGGATTGTAAATGGGTGCGGGGACAGGAAGTTCCGTTGTACTTCTCGAAGCACGGAGGTTTAAACTTGTGGGGAATCCTTACCCCGTCCACTAGACCCATGTCCATAACATCAAAACCCAAAGAATTCTGGGACTCCAGGGATCTCAGTTTCTCAGCAATTTCATCTAGCCTTCTGTCATAGGCTTCATCCCCAGCTCCCATCACAGTGAATTGATCTTCCTGGGGGTCTTCTTGTAATACTCTTCCTGCAGTGGCATTCCCTTGCACATTAGCAGGGATGTTGATCTCTGGGTGAAGGTGAGGGCCATACACAGGTGGGTTGACATGAGGCTGAACCCTCTCATTATTGCTTGTTCCCCCAGTCCCTAGATGGGGTTCCTCCTGGGTCTGCCTTTCTACTAGTGCCCTTAATCTCTCTTGGCTCTGAGCCAATCCATTCATCACCTCCATAAACTGAGTCATCTGATTTCTCATTTCCAACCTCTCGTTGGCCATTTGAGTCCTGACTTCTGTAAGGTCCTGCTGTACTTGGTCCATTTTTATAACCCGGAAGGTTGTTGCGAGTGGGATATCTGTGTGGACGGTTGAGTGGGAACACCCGACGTCGAGCAATAGTTCCTGAGATCACAACAGAGTTAGTAACAACAAAAACCTACAAAACAAAACAAAAGGTTAGTATGCAATGCAGTATGCTTATTTGTTTCCAAGGTATCCGGCTTGGCACTTGGTTTTGACCTTTCCAGACCCCTGAGGAAGGTGCTTCTTGATGTTGCTTAGGAGAGAGAGATCCAAATGAAACAAACTAATGAATATATTACAAAAATGAATGATACATAGTTTGTTTTTTACAATACATGCCCTCTGAGGGGTCAAAAATACAACATAAGAAAAGAAAAGTACATAAGATGAAAGCAACAACAAGCAAAAGTCAAACACCAAGGCCAAACTCATCCCCCTGGACTTCCTTCAAGAGTGCTTCAGTCACAGGGTTAGCTGGATGCTTTGTGAGGTTCCTGATGAGAAGATTCCTGGTGGTGATAGCAGTGGTTAGCTTCTTGTGTCTTCCCTGGTCCTTTGACCTCTTCACACCAGCTTTGAGTTTCAATTCTGAGATCTCCCTCTGGGCTGTTAATAGGGCTTCCTGTTGCTCCTTTGCATTAGCCTCCAACTGCTCAATCTTTTCCTGAGTTCTCTTATCTTCCTGAGTGCGAGCCTCAGTGATCCTGACCCACCTAGCCTGGCTCTCCTTCAGATAGAGGTCAGTCCTAGCCTTTTGATACTGGGCCTCTTTACAGGCATTCTTCAAAATTTGTTCTCCAGCCCTTGACTTCTTGATGTAGTCCTCTGACTTTTCAATCCTGGCTAGATGCTCCACCTTAAGCTTTTCTAACCTTTCAATGTCCAGACGACCATCACTCCTCTCCCAGAGGGTTCTCTTCAAGGCTTCAGACAGATTTTCATTCCTCTCTTTCAGTTTCTCAAACTCCTCCAGACTGACAGTTGCTGGAGGTGGTGCTGTGGAAGGTCCAGGTACGTCTTCAATGGTGAAGGGCATCCCAGAAACTTGAGCCCTGGCATGAGACCACTCATAGTACTGTGCTGAGGCCACATTGTTGCATCTCCCAAGAATAGCCATCCCCTTAGTCTGGACATTGTCCCAAGCCCAGGATGCTTGCCTGACAATAGCCAGATTAGGCTTGACTTCACAGTAAAGGGTCTCAGCTAGATCTTGTACTCTAGGAGGGTGGACCAATGCATAGCCCAGTTGTCTTTTGAATAGCAGAGGGTTGTAGTTAATGCAACCCTTTACTCCTATCAGAGGTACATTGGGGAATTGCCCACAACTAGTAATGATGTCCCTGCCCTTGGTGCTCTGAGTGCACCACCTGATATCATCTGAGGTCAGAGCAACAAGTCTCCTAGCCCAGTTCTTTTGTTGGTGAGGATTTAAGAATGCATCAGTCTTTGGCAAGTGTTTGAGCAGCCAGGTATGGAATAGGGGAGCACAGCATCTCACCAATCTTCCCCTTTGCTTTTCATTCCTTTGGTGAACAGAGTAGTAAAAATCTCCCAGTAAGGTGGGCACTGGGTTCCTCAGAATGAAAAGATGGATTGCATTCTTGCTAACAAACTTAGGCTCATCTGCAAATAATATAACCCCATATATGCTGAGGGCTAATAATGCACAGACTGCCTTCCACTCTCCAAGGGAAGCCTTCAGAATAGCCTGAGAGGTCAAGAAATCCAAGTGTAGACCAGAGATTCCAGCTTTGGTAGTCATGTTCTGCCCAATCAGAACTGGTTCCAGATACAGTGCCTTTGCCACCTCTTCATTACTAGGGAAAGCCATCTCAGGGCTGAAGGGGACTCCACCCCTGATAGGGACGCCAATCAGTGATGAATACTCTTCCAACAAGGGTCCCAACTGAAAATCCTGGAAGGTGAAGCACCTCAGAGGGTGATCATAGAACTGCAGGCACGTATGAATCAAGCTCCTATGTGAAGGGTCCAAATCCATAACCACATCAAGGATTCCTCCATAATGTTCTCTGAATAGTGGTATATGGTCTGGAGTAATCAGGGCCTGGACCTTCCTGATGCCAGCCAGCTCAGGCTCAAAGAAATGATAGGAGATGTTACTCTTCTTGGGTGCCATGTTGCTGAAGAAAAGCTGAAACTGATGCTGATGATGATGACTGATACTAGAAGATGGGCCACTGACAGGCTGAGACTGGTGATGCAGGTGACTGAAGCAGGTAGCTGATGAGGAATAGCTGAAGCAGATACTGGTGAAGATAGGTCTATGCAGATGAAGGGGTCAAAACCAAGCCAAATGTAATGTGGATACCCTGAAAAACAAATAAACACATGTTAAATGATGCAATGATGATGTATGCAAATGATATGCAAAGGTTTGTGATCAAGCTGGATCTGATTAACTGCCTTGGTATAGGTCCATGTATGTCTAAGAAATCCAGATGGAGGTTCATAAGTCCAGTAACCAAGGTGGGGGACTCAAATAAAGAGTCACATGTCCAGGGTTAAAAATCACAAGAACTGTTCCAAAATGGAGTACTCTTAATCAAAACAAAGTAACAGGGTATGTTGAGGTCAAGGGTACCTGCCAACCTGTAAACAGCCCAACCCCCTCACAGGTGATATTCTAAAACAAGGATCCTCAGACTTGGATCAGTTATGAGAAGTGAAAACACTTCTAACCCGGAGGTACAGTGTTTATAATAACCATAAAAGATCCTCCTCTAATTAACCTCAGTTTCTGAAGGTCAATAATAAAGGTCATCCAGACTTAGCAGGCATCCCAAATAGCCCTAGCACTACAGGAAATCTGTAGCACAGAGTTCTCAAGAAGAAACCCATATCTGAACCGTGTTTCATATTCCCGCACCAGACCGAAATGGAATGGGAAAGAACATGAACCACTCTAGCCTAGGTGTCACTCAGGTCCCAGGTATAGGACCTAAAACTCTCAGTAGAACCCCACCCACCAAAACAGAAAACAGATCCAGCCAGAGCAATATGACAGTATGATGTATATAAAGCTGTAAAGAAAGCAATAAATAACTGCACATAAAGCAATAAATAAAGCAAATATACAAACACAAATAACACATAACACCCCAGTAGACACAAATCAATCAAGCGCTAGGAGGAACCCACAAAAAGAACCAGAAGCCCTAGTTACAGTGTAAGGTTCCCCAGGAGAGTCGCCAAGCTGTCGCTCCCGACAAATGGGAATTAACCCGGATGAAGGTACAGACGCGAACGGTCGGCGAAAGGAGGATGCGAGAACACACAGGAGTGAACTCACAGGGAATGAATAGAGTCGCCAGCTAGGCATTTTTATCCCGGAGGAAAGGTAATGCTGCATAAACCTAGAAAGATATGGATAAGACGGTTGCGAACCAGAGAGACTGAGAAAGGGGGATGGTTACAACCTGGGAAGGTATTAGCACCCAGATTGTCCGCCGTACTCGACGGGATCCACGCTTAAAAGATTTGTGTTTTAAAGGGGTAGTGTCTGTGAAATTTGTGTATAAAGGAGCTGGAAAAGATGTACAGGTGTCAGTGTAAGAAAAGTGAAGTGTATAAGTGAAGTGTCAGTGTAAGGACAAGAGTGAAATGCGTATGATAATGAGGCTAAGAATATGATGCTGGAAAGAGGGGGAATATACAAAGACTTTTGTTCGATAACTGTTAAGTTATGCCTACGTATCCTCTCGTGCAATGAGGAAGTCAGAACACCGTAGTTCGACCCAAAGAGACTAAAAGGTGAATTGACTTGTGAACTGCTTACTTGCCTATGCTCAAGTGTATGACCTGTCTGGCTCAGGTGCTTACTGTCTTGCATTAGACGGAAGAAGCAAATTCTCGTTTGTGAGTGAATGAGATGAGAAAATAATCCCGGAGGAGACGATTATTGTTTGTTTTTGTATTTTCAGTCTTTTATTGCTTTTGGAGATTTTCCATAAGTTAATGAGCTTAAGCCTAAACCAATGGATTAGTAAACTCATCACATCTTCCCTCTGATTAGGGGTAATGAGAATACCTTAAGTGTGAAGTCAGATTCTCACACTTAATCACCTTTGATGCAGGATTAAGATCATTAACCTATTGGTGATTATTTAGATGTTTTTGGTGTTTTTGTTTAGTGTTGAGTAATGAGGTTAAGCCATAATCAAGGATTAAACAGACTCATTACACTATCCTAATAGAAGGATAATAGATGAGAATGTTTAAGCTGAGGAAAGCTCCTCAACTTAATCCATGATATAGGGATTAAACTCATGACAAAACAAAGCCTTTGTTAAGTGGATTTTATTTAATGATATGATGAAGAAGTGAGTTTTATGGTTTGTAAGACAACTTGAGGGGGACTTGTCCATTAACACTAGGGTTAGTCCTTCTTAACCAATTAAGGAAGAATTAGAACCCTAATGCAAGGCCCAAGTTACAAGTGTAATGTCTTGATGATTATTAGATGAATTGATTAAAGGAATTAAACACATTAAGGGTTCAACACTTAGGATTAAAGTTATACACTCCATCCTAATAGAAGGATGCAGGCATAAGCTTAATCACAAAGCCTTAAAGCCTTTAGGGTTTAGTCCCTGATTATGAGGTGAGAAGAGAAGACTCAATGAGACACAAAGGTAAAACTAAGTGGGGGGGACTAATCTAAACCCTAATCATTGTCATACTTGGCTGTTCCTAAGGTTTGTGAAGTTTACAAGAGACATCTTCAGAGGAACCACAAGGAAGCAGATGAAAGGAGCAAAGAGAAGCAAAGTAACTTGCTTTACTTAAGAAGACAAGTCACTTGAAGAAAGAAAGTAAGATGAAGAAGAATGAGCAAGCTCAATCTCAATCACAAGACAAAATGCAGCAATGATGCATAAGAGAGATGGAAATAGTTTGTGAGAAGTGAAGGCAAATTCACTTCTCAAAGTTGCTTACCACCTGAAAGATTAGTGAAAGAAATGCAATGCAATGCAAAATGAAATGAAATGACATGATGCAAACCAAAACCAGAAGTATATATGGGATAATAATGATGCTATGAGATGATACAAACATGAAACAAGGCATGAGGATGATCACATGAACATATGGATGCAAGAGAAGCATGCTTAGAACCATGAACATACATGAAAAGTTATGAAATGCAAATGACATACAACATGGAAAATGAAAGATGCAATGATCAAACATGCTTCTAATATGTCTTAAGATGTCTAATGGATCAAATGGATGCACAAAATGTCATGGCAAGTCATGGTATGCAAGCAAATGGAAAATGGATGCAAATGAAAGTTCAAATTAGGGTTTATGATCAATGCACAAATCAAAAACCAAAACCAGAAGCAAACATCATGATAAAAAATTGAAAATGCATTCAAAGGAACCCTAAACCTATACAAACTCACTGCCCAAAGGAGGGGTTCTAACTCTTAACCTAATGAGGGTTATGAATTTCTTAAGAATGCTAGGGTTTTAAGGTACATTGTCAAGAAAAATGTCAAACAAATTGAAAATGCAAGATCAATTCATGCCAATTTAATCCTAAACACTACATGATATGCAAGATGCAATGCAAAAAGAATCATCATCCAACTCTCAATGGTTAGGCAGAAATGAATTTTGGAAGTTTGGATCAAAATAATGCCTTGAAATGATTTTAATTCCATGAAAAATTGTTAAAAGACATCAAGATCAAAAAAGAAATTTGGTTTGAGGGTTGGAAAATTTTTCTAAATAATTTTAAAGGTTTCATGAATTTTTTGGTGATTTTTTAAATACCTAAAAGTATTTTTAATTAATTAATTCTCATTAATTAATTAAAAATAAACTTTTAAATGATTTAAAAATATTTTTTTAATGCAAAAAATAAAAATAAAAATATTTTTGGTTTTTGAAAATTAATAAAAGGTTGTACAAAAAATTTCAGAATTTTTATAATTGTTTTACTATTTTAAAAAAAATGCACAAATTAAATGAATAAAAGAGAAAATAAAATTGAATTAAATGAAAGTATGCGTATCCAAGGGCTGAGATTGGTTCTGGGGATATTTGGTTTGACTTCGCGCGTAATCCAATGGTCACAATTCAAATCTGGTTAAATCAGGTTTATGAATTAATTAATTGGGATCAATTAAGTTAATGGAGATTAGGGTTTCTGAGGACACATCCTGGCCACTCAAACGCGCGCCAGTCAGCCCAAGTCAACGCATCTAACGCACCAAATTCAAACCTCAATTAATGACACAGATTAGGGTTAATGGTTCTCATGTGGCCGGAGAAGACTTCCGGTCGTCTTCTCCGGCGAACCAAAACCCTAGGTTTCACTACAAGCCACCCCACTTCAAATTAAACACAGGGAAATGATCCTCTAACATCATGGAACATAAATCAACCATCAAACAACATTTGAACTACATGAATCAAGCAAATCAAAGCAAACATTTTTCACGGGAGAAATTTCAGAACATCAATACATCCTCATTTTTTACTCATTTTCGATTTCAAACACATCATGATGATCAGGATAACATGTAGAATCAGTTTGCAACAAGAAAATAGAGTTCTAAGAAAAAAGTTCTTGAGCTATGCCTGAGATGGAATCCTCTGGTTCTGGGCTTTCTGGGCTGCTCCTTGGTGCAAACTCACTCCAATGATCCCCCTTGTGCTAATGGCAAGCTTGGATGGAGTTTAAACAGGCTATTTTGAGAGGTTCAGTTCTGGTGTATCAGAAAATGAGGTTCTTGTGTGGGCTGTTTCAGATCATTGTGAGGGGTGGGATTTGTTCTGTGGATGATTTCTGGTTGATTGGTGAAGGAAAAATGAATGTTTGATGGCTGTGGAAGGAGATTCGAAGAGAGGAAAGTTTTGATAGTTTTTGGAGTGTGCTGCAATGTGGGAGGTTTCTGGCTTGTGAATGGTGTGTTTTAGGATGCTTTAAGTCCACATATTAGACTCTGATTGGGCAGAGAGTTGTTGGTGGCACAGTGTGATTGGCATGGGCAAAAATGCAAAAGTCAAAAGTTTGTGTACCACAAGCATGGGCTGGGAAAGAAGAGATCTAAAGGCGTGTCTTGCCTCAGCATGATTTATGGTGAGCCATAGGATCAACAAGATGCAGCTGGATGGCTTGGATAACAAGATGGCATGAGTTTTGCATTTTGCCCTCTTTGAAGTTTCTTGTGAATTAAGGCATGGAACCTCATGATTTCTTGGGCAATTTGTGACAAAATGAGTTATGTGATGTTGTTATGGTGTTTTGATACCAATTAGAAGTCAAGCCAAGCATGAAAAGTTCCTTTTGCAAAGTTTCAAATTTGAAGCTTTTATGAACAAATGCCTTATGCAACTTGTGATCCAAGGCATGGAAGTGAAAAATTCTTGGGAAAATCTGACTTTTCTAGGTTGCAATATGTTGTAAAGATGCGAAGAAGTCATTTAGAGGCCTTGAAAGTGCTTGGGAATTGAATTTGCAAAAAATCCCTCTTTGTGCAAAAGTGAAAATTTCAATGATTTTGTCCAACTTTGCAAGGCCATAACTTTTGATCCAAAATGAATTAGGTCATGTTCTTGTACTTTTTGAAAAGGGAATGATCCATTCTACAACTTTCATGACCAAAGTTTTTCCATTTGAAGCATTTTTGAATCAAAAAGTAAAGGTTGAAAAAGTTTCCTAAAATGGCAATTTCATTAAAAGTCAAACTTTCCCAAAAAGTCAACTTTGCAAAAGACTTGAAATTCTTCAATTTTGTGAACTTCCAACTTCTTCTATGATCAAATAAAGATCATATACAATCAAAATGATGAAGAACACCCTTTGGTTGGGTCATTGGGGGCCTCAGATGCCCTGATTTTGCACTGACTTGCTTGAAAAGTCAACTCTTGATCAGATGACTTCCCCATGGAATTTCTTCATGAAAATTGATATGCTTTCTCCCTATACCATATAGAGACCAATAGAAACAAGAATGACCAAAAAATTTGGAGTTATGGCCTCTGAAACCAAAACCCTAATTCTAGGTCATCTGTGCAGTCAAGCCTGGCTCTGCTTCCATACCATTCTCAGTTCTTGTGATTTTTTGACATTCTTGACTTTGAGGAGATATAATATGATGCTTGAACATACATGGATCCCTTTGAAGTGATTGATGACCTTTGGAGTGGCTCAAGAAGCTCTTGGATTGCTCATATTACAAACCCTAGATGCAGATGACTTAGAAACAATGCAGTGAATCAAAAATGCAATATGAGATGCTATGATTGGACTTATGTATATGAAAAGATCACAAGCCATGGTGTGTGTGGGTGAGGGAAAATTTGGGGTGTTTACAACTAACTGCAAAACAACAAACACGTTATATGCATGCGATGTAACTGTTCATATTTCCAGGTTCAGACATTAATATGCCCCCAGTTCTGGCTTTTTTTGACAAAAATGCTCCAGATGCCCTTTTGAGTATTAATTTCAAACTCTCCTTTTGAAGAGTGTTCAGATCCTAGCAGCCTCAAACAAACAAGCTTTACGTACTCAGAAATGGTAATTGAAATTTAATAATTCATAACATGGATAACCCACTGGCAGCCAAAGTTAGAACACAAACAAATTCCCCAGAGGGTTACAAGTCAATACATGAACAAAAAGATAAAGCAAGACTTCTACAACAATTCTGTAAGTAGTCTGGATACAAATATCAATAAACTAAAACTCTAGGCTAAAGGAAGACTCAGATTCTTCTTTTACAGCTATCACCTTTGTCTGGTTCTTCTTCATGCCTGCTCTCAGCTTAAGATCTGCAATCTCCTTCATTGCCTCCTCCAAGGATATTTGGCTCTGTACCAATTGTTGAGTCTTTTCCTTTCGTATTTTGTGAACTTGTTCTACTTCTTCTTTCTTGAAGGCCATCTGTACCTCTAAGAACTCTTCCTTTTCTTTCTGACTTCTTCTGCTCCTGTTCCCTTTGGCCGTGTAACCAAGCAATGGACTGGCGAGCTTCTTTAAGAGTCTTCAAAGTCTTCTTACGCTCCGCTTCTCTTTTTGATTTCATTATACCCAATCTCTGAAAATGAGTTTCTCTCCTAACAAACTCCTTTTCTTTAGTTTCTAAGGTGACCTGCATCCTCTGTAGCTTTTCCTCCGCTTCATTCTTAACACGATTGGCAAGGTGGTACAGGTTATCCATTTCAGCATTCTCTACCTGGACCTCGTGCAACTGAGCTTCCAACCTCTTATAATCTTCAAGAGAAACAGTGTTCTAACATGGCACTTCTTTGGGATACAAGGGAGCTTCTACTGAAAACAGCATGAGCAATTCCTCTACGCGTTTCTGTAACCATGTAGCAAAAGGAGGACATGTCTTGGGATCCACCCTTCCAAAATCCTTCTTACCTTTCTTCACCCTATGAGCCCAAGCCTGAGATGCCTGTAAGACTAACTCTTTGTTTCCCTACACAGGAAAGTACAAAGACTCAGTTATTTCTTCAATACCTGGTGGATTCCTCAGAGGATAGCCAAATTATTTCCTGGCTAAAACTGGATTGTAACTGATCACACCCTTTCTCCCTAGCAAGGGCACATTAGCAAAACTTCCACAACTAACAAGTAACTCCTTTCCTAACAAATCCTTGTTATAAAACCAAGCTATATCCTCAGAAGTTAGTCCCATTAGCCTCCTAGACCACCTTCATTCTTCTCTTATTTCTTTGAAAGGACCTGACTTTGGTAACTGCTTAGGAAACTAATCAGCAAATAATGGAGCACAACAACTCAACCGGTCCACCTCTTCCTTTCTCATTCCGGTAATGAACATTGTAGTAGAAATCTCCCAACAAGGTTGGTACAGGATTACCTTTAGCAAAAATGGAGATCACCTCCAAACTCACAAACTCCTTTTCTCCCGGGAAAAGATAGGATCCATATACCATCAGGGCCACCACAGCACCAAAATCTCCCCACTTACTCTCTTTGGCATACCCTTCAGCTTCTGGTATAAGTACATCCCAGGGAAGTCCTCTACCCTTACTAACCTGTAAAGCTTTCTTGACCTTAGCAGCTGGTATACGACAGACTCTGGATATGTCCTCTTCCTTGAGAACTAACTCTGATCCATAGTAAGGCAAAGTATCTCTGACAGGAATACCCAAAATACTAGAAATCTCCTCCAAAGTAGGAGCCAAGATATAATCTGGAAAAACAAAACACCGCAGCAGGGGGTCATAGAACTGAAGCAAAGTGTGCAAGCTATCCTTCTGGTCTGCAATAGGTTTATCCATGTACTTCAAAATCTGCCCATACCTCTTTCTGAAGTTTCCTAAAACTTGATCATTCATCAGCCCTGCTAGTCTCTGAACACTATTGACTTCTGGTTGAAGGAAAGTGTAATGGGCATTTCTCTTTCTTGTAATTTTCTTAACTTCTTCCATCTGGGAAACTTACAATTACCAGAACTGGGCGCTAAACTGTAAACAAAAACCTGAAAAATGGAAACACAAATAATTAATGTGAGTATGATGCGATGCAAATGCAGTGCAGGCATATGATCAATCTGGAACTATCTGGATACTAGATATTATGGCCCCCAAGTGACTGAAGACCAAGATTCTCAGAACCATAACCATCTGACAGGAACCCTCAAAACCAAAGATCAAGAAATCCAGAACCATAGTAACCAAATCACAACAGAGAGCATGCTGATAATGAGGATATATAGGAGTCAAGGGTTCCTGCAAACCTGTAAACTCCTCCTAATCTCACGGGTGTGCTCCGGGTCAAACATCACAGACTCTCAAAGCCGAGTAGCAATAATACATTCACCATTTCCGAGAAATGGATCATGACCAAATTAGGGAATCAGTTTGACATTATGTACTACTCAGGGAGGCCTCAGCGTGAGTCCGGGAAAACAAGGTCATCCTATGTGAGTTCCAGGTGGGCCCTCGGGTGCGAATGGGTTTGCCACATAATGTGGTCTGCCACTGTCACCACTAGAGATGGATGTTTCCACAAGGTTCTCAATGATCGGTCCCCAGCTGCACATAAGTATCAAGGTTATGAAATGAAAGAGGAAGATCCCCAAATCAAAAAATTTCCAAGACGGTCGCAAATCTGGGCTTGGAACTCACTACTACCCCCATGACAAGATCTCATGAGGCCAAAGTGGAACCACTCTAAGTCCTAAGGTGCAATCGAGCCTTGGTAATGAGCTCATCTCACAGTAACAGTATCACCCAAGTCCCACCAAACAGAAAATCCAGTCCAGACAGTCCAGTACATATATGATGCATGAAAATAAATACTGAAAACTGTAAATAAAGCTGTAACTAAACTGTAAATAAACAACAGTAAAGTATACACACAACATCAAACAATCAACACCCAATGAAAAAGAAACACGCAAGCGCTAGGTTAGACTCTCAAGGGAACCAGATATTCTGGGTTCGATCCCCAGCAGAGTCGCCAGCTATCGCTCCCCGGATTTCCATCCTGGTACAATCACAAAAGTGGCGCGGAAAAGGTAGATTCGCCAGCCAGGCATTTTTATCCCGAAGGAACGGGAATGGTAATGCTGCATAAACTAGAAGAAAAGAAAAGGAAGGACACGGGTCCTGCGAACCAAAGAGACTGAGTTCAAGAGTCGGTTACGACCTGGGAAGGTATTAGCACCCCAAATCGTCCGCCGTACCCGACGGGATCCACACTTGCAAAGAAATCTGTTTCAAAGTGTGAAGAAATGAAAGCTGCTGCAAAACTGAAACTGAAACTGGATAAGAAAGAAAAGAAAGGGGAAAAATGTAGGGAAAATAAAAGAGTCTGCTCGAACGGGCCCTACCCCGCTGCCTACGTACCTCATCTGGACAATGAGGATCATAGTCGTCGTAGTTCCCCTAACTAGGGGTGGAAAATATTCCTTGTGTCTTAAGGCTTGAACTACCTATGTCAATGCTCAGGTGTTGCAGGCTCGGACGACAAGTGTGTTACCGTCTTGCAAAATGACAAGTAGGAGCAAGTTCGTGCGATGAGAGTGAAGGAGGTGAGAAAAGAAGTCCCGAAGGAGAGACGCTTATTATTTGTTTGTGATTTTTATGAGTTTTCTATGAGTGTGGCACAAGGAAGTGAACTCAAGCTCTTTTCCATGGAATGTTTACTTGCTATTACATTCCAAGATGGAATAATAGAACAAGCACACTCAAGTAAGGAGAAGATCCCCAAAACTTAGTTCTAGAGATTAGGGCCTAAGCTTACTAACTCGTTGAATTTATTAAGTGTTTTTGTAATTTTTGTGAAGAAGTGTCTTTTTTATGATTTTCTTTATGAAGGTGGTCTCATGATCAGACTTGTGCATCATGATAGACAAGCTTGTACTATCCCAAGATGGGAAGACTACAAGTGCCTCATGGAATAAGGCTATTGCACAGGGGACAACTTCAATCCTTATTAAATGCTTTTTATGGTTTTTTTTTTGATTTGAGATGAGAAGAGAAGAGAACCAAAAAGATCTTAAAGGTAAAAATCTAATGGGGAAGACTAATCCTAATGTTATCATGCATGGATGAACCTATGTTAGTGAGGCTTCAACTATCCTAAAGAAGAGAAAGAAGAAGAAAGAAGAAGGACAGAAGATAGGATAAACACATCAAACACAAATGAGAAAGCAAAAATGAAAGATGAAGAGAAAAGAGTTGGAGATGTGGGAATCCCATCCACACCTCTAACTTACCAAGGCCCCTGAAATGGTTATAAGCATAAACAAGTAACATGACAAAAGCAAGTAAGACTAAATGATATACCAAGGAACAAAAAATCAAGCCAATACCAGAATTGAAAGTTCATTCTCAAGTGCCAAGATCAAGCACACAACATAGGATGAGAAATGGATCAAACAACCCAACATAAAGTATTATCAACCACCATTGCAAAACAAAACACTTATGGGATAACACAAAGCATACAAAGTAAACAAACATCACACACTTCAAGACCAGAACCCTAACATGTCAAGAATGTTCCTAAGTAACACATGAGATCAAGAAAAGAAGCATATAAGCTTAATCATTGTCAACATGAGAAACATATAAGCATAAGAAGTGAAGTGATCATGTACATAAGTGAATAAACTTCAATGGCAAGCAACTTCAAAACTTCTCAAAGCACAACCACCAAATCAAAGACCAGGGAGGTATCCTCATCCTAAAAGAGCTCTAAACAACCTAAGGGAGTTGGCACAAGTGCCTTCCTAGCCTAAGGACTAAGCGTATGACCAAAAAGGATGCAAAAAGAGAGAAGCAAACAATAAAATTCACATTAAATCAAGAGTTCATCCAAAAATTCCACAAATTGACACAAAGGCTTTTCAAACATCTAATATTAACATGCCAAAAGGATAAGATCAAATTCAGAAGCAAAGTGGGTTAAAGGGATGCCTAAACATGGATTAGGGTTATGAGACTTCACACACAAGTTAAAGACCAAAAAGGATCAAGCAAGCTTCTAAAAATCAGTATAAAAATCACCAACAAACTACATCTCAATATGAATCCAGTGCAAAAAGAATCAACTCAAAATTCCCAAGGATGATCAAGATATGAAATTCCCAAGTCAGCATGGATTAAAAATGAATTAAAAACAACTAATAAAAGCAACAATTAATTCAAGCGTAGAAAATGAAAATAAATATAAAAAAAAATATGAAAAATTAAAGAAAACTCAAAATAACATTCATGAATTTTGTTGGAATTTTTATAAACTTCTAAGCATTTTTTTTTAAATTAAAAAGAAAACTGAAAATAAAACTTAAATGAAAATAAAATGGAACATGAGAGGGGTGCATTCAGCAAGGTAAATCAGTTCAAAATCCATTGGGCTCACTAACATGGGGGCACAAATAGCAGTAAAAGCCCACTGGGCACTCAGTCAAACAAAAACAAAAAGTACGCGGATCCAAAGGCTATAGGAAAAAGTAATCAAATCCAAGGGTATGTGTGTGAAGTCAGAAGACTTAGGTCAGCAAAGTCAATGGTACGCAAATCCCATGGTCCACAATCAAGGTCAATGCAATCAAAGGCCACAAACACATGTCAACAAGATCTAGAAGTCTTCAGATCCAACGCACCACATTCAAAATTACTAATTAAATGAAATCTAAAGGTCACATTTTAAAGTTATCATAAACATGATTAATTGAAATAATAAAACACAATTAACCTAATTAATCGAGATCTAAAGGCCAGGATCTAATCTGGACACCACTAAACCCTAATTAACCATAACCTAAACCCTACCGGCCGGAGAAGCGCCGGTCGTCTTCTCCGGCGAGTCCTAAGTTACAGAACCACAAACCTCAGTGAAAACAAACAAATCATACACCAAAATGATCCTCAGGCCAAGCATATCACGAATTAAACATCGAAATAACACAACCTAACACACACAAGCTGAATCGAAGAGAAAATGTTTGGATCTAAAACTTTCAGATCCACAGCTTTGCCTCATTTCACCATCATTTTTAAAACAAAATAGATCAACATGCTCAGGACAACAAGCAGATCACAACGCACACAAAAGAAATCAAAACCAGGATGACGAATTTTTGAGGATACCTGAAATTGTAGAACCTTCAAACCTCCAAGAAATACAACCTCTAGCTCTAGATGGGCCTCTATTCACAAAATAAATGTGAAAAAAACCTTAGAAAAACCTGAATCTTGCTCTTCGAATGAAACTAATCTAAACGTAGACTGGTTTAAAACTCTTCTATAGCTCAAAATAAGGATTGATCTATGACCTATGAAGCTCCAGGAAGAAGAATCTGAAGTTTGTTTAGTGAATGGGTGTATGGATGAGGAGATTCGAATGAAAATGCTGCAAGGGCAAAAACTTGGAATAGAGCAATTGGTGTTGATTCCTCCAGAGATAAAACCCTAGCTGGCCTTTATATTGTGTCCAAAATCACTCCCAGAAAAATGATATGCAATACACGTGGGAGGAGTGTGATTCATTTGGAATTGCAAAAATGCATCAAGTGTGATGGAAGGATTTGCTCGTGCCTTGCCCTTGTGCTTTGCACATGCTGATCCTTTCTTCTTTGCTGATCACAAATGAGTCATCCTCAGCCCTTGGATCAACTTGTGTTATAAATTCTCATACTTATGCATATTTTGCAAGTAGAATGGAACCATGCATACCATGCACGATTTTCATGCTTTTCTTTGAGCCAATCCTTTCTCATATCATGTATGGTGATGTAGTGATCTGAATTTGCACATAGAATGGTTCACAAATGAGATACATGAGTTTTTGCACATTGGTAGAAACTTGAATTTCAAGGTAAACCCTAAAAATGGATGAAATTCAATTGGCCATATCTTTTGATTCATGAAGGCTATGAAAATGCACTTGTACTTTCTGAAAATGGTAGACCATACCCTACAACTTTCATGTTTAATGGAAATTCATTTGAGGTCATCTTGGCCATGAAAGGATGGTTTGAAGATTAGGGCAAAACTTGCCAAAAATAGAAACTTTCATTACAAGCCATATGCCAAAAATGGAAAGTTCTTCAAAACCCCTTGATTCCTGATCTTTGACTTTTCCAAACCTCTTCTAAGGCCTTAAGGACATCCCTTGACTTGAAAATGGGATTGGACCCCTTGAATTCTCATAGTTGACTTTTTAATTGCATAGTTGACCAATTTCTTCTTATGCAAGCAACTGATGAAATAACTACCTTCCACAAGGAATTTTCTCACCAAATTTCATCCATAGGAACCTCTTATCATATGAAGGACTTTGCCCACATGAAATGGCGAAAGTTACAAAGAATCCCTGCTTGAAAGTGAAACCCTAATTTGGGAACCAATGTGCAGGAGTTTGCCCTAGCTTGGATTCTCTGATGACCTCCCAACCTTCTGGACTCTTGTAAAGGATCTTGAGCTTGTGAATATCATGTAGACTCCTCATGGGACTTGAACAAGTCTACTTGGCCTCTTTCTATGGCTTGTAAGGCCTCAATACACCCATAGTTGATCATATGCCCAATGCTAGAACATGAGAGAGTTATGCTTTATTTTTCCATGAAAAGATGCCAAGGATATGACATGCTTATGATGGTTATGATATGATGATGATGATGCTAAAAAGAGGGCAACTTTGGGGTGTTACAGATATCATGGAACCACGGCTTATCATCTTTAGTAATGTCCACAGAGAAAACGTATGTTGGTCGGTCTAGTCTTGATACCAAAATTCAGGGTACATAATTTGCAGTTTGAACCTTGATCATGGAAAAATTGGTAGCCAAAGCATCCGCAAACTGATTTTTGTCTCGAGGGATGTACTCAAGTTTGACTGTTGCGAAGAAAGTCAATAATCTCCTCGTATAGCCATGGTATGGGATCAGATGCTCTTGGTGAGTGTACCATTTGTCGTTAGTCTGATTGATTACCAAAGTTGAATCTCCGAATACAGTTAAAGTCTTGATCCTGAGGTCAATGGCTTCCTCAAGACCCATGATACAGCTTCGTATTCAGCTTTGTTGTTAGTGCAGGCAAAGGTGAGTTTTGCCGAGAAAGGCATATGAACTCCTTTAGGTGTTATGAGCATTGCACCAACCCCATGACAATTCATATTGACAGCCCCATCAAACATCATAGTCCACTCTTCTTCTGGGTCAGGCCCTTCAGTGTGAACAGGCTCTTCATGATCTTTTGCTTTCAAAAACATGATGTCTTCATCAGGGACGTCAAATCTCATTGGTTGGTAATCATCAATGGGTTGCTCAGCTAGATAGTCAGACAGTACACTGCCCTTGAGGGCCTTTTGAGATGTGTACTGAATGTCATACTCTGTCAGAATCATTTTCCATCTTGCAACCCTTCCGATAAGTGTTGGCTTCTCAAATATGTACTTGACGGGGTCTATTTTTTAAATAAACAAGGTAGTGTGAGTCAGCATATACTGTCTTAGTCGGCGAGCAGCCCACGCTAAAGCACAAAAAGTTTTCTCGAGTAGTGAATAACGTTGTTCACAGTCGGTAAACTTTTTGCTTAGGTAGTATATTGCATACTCATTTCGACCAGACTCGTCATGCTGGCCCATCACACATCCCATTGATTCTTCTAATACTGTCAGGTACATTATCAGAGGTCTTCCTTCTATTGGAGGCATAAGAATCGGAGGTTCTTGCAGGTACTCCTTGATCTTGTCAAAAGCCTTTTGACAATATTCATTCCACCTGACCGTTTGTTCCTTCCTTAACAGCTTGAACAAAGGTTCACAGGTTGCGGTAAGAAGAGATATGAACCTGGATATGTAGTTCAATCTACCTAAGAACCCCCGGACTTCCTTTTTAGTCCTAGGTGCAGGCATCTCCTGAATGGCTTTGACTTTTTCAGGATCAACTTCAATTTCCTTTTCACATACGATAAATCCTAGCAACTTACCAGAACGTACCCCGAATGTGTATTTGTTGGGGTTTAGCTTCAGCTGATACTTTCTCAGACGCTTGAACAACTTCAGCAGATTTACCAGATGGTCTTCTTCAGTAAGGGATTTGGCAATCATGTCATCCACGTAGCATTCAATTTCTTTGTGGATCATGTCGTGGAATAACGTTACCATAGCCCCTTGATAAGTGGCAGCGACATTCTTCAGTCCAAAAGGCATTACCTTGTAACAAAATGTGCCCCAAGGTGTGATGAAGGTTGTTTTCTCCATGTCTTCGGGTGACATTCTAATCTGATTATACCCAGAAAAACCATCCATAAAAAAAACACCGAGAACTGAGCTGTGTTGTTGACCAATACATCAATGTGAGGTAATGGGAAATCATCCTTTGGGCTAGCTCTGTTCAGATCCCAGTAATCCACACACATCCGTACTTTTCCATCCTTCTTAGGCACTGGCACAATGTTAGCGACCCATGGCGGGTAACTAGTTACAGCAAGGAAACCGGCATCCCACTGTTTTTGTACTTCTTCTTTAATCTTAAAGGCCAAATCTGGACGAGTACGGCGTAGCATTTGCTTTACTGGAGGACAATTTTCCTTCAAGGGCAGCTTGTACATAACAATATCTATATCTAGACCTGGCATGTCTTGATAGGACCAAGCAAAGACGTCGATGTATTCTCGAAGCATGTCGATGAGTTGTTCTTTTACTGAAGCCTGCAGACTGGCCCCAATCTTCACTTCTTTAAAATCCTCTTCAGTACCAAGATTAACTGTCTCAACCTCCTCCTGATGATGCGTGATCTCTTTCTCTTCTTGTCTCAACAACCTGGCTAACTCTTCAGGTAACTCATATTCTTCTTCAACCCCTTTATCAGCTTGATTAATTGGATTTTCGAAGTCATACAAGGTCATAGCAGTGCTATTGTCGGTGCAATCTGGAGGATAATCTCTGCAAGGTTTGAGATTGGTTTATTTTAGTGATCAAATTTTAATCTTGTTTAGAAAAATGAAGTTATTTATTTTGAAAACATTTCCAATTTATTGTTTTGTACAAAAGTTAAAAATGAAAAGACAGTGAGCGAAAAAGAGACTTGTTTGCAAAATATGTCAGATATTCATTGATAATCCATTTACACAAAATTACAATATGGCCCTATTACAAAATGAGTCCTGACACCTTGGGCAAGATGCATGACTTGATGCATGCTAAAAAAGGCAAGAACTAATAATTACTATGCAGGAGTAACCCTTATAATTTCCTGGGAAGACCAGTTAAGGACTTGATGACCCGGGATCCTTGGATGTATCCAGCTCTCCAGGTTGAGGTCGCTTTCCACCTCGTCTTCCATGTTGTTAATAGCATCTGGGGTGAGCATCCCCCCACTGATGAACTTGGGCACCTTAGCAGCCTCTGATTGATCTTGTCGGAATGGTTTGTAACCCAAAGCGAATCTGTCCTCCTTCTTCTCCACCGGTAGCAGCTTTCCCCAGCCTTCGGCATTACCTTCTTCAACAACCTTTCGGGCTTGCTGATATGAGACAATTGAAGTACCCATCATATCTTCCTGGGATGCAGCAAATACTTTAGTCATCACCTCATTGACATTCAGGGCCTCGAACCCTTGGCTCATAGTTTCATGGATTTCACCATCCATCTCAATATGTTTGTATGTAGCCAGATGGCTAACAAAGATGTCCTATTCACCACAGATGATGATAATATGTCCTTCCCACTCATATTTCAATTTCTGGTGAAGGGTCGACGTTACTGCGCCAGCGACATGAATCCATGGTCGACCCAACAAACAGTTTTAGGCTGGCTGAATGTCCATCACATAGAAAGTAGTCTGAAAGACCTGCAGACCGATTATCATAGGTAGCTCCACCTCTCCAAGAACATATCTCTTGGAGCCATCAAAATCCCTGACCACAAGATTGCTTGGTCGGAGAGCTATACCATCATATTCGAGCTTGACAAGAGCTTTCTTTGGTAAGACATTGAGTGAGGACCCGATGTATACAAGAGCATGAGAGAGTACAGCCCCCTTTCACTCCAGGGTTATGTGCAAAGCTTTGTTGTGGTGACGTCCTTCTGTTGTTAAATCAGCATTGGTGAAACCTAGACCATGGCTGGTATTAACATTAGACACCACCGTCTCAAGCTGATTCACTGTGATCTCTTCTGGAACGTAGGCAGCGTGCAGAACTTTGAGTAGTGCATCTCGATGAGCTACGCAACACAACAGTAGGGATAATATAGAGATCTTAGAAGGAGTCTGGTGGAACTGATCCACAACTTTGTAGTCATTTCTTTTAATTATCCTCATAAATTCATCCACATCCTGGTCAAAGGATGATTTATGAGTCTCTTTTTGTGCAGATTCTTCGGGTATTATACTTTTTCCTTTGGCTTTGGCAACAACCTCTGCCTCAGTATTAGTCTTTGGAGCTTGTGACGCGAAGAGGCGTCCGCTTCGGGTGAAGCCTCTGCCTCCCCCGACATTATCCACTTGGGGAGTAGGAACTGAAGAATATAGAAGGACTTTATCTCCGTTGCAGTAAAGGTTGGCACCATAATGCCATGGTACAACATTGTCTTTGTCATATGGGATTGGCCCTGGCACCGTGATGGTGACTGGGCTTACTGCAGCAGAGGTGGGAACCGTTATTGTTTGTGGATCATAGAAAATGGTGATAGGAATTCTTGTGGATGTTGGAGGTGACGGATTGAAGCTTGATTGTTGCTGAAACTGTTGTTGAGATTGTTGTTGAAAGTTGCTGGAGTTTGGGACCGTTGTTGGGTCATAATAAATAGTAACTATGGAAACATCATTGCTAGTGGTTGCTGAAGTTGTAGAAGGAGATGAAATGGAACTGTCATTTGTTGCAATGATGGAAGAAGTGGTTGCTGAAGTTGTAGACGAGTTAGTAGGAACAATTGTCGTTGCAGTTGTAGGAGAATCACTTATTATTGATAAGAGAGTTGCTGGTGTTGTAGAAGCTGTTGTAGTTATTTGCAGAATGCCTTCTTTAATCAAGTTATTGATGCCATTCCTCAAGATTTCACACCCGTTCTTGGAAACCTTGCAAGATTCACAACAGAACTCACAACCTGGAAACATTTGGCATTTCAAAAGTTGGGCTTTAACCTCTACCAGAGGTGTATGGAAACTTGCAATATCTTTAATTGAAATCATGGGTGAGCCTTCCTCTATAGCATTAATCTTTGGCCCACTGTGGCTTGGTATAGGATTTTTCATGACATTGGGAGGTGGTGCAAAGTTTAGGGCCTTTGAATCTACCAGATCTTGGACCTTCATATGCAGAGCCCTGCATTTTTCAGTGGAGTGGCCAGGTGCATTATAATGAAAAGCACACCTAGCGTTGACATCGTAATTTCTCGGAAGGTTCTGAGGATCAGGTGGAGCCAATGTCCTCAACTCAACCAGATTGAGCATTAGGAGTTGTGACAGCAGTGTGGCATATGGCATTGGAATAGGGTCAATCACCTTATTGATCTGAGATGGCCGTTGTTGAAAAGGGCGTTGTTGTTGATTGTTGTTATTGTTGTTGTAGGATCTCTGTTGAGGGAATTGTGGTTGTTGAGGAAAGTGTTATGGTTATTGAGTATACTGAGGAGGTGGAGTGGGAATAGTGACGGGAGCAATTGATCTGGGAAGATATTGGGGTCTTCCTCTTCCCATGTGTACATAATTTGTTTCACCAGATCTACGGGGCCTAGCAAATGGCTTCCTTGCACTGTGTCGCTCCCGAAGATTTGCATCCCGGTACAAGCGTGAATGGTCGACGAAAGGAAAAGATGAAGATGAAGTGAATAGAGTCGCCATCTAGGTATTTTTATCCCGAAGGAAAGGTAATCCTGCATAAACCTAGAAAGATATGGATAAGACGGTTGCGAACACGAGAGATTGAGAAAGGGGGTTGATTACAACCTGGGAAGGTATTAGCACCCAGATTGTCCGTCATACTCGACAAGATCCATGCTTAAAAGATTTGTGTTTAAAAGGGTAGTGTCTGTGCTATCTGTGTGCAAAAGCTGGAAGAGAATATACATGTGTCAGTGCAAGAAAGTGAAGTGAGGTGCTCAGGAACGAGGCTTAAAAGAAAATGATAAAAAATGGGGGAAGACACAGAGACTTTTGTTCGATAACAGTTAAGTTATGCCTACGTACCCTCTCGTGCAATGAGGAAGTCAGAACACCGTGGTTCGACTCAAAGAGACTGAAAAAAGAAATTGACCGGTGAACTGCTTGCTTGCCTATGCTCAAGTGTATGACTCGTCTGGCTCGAGTGCTAACTGTCTTGCATTAGACGGAAGAAGCGAGTTCTCGTTTGTGAGTGAAGATGCTGAGAAAAGAATCTCGAAGGAGACGATTATTGTTTGTTTTTGTGTTTTCAGTTTTGTTAATGTTTTTGGTGTTTGTCATAAGTTAATGAGCTTAAGCCTAAATTAAGGGTTAGTAAACTCATCATATCCTCCCTCTGATTAGGGATAATGATAATACTTTAAGTATGAGATGAACATCTCAACTTAATTACCATGATGATGTAGGATTAAGATCATTAACCTACTTGTGATTATTTAGATGTTTTTGAGTTTTTGTTTAGTGTTAAGTAATGAGTTTAAGCAATAATCAAGGATTAGTGAACCCATTACACCATCCTAATAGAAGGATAATAGATGAGCACACTTAAGCTGAAGAAGATACCTCAACTTAATCCATGATTAGGGATTAACCTCATGACAAAACAAGCCTTTATTAAAGTGGATTTTAATTAAGGGTGAGATTAAGATATGAGTTTTATGGTTTGTAAGACAACTTGAGGGGGACTTGTCCATTAACACTAGGGTTAGTCCTTCTTAACCAATAAAGGAAAAATTAGAACCCTAATGTAAGGCCCAAGTTACAAGTTAATGTCTTAGTGATTATTAAGATGAATTGATTAAGAGGTTTAAACAAATTAAGGGTTTAACACTTAGGATTAAAGTTATACACTCCATCCTAAGAGAAGGATGCATGCATAACTCTAATCACAAAGTCTTAAAGCCTTAAAGGTTTAGTCTCTAATGATGAGATGAGAAGAGAGACACAAAGAAAACACAAAGGTAAAAGCTAAAAGGGGACTAATCACAACCCTAATTACTGTCATGCTTGGGTGTTCCTATGGTTTGTAAGTCTTGAAAGAGATCTTCATAGAAGCCACCAAAGGAAGAAGCAGATGAAAGAAGGAGAAGCAGAAGAAACAAGTTACTTACTTCACTGAAGAAGATAAGTAACTTGGAGAAAGAAAGTGAATGATGAACATGAATGAGAAAGCTCACTCTAAGGCAAAGAAAAAATGCAGCAATGAAGCATAAGAAGAAGATGAAGAGAAATGAGAAGTGAAGGCAAATTCGCTTCTCAAGTTAACTTACCACCTGGAAATTTTAGCATAAGGAAAGAAAAGAAATGAAAATAAAACATATGCAAAGGCAAAAACAAAAACCAGAAACAAACACATGATGCAAATGATGCTATGAGATGATTCAAAGGCCTACCAAATTCTATGAATGTTCATACAAGAGATTGAATGCAAATGAGGCATGCTTTGAAGTATGAAAACACATGGATGTTTATGAAACGAAATGGATGCAAGGCATAGCAAATGTATGAAGAAATGACCAAGCAATGTTCAAGAAATGTCTTAAGATGTCAAAGATGGCATACAAGTGCTTAGAATGTCATGGAAAGTTCACATGTTCATGCAATGCAATGTAAGATGTAAGTATGGATGCAAGATTAGGGTTACATGAAAGGATGAGATGCCAATGTCAAAAATAGAAGCAAATCACATGATAAAAAATTGAAAATGAACCTAAAGGAACCCTAACCCCATATGATGTCACACCCCAAAGGAGAATGTCTAACTCTTAACCTAAAAGAAGTTGTGATTTTTCTAAGTTAACTAGGGTTTTTGGATACCTTAAGAGGGAAAATGCAAATCAAATGGAAAATGCAATATAAATTTCTGACAAAAATATCCTCGAAACTACATGCTATATAGAAAACAATGAAAAAAGAATCATTGTCAAACCCTTCATGGTTAGGCAGAAAAGAATTTTCAAAGTTAAGGTTCTAAAAAGGGGATTTTATGAACCCTAAATTCAAGAAAAATGCCAAGATTGAATCAAAACCAAAAATAAATTTGTATGAATGGTTTGTCAATGTTTCTAAATGTCCTAAGATGCCATGTGAATTTTTTTGGGATTTTTAGAAACCTAAATGATATTTTAATTAATTAATTTACATTAATTAATTAAAATAAACATTTAAATATTTTTAAAATGATTTTTTAATGCAAAAAATAAAATAAAAATGTTTTTGGGTGAAGAAAAATATTTTGAATTAAAATGCAGAAGAAAATATTTTTTGGACTTTTCTAAGTATTTTAAATAAAATGGTAAATAAAAATGCATTTAAATGAAATAAAAATGAATTAAAGGGTAGGTCAATGCATCCAAGGGTCTGGATTTAAACTGGCAT
The DNA here is from genome assembly GCA_963966055.1 of Lathyrus aphaca. Classification (NCBI taxonomy): domain Eukaryota; kingdom Viridiplantae; phylum Streptophyta; class Magnoliopsida; order Fabales; family Fabaceae; genus Lathyrus; species Lathyrus aphaca. Next base: position 278,547,128 of record OZ014519.1, on the reverse strand, counting down.
TGACTGCGCGCACAGATGTGGGGCTGGGATTGAATCTGGCTTATTTAACTAATTAACCTAATTAATTAATAATTAAACTTAAGTGAAGTGATAAGAACCATTCACGCACGCGAGAACTAAGATCCTAGGGCTGACATTTAAACCTGGCCACTAAACCCTAATTAGGGTTCTAAACATTTTCAGGTGACCGGAGCTAGCTCCGGTCATCTTCTCCGGCTAGCCAAACATGCTATCTCACTCAAAACGTAATATAAATGCATCAAACTCTCCAGAAATGATCATCTCCTCACTTTAAACAAGAATCAACCAACAAATTTCATTTATTTCACATGAACAGCTTGAATCGAAGCAAAACGGAAAATCAAACAGAAATTTCAGAAGCTTTTGAAATGCTTAAAACTCAACCATTTTCGAAACAAATCATATCATGGCAATCAGGGGAACACATCGAATCATTCTATAACATAAAAGAGAAGTTCTGGAAAAAGTTTTGAAGGTGGCTACCTGAGCTGAAGCTTTCACCTCTAGAGCTTTTGGACCTCTTCTTTTGTGCAAATACTCTTTATTTGACCCCCTAATGATGTTGCAGTGCTTGGATGGAGTTTAGAATGGTTTGATTGAGGTTTGCAACTCAACTGGTCTGAAATCGTGTTTTTGTTTGGCTGGCTTTCAGGCTAGTTTGATGGTTGGGAAATGTTCTAATGGTGATGGTGAGTTGAATGGTGAGGTTTGTTTGAAGTTTGGTTGGCTGGACAGAGAGTTTCGAAAGGTTTTGCTTGAAGGTGGTTTTTGTGAAACTTGTGTATGAACTTATTCAGGCTTGTGTGTGTTATTTATTGGCTTGCTTTTGGTCCACATAACATGTCTCTATTGGCCAGAGAGTTGTTGTGGCTGCAGCTGATTGGTATGGGCTCTCTTGCAAAAAGTCAACAAAATGTGTACTTGAGGTATGGGCTCATATTGCAGTTGTTCTTTGGCATGTCCTGGCTCAGCATAGATCAAGGAGAACCATGGAAAATGTTTTGGGGTGATGCAGCAAGTGTATGAGAAGATTCATCCTCTTTTGCAATTTTGAAGAATTTTGGCCCCTTTTGAATTACTTGAAGTTCAAGGCATGAAATGGAATGATTCTTTGGGCAATTTTGGTCACAATGCATTGTGTTATGTTTGTATGATGTTTCGAGAGTGATTAGAGGTCACAAAATGACTTGGTTTGTGAAATTGCACAAAATCCTCTTTGGTGTGAAAGTGAAAATTATAGGATTTTTGCCAACTTTGCAAAGCCATAACTTGAGTTCCATAATGAATTAGGACTTGTTCTTGTACTTTTTGAAAAGGGAATGATCCAATCTACAACTTTCATGACCAACAATTTTTCATTTGAAGCATTTTTGGTTGAGAAAGAGGAGGTTGAAATACTTTCCCAAAATGGAATGTTTCCATTACAAGTCATTTCCATTTTTGGCAACTTTTGGTTTAGCTCAAATTTCTTCAACTTTGTGAACTTGCAAGCATTTCAATGATCAAATAAAGATAATATAACTTCAATTTGATGAAAAATCCACTCTGGTTCCATTTTGGGGGCCTCAGATGCCCTGATTTTGCTCTGACTTGCTCAAGAAGTTACCTAGTGACAGATGACTTCCACAATGACTTTCTTCATAAAACTTGGTACACATGATCCTTGTATTATATTGAGACTATTAGAAACAAGAATGACAAAATTTTTTGGAGTTGAGGCCTCTGAAACCAAAACCCTAATTTCAGGTCATCTATGCAGTGAAACCCTAGCTCTGCTTCCATGCTTTCCAAGTTCTTGTGATTTCTTGACTTCATTGATCTTTGAGGGATATATTATGATGATAGAACACACATGGACCCTCTTGGAATTATTGGAGACCTTTGGAGTGGCTCAAATGGATCCTTGGATTGCTCAGATCACAAACCATAGATGTAGATGAATTTGAACTAATGAAGTGAAGAAAAAATGCCATATGAGATGATATGCTTAAACTTATGAAAAGATGAAAGATCACAGGCCATGGTGTGAATTTGGTGAGGGATAATTTGGGGTGTTTACAGCTGCCCCTATTCAAACATGAGTTAGCTATGCAGGATGTAAGCGCTTGGCTTAACAGACAAACAAGATAACTTGTGGTTGAATACCAAAGACAGTCCAAAATTTGCACTCACTGGGGAGAAGAAGAAAAGGGATATAAATTGTAAAATAAAGTAAAGTATGATTATCAAATGAAAGCGATGGAGGACAACCATCGAGCAGAGGACGACTGCTGGGGAGAAAGCAATGACGGGGACGGCCGACAAGCTAGGGAAATAAAGAGACCATGATGGGGACGACCATCAAGTAAGGAAATAAGAGTCTCTGGGGATTTGAAGACAAAGTCAATGATGGGGACGACCATCAGGTTTGCAATGTAAGGTAAACAACGATGGGAACGATCATCGGTTCAAAGAATAAAATGAAATAATGATGAGGGACGATCATCAAAGGTTAAGGACGATCACCAAGCAGGGGACAGCTGCTCTTTATCGCGACATAGGACGAATGTCGGATATAAAATGTCGACGATGGGGACGGCCATCGGATAAACATGATGAAGGACGATCATCAAGAGTTGAAGGACGATCACCTAGCATGGTACGGCTGCTCTCGGGGTTTATCACTACATAGGACGAATGTCGGATAACAAGATCAACGATGGGGACGACCATCGGATGAAATGATGAAGGACGATCATCAAGAGGTGAAGGACGATCACCTAGCAGGGTACGGCTTCTCTCGGGGTTTATCACTACATAGGACGAATGTCGGATAACAAGATCAACGATGGGGACGGCCATCAGATGAAATGATGAAGGACGATCAGCAAGAGATGAAGGACGATCACCTAGCAGGGTACGACTGCTCTCGGGGTTTATCACGACATATGACAAATGTCGGATAACAAGATCAACGATGGGGACGGCCATCGGATGAAATGATGAAGGACGATCACCTAGCAGGGGACGGCGGCTAAATATCATGACATAAGACGAATGTCGGATAGGAAAGGGTTCCGATAATGGAGACTCCGCTGGGGAACAGATGAGGGACGGTCATCCAGAGGTGAAGGACGATCACCTGGCACGGTACGGCTTTCGAAAGTATCATAACATAGGGCAAATGCCGGATAGAAGAAAAGTTTCTCTACTGGCGACTTACTAGGGAATGGTAAACACGGACGAGTGCTTACGCCTTCCAGAATAAAAAGGTATAAGTGTTTGACGTTGTGTATAGATTAAAGATACGGACGAGCATCCTTAAGACCATGATACGGACGAGTATCGGTAGAAACAAACACTGACGCATGTTCAGAGATGATGATACGGACGAGTACCAACTGGTTAACAAAGAACACAGACGAGTGTCGAATCTATGGGGAATAAGTGTATATACAAAACACGGACGATTATCTGTATAAATATGGATGAGCATTGTGGAGTATGAGCAAGACACGAACGGGTGTTTAATTTGTTGAGGAGAGGTGACACAGACGAGTGTCAGAAGAGAAAGTGTATAAGTTATGAACCAACATTTGTATATATGAGAGTGCAAAAGGTGTTTCGGTGACCTGCGGGGATAAGATGACATGGAAGAGTGTCGAAAGGAGTGTATTATAAACAAGTACTTGGTTTTTAACAAGTGTTTTGGCAACTGTGCTGGGGATTGGTGACACGGACGGGTGTCAAGAGGGTGTATAGGTATCCGTAATCACAAAGGATGTTTGTGGCTTGTATCTGCAGGGGAATAGTATGACACGGACGAGTGTCAAAAAGGGATATATGAACAGGCATTTGTGTTAGAGAGTGCAAAGGGGACGCTTTGGCTTTTATTTTATTTTTTTCTTGCAAGAGGTGTGAGCTTTTATATAATTGTTGGTGAAACACTGAGGGTATTTACAGGTGACTGGTTCGAACCTGACTTGTGATCATGCAATTGCTTAATTTTTTCCATAATGCTCCATATTAGATGGAATGCTAAGCTTTGTGGGGAAAATTGATGCGAATGCTATGATTATGCAAAAGAGAAACCGATCTGGGATTTGGATCCCACTGCTGTGAAGATCTCTGGCTGATCTGTTTGAAGGAGAATCCCAGTTGGGGGAGATCATTGGTGGATCTGATAAGATGTATGTCTTTTCTTGGGGAATTAGATCATTGATAGACCTATCTTGTAAGGAGAAAACCCAGCTGAGGATGAGAAAGCTTCCATCACTTTGTTGTGTGAGAGTTTCAGGCATTGCTTTTTTGGGAGAAACTGGAGCTCTGCGGGGAGATGGTTCTTTTGTCTTTGAGAGACTTGGCACTCTGTTTGGGGGAGGAAAGATCACTAAACAATCTTCCTAGAGATATCTGTGGGGATCCCGGCTGGAGATGAGGAGGCTTTAACAACTCCGCTGGGAAAAACATTCCAGATACTGCTTGGAGAAGATGTGCTAGGGAAGGGTGCCTAGCATGCCCCATATTGCGTATTGAATACCTGCAATCCTGTTGAGACAATGAAACGCATGAGTATCCCGAGGTATCCCTTACCGGATTCCCTTATAGGAGTTAGATATTCCTGGAAGTAAAAATTATTTCCTGCAAGCATTTATTTAAGAATGGCCCATTTGTCTTTATGCAAATATTATATCATGAATATTGGACATTTTGCAAACAAAAATGTACAAGAAGAGGTGTGACTGAAAACCTGATTTTATTAATTTGTGTGCCCTGAATTGGCAAATATAGTCAAGGAAACAAATCCCCTGGAATGAGGAGATTGTTACAAATTGAAAAAGTAAAAGTGCTGGCAATGTTGACGAAGCTTTGGCGAGATTCCTTTGCTATGACCCGTATGACATTGACGCTCTTCTTATCTTGATTTCTGAAGAAGTTTGATTCTGACTGATGCTTTATCCTTTCGAAGCTTGTCATGTTGTAAATGATACAGACAAATTCAGAATGCAGTTGTTCGCTTATTCCATGATTTTGCGTGGATCACCCTTTCGGGTTTTCAATCCACCAGGATACCCATTTTTGCCTGAGCTGTCCAATGCGGCTTTTCAACTCAGCGGGTGTACATTCTTCTTAATTTTCCCTTATTTTTTCCCGAGTCTTTTATTCTGTTTATGTCCAGCGGGTCATTTTATGCAAAGTACTTTTTAACTGCATCTGAATTCACAGGGAATAAGAAATATTCACCATCCATAGTAGTGAGCATTAGTGCTCCACCAGAGAAAACCTTCTTTACTATGAATGGTCCATCGTTGTTTGGAGTCCACTTGCCCCTGTGGTCTGTATAAGGAGGAAGGAGTCTTTTCATCACAAGATCTCCTACTTGGTATTCCCGAAGCCTGACATTCTGATCGAAGACTTTATTCATTCTTTTCTGATATAACTGCGCATGACAGATTGCAGCTAATCTCTTTTCTTCGATCAGATTCAGTTGATTGTACCGAGAACGGACCCATTCTGCTTCATTCAACTTGACATCCATTAGTACCCGTAAGGAGGGAAATTCAACTTCAACAGGTAGGACTGCCTCCATACCATACACAAGCTGATACGGTGTTGCCCCAGTGGACGTTCTGATTGAGGTACGATACCCATGCAAGGAAAATGGTAGCATTTCATTCCAGTCTTTGTTAGTAACCACCATCTTCTGCACAATCTTCTTAATGTTCTTGTTAGCTGCCTCAACAGCGCCATTCATCTTTGGCCTGTAAGGAGAAGATTTGTGGTGTTGGATTTTGAAGTCCCGGCATAATTCTGCCATCATTTTGTTGTTCAAATTGGAACCATTATCAGTAATGATTTGCTCTGGAACTCCATATCTACAAATAATGTCTCTTTTTCAGGAATCTGGCTACCACTTGTCTGGTGACGTTTGCATATGAAGCTGCTTCAACCCATTTGGTGAAGTAATCAATGGCTACCAGGATGAATCTATGGCCATTTGAAGCAGTCGGTTCGATCTTTCCAATCATATCAATGCCCCACATGGCAAAGGGCCAAGGTGAAGACATCACGTTCAACGGATTTGGAGGCATATGTACTTTGTCTATGTAGATCTGGCATTTATGGCATTTTCTGGCATTGGCACAACAGTCTGCATCCATTGTGATCCAGTAGTAACCTGATCTTAACAACTTCTTAGCCATCACATGTCCTCCAGCATGGGTACTGAAAGATCCTTCATGCACCTCGTGCATCAGCAAGTCTACTTCTTTCTTATCAACTCATATGAGAAGAACCATGTCAAAGTTTCGCTTGTATAATGAACCATCAGCATTAAGGAAGAAACTACCGGCCAGTCTTCTTAATGTCTTCTTATCATTGGATGATGCCCCAGGTGGGTATGTTTGATCCTCTAAAAAGAATTTGATGTCATGGAACCAAGGCTTGTCATCTTTAGCAATGTCCACAGAGAATACGTGTGCTGGTCGGTCTAGTCTGGATACTAAATTCCGAGGCACATAATTGGCAGTCTGAACCTTGATCATGGAGGAAATGGTAGCTAAAGCATCAACGAACTGATTTTCGTCTCGAGGGATATACTCAAGTTTGACCGTTGTGAAGAAATTCAATAATCTCCTCGTGTAGTCACGGTATGGAATCAGATGCTCCATGTGAGTGAACCATTTGCCGTTGGTTTGATTGATTACCAAAGCTGAATCCCCGAATACAGTTAAAGTCTTGATCCTGAGGTCAATGGCTTCCTCAAGACCCATGATACAGGCTTCATATTCAGCTTCGTTGTTAGTTCAGGCAAAGGTGAGTTTTGCTGAGAAAGGCATATGAACTCCTTTAGGTTTAATGAGCACTGCACCAACTCCACGACCATTCATATTGACAGCCCCATCAAACATCATTGTCCATTCTTCTTCTAGGTCGGGCCCTTCAGTGTGAACAGGCTCTTCATGATCTTTTGCTTTTAGGAACATGATATCTTCATCAGGGAAGTAAAATCTCATGGGTTGGTAATCATTAATGGGTTGCTCAGCTAGATAGTCAGACAATACACTGCCCTTGATGGCCTTTTGAGATGTGTACTGAATGTCATACTCTGTCAGAATCATTTGCCATCTTGCAACCCTTCCGATAAGTGCTGGCTTCTCAAATATGTACTTGACTGGATCCATTTTTGAGATCAACAAAGTAGTGTGAGTCAACATATACTGTCTTAGTCGGCGAGCAGCCCACGCTAAAGCACAACAAGTTTTCTTGAGCAGTGAATAACGTTGTTCACAGTCGGTAAACTTTTTTCTTAGGTAGTATATTGTGTACTCTTTTCGACTAGACTCGTCATGCTGGGCCAACAAATACCCCATTGATTCTTCTAATACTGTCAGGTACATTATTAGAGGTCTTCATTCAACTAGAGGCATGAGAATCGGAGGTTCTTGCAGGTACACCTTGATTTTGTCAAAAGCCTTCTAACAGTCTCCATTCCACCTGATCGTTTGTTCCTTTCTTAACAGTTTGAACAGGGGTTCACAAGTTGCAGTAAGATGAGATATGAACCTTGAAATGTAGTTCAATCTACCTAAGAACCCCCGAACTTCCTTTTCAGTCCTAGGTGCAGGCATCTCCTGAATTTCTTTGACTTTGTCAGGGTCAACTTCAATTCCCTTTTCACTTACAATGAATCCCAGAAGTTTACCGGAACGCACCCCGATTGTGCATATGTTGGGGTTTAGCTTCAGCAGATACTTTCTCAGACGCTTGAACAACTTCAGCAGATTCACCAGATGATCCTCTTCCGTGAGGGACTTGGCAATCATGTCATCCACGTAGCACTCAATTTCTTTGTGGATCATGTCGTGGAAGAATGTCACCATAGCCCGTTGATAAGTAGCACCGGCATTCTTCAATCCAAATGGCATTACCTTATAACAGAACGTGCCCCAAGGTGTGGTGAAGGTAGTCTTCTCCATGTCTTCGGGTGACATTCTGATCTGATTATACCCGGAAAATCCATCCATGAAAGAGAACACCGAGAACTGAGCTGTCTTGTCAACCAATACATCAATGTGAGGTAAAGGGAAGTCATCCTTTGGGCTAGCTCTATTCAGATCCCAGTAATCCACATGCATCCTTACTTTGCCATCCTTCTTAGGCACTGGTACAATGTTAGCGACCCACAGCGGGTAACTTGTTACAGCAAGGAAACCGGCGTCCCACTGTTTTTGTACCTCCTCTTTAATCTTCATGGCCATATCTGGACGAGTACGGCGTAGCTTCTGCTTCACCGGAGGGCAATCTTCCTTCAATGGCAGCTTGTGCATAACAATATCAGTATCAAGACCTAGTATGTCTTTATAGGACCAAGCAAAGACGTCAACGTAGTCTCGAAGCATATCAATGAGTTGTTCCTTTACTGAATATTGCAGACCGGCCCCGATCTTTACTTCTTTCAAGTCTTCTTCGGTACCAAGATTAGTTGTTTCAACCTCCTCCTGATGATGAGTAATCACTTTCTCTTCCTGCCTCAACAACCTGGCTAACTCTTCAGGTAACTCATAGTCTTCTTCAACCCCTTCATCAGCTTGATTAATCGGATTGTCGAAGTCATACAAGGTCATAGCAGTACTGTTGTCGGTGCAATCTGGAGGATAATCTCTGCAAGGGTTGAGATTGGTTTGTCTTAGTGATCAGTTTTAATCTTGTTTTAGAAAAGTGAAAATGAAGTTATTATTTTGAAAACATTGTCATTTTATTGTTTTGTACAAAAGTGAAAAATGTAAAGACAGTGAGCGAAAAAGAGACTCGTTTGCAAAAGATGTCCGATATTCATTGATTAATCATTTGCACAAAATAACAATATGACCCTATTACAAATTGAGTCTTGACACCTTGGGCAAGATGTAGGACTTGATGCATGCTAAAAGAGACAGGAAATAATAATTACTCTACAGGAGTAACCCTTATAATTTCCTGGGAAGACCAGTTAAGGACTTGGTTCCCCAGGATCCTTGGACGTATCCAGCTCTCCAGGTTGCGGTCGCTTTCCGCCTCGTCTTCCAGATTGTTAACATCATCTGGGGTGAGCATCCCCCCACTGATAAATTTAGGCTCCTTAGCAGCCTCTGGTTGATCTTGTCGGAATGGTCTGTAACCCAAACCGAATCTATCTTCCATCTTTTCCACTGGCAGCGGCTTGCCCCAGGCTTGGGCATTACCGTCTTCAACAACCTTCTGGGCTTGCTGATAGGAGATAATTGAAGTACCCATCCTGTCTTCCTGGGATGCAGCAAATACTTCAATCGCCTCATTGACATTCAAGGCCTCAAACCCTTGGCTCATTGTCTCATGGATTTCACCATTCATCTCGATATACTTGTAAGTAGCCAGATGGCTAACAAATATGTCTTCCTCACCACAGATGGTGATAATCTGTCCTTCCCATTCATACTTCATTTTCTGGTGAAGGGTCGACATTACTGCGCCTGCGGCATGAATCCATGGTCGACCTAGCAAACAACTGTAATCAGGCTGTATGTCCATCACATAGAAAATGGTCTTAAAGACTTGTGGACTGATTATCACTGGCAGCTCTACCTCTCAAAGAACAGATCTTTTGGAGCCATCAAAAGCTCTGACCACAAGATTGCTTGGCCGGAGAGCTATCCCATCATACTCGAGTATGGCAAGGGCTTTCTTGGGTAAGACATTGAGTGAGGACCCAGTGTCTACAAGAACATGAGATAGTACAGCTCCTTTGCACTCCAGGGTTATGTGCAAGGCTTTGTTGTGGAGACGTCCTTCTGTTGTTAAATCAGCATCAGTGAAACCTAGCCCATGGCTAGTATTGACATTTGACACTACTGTTTCCAGCTAATTCACAGTGATCTCTTCTGGCACGTAGGCAGCGTGTAGAACTTTGAGTAGTTCATCCCAATGGGCTTTGGAACAGAACAGCAGCGATAAGATTGAGATCTTTGAAGGAGTCTGGTGGAGCTGTTCCACAACTTTATAGTCACTTCTTTTAATAATCCTCATAAATTCATCCACATCTTGATCAAAGGATGATTTATGATTTTCTTTTGATGCAGATTCTTCCGGTATTACACTCTTCCCTTTGGCTTTGGCAACAGCCTCTGCCTCAGTGTTGGTTCTAGGGACTTGTGATGTGAAAAGACGTCCGCTTCGGGTGAAGCCTCTGCCTCCCCCAACATTGTCCACTTGGGGAGTGAGAACTGGAGAATCAAGAAGGACCTTCTCTCCGTTGCAGTATAGATCAGCACCATAATGCCATGGTATAACACTGTCTTTATCATATGGGATTGGTCCTGGCACTGTGATAGTGACTGGACTCACTACAGCATATGTTGGGACTGTAATAGTATGTGGATCATAGAAAATAGTAACAGGACCTCTGGTGGATGTTGGTGGAGGTGAATTGAAGCTTTATTGAGATTGTTGTTGAGATTTTTGAAAGTTGCTGGAATTCGGGACCGTTGTCGGGTCATAATAAATTGTGACAGTGGAAACATCATTATCGATAGTTGCTGAAGTTGTAGTAGCCGGTGCAAATGAATTGTTGTGTGTTGAAGTAACAAATGTAATGATTGCTGAAGTTGTAGCTGAATCAGTTGGAATAATGGTGGTTGTAGTTATAGACGAACCAATAGGAAAGATGGTTGTTGCATTTGTAGAAGATTCACTTGTTGTTGACAAAGGAGTTGTTGTTGTTGTAGAAGTTGTGCTTGTGATTTGCAGAATGCCTTCTCTGATCAAGCAATTAATTCCACTCCTCAAGCTAGCACACCCATTCTCAGAAAGTTTGCATAGTTCACAACAGGCCTCACAACCTGGAAACACTTGGCATTTCAAAAGCTGGGCTTTAACCTCTGCCAGAGGTGTCTCAATACATGCAATGTCTTCTATTAAACTCGTGGGTGAGCCATCCTCTACAACATTAATCCTTGACCCACTGTGGCTTGGCATAGGATTTTTCATTACATTGGGAGGAGGTGCAAAGTTCAGGTCTTTTGAATCTACCAGATCCTGAACCTTCATATGCAGAGCTCGGCATTTTTCCGTAGAATGACCAGGTGCGTTAGAGTGAAAAGCACACCTAGCATTGACATCATAGTTTCTTGGAAGGTTTTGAGGATCAGGTGGAGCCAATGTCCTCAACTCAACCAGATTGAGCTTTAGGAGTTGTGGCAGCAATGTAGCATATGGCATTGGAATGGGGTCAATTACCCGGTTGACCTGAGATGGTCGTTGTTGAAACGGGGGTTGTTGTTGATTGTTGTTGTTATTGTTGTTGTTATTGTTGTTGTTATTGTTGTATGATCTCTGTTGCGGAAACTGTTGTTGTTGTGGAAAGTGTTGTGGTTGTTGAGTATACTGAGGAGGTGGAACGGGGATAGTAACAGCAACAACTGGTTTGGGCAAGTATTGGGGTCTCCCTCTTCCCATGTGCACATAGTGTGTCTCACCAGATCTACGGGGCCCAGCAAATGGTTTTCTTGTACTGCTTGAACTGGCACCATTATCAGAGATCTTTCCCATCTTCAATAGGCTTTCTATTCTTTCTCCAGCTATCACCATATTTGCAAAGCTGGTAGAAGAAAATGCAACCAGTCTGTCAATGTAGGTCCCTTGGAGAGTATTCATGAACACGTCTGCCATTTCCCTCTAAGACATCGGGGGTTGAACTACAACAGCCAGTTGCCTCCACCTTTGGGCATATTCTCTGAAGCTCTCACAGGAAGATTGAGACATTTTCATTAGAAGGGTCTTGTTTGGGGCCAAGTTCAAGTTATACTGATACTGACGGATAAAAACTTCATCCAAGTCTTTCCAATTTCTTACCGTGGCTCTAGTCAAATGAGAATACAGTTCTCGGGATTCCCCTGTTAGACTATCCTCGAAGTAGAACATCCACAACTTTTCATCCATGGTGTATGCTTTTAGTCTTCCCAAGAATGATTGAAGGTGGGTGCGTGGGCAGGATGTGCCATTATACCTTTCAAAACACGGGGGTTTGAACTTGTGAGGATTTCTCACCCCTTCCACCAGTCCCATGTCCATGACATCAAACCCTAGGGAATTCTAGGATTCAAGAGACCTCAGCTTCTCTGCAATTGCATCCAGCCTACGGTCGTAAACCTCGTCTCCAGCCCCAACAACTGTGAACTGCTCTTCTTGAGGATCCTCTTGTAAGACCCTTCCTCCAGCAGTGTTACCCTGAGTATTCCTTATGGCATTGATTTCTGGGTTTAGATGAGGCCCAAATTCTGGTGGATCAGTGCGAGGTTGCACGTGATCGTTGTTACTGGTACCTCCTGTACCGTAATGGTGTTTTTCTGGAGTTTGTCTTTCAACCAGCTCCCTTAGTCTTTCCTGGCTCTGAGCTAAACCAGTCATCACATTCATGAATTGGGTCATCTGATTCCTCATCTCAACCATTTCATTGGCCATCTGGGCCCTCACTTCATTCAAGTCTTGCTGAACTTGATCCATCTGGAGTCCCGGAAGGTTGTTTCTTGTCGGGTACCAGTGCGTTCTGTTGACAGGGAACACTCTTCTGCGAGTAATGTTTCCTGAAATCACAACAAAGTTAGAAACAACAATAAAACAAAAACCTACAAAACAAAGAAAATGTTAGTATGCAATGCAATATGCCTATTTGTCTTCCAAGGGTACCTGGTTTGGTTCTTTGGTTTTGACCTTTCCAGACCTCAAAGAAATGCTGATGATGTTGTAGAGATACATAAAGCCCATCATAAATAATACAAACTGATATATTACAAAGAGTGAAAATACATAGTTCGATTACAAATAATGTTCCCATGGTGGGTCAAAATACAACAACTAAACCAAAAAGTACAACAAAAGAAAAGTATAAGCAAAAGAATCAAACATCCAATCCAAAGTCATCCTCTCTGACTTCCTTCAGGAGGGCCTCAGTCACTGGACCTACTGGGTGCTCTGTGATAGTCCTGATGAGGAGGTTCCTAGTTGCAATGGCATTGGTTAACTTCTTATGCTTATCCTGATCCTTTGACCTCTTCAACCCCGCCCGGAGTTTCAATTCAGATATCTTTTTGTGGGCTGCCAATAATGCCTCCTGATGCTTCTTCTCACTAGCCTCTAGTTGCTCTATCTTTGCCTGAGTTCTATGATCTTCTTGTGCACGGACTTTTGTGATCCTGATCCACCTAGCTTGGCTCTCCTCTAGATAATGCTCTGCCCTAGCCTTCTGAGTTTTTGCTTCCTTGCAAGCATTCTTCAGTACTAACTCCCATGCTCTTGCCTTCCTGATGTAGTCATCCGTCTTCTCAATCTTGGTCAAGTGCTCAATCCTGAGCCTTTCCAATCTCTAATTATCTAGAAGGCTGTCATTTCTATCCCAAAGAGTCTTCTTCAAGGCTTCAGACAACTGAGTATTCCTTTCCTTCAGCTTTTCAAACTCTTCCAAACTGACAGTAGCTGCAGGCTGTACTGTAGAAGGTCCAGGTACATCTTCTAAAGTGAACGGCATCCGGGTGATCTGAGCTCTAGTACGAGACCAATCAGAATATTGTTCTGAAGCAATGTTGTTTCACTTGCCAAGGATGGTTGTCCCTTTAGTTTGGATGTTATCCCAAGCCCAGGCAGCTTGTCTGACAACAGCAACGTTGGGTTGGATTTCACAGTAGAGGGTCTCAGCCAAATCTTGCCCTCTTGGAGGATGAACCAAAGCATACCCTAATTACCTCTTGAAGAGAAGTTGGTTGTAGTTGATGCAAAATTTCACTCCTATCAAAGGTACATTAGGATATTGCCCACAACTAGTAATGATGTCCTTGCCTTTGGCGCTCTGAGTGCACCATCTGATGTCTTCTGATGTCAAGGAAATAAATCTCTTAGGTCAGTTCTTCTGCTGATGAGGGTTCAAGAAGGTGTCTGTCTTTGGCAAGTGTCTTAGCAGCATGGAGTAATAGAGAGGAGCACAACATCTGACTAGTCTTCCTCTTTGCTTCTCATTCCTCTGGTGTACTGAGTAGTAGAAGTCTCCCAGCAAGGTAGGAACTGGGTTCCTCGATAAGAATAAGTGAATGGCATTCTTGCTCACAAACTTTGGCTCATCTACAAACAAGATAACCCCATATATTCTGAGGGCTATAAGTGCACAGACAACCTTCCATTCCCAAACTACAGCATGCAGGGTAGCCTGGGAGATCAAGAAGTCTAGGTGAAGGCCTGGAACCCCAGCTTTTGTTGTCATGTTCAGATCAATAAGGGCAGGCTCCAAATGCAATGCTTTGGCTATGTCTTCATTTCTGGGAGCGACTATCTCAGGGTTAAAAGGAATCCCTCTTCTGATAGGAACTCCTAATAACATGGAAAATTATTCAAAAATAGGTCCCAACTGGAAATCAAGAAATGTGAAACATCTGAGTGGAGGATCATAAAACTGCAAGCTAGTATGGATCATGCTCCTCTGAGATGCATCTAAATCCATGACCATGTCCAATATGCCTCCATAATGTTCTCTGAATAGTGGGACATGATCAGGGGTAATGAGGGACTGGACCTGCCTGATACCAGTCAGGGTGGGCTCAAAGAAGTGGTAAGTGATGTTGCTCTTTCTTGAAGTGTCCATGGATGCTGGTGAAGAAGCTGAGAGCAACTGCTGATGAAGGTCACTGAATGAGATGCTGATGAAGATAGCTGGAGGAGAAATTACTGACAAACTGATGAAAGTGCTGGAGAAGATAACTGAAGCAGTCTGAGCAGTAGAAAGGGTCAAAACCAAACCAAAGATAATAAGATGGATACCCTGTAAAACAAATAGGCAAATGTTAAATGATGCAAAAATGATGTATGCAAAATGATATGCAAAGGGTTTGTGACCAAGTGCTGGATCTGTTTATCTGCCTTGGTAAAAGTCCATGTATGTTCATAAGTTCGGATGGAGGTTTAGAAATCCAGTAACCAGGTGGGGGACTCAAATAAAGAGTCATAAGTCCAGGGTAATCACAAGAAGTGTCCAAATAATACAACCTTAAAAAATCTAGTAACAAGGTATGATGAGGCCAAGGGTTCCTGCAAACCTGCAAACATCCCAACCCCCTCACATGTAATGTTCTAGAACAAGGAACCTCAGACTTGGATCAGTTATGAGAAGTGTAAACACGTCTAACCCGAAGGTACAGTTTTTACAATAACCATAAAAGATCCTCCTCTAATTCACCTCAGATGCTGAAGGTCATAAAAAGGTCATCCAGACTTAGCAGGCTTCCCAGATAGCCCTAGTACTACAAGAAATTTGTAGCACATAGTTCTCAAGAAGAAACCTATGTCTGAACCATGTTTCATATTCCCGCACCAGACCGAAATGGAATGGGAAACAATATAAAGCCACTCTAGCCTGTGTGTCACTCAGGTCCCAGGTATAGGACCTTAATCACTAAATGAACCCCACCCACCAAGGAAAACATAGATCTAACACATGATAATGACAGTATGAAATGCATAAAAAACTGTAAATGAAAGCAATAAATAATGATGTACAGAAAGCAATAAATAAAGCAAATAAATAAGCACAAATAACACATAACACCCCCGTAAACACAAATCAAACAAGTGCTAGGAAGAACCCACAAAAAGAACCAGAATCCCTGGTTGCAGTATAAGGGTCCCCAGCAGAGTCGCCAAGCTGTCGCTCCCGAAGATTTGCATCCCGGTACAAGCGCGAACGGTCGGCGAAAGGAAAAGATGAAGATGAAGTGAATAGAGTCGCCAGCTAGGCATTTTTATCCCGAAGGAAAGGTAATGCTGCATAAACCTAGAAAGATATGGATAAGAAGGTTGCGAACCAGAGAGATTGAGAAAGGGGGTTGATTACAACCTGGGAAGGTATTAGCACCCATATTTTCCGTCGTACTCGACGGGATCCACGCTTAAAATATTTGTGTTTAAAGGGGTAGTGTCTGTGCTATCTGTGTGCAAAAGCTGGAAAAGAATATACATGTGTCACTGCAAGAAAGTGAAGTGAGGTGCTCAGGAATGAGGCTTAAAAGAAAATGCTGAAAAAGGGGGAAGACACAGATACTTTTGTTCGATAACAATTAAGTTATGCCTACGTATCCTCTCGTGCAATGAGGAAGTCAGAACATCGTAGTTCGACTCAAAGAAACTGAAAAAAGAAATTGACTGGTGAACTTCTTGCTTGCCTATGCTCAAGTGTATGACTCGTCTGGCTCGAGTGCTAACTGTCCTGCATTAGACGGAAGAAACGAGTTCTCGTTTGTGAGTGAAGATGGTGAGAAAATAATCCCGAAGGAGACAATTATTGTTATTGTTTTTGGTGTTTGTAATAAGTTAATGAGCTTAAGCCTAAATCAAGGGTTCGTAAACTCATCATATCCTCCCTCTAATTAGGGATAATGAGAATACTTTAAGTATGAGATGAACATCTCAACTTAATTACCATGATGATGTAGGATTAAGATCATTAACCTACTTGTGATTATTTAGATGTTTTTGAGTTTTTTTTAGTGTTAAGTAATGAGTTTAAGCCATAATCAAGGATTAGTGAACCCATTACACCATCCTAATAGAAGGATAATAGATGAGCACACTTAAGCTGAAGAAGATACCTCAACTTAATCCATGATTATGGATTAACCTCATGAAAACACAAGCCTTTATTAAAGTGGATTTTAATTAAGGGTGAGATTAAGAAATGAGTTTTATGGTTTGTAAGATAACTTGAGGGGGACTTGTCCATTAACACTAGGGTTAGTCCTTCTTAACCAATAAAGGAAGAATTAGAACCCTAATGCAAGGCCCAAGTTACAAGTTAATGTCTTAGTGATTATTAAGATGAATTGATTAAGAGGTTTAAACAAATTAAGGGTTTAACACTTAGGATTAAAGTTATACACTTCATCCTAAGAGAAGGATGCAGGCATAACTCTAATCACAAAGTCCTAAAGCCTTAAAGGTTTAGTCTCTAATGATGAGATAAGAAGAGAGACACAAAGAAAACACAAAGGTAAAAGCTAAAGGGGGACTAATAACAACCCTAATTATTGTCATGCTTGGGTGTTCCTATGGTTTGTAAGGCTTGAAAGAGATCTTCAGAGAAGCCACCAATGGAAGAAGCAGATGAAAGGAGGAGAAGCAGAAGAAACAAGTTACTTACTTCACTAAATAAGATATGTAACTTGGAGAAAGAAAGTGAATGATGAACATGAATGAGCAAGCTCACTCTAAGGCAAAGAAAAAATGCAGCAATGAGGCATAAGAAGAAGATGAAGAGAAATGAGAAGTGAAGGCAAATTCACTTCTCAAGTTAACTTACCACCTGAAAATGTTAGCATAAGGAAAGAAAAGAAATGAAAATAAAACACATGCAAAGGAAAAAACCAAAACCAGAAGCAAACACATGATGAAAATGATGCTATGAGATAATGCAAAGGCCTACCAAATGCTATGAATGTTCATACAAGAGATTGGATGCAAATGAGGCATGCTTTGAAGTATGAAAACACATGGATGTTTATGAAATGAAATGGATGCAAGGCATAGCAAATGTATGAAGAAATGACCAAGAAATGTTCAAGCAATGTCTTAAGATGTCTAAGATGGCATAAATGTGCTTAGAATGTCATGGCAAGTTCACATGTTCATGCAATGCAATGTAAGATGTAAGTATGGATGCAAGATTAGGGTTACATGAAAGGATGAGATGCCAATGTCAAAAACAGAAGCAAATCACATGATAAAAAATTGAAAATGAACCCAAAGGAACCCTAACCCCATATGATGTCACACCCCAAAGGAGAAGGTCTAACTCTTAACTAAAAGAAGTTGTGATTTTTCTAAGTTAACTAGGGTTTTTGGATACCTTAAGAGGGAAAATGCAAATCAAATGGAAAATGCAAGATAAATTTATGACAAAAATATCCTAGAAAATACATGCTACATAGAAAACAATGCAAAAAGAATCATTGTCAAACCCTTCATGGTTAGGCAGAAAAGAATTTTCAAAGTTAGGGTTCTAAAAAGGGGATTTTATGAACCCTAAATTCAAGAAAAATGCCAAGATTGAATCAAAACCAAAAATAAATTTGTATGAATGGTTTGACAATGTTTCTAAATGTCCTATGATGCAATGTGAATTTTTTTGGGATTTTTAGAAACCTAAATGATATTTTAATTAATTAATTTCTATTAATTAATTAAAATAAACATTTAAATATTTTTAAAATAATTTTTTTAATGCAAAAAATAAAAATAAAAATGTTTTTGGGTGAAGAAAAATATTTGGAATTAAAATGCAGAAGAAAATATTTTTTGGACTTTTCTAAGTATTTTAAATAAAATGGTAAAGAAAAATGCATTTAAATGAAATAAAAATGAATTAAAGGGCAGGTCAACGCATCCAAAGGTCTGGGTTTAAACTGGCATTGAATGCGCGCACAGATGTGGGTCTGGGATTGAATCTGGCTTAATTAACTAATTAACCTAATTAATTAATAATTAAATTTAAGTGAAGTGATCTGAACCATTCACGCGAGCGGGAACTAAGATCCTATGGCTGACATTTAAACCTGGCCACTAAACCCTAATTAGGGTTCTAAACATTTTGAGGTGACCGGAGCTAGCTCCGGTCATCTTCTCCGGCTAGCCAAACATGTTATCTCACTCAAAACGTAATATAAATGCATCAAACCCTCTAGAAATGATCCTTTCCTCACTCTAAACAAGAATCAACCAACAAATTTCATTTATTTCACATGAACAACTTGAATCGAAGCAAAATGAAAAATCAAACAGAAATTTCAAAAGCTTGTGAAATGCTTAAAACTCAACCATTTTCGAAATAAATCATATCATGACAATCAAGGGAACACATAGAATCATTCTATAACATAAAAGAGAAGTTCTGGAAAACGTTTTGAAGGTGGCTACCTGGGCTGAAGCTTTCACTTCTGGAGCTTTTGGACCTCTTCTTTTGTGAAAATCCTCTTTATTTGGCCCCCTGATGATGTTGCAGTGCTTGGATGGAGTTTAGAATAGCTGGATTGAAGGTTTGCAACTCAACTGGCATGAAATCGTGTTTTTGTTTGGCTGGCTTTCAGGCTAGTTTGATGGTTGGGAAATGTTCTAATGGTGATGGTGAGTTGAATGGTGAAGTATGGGTGGCTGGACAGAGAGTTTCAAAATCTTTTGCTTGAAGGTGATTTTTGTGAAACTTGGTGTATAAACTGATTCAGGCTTGTGTGTGTTATGGATTGGCTTGCTTTTGGTCCACATAACATGTCTCTATTGGCCAGAGAGTTGTTGTGGCTGCAGTTGATTGGTATGGGCTCTCTTGCAAAAAGTCAACAAAATGTGTACTTGAGGTATGGGCTCATATTGCAGCTGTTCTTTGGCATGTCCTGGCTCAGCATAGATCAAGGAGAACCATGGAAAATGTTTTGGGGTGATGCAGCAAGTGTATGAGAAGATTCATCCCCTTTTGCAATTTTGAAGAATTTTGGCCCCTTTTGAATTACATGAAGTTCAAGGCATGAAATGGAATGATTCTTTGGGAAATTTTGGTCACAATGCATTGTGTTATGTTTGTATGATGTTTAGAGAGTGATTAGAGGTCACAAAATGACTTGGTTTGTGAAATTGCACAAAATCCTCTTTGGTGTGAAAGTGGAAATTATAGGATTTTTGCCAACTTCGCAAAGCCATAACTTGAGTTCCATAATGAATTAGGACTTGTTCTTGTACTTTTTGAAAACGGAATGATCCAATATACAACTTTCATGACCAAAATTTTTTCATTTGAAGCATTTTTGGTTGAGAAAGAGGAGGTTGAAATACATTCCCAAAATGGAAAGTTTGCATTACAAGTCATTTCCATTTTTGGCAACTTTTGGTTTAGCTTAAATTTCTTCAACTTTGTGAAATTCCAAGCACTTCAATGATCAAATAAAGATCATATAACTTCAATTTTATGAAAAATCCACTTTGGTTCCATTGTTGGGGGCCTCAGATGCCCTAATTTTGCTCTGACTTGCTCAAGAAGTTACCCAGTGAAGAAATGACTTCCACAATGAATTTATTCATCAAACTTGGTACACATGATCCTTATAACATATTGAGACTATTACAAAAAAGAATGACCAATAAATTTTGAGTTGAGGCCTCTGAAACCAAAACCCTAATTTCAGGTCTTTTGTGCAGTGAAACCCTAGCTCTGCTTCCATGCTTTCCAAGTTCTTGTGATTTCTTGACTTCCTTGATCTTTGAAGGATATATTATGATGATAGAACACACATGGACCCTCTTGGAATGATTGGAGACCTTTTGAATTGCTCAGATGAATCCTTGGATTGCTTAGATCACAAACCCTAGATGCAGATGAATTTGAACTAATGCAGTGAAGCAAAAATGTCATATGAGATGATATGCTTAAACTTATGCAAAGATGAAAGATCACAAGCCATGGTGTGAATTTGGTGAGGGAAAATTTGGGGTTTTTACACACTACTTGAACTGGCACCGTTGTCGGAGATCTTTCCCATCTTCAATAAGCTCTCAATTCTCTCCCCAGCTATCTATCACCACATCTACAAAGCTGGCGGAAGAAAAGGCAGCCAATCTGTCAATATAGGTACCCTGGAGAGTATTCATGAACATGTCTTCCATCTCCCTTTCTGACATCGGGGGTTGAATGGTAGCAGCTAGTTGCCTCCACCTTGGCATACTCTCTAAAGCTTTCACGGGAAGATTGTGACATTCCCATCAGAAGGGTTCTGTTTGGAGCCATGTCCAGATTATACTGATATTGATGGATGAATGCTTCTGCCAAGTCTTTCCAATTTCTAACTGTGGCTCTGGTCAAATGAGAGTACCACTCTCGGGATGCTCCTGTCAAGCTATCCTCGAAGTAAAACATCCACAGCTTCTCATCCATGGTGTAGGCTTTCAATCTCCCTAGGAAAGACTGAAGGTGAGTACGTGGGCAGGATGTGCCATTATATCTTTCGAAACAAGGGGGTTTGAACTTGTGAGGAATTCTCACCCCTTCCACCAATCCCATGTCCATGACATCAAAACCTAGAGAGTCTTGGGATTCAAGAGACCTTAGCTTCTCTGCAATTTCATCCAACCAACGGTCGTAAACTTCGTCTCCAGCCCCAACCACAGTAAACTGTTCTTCTTGAGGGTCATCTTGCAAGGCCCTTCCTCCAGTAGTGTTACCTTGGGTGTTTCTTATAGCATTGATGTCTGGGTTCAGATGAGGTCCAAACTCTGGTGGATCAGTGCGTGGCTGCAAGTGATCGTTGTTACTGGTACCCCCTGTACCTGGATGGTTTTCCTCGGGAGTTTGCTGCTCGACTAACTCTCTCAGTCTCTCCTGGCTCTGAGCTAAACCAGTCATCACTCTCATAAATTGGTTCATTTGGGCCCTCATCTCTGTCCTTTCATTGGCCATCTGAGCCCTCACTTCAGTCAAGTCTTGTTGAACTTGATCCATTTGTAATCCCAGAAGGTTGTTTCTTGTCGGATATCGGTGTACTCTATTGACAGGGAACACTCTTTTGCGAGAAATGTTTCCTGAAACCACAACAAAGTGAGAAACAACAAAAAAAAACACCTACAAAACAAAGAAAAGATGTTAGTATGCAATGCAGGATGCTTATTTGTCTTCCAAGGGTATCCGGTTTGGTTCTTTAGTTTTGACCCTTCCAGACCTCGAGGAAATGCTGATGTTGCAGAGAGATTTAAACCCACAAAATAATACAAACCATATATTACAAAGAGTGAAGATACATAGTTTGATTACAATAATATTCCCATGGTGGGTTAAAATAAAACGACAAAATCAAAAGTACAAACAAAAGGAAATACAAATAGGAGAATATCAAACATCCAGTCCAAAGTCATCCCCCCTGACTTCCTTCAGGAGAGCCTCAGTCACTGGACCTACTAGGTGCTCTGTAATGGTCCGGATAAGGAGGTTCCTGGTGGCAATGGCACTGGTCAACTTCTTGTGCTTATCCTGATCCTTTGACCTCTTCAACCCCGCCCGAAGTTTTAACTCAGAGATCTCCTTCTGTTCTGCTAACAGAGCTGCCTGATGCTTCTTCTCACTAACTCTCCTGCTCTAGCCTTTCTGATGTAGACATTCGTCTTCTCAATCTTGGTCAAGTGCTCAATCCGGAGCTTCTCTAACCTCTCATTATCCAGACGGTTGTCATTCCTCTCCCAAAGGGTCTTCTTCAAGGCTTCAGAGAGCTGAGTATTCCTTTCCTTCAACTTTTCAAACTCCTCTAAACTGACAGTAACTGCAGGTTCCACTGTTGATGGTCCATGTGTGTCCTCTAAGGCAAATGGCATCTGGGTGATTTGTCCCCTGGTACGAGACCAATAAAGATACTATGTTGAAGCTATATTGTTGCATTTGCCAAGGATAGTTGTCCCCTTAGTCTGAATGTTGTCCCAGGCCCAGGCTACCTGTTTGACAATAGCAGAGTTGTGATGGATGTCACAATAGAGGGTCTCTGTCAAGTCTTTCCCTCTTGGGGGATGAACCAAAGCATACCCTAATTGCCTCTTAGAAAGCAAGGGGTTGTAGTTGATGCAAAGGCACATTAGGATATTGCCCACAACTAGTAATGATATCTTTGCCTTTGGTGCTCTGAGTACACTACCTGATGTCTTCTGATGTAAGGGCAATTAATCTCTTAGCCCAGTTCCTTGGCTGATGAGGGTTCAGGAAAGTGTCCGACTTCGGCAAGTGTCTTAACAACCAACAGTAATAGAGGGGTGCACAACATCTGACCAACCTTCCTCTTTGCTTCTCATTCCTCTAGTGCACTGAATAATAGAAATCTCCAAGCAAGGTAGGAACTGGGTTCCTCAGTAAGAACATGTGAATAGAATTCTTAATCACAAACATTGGCTCGTCTGCAAACAAGATAACTCCATATATGCTGAGTGCCAAGAGTGCACAATTAGTATCCCACTTCCCTACTGCAGCATGCAGGGTGGCCTGGGAGATCAAGAAGTCTAGGTGAAAGCCTGGAATTACAGCCTTAGTGGTCATTCTCTGATCAATGAGGGTAGGCTCCAAGTGCAATGCCTTAGCTATATCTTCATTCTTGGGAGCAACCATCTCAGGGTTGAAAGGAATCCCTCTCCTAATGGGGACACCTAACAGCATGGAGAACTCTTCAAGCAAGGGTCCCAACTGAAAATCAGGGAATGTGAAGCATCTAAGAGGAGGGTCATAAAACTACAAGCAAGTGTGGATCATGCTCTTCTGGGATGCATCCAGGTCCATGATCATGTCCAATATGCCTCCATAATGTTCCCTGAATAATGGGACATGATCAGGAGTGATGAGAGACTGGATCTGTCTGATGCCTGTCATAGTGGGCTCAAAGAAATGATAGGTGATGTTGCTCTTCCTAGAAGTATCCATGCTGATAATGGATGCTGGTGAAGAAGACTGAGGAAATACCCTGATGAAGGTAACTGCTGAAAGCTGATGAAGATAACTGAAGAAGGGTCTCTGATGAAGACAACTGGAGAAGAGTCTCTGATGAAGACAAACTGATGAAGGTGTTGGAGAAGATAACTGAGGAAGTCTGAGCAGCAGAACATGTCAAAACCAAACCAAAGATAAGAAGGTGGACACCCTGTAAAACAAATAGGCAAATGTTAAATGATGCAAAATGATGTATGCAAAATGATATGCAAAGGGTCTGTGATCAAGTGCTGGATCTGGTATCTGCCTTGATAGTAAGTCCGGATGGAGGCTTCGAAAACCAGTAACCAGATGGGGGACTCAAATAAAGAGTCACAAGTCCAGGGTTTCACAAGAACTGTCCAAGGTGATGCATTCTTAAAACAAAACTGGTAACAGGGTATGATGAGGCCAAGGGTTGCTGCAAACCTGTAAATATCCCAACCCCCTCACATGTATTGTTCTAGAACAAGGATCCTCAGACTTGGATCAGTTATGAGAAGTGTAAACACTTCTAACCCGGAGGTACAATGTTTACAATAACCATAAAAGATCCTCCTCTAATTCACCTCAGATGTTAAAGTTCATAATAGGTCATCCAGATTTAGCATGCTTCCCAGATAGCCCTAGTACTATAGAAAATCCGTAGCACAAAGTTCTCAAAAAGAAACCCATGTCTGAACCGTGTTTCATATTCCCACACCAGACCAAAATGGAATGGGAAAGAATATGAAGCCACTCTAGCCTATGTGTCACTCAGGTCCCCGGTATGGAACCTCAATCACTCAAAAACCCCTTCCACCAAGGTAAACACAGATCCAACACAGATGATGATGATAACAGTATGAAATGCATAAAATTGTAAATGAAAGCGATGAATAAAGCTGTACAGAAAGAAAGAAATAAAGCAATAAATAAAAAAGCACAAGTAGCACCTAACACACCCATAAACACAAATCAGACAAGCGCTAGGAGAAACCCACAAAAAGAACCAGAAGCCCTGGTTGCAATATAAGGGGTCCCCAGCAGAGTCACCAAGCTGTTGCTCCCGAAGATTTGCCTCCTGGTACAAGCGCGAACGGTCGGCAAAAAGAGAAATGAAGTGAAGGTGAACTGAATAGAGTCGCCAGCTAGGCATTTTTATCCCGAAGGAAAGGTAATGTTGCATAAACCCTAAGAAAAGATGGATAAGACGGTTGCGAACTAGAGAAACTGGGAAAGGAGGTTGGTTACAACCTAGGAAGGTATTAGCACCCAGATTGTCTGTCGTACTCGACGGGATCCACGGTTGAAATATTGTGTTTAAAGGGGTAGGTGTATGTGTTGTCTGTGTGCAAAAGCTGGAAAAGAAATATACAAGTGTCAGTGCAAAAGGGTGAATACTCAGGAACTGAGGCTTAGAAAAGAATGCTGAAATAGGGGGATGACAAAGAGACTTTTGTTTGATAACAGTTAAGTTATGCCTACGTATCCTCGCGTGCAATGAGGAAGTCAGAACACCGTAGTTCGACTCAAAGAGACTGAAAGATAAATTGACTGATGAACTGCTTGCTTGTCTATGCTCAAGTGTACGACTCGTCTGGCTCGAGTGCTATATGTCTTGCGTTAGACGGAAGAATCAAGTTCTCGTTTGTGAATGAGGGTGATGAGAAAAGAATCCTGAAGGAGACGATTATTGTTTGTTTTTGGTGTTTTCAGGTTTTTATTGTTTTTTGGTGTTTTGCATAAGTTAATGAGCTTAAGCCTAAATCAAGGGCTTGTAAACTCATTATATCCTCCCTGATTAGGGATAATGAGGATACCTAAGTATAAGATAAGCATCTCAACTTAATTGCCATGATGATGTAGGATTAAGATCATTAACCTACTTGTTATTATTTAGATGTTTTTGGGTTTTTTTTGTGGTAAGTAATGAGTTTAATCTTTAATCACAGATTAGTAGGCTCATTACACCATCCTAATAGAAGGATAATAGATGAGAACACTTAAGCTGAGCAAGATACCTCAACTTAATCCATGGTTAGGGATTAAATTCATTATATAACAAAGCCTTTATTAAGTGGATTTTAATTAAGGGGTGAGATTAAGAAATGAGTTTTATGGGTTGCAAGACAATTTGAGGGGGACTTGTCCATTAAACACTAGGGTTAGTCCTTCTTAACCATAATGGAAGAATTAGAACCCTAATGTAAGGCCCAAGTTACAAGATGAAGTCTTAGTGATTATTAAGATGATTTGATTGAGAGGTTTAAATAAATTAAATGTTTAACACTTAGGATTAAATTTATACACTCCATCCTAAGAGAAGGACAAGGTCCTAAAACTTTAAGAGTTTAGTCTTTGATTATTGAGATGAGAAGAGAGACTCAAGGAGACTCAAAGGTAAAAAGCTAAGGGGGACTAATCACAACCCTAATTATTATCATGCTTAGATATCCTATGGTTTGTAAGGCTTGAGAAAGATCTTCAAGGAAGTCACCAATGGAAGAAGCAGATGAAAGAAGGAAGAAGCAGAAGAATAAGTTACTTACTTCATTGAAGAAGATAAGTAAACTAAAGAAAGAAAGTGAGAGAAGCCCAAGTGAGGCAAGCCCACTCAAAGACAAACAAAAATGCAGTAATAATGCAATATGAAGAGATGAGAGGAGGTGGGAGGTGAAGGCAAATCCACCTCCCAAACAACTTACCATTAACCTGAAAAAGTTAGCACAAGACGCATAAGGAAAGAAATGAAATGAAACAATGCATATGCAAGGGCAAAGACCAAGACCAGAAGCATACACATGATGTAAATGATGCTATGATATGATGAAAATACATAAAAGATGCATATGTGTGATCATACAAGAGGATGAATGCAGATGAAACATGTAAGAAGCATGTAAACACATGGATGTTTATGAAATGAAATGGACGCAAAGCATAGCCAATGAATGAAGAAATAATCAAGCATGGTTCTAACATGTCCTAAGATGTCTAAGATGAAATATGAATGCAAGAAATGCCATGGAAAGTTCATGTATGGATGCATATGCAAGATGAATGCAAATGGACATGGGAAATTAGGGTTTTAGGGACACATGAGATGCAAATGACAAAGACAGAATCAAATGACATTATAGAAAATTGAAAACGCACCCAAAGGAACCCTAAACCTATACTAGGTTACCATCCAAAGGGGGGGGGGTCAGAAGCTAAACCTAGGTGGAGTTATGAATTTCCTAAGTTTATAGGGTTTTTTGGGTGATCTTCAATGTAAAATGCCAAATAATTTTAAAATGCAAGATAAAAATGAAACAAAAATGTTTATAGATGCTAGAAGACATGCATAGAACAATTCAAGAAGAACCATTCACAAAATTAACTTGGTTTAAAAGTTATGAATTTTTGAAGTTAGGGTAAGAAAATAGGTCATTTTAGGAACCCTAATTCAATGAAAAATGTCAAAGCATGATCAAAACCAAAAAGAAATTTGTATGGTGAGTTTGTAAATGCTTCTAAATGTCTAAGAATGCTCTCTGATTTTTTTGGTGATTTTTAAATACTTAAATGTATTTTTAATTAATTAAAATGAATTAATTAATTAAATAACACATTTAAATGATTTAAAAATACTTTTTTAATGCAAAAAATAAAAATAAAAATATTTTTGGTTTCTGAAAATTAATAAAAGTCTTGACGAAAATTTCCAAAATTTTTAAATAATTTTTGCTATTTTTAATAAATATATGAAATAAAATACAAAGAAAATGAAGTTAAAATAAAATAAAGGGAAAATAATCTGATCCAAAGGCCAGGATTCAAAGTCAGGGGGGAATGATTGACTGGCGCGTGAATGGGTGGCTGAGATTCCATTTGGCTAATTAATTTTGATTAATTTATTTAAATAGGAATTAGGGTTAATGAAGTGATCTGGACCATTGAATCACGAGCGGGAACTCAAATCTAAGGGCCATTATTCAAAGTTCACTAATTACAGGATTAAACCCTAACCACTTTCAGATGACCGAAACAGTGCTCCGGTCATCTTCTCTGGTGAGCCAAAACCTCAACTCTCTCCCTAAGCCTCTAAAACTCAATCTCTCTGCCCAGAATCAAACCCCAAACATCATACAACAAGAATCATCCATCAAAACAAATTTATTTCACGTATTAACGCTGAATCGAAGAAGATTAGTTTTAGGTCAAGAAATTTCAGAGAGCTCATACATGCTTAATACTCAATCATTTTTAAAACTAAACACATCAGGATCATCAGCAAATCATGAAGATTCATCTAAGAACTTAAAAATGCATTTCTGGAAAAAATGTTCTTGAAGTTACATGAGTTGAAGCTTTCGAAACTGGGGCTTTCTAGCCACTTCTTTGGTGCTTTTCCACTCCAATGAACCCCTTGATGCTTCTGGCAAGCTTGAAACAAGTTTATATGGACTGTTTTTGAGGTTTCAGTTCAAAGCATGTCAAAATCGTGTTTTTGTTTAAGGTGGTTTCAGGCCAATGTGAGGGGTGGGAAATGATCCTGGGGTTATGTGGAGATGATTTGTGAAAGAATTTTGAAGTTTTGATGGCTGAGTTGGGAGATTCAAAGAGATGAAGTTTTGAGAGGATTTTTTGTAATCTGAGCTTGGGTGAGTTTCAAGCCAATGTGTTATGTCAAATATGTTCCATAATGTTAGTATATGCAGCTGTGATTGGTCAGAGGAGTTGGTGTGGCATAGTGTGATTGGTATGGGTGATTTTGCAAAAAAGTCAAGAATGTGTACTTGAGGTATGGGCATGGTGCAAGCCTGACATTTTGGGGTGCCTGGCCTCAGCATGGATCAAGGAAGGCCATAGGATTGAAACATTGCAGCTGGATCACTTGATGCTAGGGTTTCTATGTGTTTTGCAAATTTTCCCTCTTTGGTGTATCTTGTGATTCAAGGCATGAAATGATCCAATTCTTGGGCCAATTATGAGTTTTTGAAGTTGTTTAATCATTTCATGAAGTATTTGTACACATTTGAAGTCATTAGAAGCCTTGGTAAGTGGTTTTGCAAAAATCCCCCTTTGGTGCATTCTTGAAAATTATAGGATTTTTGCAAACTTTGAAGGATCATAACTTAAGTTCCATAATGAATCAAGACATATTCGTGTACTTTTTGAAAAGGGAAAGACCTAATCTACAACTTTCATGACCAAGCATTTTTCATTTGAAGCATTTTTGGTTAAGAAAGAAGAGGTTGAAAAACTTTCCCAAAATAGAAAGTTTCCATTACAAGTCATTTCCATTTTTGGCAACTTTTCAAATGGCTCAAAATTATTCCATCTTGTGAACTTCCAACCTCTTATAAGATCAAATAAATATCATAGAACTTCAATTTGATGAAAATACCCCTTTGGTTCCATTGTTGGGGGCCTCAGATGCCCTGATTTTGACTTAACTTGCTCAAGAAGTTACCTAGTGAACAAATGAATTCCACAATGAACTTCTTCATCAAACTTGGTAAACATGATCCTTATAACATCTAAAGAACATTAGAAACAAGAATGGCCCAAAAATTTGGTGTTAAGGCCTCTAAAACCAAAACCCTAATTTTGGTCATCTGTGTAGTGAAAAACCTAGCTCTGCTTCCATGCTTTGCTAGTTCTTGTGATTTCTTGACTTCCATGAACTTTTGGGGACACAATATGGTGGTAGAACACACATGGACCCCCTTGGAATGCTTTGAGGCCTTTGAGATGACTCAGATGGAATCTTGGATTGCTCAGATCACAAACCCTAGATGCAGATGAACTTGAACTATGTAGATGAAACAACAATGCAATATGAGATGATATGCTTATGTTAATGCAAACATGAAAAATCACAAGCCATGGTGT
The DNA here is from genome assembly GCA_963966055.1 of Lathyrus aphaca. Lineage (NCBI taxonomy): Eukaryota > Viridiplantae > Streptophyta > Magnoliopsida > Fabales > Fabaceae > Lathyrus > Lathyrus aphaca. The sequence goes on along the minus strand of OZ014519.1, from coordinate 278,517,742 downwards.
GATATGAGTGAGGGAAAATTTAGCGTGTTTACACCTTCCAGCATTGCTTTCCGCACACCTCTCTTAAGCCCACTTGGTTATTTTAACTTCCTTTTTACCAGCACTACACCCCATCTCCTTTTCTTTGTTTTTTTTTTATTTTCATTTTGCACATAGTTTAGTTTTTATTTCATTAAAATAATAAAACACTTTAGAAAATTCCCAAAAAAAATTATTGTAGCATCTTAACTCATTTTAGAAATTTTGTGAAATTTTATTTTCTGATTTTATTAATTTCCCTTTTTTTATTCCGAATTTTCTTTTAATTTCTTTTTCATTTAATCTCCATATTAACGCATTAACTTGTATATTTTATTTCTTTCACCTCAAGCAATATATTAACTCCGTTCTTTTTGCATCATTTTTAAGACTTAGAAAAGTATATAAAAATATTTTTGTCATATTTTTAACCTCATATTATCCATAGTTTTGTAAGTCATGTTTGTGCGATTCCTCTAATTGTTCTTAAGCGACTTTGTGCGATCTTTTAGTTGAGTTTGATTGTGATTTTTTGAGAGCTATTTGAACGTTTTCTGGCTACTGGTTGTTGACTTTATAAATTTAGTTTCTTATTTTTCTCATGTTCATTGGTATTTGTTTGGCGCCTTGCTTCTTAGGTAGCTTTCCGTGCCTCTTTCTTCCCTCCTTCTAACATAGTTTGAGGAAGGAATTTATGCCATCCTATTAGAGTTTCTTGGTCTTTGTTTTAGATCACCTATAAGGTTTAGGTACTGCCTTTTTGTTGGTTTGATTTGTGATCTTCATATTTGGTTTGCGTACCGTTTGATTCTTTTTTATGTTAACCTTATGTTTATGTGGTTCACTAACCTTTGTTTCAGGTGCTATCGTAAGTGATAGGTGTGAATGAGATTTCAACATCCCCAACTTCTTCTTCTCTTCTCTTTTTTAATGATTTCTCATTTGTCTTTGTGATGTGCCTTATGCCATCTTGTGATTCACTTCTTCTCCTCCCCCTTTAGAAACAACTTAACTTCTTTAGAGAAGTAAGTTATCTTCTAGCATTGTCTACTTCTTTCTTCTTCTTCTTCTTTATTTTCTTTCCTTCTTCTTCATTAGGAAAGAATTAAAACCACACTAACATAGGACACCCATGCATGATAACATTAGGAGTAGTCTTCCCCATTAGATTTTACCTTTGAGATCCTTTTGGTGCTTTCTCTTCTAATCTTCAAACTTAACTTTAAGTCACTTTAATAAATGACGAGTCTTCTCATGTGACATGGAACTTTGCTATGAGATACTTGCACGCGTTCTGTTTCGGGGCGAGGTGTAGGATAACCCTCGTGGTGGATAGGTCTTAGCATGAGATTACTTCACAAAGAAAAGCTAAAAAACACTTCTTAATCAAAAAATCACAAAAACACTTAATAAATGACAGTAGGTCATTTGAGCCTTCACTTGTGGGACTAGATTTGGGGATTTCCTCCATAGCTAGGTGTACCTCTTGCGCACTCCATTTCGGGATGATGCAAGAAGTACACATCCCATTAAGTAAGACTTAGGTACACTTGCCTATGCAAACCTTAAAGCAGAAAACTTCTCTTCTTATCACCTTCACTCTTTGCGTGTGAACTTGATCCTACTTGTCACTTTACAAGACGGTAACATACTCGTCTTTCGAGGCTGCAACACCTGAGCATTGACATAGGCAGTTCAAGCCTTAAGACACAAGCAATCTTTTCCACCCCTAGTTAGGGGAACTACGACGACTCTGGTCCTTATGTCCAGATGAGGTACGTAGGCAGCGGGGTAGGGCCCGTTCGAGCACTCTTTTATTTTCCCTACATTTTCCCCCCTTCTTTTCTTTTCTCCAGTTCCAGTATTTCTTTTTGCAGTAGCTTTCATTTCTTCACCCTTTGAAATAGTTTCTTTGCAAGCGTGGATCCCGTCGGGTACGGCGGACGATCTGGGGTGCTAATACCTACCCAGGTCATAACCGACTCCCGAACCCAGTCTCTTTGGTTCGCAGGACCTTTGTCCTTCCTTTTCTTTTCTTCTGGTTTGTGCAGCATTACCATTCCCGTTCCTTCGGGATAAAAATGTCTGGCTGGCGACTCTACCTCTTTCCGTGCCACTTTCATGTTTGTACCAGGATGGAAATCTAGGGAACGACAGTTGGCGACTCTGCTGAGGACTTCCTAACTAGAGTATCTCTGGTACCCTTGAGAGTCTCTCCTAGCGCTTGCGTGTTTCTATTTCACTAGGTGTTTGATTGTTTGTTGTTGCGTGTTTATTTTACTTTTGTTTTATTTACAATTTATTTACAACTTTATTTACAGTTTCCAGTATTTTATTTTCATGTATCATATTATTACTGGATTGTCTGGACTGCATTTCTTCTGTTTAGTGGGACTGGGTTATATTGTTACTATGAGATAAGCCAAATACTCGGCTTGAGTGTACCCTAGGATTAGTCTTGACACATTGTACTCACATGTGGCATGATGAATGGCGATGTGCTTCACACCAGATTGCAACCGTCTTGGAAATATCTTGTGTGGGGATTTCCTCCACTTCGGGATAGGACCTTGATAGTTATGTGCATCTAGGGACCGATCACTGAGAAGCTTTATGGAAACAACCATCTCCGGTGGTGACAGTGGCAGACCACATTTTGTGGCAAACCTATTCACACCCGAGGGTCCACTGGGGACTCACATAGGATGGCTTGGTTCTCTTATAGGAACTCAGTCAAAGCATCTGGACGTATGACAATAGTACTGTATCCTACGGGCTGAATGTACTATTGTTTCTCGATTTCAGTGCTCGAAGCTGGGGACTTATAAGGGATGCTTGTTTTCTCGGAATCACGCTTAGACCTCCCTAAGTAGTACATAATGCCAAACCGATTCCCTGATCTGGTCATGAGCCATTTCTTGGAAATGGTGAAGGTATTATTGCTGCTCGTCTTTGAGAGTCCGTGATGATTGACCCGGAGCACGCCCGTGAGATTGGGAGGGGTTTACAGCTTTGCAGGAACCCTTGACCTCATCATACCCTCATTACTAGTGCAGTCTTATGTTCTAATACAATTACTTTGATCCCGGAGTTCTTGAGTTTATCTGGTTATTGATCTAGTTTATCTAAGATTATCTGAGTGCTTATGGGTTATTATTCAGATGATTCGGGTTTCTAATCACTTGGCTTTGACATCCAGTATCCAGACAGTTCCGGATTGATCATGTGTCCTTGCATTTGCATTGCATCATTCCATCATTAATCATGTTTTGTTTTCATTCACAGGTTCATATCATTTTTCGCGGTTCCGGTATACTGTTCAGGGATGGAAGATTCTCGCAAGAAGAACATTCATTTCAAGTTTTTCGACACTAAGGTTGGCCTGTTAAAGAAGATGGTGAATCTGATCAGACCCAATCATGTAGAGGGGTTCAGGAAGGCTTGCGGGAGTATTTTGGATATGGTGGTAGATTTAGATCCCTCTGAAAGAAGTGCCATTCATACTCTTCTCTTGTATTATAATCCTCAGCTTCGGTGTTTCTCATTTCCTGATTTTCAGTTAGGCCTTTTGCTGGAGGAGTGTGCTTTAATCTTTGGAGTTCCTATTCAAGACCATATCCCGTTCAATTCAGAAATGGTTAGGCCTGCAACTGAAGCAATTGCCAAGGCTCTTTATTTGAGCCCTTCTGTTGTGGATTCTCTGATTATTACCAAAGGGGGTGTGTCTGGTTTCTCTTTGGAGACTTTAGTGAAGAAGGCTGAAGAGCTTGCAGTTAAAGATGAGTTGGATTCTGTGTGTGCCATTCTGGCTCTCTCTATTTATAGCATCATTTTGTTTGCAGACATGGAGAAATTCATAGACATGAATGCCATCCATTTGTTCTTGCTGAAGAACCCTGTGCCTACACTACTGGGAGATCTGTATTATTCAGTGCACTATAAGACAAAAACGGAACGAGGAGGTTTAGTACGTTGTTGCGCTCCTTTGTTCCATATGTGGTTCATGAGGCACTTGCCTAGTACCGGGATGTTTAGTGACCATATTTTGGTTTAGTCTCAGAAATTAGAGAAGTTGTTTGCTAAAGATGTTAGATGGATTACTCTGAGGCTTCAGGGTACACATTTCATTACCAGTTATGGGAGTTACCTCAGTGTACTTTTGTTAGGAGTGACTGGGGGATTCAACTACAACCCAATATTGTTGAGGAGACAGTTGGGATATGCTTTAAGAGAGGTCCCAGAAGATTTGAAATTGGCTCCTATATTCTATTTCCCGATGAAGGACAATATGCCTTTGGTGAGAAAAACTGCTGGAGCTTGGAAGTGCATCAAAGGAGAAATGAGTGGCTAGCTTTGGAAAGTGCAACAATCAAACTTTTCCGGAGTACGAGGCCTGGTTGAAGAATAGAGCTAGGATGGTATTGCTGCCATTTCCCCTCCAGTTCCTCCAATGACTGAGCCTAAGACCATTGTTCCCTTAGAAGAATACAGGAAGATGGAAGCCCAGCTATAAGAGATGACTAGCCTGTATCATCAGATGCCTCACTCCAAAACATCTTTGGAAGAGAAGCTGCATAAAATGCAGGTAGCTCAGGAGGCTAAGGAGAAGGAGTTTGTGGAAAGAGAAGCTTACTTTCAAAGGAGAGGTCTAATTGATGTTAAGAGAGAGGAAGAATTCAAAAAGACCCGGAAGACCCTTAGAGAAGCCAAGAAATCTCTTGCTTGGTCGCAAGATCAGAGGAAACAAGATCAGAAGAAACACAAAGAAAAGGAAGAGTTCTATAAATTGCAGTTGGCTTCCAAGGAAGAGTGGGAATAAGCCCACAATATCCGAAGAGAGAAGACTCAACAGTTGGTGAAGAGTCAGCAAGCCTTAGAAGAAGCACTTAAGAAGAATGAAGATCTCAAATTGATGGCTGGAATTAAGAAGGTTAGGTCTGAGATGGGACTTAGTGAAGAGGGATCAGAGTCTTCAAGTAGCAGCCTTGCTTTCTAGTTTGTTTTCTCTGTATTCGGATTACCTACAGACATGTTGTAGGAATCTTGGTTTTATATATCCCTTTTTCTTTTGTAAGACTTGTACCCTACGGGGAATTCTGTTACTTTTGCCTTGTGGGCTGATTTATGTTATGTAGTTTTTATTCAGTTCTCTATTTCCTGTACATGTTGGCATTTTGGGCCGTTACGGTTATCTGAATCTGATTTCTGTGCAAAGGTTTTCTTAAGGTCGGGGGTCAAAATCCATCTGAATTTCTTTGCTAAATACCGAAATTAGGGCATGAATGACCTTGAGATTCAAAGAATAAACAATTGCATTGCATACATATCACCATTCTTCTTGTTTTGCAGGTATAACCACTGGTTCCTAATGTCTTTTCTGTTACAAGAACTTTCGTAGCAACAAGATTTCAAGGACAGGTTCTTATATTGACCAGATTTCTTGACAGCATGACCAACTTGAGTCAGAATGCCCAGGGCATGAACTTTGAACAATTCCAGGAGGAGGTAGTTGAGATGAAGGCCCAGATGGGGAAATTCAATGTAGAGGTACAGGCTTTGTCACAAGGCCAAAGATTTTTGAAGGGAGAGTTTGATATGATGAAAACTCAAATGAAGATGCTGACAGGGATCATGAATGCCTTGCTGAAGAAAGAAAATGGTCAGACGTCTGCTTCTCCACCAAAAAGTCTCATTTCTCCCCTCTATTTGGGATTTCCACTGAACCAAGAGTTGTCCGGTGGACATTCTCCACAGTTTGAGCTTCCTCGTCAGCAATCAAAACTTGGTCGTCAAGAAGAGCCCGGAATAGAGGTCAATCTCTCCTTGCCTGACCTAAATGTGATGAATGGTCCTATGCCAGCTGTGGCCAAAGAAGTGAGCCCTTTCTTTTCATATCAAGGACCTTCCTCAGCTCTTACACCCTGGTTTCCCAAAGAAGGATTTTAGCAGATTTTGGGTGTATCTCCTCTAGTGGCCGCAACCCGTCCCCGACAGAAGCAAGAAAGGGTTATTGAAATTGTACCCATGTCTTATGCTGAGTTGTACCCACAGTTGCTCAAAATGGGATTGATTAAATGTCGTGATTTATCTCCTCCTACAGGTGAACTTCCCCAAGGTTGGAATCCATATGCCTACTATCTCTTTCACTCTGAAGCTCAAGGACATGATGTCAATGACTGCAGGGCATTCATGCATCAGGTGCAAGACTTGGTTAATGACAGAGTAATTAACTTTAAGCCATCTAATTTGAAAGTGTCACAAGTAAGCATTGAAGAGGTGGCCAAACATCATTCTTCTGGAGTTATCACTTAGGCTGAGTCTACTAAGAGGCTATAACAAAGATCTTCTTTGGTTCCTCGTCCAAATCTAGGAAAGAAAATGCAGTAGCCTGCTAGGCGTTCGAAGCAGCATCAACAACAGATGGCTCAACCACAACGAAGGCCTTATCCACAGAAAGATTCACATGCTGGTCTTATTCTTGATCCCATCTCAATATCCTACACTGCCTTGTTGTGTCAACTGCTGAGGTTTGATATGATCCAGTTGCGGACTTTGGCACCACCAGCAAGAAATCTTCCAAAGGGATACGTGAAAATGCACGTTGCGAGTTTCACTCAGGTTCCCCGGGGCATGCAATGGAAGAATGCAGGGCTTTAAAATGGAATGTTCAAGATCTGATCGAGTTGAAGGTCATCATACCAGATGATCAGTTAGGGAGGCAGAGACTTCTAGACTAGAATTGATGCTTGTAGGCTTTAGCTCTTTCATGTGTCTGGTTACCCTCAGGCTTGTTGAGGTAATCTTTGTTGATGTAATTATTTGTGTTGGTTTTTAGTACCTTGTATGACTTTGCTCTTGTGAGCCTCTCCCTATTATGTGTTTAGATTTCTAAAGCAGAGGTTTTCCTACTCATGCACTGACACTTGGTCGTAGGATTGTTCTTATGCTGGATCTTGTTTGTAGGGTTTCTTTTGAGAATGTTCTCTCATTGGTTGAGTTTCTGAGCATTTGCATAGCATAAAATCTTGCATAGCATATCATTTTCTTTGTTTTTCAGGTACCCTGGTAGTTTCTCATCTCTATTCCTTTTCAGGCAACAATATTAGCAAAGAAGAACCGGAATGGAAGATCAGGTACAAGCTGAGCTCGTAGAGTTGAAGACTCGTATGGAGCAGTTCATGACCCTAATGACGGGGATGGCCCAGAGGCAAGAACAACTAAGGTCGATGGTCGAGTGGCCAGAAAATGAGATTCCTGAAGATGGCCATCAGAGAAACCATAATGGAGCTCCAAACGGAGACAGTGACCGCAATGTTGGCTACGGGGACGGACAAGATGATCAGTTTACTTTGATTGATGATGAGATGGATCAACCTAATGGTGTTGTGGATCGTCGTTTCGATGAGCTTGCTGAGAAAATAGAAGCCATTAAATCTCAGAAATCTTTAGGTTTTGATGTTGCGGATCTGGGGTTTGTTACGGAAATGCTTGTCTGAAAACTCACATCCAGTCTTACTTTGAGAAGATCTCTGCTCACACGGATGATGAGAAGTTATGGATGTTTTACTTCCAAGATATTCTATCTGGGGCATATTTGGACTGGTATATAGGCCTGAACAAGATTGTTGTTAAAAGCTGGAAAGACTTGGCTAAAGCTTTTGAGAAACAATACCAGTTTAATCTTGACATGGCGCCTAACCGCATTCAACTCCAGAGTCTTTCTCAAAAGTAGTCTGAAAGTTTCAAAGAGTATGCTCAGAGATGGCGAGAGATGGCCGACTGAATGCAACCTCCCTTGCTTGAGAGGGAAATGGCTGGCATATTCATGAGCACTTTGCAGGGTGTGTTTCTAGATCGTTTAGCTGCTTGTCCATCTACTGGATTTGTCGATATTGTGATCGTTGGCGAGCGAGTTGAGAGTTTTCTAAAGCTCGGGAAGATTCAAGACTATAGTTCTTCAGGTTCATGCATTAAGAAGCCCTTCACCAATGGTCAGAGCAAGAATGAAGGGGAAGTTGGGGAAACATCGCATCAACGTGGAAATGGTAGAGCATGCCATCCACATCATCAGCAGGAAGCTTATGTGGCTACGACCCCTAATAATCAGCCTAAGCGTCAGACACGACAAAGGAACCCTCAACAGGGTCAACATCAACAAAGGAGATAATTAGTTCTTGATCCTTTACCAATGTCTTATACTGATGTACTTCAGCACCTGCTTCAATTGATGTTGATTAAGCTTCACAAGCTATCCCCACCTCCTTATCCATTGCTAGAGGGATGGGATGCCAATGCCCACTGTGATTTCCATTCTAGGGAACCAGGACACCATATTGATGGATGTAAAGCTTTTCATTGCAAGGTACAAGATTTGATTGATTCGAAAGCTATCAATGTCGCTCCGTACAGATGAAAAATAAGGTTTTGTCTTGGTCAGAGTGTGTCAGAAAATAGTCAAAACAATAAAGCTATAAGTATCAGTAATGGCAGTCAGTTGTTTTCTTTATTGCATTTCCTCCCTGTTGAGACGAACTACGTCGATCTGATTCTTCATTGGTCCTGAGCCAATGGAGATACGTAGGCAGGATATCGTGAGGTATTTGCAAGAAACCTTAGGTGTCAACCTAATGTGACAATTTCATCTCAGTGTCACTCTTTTCTTCAGACGTCTCGTGTCAATGTTTAAACGTCGAAGGCTTAAGATCAGAATAATTGGGAATGAAGTTTTTTGTTCTGGGCACGCGACCATTTGATTGAAGACTGCAAATCTCATTAGGAAAAAATATTGATCAATGAAAGTATTCAAGATCAACAGGTCTAGAAGGATTCAAGTCTCCTCAATAATGGCATTGCTCAGTTTTCTTTACTGCATTTTGTAGGATCAGAATGCGCCTAAGAGGGGGGGGTGAATTAGGTGTATATAATTTTTCTCGATTCTTTTTCTATGATAGATAGAACTTTTCTTGTATGTTTGTATGAAAGAAAAACAGTAAGGCAGAAAGTAAAAGTGACACAGAGAGTTATCCTTGTTCCCTTCACAGTCCGAAGGTACATCCAGTCCCCTTTCAATTTGAAAGAGATTTCCACTAGTTTTTAGAAAAAGTACAACCTATCACACCTTCAATGGTGAGGCCTACTTTCTAACAAACTAACAAACAAGTGTGCAAGAACAATCCTCTTGCCACACATACCCTTATGTCCAAACAAACCTTGGAACACAAGTCACACAATAGAAATACCTTTCTATATTTTTAATTTTGAGTGAGTAATACAAACACTTAATATCAATAAAGATCTTCTCCTATGTACACAATTCACTTTTCAAATATCAATACAAGTGTTCAAACATGAAGTATGAAAGATGAATATCTTATGAACACTTTTGAAAAAAATTATGAAAGTATTTGAAAAATTGATAAATTTGATTCAAGTGATTTTTTACAAAAATTGTAGGAGGTGTTTTTTGAATTTGAAAAATTCAGATTTTATATTATACAAGATACCCTTTTGAAAAGGTATGAAAATTATGAATCAAAATAATTTTTGAAGAGATATAATCAAAAGGTGCAATTTGAATTTCAAAGGAAAATAATTTTCAAAATATTACAGTGTTAACCGGTTAACCAAATGGTTAACCGGTTAACGCCTATGAACGTTAACAGGTCTTTTGAAAAACTGAACCCGTTAACCGATTAACCAAATGGTTAACCGGTTAACACTATTAAAACCAGAAACAGAAGGTTTTTTAAAGAGTGTTAAACGGTTTGAAAAATATATCAAATTAATTTATGCAATATGTTAATATATGATTGAATGCGTGAACACTTGTACATCAATTTAAAAGAGAGATTGATATACCTAACCAAAAGCATCCAAGCATGAAGTTGAACGTTGATGCAAAACGAAGCTTGATATCAAAGCCGGTTGCTTGAAGCTTGATCAGTTGGAGCTCTTGACATTGCAGGTCTGAAAGATATGCGCCGTGTTGTCTTCATCAAAATCTTCGAGGTTGAAGGTGTGCTTCTACATTCTCCCCCTTTTTGATGATGACAACCGAAAATTCTGCGAGAGCTTTGATCAATGTTTCTCTAAGCGAATTCTCCCCCTATGGACAGCAACTCCCCCTAAATGATAGCAGTAGTAGCGAGAAAAAAAAATTCTGCATAGAGAGTCATTAGAGAAACAAGGTCTTCTCCCCCTTTGGCATTAGCAAAAAGGAAGGGACCAACAAGCAAGCATGAACATGAAAAGTATAGCATCATACAAGCAATCATACAAGCAAGCACATATAAAACACAAACATAATGCAAGTAAACCAAAAATGCCTAAAAACTTAGGACTTTAGTTTGAGAGTACAAAACATAACATGATTTAAAAGATAAAGCAACATAATAAAAACAACATGGAGACATGGTCCTCATTCCTCATCCGACACATCCTCATCATCTTCTTCCTCTTCTTCGGTACCATCCACATCCTCATCAACATGCTCGGTGGTGGTTCGGGAACTTAGGACAAGATTCCGAAGGCTTTTGATGGCATGCATAGCTTCATGGTGGTGTGACATCATGGTTGAGCAGAGAAAGTCATTGGTAATGCCGGTTTCCGGAATAGGTGGAATGGAGGTGGAGGATCGTCATCATACTTATAAGTTCCATCATTGGCTTGGACAATGCCGGTGTTCTTGATGATTGTGACTCTGTTGATTTCATTACCCGTAGTAGTCATAGCAATAAACGGTTCTCGACCGATTTCCATATCGGTAAGTTCCAAAATCCTTGAAAGGAGGCGGCCATACGGTAAGCGAGTCTTCAAAGAGAGTTGTTGCTTCAAATGATATAGCATGGTAGGAAGCCAATTAATCTTAATATTGTTCTTGATGGCAAAGAGCACTTGCATCTCCAAATCATTGATTTGGGATTGATTGGAGTCCTTCGGCAGCAAGACATGGCAAATGACATAATGAAGCATCCGGTCATCCACGGAGAGATTCTTCGCATAGAAAAGTACCCGAGAGGTACGCTGGCCGGATATCACGGCTGCCTTTGGAAACCTACAGATGTGATAGTAGTATTCCATCTTATCATAGTTGGCCCATTTGCCTTCATCATGGTTGACACCCTTTCGGAGAAACACTCCCGAGTATGGTAAAGACAAAGAGGTAGCAAGAGTACCCAGGTCAACCTCAATCTCACAATCTCTAATAGAAGCAAAAAGGTGGTGCTTATCGTTATCATCACAATTGAGAACCATGTTATTCATGAAAGACTTCACCAAATCCGGATACACCTTTCCATTATCGGCAATAAAATCTAACATTCCTTGATATTCTAGTAGTGCCAGAAACTTAAAAGATTCAAAATATTTCAGGTTCACATACTTACCCTTGAGAAGATGTCGAACCCGAACACGGAAATCCAATCATCTCTTCTTGGTAGATTCCATAGGCATGTCTTCTTCACTGCTAGACCTTGATGCTGACACTGGAGCTTTTCCCTTTCTTGAAGCCATGAAGATGAAGCTTAAGTTGAGGGTGAGTGAGAGTATTTTTGGATTAGGGTTTGGTGTAGTGAAGAGTGAAGTGAAGGAGATGGAGTTTTTGTGAGAGTTACAATGTAGTGGGTTTTAATGGAGGAGATGAAAAGTTTGGAAAAATGAGTAAGTGGAGTTTAATGGTAGGTCAAAGGAAGAGGAATAGATTTATGAGGTGTCTTGAGATACCATGCATCAATGAGACATAACACACACAAGACAACATAACAAAATAATAAAAAAAATTTAAAAGGAACAGATCCTGTCACGCAGGCAGGGACTGCTGTTTTGAAGGTGTTAACCGGTTAACGGACAAAAAATTTCAAAAAATTTTAAACATTCAGCAGCTTTGGTGGGGAAAAATGGGAGGGAATTTTCAAAAAAAGTTTCCATAAAGTGTTAGCACTTGTCATTCCGCAACTTTCGATCAAAAAATATTTTGAAACCGATTGATTTCGGGTATACGAAAGTGAGAAAAACCGAAATCGGTGAAATGTGAGTGCTAGCATTTTATGACTTTAAAGTGAGCAAAAACACATATAAACACACATAATGCAATAAAAACATATAACAATCAATTTTTAGGTTAAGATTAGATGTCACCTTCATTGAGAATACCAAGTTCTCGTCGAATCTTGAAAAATTGCTCCTTAGCCAATGGTTTTGTGAATATGTTGGTGAGTTGATTGTGTGTATCCACGAACGTAACCTCTACATCTCCGTTTAAGACATGATCTCGAAGTAAATGATGTCGGATATCTATGTGCTTTGTTCTTGAATGCATGACCGGGTTCTTTGTGATATTGATGGCACTTGTGTTGTCACACCGGAGAGGGATACAACCGAGATCTATACCGAAATCGAGAAGTTGTTGTTTAAGCCACAAGATATGAGCACAACAACTTCCTACTGCAATGTACTCCGCTTCGGCCGTGCTAAGTGCAACACATGCTTGCTTCTTGCATGCCCACGACACTAGTGCATTCCCGAGAATGTGACAAGTACCACTTGTACTCTTTCTATTGGTCTTACATCCTGCATAATCAGCGTCAGAATAACCAATTAAAGAACAAGTACTACCTTTAGGATACCATAGTCCGACGTGCGTTGTTCCTTTGAGATACTTCATGATCCTCTTCACGGCAGTGAGATGTGATTCCTCCGGATTAGCTTGAAAGCGGGCACACAAACAAACACTAAACATAATGTCAGGACGGCTCGCCGTCAAATATAAGAGTGAACCGATCATACCTCGATATTTTGTAATATCTATTGAAGTGCCGGAAAGATCTTGATCAACATACGTTCCGGATCCCATAGGAGTAGACATCTCTTTGCAATTCTCCATATCAAATATTTTCAATAACTCCTTGCAATACTTGGATTGGTTGATGAAGATGCCATCCTTTGTGTGCTTGATTTGTAAACCAAGGAAGTAGTTCATCTTTCCCATCATGGACATCTCGAATTCGCCTTGCATCATAAGAGAGAATTCTTCGCAAAGATCTTTGTTTGTTGAACCGAAGATGATGTCGTCGACATAGACTTGAACAAGTAAGGTGTTACCCTTAAGATTCTTGATGAACAAAGTCTTGTCAACCTTTCCTTTAGTAAAACCTTTCTCACATAGGAAGTTGCTGAGGCGATCATACCAAGCCCTTGGTGCTTGCTTTAAGCCATAAAGAGCCTTCCTCAACTTGTAAACATGAGACGGGTTCTTGAAGTCTTCAAAACCGGGAGGTTGTTTCACGTAGACTTCTTCATTGATGTAACCGTTTAGGAAAGCGCTTTTGACATCCATATGGTACAACTGAAAATTCATAGAACAAGCGTAAGCAAGTAATAATCTAATTGCTTCTAACCTTGCTACCGGAGCGAATGTTTCATCAAAGTCGATTCCTTCTTCTTGGTTGTAGCCTTGTGCAACCAATCTTGCTTTATAATGAACTATGATTCCATTCTCGTCAAGTTTGTTCTTGAACACCCATCTTGTGCCTATGATATGTTTGTTGTCCGGTCTTGGTACAAGAGTCCAAACTTGGTTCCTTTCGAATTGATTGAGTTCTTCTTGCATAGCTATTATCCATTGATCGTCGCCTAAGGCTTCATCGATTTTTGTTGGTTCAATTTGAGACACGAACGCCATGTTGAGGCAAGCATCCTTGAGATTGAGTCGAGTTGCAACGCCTTGGCTAATATCACCAATCACTTTATCTATCGGGTGATCTCTATGAGTTCTCCATTCTTTTGGAAGATCTTGATGTTCTTCAATGGTTGGTGACTTATCTTCTTGTGATATTTCTTGTTCTTTTGATATCTCCCTTTGTTGTTGTGATAGATCTACATCATCATCATCATCATCCACAATAATATTATCTTCTTTCGAGGGGTTAGTCTCATCAAACGAAACATGTATGGATTCTTCAATGGTAAGAGTACGTTTATTGAAAATTCTAAAAGCTTTACTTGATAGAGAATATCCAAGAAAAATACCTTCATCGGATTTCTCATCAAACTTACCAAGGTTATCCTTACCGTTGTTGAGAACGAAGAATTTGCATCCGAATATGTGGAAGAAAGATATGTTGGGTTTCCTTCCCTTGAACAACTCGTAAGGTGTCTTCTTGATAATAGGTCGAATATTGACACGGTTACTTACAAAACAAGCCGTGCTAACTGCATCCGCCCAAAAATATTTAGGAAGATTCGAGTCGCTAAGCATTGTCCTTGCAAGTTCTACTAGTGCCCTATTCTTCCTTTCTACGACACCGTTTTGTTGAGGAGTCCTAGGTGTGGAGAAGTTGTGAGAGATTCCATGCTCTTCACAAAAATCTTCAAATGATGAATTTTGAAATTCGCCACCATGGTCGCTTCTTATTGAAACAATTAAGAGTGACTTCTCATTTTGAATTTGCTTGGCATACTTCTTGAATGCTTTAAAGGCATCGCTTTTTTGTACTAAAAAAAGGTCCAAGTATATCTAGAGAAATCATCAACAATAACTAGTGCAAAAATGTTACCTCCGAAGCTTTTTGTTCTTGATGGACCGAAAAGATCCATATGTAACAATTGGAGTGGTCTTGTAGTAGATATCACTTTCTTGGTCTTGAAGGATGTTTTGGTTTGCTTCCCCTTTTGACATGCGTCACAAAGCTTATCCTTGATAAACTTCATCTTTGGAAGACCAACAACTAGATCATGCTTTAATAATTTATTCAAATGCTCCATGTGAATGTGAGCAATCCTCTTATGCCAACGCCATGCATCTTTGTTGTTTGCCATTAAGCACTTTACCTTCAAGAGAGAGTCATCAAAAGAAATCATAAAAATGTTATTAAATCGTTTACCTTTTAGCAAGAGTTCATGAGTGACTTCGTGTTCTATCAAACATTCCTCCTTTGTGAAGTTGATTCGGAACCTTTTGTCACACAATTGACTTATGCTAAGAAGGTTGTGTTTAAGGCCTTCCACATAAAGGACGTCTTCGATGATTGTATGAGGAGATGCACCAATAGTTCCAACTCCAAGAATTCTTCCTTTATTATCATCACCGTAAGTAACGTATCCTTTGGCCTTAAGTGTTAGACTTGAAAATTTGTTGATGTCGCCCGTCATATGCTTTGAACAACCGCTGAGATACCATTGCGTAGAAGTTGTTTTCAAGCATACCTACAAAACAAAATCAGGTTTTGTTAGCAACACCAATGTTGCACACATAGCAAGCATTAGGTGTATGGCCTTTTATTCCACAATAAAAACAAATAGGTTGAAATTGACTTTTGAATTTAGAAACATATTTTTGTTTCTTAAGACTCCTTTTCTTTTTATGACTTTGATGCATAGGTTTAGGATTGTTAGTCGTTTCCTTAACAATTTATTCACTAGCTTTTACGAAAATGGTTTCACTTGTGCTTGGTTTGGAAAACTTAGAATATCCTAGGCCACTTTTATCATTTGGATATCTTTGGTGCCTAAGAATTTCCTCCAAGCCAATTTGACCTTTTTCATATCTTTCTAAAACTCTTTTGAGTTGAACAATTTGAAAGGATAATGACTCACAATTTTTACATGTAAGACTTTGTTTCTCATCCATTATCTTTTGTTTTTCATCTTCAATGTATTTTTCAAAAGATGCATTTTGTTCTTCTAAAGATGATATTTTCTTCTTTTGGGATGAGATATTTTTGTACAGAGTCTTACATTCCTTAAGAAGTTCATCTATGACTTCTTGTGCATCATTTTCATAAATTGAGAAATTACTGCTAACCTCGTCATTTTCTTCATCGGAGTGATGTGACGCCATTAACGCCATATTTGCACATTCGTCGCTTTCTGATTCGGATGAGGAACTAACTTCATTGTCATCCCACGCGACATAAGCCTTTTTATTCTTGAAGTCCTTCTTGCCTTTGAATCCTCCTTTCTTCGCAAGTCTTGGACAATCCGGTTTTATGTGACCTTGCTTTCCACATTCATAGCTTGTAACTTCTTGGTTCGATGTGGATGCATCCTTCTTCCTAAAATGTTTATTCGTTTTAGGAAAAGAAGAATTATTATTTTTGTTAAAAAACTTACCAAGCTTCTTAACAAGAAGCATGAAGTTCTCATCTTCGGAGATCTCGTCATCTTTGTCATCCTTCGTGTCAATCTTCAAGGCAATTCCTTTGGACTTTTTCTCTTGACTTTCATGCTTTTCGAGCCTTCCAAGTTCCAACTCGTGCTCTTAAAGTTTGCCGAATAGAGATGCGGATGTCATTGTTGAGAGACTCTTCTTTTCCGAGATTGCAGTCACTTTCGGTTGCCATTCCCTTGTCAAAGACCTTAGAACTATCAAATTAAGATCATCGTTGGTGAAGGTCTTTCCGAGTGCAATCAAATGGTTGGTTAGATGAACAAATCTTTTTTGTAACGCCACAATAGACTCTTCGGGCTGCATGCAGAACATTTCGTATTCTTGACTTAACGTGTTAAGCCTTGATCTTTCAACTTCTGTTGTTCCTTCATGTGTTTCTACCAAAGTATCCCAAATCTCCTTTGCCGGTTTGCATTGTGATACACGAAAAAATTCGTCCTTACTAAGAGCACTTTGAAGTATGTTGATTGCTTTCTTATCATTTAGGATCTTTCTTTTATCATCTTCATCATACATATTCTTCAACTTCGCCGTTCCAACACCGTTGATTACATTGACGAGATTATGCGGACCTTCTTCGATTGCTTCCCATATGCCTTCTCCTTGGTGTCGCTCCCACCAAATGAGATTAACCCAAACGGGGTACAGACACGAACGGTCGGAGAAAGGAGAAGAAATGAATAGAGTCGCCAGCTAGGCATTTTTATCTCGAAGGAAAGGTAATGCTGCATAGACCTAAGAAAAGATGGATAAGACGGTTGCGAACCAGAGAAACTGAGAAAGGGGGTTGGTTACAACCTGGGAAGGTATTAGCACCCAGATTGTCCACCGTACTCGACGGGATCCACGCCTAAAAGATTTGTGTTTTAAAGGGGTAGTGTCAGTGCAATTTGTGTATCAAAAGCTGGAAAAGAATGCAAGTGTCAGTGTGAAAGAAATGTGAAGTGTATGAGGGAAGGGTCAGTGTAAGGACAAGAATGAAATGCTCAAGACCATGAGGCTTAAATAATGATGCTAGAAGGAGGGGGAATATACAGAGACTTTTGTTCGATAACTGTTAAGTTATGCCTACGTATCCTCTCATGCAATGAGGAAGTCAGAACACCGTAGTTCGACCCAAAGAGACTAAAAGATAAATTGATTGAAGAACTTCTTACTTGTTTATGCTCAAGTGTATGACCTGTCTGGCTCAGGTGCAAACTGTCTTGCATTAGACGGAAGAAGCAAGTTCTCATTTGTGAGTGAATGAGATGAGAAAAGAATCCTGGAGGAGACGATTATTGTTTGTTTTTGAGTTTTCAGTCTTTTATTGCTTTTGAAGTTTGTAATAGGAAAATGAGCTTAAGACTAAACCAAAGGGTTAGTAAACTCATCACATCTTCCCTCTGATTAGGGGTAATGAGAATACCTTAAGTGTGAAGTCAGCATCTCACACTTAATCACCATGGTGTAGAATTAAGATCATTAACCTACTTGTGGTTATTTAGATGTTTTTGTTGTTTTTGTTTAGTGTTAAGTAATGAGATTAAGCCATAATCATGGATTTAATGGACCCATTACACCATCCTAATAGAAGGATAATAGATGAGAACATTTAAGCTGAGAAAGACTCCTCAACTTAATCCATGATTAGGGATTAACCTCATGACAAAACAAAGCCTTTATTAAATGGATTTTAGTTAACGATAAGATGAAGAAGTGATTTTTATGGTTTGTAAGACAACTTGAGGGGGACTTGTCCATTAACACTAGGGTTAGTCCTTCTTAACCAATTAAGGAAGAATTAGAACCCTAATGCAAGGCCCAAGTTACAAGCTTGGTGTCTTAGTGATAATTAGGTGGATTGATTAAAGGAGTTAAACACATTAAGGGTTCAACACTTAGGATTAAAGTTATGCACTCCATCCTAATATAAGGATGCGGGCATAAGCTTAATCACAAAGCCTTAAAACCTTTAGGGTTTAGTCCCTGATTATGAGGTGAGAGGAGAAGACTCAAAGGATGACACAAAGGTAAGAAAGTAAGAAAGAATCTTCAAAGGCCACCAAGGAGGAGCATTGTTATCATCCCATTTGCATTGTTATCATACTTGGGGATCCTAGGGTTTATGAGGCTTAAGAGAGAAAGAATCTTCAAAGGCCACCAAGGAGGAGCAAGATGAAAGGAGAAAGAAGCAGAATGAAGCAAAACAACTTGCTTCATTTAAGAAGACAAGTTGCTTAAAGGAAGAAAGTAAGAAAGAACATGAATGAGCAAGCTCACTCAAATGCAACTACAAAATGCAGCAAAGAGGGTATGAAAGAGATGAAAAGAGATTGTGAGAAGTGAAGGCAAATTCACTTCTCAAAACAACTTACCACCTGAAAAGTTAGCAAAAGAAATGAAATGCAATGCAAATGGGATGCAATGTCATGATGCAAACCAAAACCAGAAGCATAAGTATGATGTTGATGATGCTAAGAGATGATACAAACATGAGGCAAGGCATGAGAATGATCAAGCAAGCATAAGGATGCAAATGAAGCATGCATTGAACCATGGAGGTTCATGAAAAGTTATGAAATGCAATGGACATATAACATGGCAAATGAAATATGCAATGATCAAACATGATTCTAATATGTCCTAAGATGTAGTATGAATCAAATGGATGCACAAAATGTCATGGCAAGTCATGGTATGCAAGCAAATGGAAGATGGATGCAAAGGAAGGCATAAATTAGGGTTTATGATCAACACACAAAGCAAAATCCAAAACCAGAAGCAAGAGACATGATAAAAATTTGAAAATGCTATCAAAGGTACCTTAGACCTACACAAACTCACTGCCCAAAGGAGGGGATCCAATTCTTATCCTAGTGAAAGTTATGAATTTCCTAAGGTTGCTAGGGTTTTGGGATACCTCATCAAGAAAAATACCAAACAATTTGAAAATGCAAGATCAATTCAAACCAATTTTATTCTATAAACTACATGCCATGCAAGATGCAATGCCAAAAGAATCATCATCCAACTCTCAAGGGTTAGGCAGAAATGAATTTTTGAAGTTTGAAACAAAATAATGCCTAAAAATGAAATTAATTCCAATGAAAATGATCAAAAGGTATCAAGAACAAAAACGAAATTTGGTTTGAGAGTTGGACAATGTTTCTAAATGTTTCGAAATGCAATGTGAATTTTTTTGTGATTTTTAAATACATAAATGTATTTTTAATTAATTAATTTTCATTAACTAATAAAAAATAATCATTTAAATGATTTAAAAATAATTTTGAATGCAAAAAATAAAAATAAAAATATTTTGGGTTTTAAAAATTAATGAAAACCTTGACAAAAATTTTCATAATTTTTAAATGATTTTTACTATTTTAATTAAAATGTATAAATAAAAGGAAAAGAAAATGAATTTAAAATGAAAATAAATGAAAGTAATTAAAAGGGAAGGCCAGGATTTGATCCGGGCTTGGACTGGTTGACTGCGCGCCAGATCCAAGGGCCCAGATTCAAACCTGGCTAATTTGTTTTATGAATTAATTAAACAAAATTTAAATTAAATAATCAGGGATTAGGGTTTTAATGATGCATCCTGGCCATCAAAACGTGCGCGGGTCAAACAAAGTCAAACGCATCTACGACTAGAATTCAAAGTTGCATTAATGACATAATTAGGGTTAATGAGTTTCAGGTGACCGGAACAGTGGTTCCGGTCATCTTCTCCGGCGAACATAAACCCTAGATTTCGCTACAGGTTACCAATCATGAAATGGTCATCCCTTACTTATTTTAAAATCTAAATACTTCCAGATGATCAGTGCAACATATAGATTCATTTTGTAACAAGAAAATGAAGTTCTGAGAAAAAAGTTCTTAGGTTGTACCTGAGCTGGAGACCTTCGAAAATCAACTTTCAGAGCCTTCCTTTTGTGCCAATGATCTCCCTTGATCCTCCTGAGGCTGATGGAACACTTGAATGAGGTTGAGAGTGGCTAGTTTTTGTGGTTCAGTTCTGGTGTAGCAGGAAATGAGGTCCTTGTGTGTGCTGTTTCAGATCATTGTGAGGGGTGGGATCTGTTCTATGGATGATTTCTGGTTGATTGGTGAAGGAATTATTAAAGTTTGATGGATGTGTTGTGTGATTCGAAGAGGGAAAGGTTTTGACAGTTTTTGGAGTGTGCTGCAATGTGTCTGTTTCAGGCTTGTGTATGTTGTGTTTTATGATCCTTAGGTGATCCATAAACTATCCCAACAAATCTGGAGAGCAGGTGTGCACTGTGGGATTGGTATGGGATGATTGGCCAAAAAGTCAAGTTTTGTGTACTTGTAGCATGGGCTGTGGCAGAGATGATTCCTTGGCCTATACTGCATCAGCTTGGGTCATGGATAGCCCTTGGATGATTCATGAATGACTGCAGCATTTGGATCATGAGTTGGAAGTGTTTTTGCAACTTGATAACTTGTCACATTTCATGGTTTTTTGCTATGCATATGTGAGGAACCTTGCTGAATCTTTGGTGTAGCATGCTTCAATAGGTCATGGAAATGTTTTGAAACCAGTTAGAGGTCAAACAATCCCTTTGAGAATGATCTTGCAAGAAATCCCTCTTTGCACTTTCATGAAGAATGGCTTATGTTTATGTGAAAATCAAGGAAAATAAATGGGAAATCCCTTGGGCCAATTCTGATTTTAGGATCATGCATTGCATTGGTATGATAATTAGAAGTCACATTGAAGTCACATAAAGGCTTGTCATGAGAAAATGCAAGTTTTCCATTTTGTGCAAAACTGAAATTTCAATGATTTTATCCAACTTTGCAAGGCTATAACTTTTGATCCAAAATGAATTAGAATGAGTTCTTATACTTTTTGAAAAGGGAATGATCCATTCTACAACTTTCATTACCAAAGTTTTCCCATTTGAAGCATTCTTGAATCATAAAAGAAAGGTTTGAAAAACTTTCCCAAAATGGCAAGTTTCCATTACAAGTCACTTTCCCAAAAAGGCAATTTTGCAAATGGCTTGAAATTCTTCAACTTTGTGAACTTCTAACATCTTCTATGATCAAATAAAGATCATACACATTCAAAATGATGGAGAACACCCTTTGGTTGGGTCATTGGGGGCCTCAGATGCCCTGATTTTACACTGACTTGCCTAAGAAGTCAACTCTTGATTAGATGCCTTCCCCATGGAATTTCTTCATGAAAATTGATATGCATGATCCCTATGACATATAGAGACCAATAGAAATAAGAATGACCAAAAAAATTGGAGTTATGGCCTTTGAAACCAAAACCCTAATTCTAGGTCATCTGTGTAGTTAATCCTGGCTCTGCTTCCATGCCTCCCTCAGTTCTTGTGATTTTTTGACTTTCTTGACTTTGTGGGGATATAATATGATGCTTGAACATACATGGACCCCTTTGAAGTGATTGAAGACCTTTGGAGTGGCTCAAATGGCTCTTGGATAGCTCAGATCACAAAACCTAGATGCAGATGACTTTGAATCCATGCATTGAATAAAAAATGCAACATGAGATGCTATGATTGAACTTATGCATATGAAAAGATCACAAGCCATGGTGTGAATGGGTGAGGGAAAATTTGGGGTGCTTACAGCTGCCCCTTTTCAAGCATGAGTTAGCTGTGCAGGATGTAAGCAACGGCTTAACAGGCAAACAAGATAACTTGTGGTTGAATACCAAAGACAGTCCAAAATTTGCACTCACAGAATGAAGAAGAAGAGGGATATAGATTGTAAAAGGAAAATAAAGTATTTATAAAGTGCGGGCGACGGAGGACGACCGTCGAGCAGAGGACGACTGCTGGGGAAAGAGCAATGACGGGGACGACCGACATGCTGGGGAAGATGCGGGAAATAAAGCTATGACGGGGACGGCCGACAAGCTGGGGATATGAGAGAGTGTGATGGGGACGACCATCGGATAAAGCTATAAGACTCTCTGGGGATTATAGGTAAGTGAAATAAATGATGAGGTACAGTCATCAAAGGTGAAAGACGATCACCTAGCAGGGGACGGCTGCTCTGTTGGGGATAAGATGAGGGACGGTCATCTAAGGTGAAGGATGATCACCGGGCAAGGTACGGTTTCCAAAAGCATCGTGACATAGGACGAATGCCGGATAAAAAGGTCGACGATAGGGACGGCCATCGGATAAGCATGATGAAGGACGATCATCAAGAGGTGAAGGACGATCACCTAGCAGGGTACGGCTGCTCTCAGGGTTTATCATGACATAGGACGAATGTCTCATAAGGAGATCAACGATGGGGACGACCATCGGATAAAATGATGAAGGACAATCATCAGGAGGTGAAAGACGATCACCTAGCAGGGGACGGCTGCTAAAAATATCACGACATAGGACGAATGTCGGATAGAAAAGGGGTTCTAATGAAACAGAGACTCCGCTGGGGAAAGGATGAGGGACGGTCATCCGAAGGTGAAGGACGATCACCTGGCAGGGTACGGCTGCCGACAAGGTATCATGACATAGGACAAATGTCAGATAACAAGATCATGATTCACTGGAATTTACCGGGACAAGTAAACACGGACGAGTGTCTATATCCAAGAAACGAGAGGTATCAGTGTTTGGGTACGGTGTATAGATTAAAGATGCGGACGAGCATCCTTAAGAATATGGTACAGATGTGTATCAGGTAGAAACAAACGCTGACACATGTTCATAGATGATGATACGGACGAGTATCAACT
Organism: Lathyrus aphaca; assembly: GCA_963966055.1. Classification (NCBI taxonomy): domain Eukaryota; kingdom Viridiplantae; phylum Streptophyta; class Magnoliopsida; order Fabales; family Fabaceae; genus Lathyrus; species Lathyrus aphaca. The sequence continues at coordinate 278,494,820 of OZ014519.1, read as the reverse complement.
GGTTAACAAAGAACACGAACGAGTGTTGAATCTGAAGGGACTCTTCTGGGGATAGTAGACACAGACGAGTGTCTAGATTCAAGAAGACATAGGTGTTTTGACACGTGTATGGATTAAAGATGCGGACAAGCATCCTTAAGACCATGATACGGACGAGTATCAGGTAGAAACAAACGCTGACGCGTGTTCAGAGATGATGGTACGGACGAGTACCAACTGGTTAACAAAGAACACGGACGAGTGTTGAATCTGAGGAGGTATAAGTGGTGTATACAAATTACAAAGGAGTACCTGTATGAGTAAAACAAAAGTAATAAGTATGAGTGGTGTACAGGCGAGTGTTTAACTTGCTGGGGAGGGTGATACAGACGAGTGTCAAAAGGTATATTATAAACAAGTATATGCTTTTGCAAAGTTTCCAGGTAGCTATGTTGGGGAAGATGACACGGACGGGTATCAGGGAACCTGTATGGATATACGTATCTGTGAGTGCAAAGAGGACGCTTTGGCTTTCTACTGGGGATATGACACGGACGGGTGTCAAGAAGTATCTGTAATATATGAGTGTTTGTTTGTAAAGAACGCTCGGGCGACTTTACTGGGGAACGACGACACGGACGAGTGCCAAAAGGATTGTATATCTGTATTTATGAGTGTAAAGCAAAAGCCTTGGCTTTCTGCCGGGGAATTCGGGGAGTTTCTCTGTATATCCCTGCTGGATTGCCAGTATTTACAAGTGTTTGATTCAGAACATGGCTTATGATTATGCAATATGTTTGATTTTTGCCGTAATGCTCCGTATTAGACGGAATGCTACGCTCTGTGGGGAGAATATGATGCTAATGCTATGATTATGCAAAGATACTGATCCGGGATCCGGGTCCCGCTGCTATGAAGATCTCTGGTTGATCTGCTTGAAGTGAACATCCCAGCTGGGGATGAGATCATTGGTAGATCTGACATATGGGACTCTGCTTGGGGATATAGGTCACTGATAGACCTATCTTTGGTAATGAGGGGCCCAACCGGGGTTTGTAGAAGCTTCCTTCACTTTGTTGTGAGATCCTCAGGCATTGCTCTTCCGGATAGAGGTTGACACTCTATGGGGAGATAGTTCCCTGGCTTTTGCACTTGGCTGAGGAGGAAATGACAAACGGCAACTCAGCTGGGGAGAAAACACCTCTGGTGCTAAGATTGAGTAGATAATGATTTGCCAGCTTGCTGGGGTGAAGCTTTCATGCACCATGTTGCGCTCTGAATACCTGCAATCCTGTAAAGACAGAGAAACGCACGAGCACCCCGAGGTATCCCTTACCTGATCCCATCATAGGAGTTTAGACACTCCTGGGAGTGAGTATATTTCCTACAAGCACGTATTTTTAGAAGAGAAGCATCTGTATCTATGCAATCATACATCGGACATTCTTGCAAATGAAAATAAAGTGTACGAGACGAAACATGGTTGAAAATCTGATCTTATTAATTCGTGTGCCCTGAATTGGCAAGTACAGTCAAAGAAACAAATTCCCCAAAATGAGGAGGTTGTTACAAATTGAGAAACAAAAGATGTTGGCAATGTTGACGACGCTTCGAGGAGCTTCCTTTTGGCTATGACTCGTATGACATTTGACGTTCTTCTCGTCTTGCTTTCTGAAGAAGGCTGATTCTGACCGACACTCGACCCTTTCGAAGCTCACCAAGTTGTAAGTGATACAGAAGAATTCAGAATGCAGTTGTTCGCTTATTCCCTTTTTTTGCATGGATCGCCCTTTCGGGTTTTCAATCCATCGGGATACCCTTTTTTGCCTGAGTTGTCCAATGCGGCTTTTCAACTCAGCGGGTGTACATTTTTGTTGTTTTTCCCTCATTTTTGCCCGAGTCTTCTATTCAGTTTTTGACTCGCCGGGATGCCCTATTTTTGCCTGGACTTACATTCTGTTTTTATGTGCAGCGGGTCATTTTATGCGAAGTATTTTTTAACTGCATCTGAATTCACAGGGGATAGGAAGTCTTCACCATCCATAGTACTGAGCATCAGTGCTCCACCCGAGAAAACTTTCTTTACTACGAATGGTCCTTCATAATTCGGAGTCCACTTTCCCCTATGGTCTGTATGAGGAGGGATGAGTCTTTTCGGCACAATATCTCCTACTTGGTACTCTCGGAGCCTGACTTTCTGATCGAAGGCTTTCTTCATTCTTTTCTGATATAGCTGCCCATGACAGATTGCAGCTAGTCTCTTCTCTTCAATCAGACTTAGTTGTTCGTATCGGGACCGGACCCATTCTGCTTCGTTTAGCTTAACATCCATCAGTACTCGGAGAGAGGGTAATTCAACTTCAACTGGTAGGACTGCCTCCATACCATACACAAGCTGATACGGTGTTGCCCCAGTGGATGTTCTGATTGATGTACGGTACCCATGCAAGGCAAATGGTAGCATTTCATGCCAATCTTTGTAGGTGACCACCATCTTTTGTACAATCTTCTTGATATTCTTGTTAGCTGCCTTAACAGCGCCATTCATCTTTGGCCTGTAAGGAGAAGAATTGTGGTGTTGGATCTTGAAGTCCCGGCATAGTTCTGCCATCATTTTATTGTTTAAGTTGGAACCATTATCAGTAATGATTCGCTCGGGCACTCCATACCGACAGATGATATCTTTCTTCAGAAATCGGGCTACCACTTGCCTGGTAACATTCGCATAAGAAGTTGCTTCAACCCACTTGGTAAAGTAATCAATGGCAACCAGGATGAATCTGTGGCCATTTGAAGCAGTCGGTTCAATCTTGCCAATCATATCAATGCCCCACATAGAAAAGGGCCATGGTGAAGACATCACATTCAGAGGATTGGGAGGCACATGTACCTTATCCGCGTAGATCTGGCATTTATGGCATTTTCTGGCATAGGCACAACAGTCTGCATCCATTGTGATCCAGTAATAACCTGATCTTAGCAACTTCTTGGCCATGGCATGCCCTCCTGCATGGGTACCAAATAATCCTTCGTGCACCTCGTGCATCAACAAGTCTGCTTCTGTCTTATCAACGCATCTGAGGAGTATCATATCAAAGTTTCTCTTATACAGGGAACCATCAGTATTCAGGAAGAAACTACCAGCTAGCCTTCTTAATGACTTCTTATCATTAGATGATGCCCAAGGTGGGTATGTTTGATCTTCCAAGAAGCACTTAATGTCATGGAACCAAGGCTTATCATCTTTGACAACGTCTACTGCAAATACATATGCTGGTCTGTCAAGTCTGGACACTGAGATCCGAGGTACAAAGTTGGCAGCTTGAACTTTGATCATTGATGAAATGGTAGCCAGAGCATCTGCAAATTGATTCTCGTCCCGAGGGATATTCTCAAGCTTGACCGTTGTGAAGAAAGTCAATAACCTCCTTGTATAATCCCGATAAGGTATCAGATGATCTTGGTGGGTGTACCATTTGCCGTTGGTTTGATTGATTACCAGAGCTGAATCTCCAAATACAGTCAAAGTCTTGATCCTAAGGTCAATGGCTTCCTCAAGACCCATAATGCAAGTTTCGTATTCAGCTTCATTGTTAGTGCAGTTAAAGGTGAGTTTTGCTGAGAAAGGCATGTGAACTCCCTTGGGTGTAATGAGTACTGCACCAACACCACGACCATTCATATTAACAGCCCCGTCAAACATCATTGTCCATTCTTCTTCTGGGTCAGGCCCTTCAGTGTGAACAGGCTCTTCATGATATTTTGCTTTTATGAACATGATGTCTTCATCAGGGAAGTCAAATCTCATAGGCTGGTAATCATCAATGGGTTGCTCAGCAAGATAATCAGACAATACACTACCTTTGATGGCTTTCAAAGATGTATACTGAATGTCATATTCTGTGAGGATCATTTGCCATCTTGCAACCCGTCCGGTAAGTGCTGGCTTCTCAAAAATGTACTTAACTGGGTCCATCTTTGAAATCAATAAAGTGGTGTGGGTCAACGTATACTGCCTTAGTCGGCGAGCAGCCCACGCTAAAGCACAACAAGTTTTCTCGAGCAGTGAATAACGTTGTTCACAGTCGGTAAACTTTTTGCTTAGGTAGTATATTGCATACTCTTTTCGACCAGACTCGTCATGCTGGCCCAGCACACACCCCATTGACTCTTCTAATACTGTCAAGTACATTATCAGAGGTCTTCCTTCAACTGGAGGCATAAGAATTGGAGGTTCTTGTAAGTATTCCTTGATCTTGTCAAAAGCCCTCTGGCAGTCTTCGTTCCACCTGACCGTTTGTTCTTTTCTTAACAGTTTGAACAAAGGTTCACAGGTTGCTGTAAGGTGAGATATAAACCTTGAAATGTAGTTCAATCTACCTAGAAACCCTCGAACTTCTTTTTCAGACTTCGGTGCAGGCATTTCTTGAATGGCCTTCACTTTATCAGGGTCAACTTAAATCCCTTTTTCACTCACGATAAATCCCAGCAGCTTACCAGATCGCACCCCGAATGTGCACTTGTTGGGGTTCAACTTCAGTTGGTATTTCCTCAGACGCTTGAATAACTTCAACAGATTCACCAGGTGGTCTTCTTCTGTGAGGGACTTGGAAATCATGTCATCCACATAGCATTCAATTTCCTTATGGATCATGTCGTGGAATAATGTTACCATGGCCCGTTGATAAGTTGCACCAGCATTCTTCAGTCCGAATGGCATCACCTTATAACAGAACGTGCCCCAGGGTGTGATGAAAGTTGTCTTCTCCATGTCTTCAGGTGACATCTTGATCTGATTGTATCCTGAAAATCCATCCATGAAGGAGAACACCGAGAACTGAGCTGTATTATCGACCAATACATCAATGTGAGGTAAAGGGAAGTCATCCTTCGGGCTGGCTCTGTTCAGATCCCAGTAATCCACACACATCCTCACCTTGCCATCTTTCTTAGGCACAGGTACAATATTAGCAACCTACGGCGGATAGCTAGTCATAGCAAGGAAACCGACGTCCCACTGCTTTTGTACCTCTTCTTTGATCTTCATTGCCATATCTGGGCGAGTACGGCGCAATTTCTGTTTTACTGGCGGGCAGTCTTCTTTTAGAGGCAGCTTGTGCAAGACAATATTGGTGTCCAACCCGGGTATATCCTGATAAGACCAAGCAAACACATCCACATACTCTCGAAGCATATCAATCAGTTGCTCTTTCACTGAGTCTTGTAAGCAGGCCCTGATCTTAACCTCTTTCACATCTTCTTCCATACCAAGATTAACCATTTCAACCTCCTCCTGATGAGGAGTGATAACCTTCTCCTCTTGCCTTAACAACCTGGCTAGCTCTTCAGGTAGCTCATAGTCTTCTTCAACCCCTTCATCAACTTGATTGATTGGATTGTCAAAGTCATACGGAGTCATAGCAGTGTTGTTGTCGGTGCGGTCTGAAAGGCACTCTCTGCAAGGGTTTGGATTGTTCGTTTTAGTGATCAATTTTAATATTGTTTAGAAAAAGTGAAATGAAGTTTTCATTTTGGAAAACATTACCATTTTATTTTTGTACAAAAAGAAAAATGAAAAACAGTGAGTGGGAAAGAAAAAGACTCATTTGCAACAGATGTCTGATATTCATTGATTGATCTGTTTGCACAAAATTACAAGATGGTCCGATTACAAAATGAGTCTTGACATCTTGGGCAAGATGCAAGACTTGATGCATGCTTAAAAATACAGGAAATAATAATTACTCTGCAGGAGTAACCCTTATAATTTCCTGGGAAGACCAGTTAAGGACATGGCTCCCCGGGATCCTTGGACGTATCCAGCTCTCCAGGTTGCGGTCGCTTTCATCCTCGTCTTCCAAGTTGTTCACTGCATCCGGGGTAAGCATTCCCCCGCTGACAAAGTTGGGCTTCTTAACAGCCTCTGATTGATCTTATCGAGTTGGTTTGTAACCCAACCCAAATCTGTCCTCCTTTTTCTCCACGGGCAGCAGCTTGCCCCAGCCTTGGGCAGTCCCCTCTTCAACAACCTTCCTGGCTTGCTGATAAGACGTCATGGAGGTTCCCAGCATAGCAGATGCTTCATTAATATTCAGGGCCTCAAACCCCTGGCTCATAGTTTCATGGATTTCTCCATCCATCTAAATGTATTTGTACGTAGCCAGATGGCTAACAAAGATATCTTCTTCCCCACAGATGGTGATGATCTGGCCTTCCCACTCGAATTTCAACTTCTGGTGAAGGGTAGACGTAACAGCGCCAGCGGCATGGATCCAGGGTCAACCCAACAAACAGCTGTAGGCCGGCTGAATGTCCATCACATAGAAGGTAAATTTGAAAGTTTGCGGGCCAATCACCACTGGCAGATCAATCTCTCCAAGCACTGATCTCTTAGAGCCATCAAATGCTCTCACCACCAGATTAATTGGACGCAGGGCCAAGCCATCATACTCTAGCTTCACCAAGGCTTTCATTGGTAGAACATTGAGTGAAGACCCCGTGTCCACCAGTACATGGGATAAAACAGCACCCTTGCATTCTAGAGTGATGTGTAAAGCCTTGTTGTGATTACGTCCCTCAGTTGTTAAGTCAGCATTGGTGAAACCCAGTCCATGACTGGTATTGACATTTGCCACCACTGTCTCCAGCTGATTAACAGTGATCTCCTCTGGCACGTATGCTGCGTGCAAGACTTTCAATAATGCATTCCTGTGAGCTTCAGAACACATCAACAGGGATAATATGGAGATCTTTGAGGGAGTTTGGTGAAGCTGATCCACCACTTTGTAATCACTTCTCTTTATAATCCTCATAAACTCGTTTACATCTTGTTCAAAAGATGTCTTCTGATTTTCTCTGAGAATTGGTCCTTCAGATATCACACTCTTCCCCTTTGCTTTGGCGGCAGCTTCTGCTTCAGCATTAGGTCTTTGCACTTGTGAGGCAAAAAGGCGTCCGCTTCTGGTGAAGCCTCCGCCTCCCCCAACATTATCAATCTGTGGAGAAGAATTTGAAGAGTCCAAAGTGATTCTCTCCCCGTTGCGGTAGAGGTCAGAGCCATAATGCCAAGGTATGGCATTACTGCTTTCATACGGAACTGTTCCAGGTACCGTGATGGTAACTGGACTGACTGCTGCAGAGGAAGGTGCTGAAATGGTGTGCGGATCGTAGTAAATGGTGACCGGTAATCTGGCAGGAAGTGCCACTGCTTGTTGTTGAAAGTTGTTGTTTGGAAGAACATCTAATGGATCATAGTAAATGGTAACTGCTGAGACATCTTTGTTGATTTCTGTTGGTGTTGTAGAAGATTCTGCTGGTGGAAGGGATGCTGATGTTGTAGAAGAAATGGATGTTGACATCTGGTTTGTTGAAGTGATGGATGAAGCCATTGTTGATGATATTGATGAGTTGGTCGGAATGATTGTTGTTGCAGTTGTAGAAGAATCAGGAATTGTTGTCAAAGGAATTGCTGGATTTGTAGGCGCCGTTGTTGAGATCTGAAGTATACCACTTTTGATAAGACCATCTATGCCGCTTCTCAAATTATCACACCCGTTGACCGAAATGTTGCAATAACCACAACCGAGCTCACACCCGGGGAACATCTGGCACTCTAGAAGCTGAGCTTTAATTTCGACCAGAGGTGTCCGAATCTGTCCAACACTGGTGATTAAGAAAGATGGCTTGTCTTCCTCAATGGCATTAATTCTTGGTCCTCCATGATTGGGCATTGGGTTCTTGGTGACACTTGGAGGTGGTGCGAAGTTGAGGGCTTTAGAATCCACCAGATCATGTACTCTCATTTGTAGAGCCCTGCATTTCTCAGTATTGTGACCAGGTGCATTGGAATGGAAAGCACATCTGGCGTTGACATCATAATTTCTTGGAAGATTGGAAGGATCTGGTGGTGCCAACGTCCTTAATTTAACCAAGTTGAGTTTCAGGAGTTGTGGCAATAAGGCAGCATAAGGCATAGGGATAGGGTCAATCACCTTATTTGCCTGTGATGGTCTCTGCTGAAAAGGTCTTTGCTGTTGATTGTTGTTATTGTTGTTGAAGGTCCTTTGTGGCGGATACTGAACTTGCTGCTGATAGTGTGGTTGTTGATGTGGTTGATATGTTGGTTGCTGAGGAATCGGAGCTGGAATAGTGACAGCTGCCACTGATCTATGAACATACTGAGGTCTGCCCCTGCTGGCATGAACGACATTTGTCTCACCAGTCCTTCTAGGTCCCACAAAAGGTTTCCTGGAGTTACCAGATGAACTTGCACCATTATCAGAAATTTTACCCATCTTCAATAGGCTTTCAATTCTTTCCCCGGCTATTACTACGTCTGCGAAGCTGGTGGAAGAAAAGGCAGCTAGCCTATCAATATATGTCCCTTGCAGGGTATTCATAAACATATCGGCCATTTCTCTTTCCGACATGGGTGGCTGGTCAGCAGCAGCGAGCTGTCTCCACCTTTGGGCATATTCCCTGAAGCTTTCTCGGGAGGATTGAGACATTCCCATCAGGAGGGTCCTGTTAGGAGCCATGTCCAGATTGTATTGGTACTTCCTGATGAAGGCTTCAGCTAGGTCCTTCCAGCATCTGATAGTAGCTCGGGTCAAGTGCGAATACCACTCCCTTGAAGCCCTAGTCAAACTATCTTCAAAATAGAACATCCACCGTTTTTCATCCATGGTGTATGCCTTAAGTCTTCCCAGAAAAGACTGCAGGTGAGTTCGTGGACAGGAGGTTCCATTGTATTTCTCGAAACACGGGGGTTTGAACTTGTGGGGAATTCTTACCCCGTCTACTAACCCCATATCCATTACATCAAAACCCAGGGAATTTTGAGATTCCAGAGATCTCAACTTCTTAGCAATTTCATCAAACCTTCTATCATAGACTTCCTCTCCAGCTCCCATGGCAGTAAATTGCTCCTCTTGGGGGTCTTCTTGCAAGATCCTCCCCCCAGTAGTATTTCCTTGCACATTACCCGGGATATTAACTTCCGGATGTAGATGAGGCCCGAATATTGGTGGATTAACATGAGGCTGACCCCTTTCATTGTTACTCGTTCCTCCAGTTCCTAAATGGGGTTCTTCGGGAGTTTGTCTTTCTACCAATGCCCTCAACCTTTCTTGACTTTGGGCCAAGCCATTCATTACTTCCATGAATTGAGTCATTTGGTTTCTCATCTCCAGCCTTTCATTAGCCATCTGGGTTCTGACCTCTGTCAGGTCTTGCTGTACTTGATCCATTTGGATACCAGGAAGATTGTTGCGAGTAGGATACCGGTGCGGACGGTTGAGAGGGAACACCCGACGGTAAGCAATAATTCCTGAATCACAACAGAGTTAGTAACAAACAAACCAATAACAAAACCCTACAAAACAAAACAAAGGTTAGTATGCAATGCAGTATGCTTATTTATTTTCCAAGGTATCCGGCTTGGTCTTGGTTTTGACCTTTCCAGACCCTGAGGAAGATGCTTTGGTGTTGCTTGAGAGGAAGAAAACCAAAGGGAACAAACTAAACAAATATATTACAAATGGTGCATAATACATAGTTTTTTTTACAACACATGCCCCTGAGGGGTCAAAATACAACATAAAAGAAAAAAGTACATCAAATGAAAACAACAACAAACAAAAAGTCAGACATCAAGTCCAAACTCATCCTCCTTAACCTCCTTCAAAAGTGCTTCAGTTACAGGACCAGCCGGGTGCTCTGTAGTGTTTCTGATAAGAAGGTTTCTGGTGGCAATAGCAGTGGTCAGCTTCTTGTTCCTGTCCTGGTCCTTTGACCTCTTCAGACCAGCCCTAAGCTTCAATTCTGAAATCTCCTTCTGGGCTGCTAACAGAGCTTCTTGTTGTTTCTTTTCATTGGCTTCCAACTGCTCAATCCTGGCTTGAGTTCTCTTATCTTCTTGAGTACGAGCTTCAGTGATCCTGACCCACCTAACTTGACTTTCTTGCAGATAGAGATCAGTCCTAGCCTTCTAAAACTGGGCCTCTTTACAGGCATTCTTCAAAATTTGCTCCCCAGCTCTTGATTTCTTGATGTAGTCCTCTGCTTTCTCAATCTTGCCTAGATGCTCCACTTTAAGCTTTTCCAACCTCTCAATGTCTAGATGACCATCACTCCTCTCCCAGAGGGCCTTCTTCAGAGCTTGAGACAGATTCTCATTCCTTTCCTTCAGCTTCTCAAACTCTTCCAGGCTGACAGTGGCTGGAGGTGGTACTGTGGATGGTCCAGGTGCATCCTCAATGGTGAAGGGCATCCCAGAAATCTGAGCCCTAGCATGAGACCAATCATAATACTGAGCTGAAGCCACATTATTGCACCTTCCAAGAATGGCCATCCCTTTGGTCTGGATGTTGTCCCAAGCCCAGGATGCTTGTCTAACAACAGCTAGATTAGGCTTTATCTCACAATACAGGGTCTCAGCCAAGCCTTGTACTCTAGGAGGGTGAATCAAAGCATAGCCCAATTGTCTCTTAAACAGCAAAGGGTTGTAATTGATGCAACCTTTCACTCCTATAAGAGGTACATTGGGGTACTGCCCATAGCTAGTAATTATATCTCTGCCTTTGGTGCTCTGGGTGCACCATCTGATGTCATCTGAAGTCAGAGCAATAAGTCTCTTAGCCCAATTCTTCTGTTGGTGAGGGTTCAAGAAGGCATCAGTCTTAGGTAAGTGTTTGAGCAGCCAGGTATGAAATAGGGGAGCACAGCATCTCACCAATTTTCCTCTTTGCTTCTCATTTCTTTGGTGAACAGAATAATAGAAATCCCCCAGCAATGTGGGTACTGGGTTCCTCAAAATGAAGAGATGAATGGCATTCTTGCTGATAAACTTAGGCTCATCTGCAAATAGTATAACCCCATATATGCTGAGGGCTAATAATGCACAAACTTCCCTCCACTCTCCCAAGGAGACCTTCAGGATGGCCTGAGAAGTCAGAAAGACCAAGTGCAAACCAGGGATCCCAGCCTTTGTGGTCATGTTCTGCTCAATCAAAATAGGTTCCAAGTACAGTGCTTTTGCCACTTCTCCATTGCTGGGAGAAGTCATCTCTGGGTTGAAAGGGATATTACTCCTGACAGGTACTCCAAACAATGATGAGAACTCCTCCAGCAGAGGTCCTAGCTGAAAGTTCTGGAAGGTGAAGCATCTCAAAGGAGGGTCATAAAACTGTAGGCAAGTGTGGATCAAACACCTCTGAGAAGGGTACAGGTCCGTAACCATATCAAGGATGCCTCCATAATGTTCTCTGAACAATGGGATGTGGTCTGGAGTGATAAGTGCCTGGACCTGCTTGATACCAGTCAACAAAGGCTCAAAGAAGTGGTATGAAATGTTGCTCTTCTTGGGTGCCATGACTGTTGATGAAGAGCTGAAAACAAGTGTTGATGACGAAGACTGATACTGGAGATGAACCACTGATAGGCTGAAGCTGGTGGTAAAAGTAGCTGAAGCAGGCAACTGATGAAGATAGTTGAAGCAGATAACTGATGAACAGAGGTCTATGCAGATGAAGGGGTCAAAACCAAGCCAAATATGATGTGGATACCCTGAAAAATAAATAAACAAATGTTAAATGATGCAATGATGAGTATGCAAATGATATGCAAGGGTTTGTGATCAAGCTGGATCTGATTACTGCCTTGATATGAGTCCATGTATGTTTAAGAAGTCCAGATGGAGGTTCAGAAGTCCAGTAACCAAGGTGGGGGACTCAAATAAAGAGTCACATGTCCAGGGTTAAATCACAAGAACTGTCCCAATATGAGGCACTCTTAAACCAAATAGTAACAGGGTATGATGTGGCTAGTGGTACCTGCAAACCTGTAAACAGCCCAACCCCCTCACAGGTGGTGTTCTAGAACAAGGATCCTTAGACTTGGATCAATTATGAGAAGTATAAACACTTCTATCCCGGAGGTACAGTGTTTACAATAACCATAAAAGATCCTCCTCTAATTCACCTCAGTTTCTGAAGGTCATAATAAAGGTCATCCATACTTAGCAGGCTTCCCAGATAGCCCTAGCACTACAGGAAATCTGTAGCACAGAGTTCTCAAGAAGAAACCCACATCTGAACCGTGTTTCATATTCCCGCACCAGACCGAAATGGAATGGGAAAGAACATGAACCACTCTAGCCTAGGTTTCACTCAGGTCCCAAGTATAGGACCTTAAACTCTCAGTAGAAACCCCACCCACCAAAACAAAAACCAGATCCAGCAAGATGGCAGTATGACAGTATGATGTATAAAGCTGTAAAGAAAGCAATAAATAACTGTACATAAAGCAATAAATAAAGCAAATATATAAACACAATTAGCACATAACACCCCCGTAAACACAAATCAAACAAGCGCTAGGAGGAACCCACAAAAAGAACCCGAAGCCCTGGTTACAGTATAAGGGTCCCCAGCAGAGTCGCCAAGCTGTCGCTCCCACCAAATGAGATTAACCCAAACGGGGTACAGACGCGAACGGTCGGCGAAAGGAGAAGAAATGAATAGATTCGCCAGCTAGGCATTTTTATCCCGAAGGAAAGGTAATGTTGCATAGACCTAAGAAAAGATGGATAAGACGGTTGCGAACCAGAGAAACTGAGAAAGGGGGTTGGTTACAACCTAGGAAGGTATTAGCACCCATATTGTCCTCCGTACTCGACGGGATCCACGCTTAAAAGATTTGTGTTTTAAAGGGGTAGTGTCAGTGCAATTTGTGTATCAAAAGCTGGAAAAGAATGCAAGTGTCAGTGTGAAAAAAATGTGAAGTGTATGAGGGAAGTGTCAGTGTAAGGACAAGAGTGAAATGCTCAAGACCATGAGGCTTAAAGAATGATGCAAGAAGGAGGGGGAATATACATAGACTTTTGTTCGATAACTGTTAAGTTATGCCTACGTATCCTCTCGTGCAATGAGGAAGTCAGAACACCGTAGTTTGACCCAAAGAGACTAAAAGATAAATTGACTGATGAACTGCTTACTTGTTTATGCTCAAGTGTATGACCTGTCTGGCTCAGGTGCAAACTGTCTTGCATTAGAAGGAAGAAGCAAGTTCTCGTTTGTGAGTGAATGAGATGAGAAAAGAATCCCGGAGGAGACGATTATTGTTTGTTTTTGAGTTTTCAGTCTTTTATTGCTTTTGAAGTTTGTCATAGGAAAATGAGCTTAAGACTAAACCAAAGGGTTAGTAAACTCATCACATCTTCCCTCTGATTAGGGGTAATGAGGATACCTTAAGTGTGAAGTCAGCATCTCACACTTAATCACCATGGTGTAGAATTAAGATCATTAACCTACTTGTGGTTATTTAGATGTTTTTGTTGTTATTGTTTAGTGTTAAGTAATGAGATTAAGCCATATTCAGGGATTTAATGGACCCATTACACCATCCTAATAGAAGGATAATAGATGAGAACATTTAAGCTGAGAAAGACTCCTCAACTTAATCCATGATTAGGGATTAACCTCATGACAAAACAAAGCCTTTATTAAATGGATTTTAGTTAACGATAAGATGAAGAAGTGATTTTTATGGTTTGTAAGACAACCTGAGGGGGACTTGTCCATTAACACTAGGGTTAGTCCTTCTTAACCAATTAAGGAAGAATTAGAACCCTAATGCAAGGCCCAAGTTACAAGCTTGGTGTCTTAGTGATAATTAGGTGGATTGATTAAAGGAGTTAAACACATTAAGGGTTCAACACTTAGGATTAAAGTTATGCACTCCATCCTAATAGAAGGATGCGGGCATAAGCTTAATCACAAAGCCTTAAAACCTTTAGGGTTTAGTCCCTGATTATGAGATGAGAGGAGAAGACTCAAAGGATGACACAAAGGTAAAAACTAAATGGGGAACTAATCAAACCCTGATTGTTATCATACTTGGGGATCCTAGGGTTTGTGAGGCTTAAGAGAGAAAGAATCTTCAAAGGCCACCAAGGAGGAGCAAGATGAAAGGAGAAAGAAGCAGAATGAAGCAAAACAACTTGCTTCATTTAAGAAGACAAGTTGCTTATAGGAAGAAAGTAAGAAAGAACATGAATGAGCAAACTCACTCAAATGCAACTACAAAATGCAGCAAAGAGGGTATGAAAGAGATGAAAAGAGATTGTGAGAAGTGAAGGCAAATTCACTTCTCAAAACAACTTACCACCTGAAAAGTTAGCAAAAGAAATGAAATGCAATGCAAATGGGATGCAATGTCATGATGCAAACCAAAACCAGAAGCATAAGTATGATGTTAATGATGCTAAGAGATGATACAAACATGAGGCAAGGCATGAGAATGATCAAGCAAGCATAAGGATGCAAATGAAGCATGCATTGAACCATGGAGGTTCATGAAAAGTTATGAAATGTAATGGACATATAACATGGCAAATGAAAGATGCAATGATCAAACATGATTCTAGTATGTCCTAAGATGTACTATGAATCAAATGGATGCACAAAATGTCATGGAAAGTCATGGTATGCAAGCAAATGGAAGATGGATGCAAAGGAAGGCATAAATTAGGGTTTATGATCAACACACAAAGCAAAATCCAAAACCAGAAGCAAGAGACATGATAAAAATTTGAAAATGCTATCAAAGGTACCTTAGACCTACACAAACTCACTGCCCAAAGGAGGGGATCCAATTCTTATCCTAGTGAAAGTTATGAATTTCCTAAGGTTGCTAGGGTTTTGGGATACCTCATCAAGAAAAATACCAAAAAATTTGAAAATGCAAGATCAATTCAAACCAATTTTATCCTATAAACTACATGCCATGCAAGATGCAATGCCAAAAGAATCATCATCCAACTCTCAAGGGTTAGGCAGAAATGAATTTTTGAAGTTTGAAACAAAATAATGCCTAAAAATGAAATTAATTCCAATGAAAATGATCAAAAGGTATCAAGAACAAAAACGAAATTTGGTTTGAAAGTTGGACAATGTTTCTAAATGTTTCTAAATGCAATGTGATTTTTTTTGTGATTTTTAAATACCTAAATGTATTTTTAATTAATTAATTTTCATTAACTAATAAAAAATAATCATTTAAATGATTTAAAAATAATTTTGAATGCAAAAAATAAAAATAAAAATATTTTGGGTTTTAAAAATTAATGACAACCTTGACAAAAATTTTCATAATTTTTAAATGATTTTTACTATTTTAATTAAAATTTATAAATAAAAGGAAAAGAAAATGAATTTAAAATGAAAATAAATGAAAGTAATTAAAAGGGAAGGCCAGGATTTGATCCGGGCTTAGAATGGTTGACTGCGCGCCAGATCCAAGGGCCCAGATTCAAACCTGGCTAATTTGTTTTATGAATTAATTAAACAAAATTTAAATTAAATAATCAGGGATTAGGGTTTTAATGATGCATCCTGGCCATCAAAACGTGCGCGGGTCAAACAAAGTCAAACGCATCTACGGCCAGAATTCAAAGTTGCATTAATGACATAATTAGGGTTAATGAGTTTCAGGTGACCGGAACAGTGGTTTCGGTCATCTTCTCCGGTGAACATAAACCCTAGATTTCGCTACAGGTTACCAATCATGAAATTTCTTCCACCAAAATGATCCTCTCCTCAATCTAAACCTAAACCCTCTCCCAAAATTCATTTATTTTCACTCACCAGCCTGAATCGAAGGAAAATACGAAACACGAGCAAACTTTCAGAGTGACATGAAATGGTCATCCCTTACTTATTTTCAAATCTAAATACATCCAGATGATCAGTGCAACATATAGATTCATTTTGTAAAAAGAAAATGAAGTTCTGAGAAAAAAGTTCTTAGGTTGTACCTGAGCTGGAGACCTTCGAAAATGAACTTTTAGAGCCTTCCTTTTGTGCCAATGATCTCCCTTGATCCTCCTGAGGCTGATGGAACACTTGAATGAGGTTGAGAGTGGCTAGTTTTTGTGGTTCAGTTCTGGTGTAGCAGGAAATGAGGTCCTTGTGTGTGCTGTTTCAGATCATTGTGAGGGGTGGGATCTGTTCTATGGATGATTTCTGGTTGATTGGTGAAGGAATTATTAAAGTTTGATGGCTGTGTTGTGTGATTCGAAGAGGGAAAGGTTTTGACAGTTTTTGGAGTGTGCTGCAATGTGTCTGTTTCAGGCTTGTGTATGTTGTGTTTTATGATCCTTAGGTGATCCATAAACTATCCCAACAAATCTGGAGAGCAGGTGTGCACTGTGGGATTGGTATGGGATGATTGGCCAAAAAGTCAAGTTTTGTGTACTTGCAGCATGGGCTGTGGAAGAGATGATTCCTTGGCCTATACTGCATCAGCTTGGGTCATGGATAGCCCTTGGATGATTCATGAATGACTGCAGCATTTGGATCATGAGTTGGAAGTGTTTTTGCAACTTGATAACTTGTCACATTTCATGGTTTTTTGCTATGCATATGTGAGGAACCTTGCTGAATCTTTGGTGTAGCATGCTTCAATAGGTCATGGCAAAGTTTTGAAACCAGCTAGAGGTCAAACAATCCCTTTGAGAATGATCTTGCAAGAAATCCCTCTTTGCACTTTCATGAAGAATGGCTTATGTTTATGTGAAAATCAAGGCAAATAAATGGGAAATCCCTTGGGCCAATTCTGATTTTAGGATCATGCATTGCATTGGTATGATAATTAGAAGTCACATAAAGGCTTGTCATGAGAAAATGCAAGTTTTCCATTTTGTGCAAAAGTGAAATTTCAATGATTTTATCCAACTTTGCAAGGCTATAACTTTTGATCCAAAATGAATTAAAATGAGTTCTTGTACTTTTTGAAAAGGGAATGATCCATTCTACAACTTTCATGACCAAAGTTTTCCCATTTGAAGCATTCTTGAATCAAAAAAGAAAGGTTTGAAAAACTTTCCCAAAATGGCAAGTTTCCATTACAAGTCACTTTCCCAAAAAGGCAATTTTGCAAATGGCTTGAAATTCTTCAACTTTGTGAACTTCTAACATCTTCTATGATCAAATAAAGATCATACACATTCAAAATGATGGAGAACACCCTTGGTTGGGTCATTGGGGGCCTCAGATGCCCTGATTTTACACTGACTTGCCCAAGAAGTCAACTATTGATTAGATGCCTTCCCCATGGAATTTCTTCATGAAAATTGATATGCATGATCCCTATGACATATAGAGACCAATAGAAATAAGAATGACCAAAAAAATTGGAGTTATGGCCTTTGAAACCAAAACCCTAATTCTAGGTCATCTGTGCAGTTAATCCTGGCTCTGCTTCCATGCCTCCCTCAATTCTTGTGATTTTTTGACTTTATTGACTTTGTGGGGATATAATATGATGCTTGAACATACATGGACCCCTTTGAAGTGATTGAAGACCTTTGGAGTGGCTCAAATGGCTCTTGGATAGCTCAGATCACAAACCCTAGATGCAGATGACTTTGAATCCATGCAGTGAATCAAAAATGCAACATGAGATGCTATGATTGAACTTATGCATATGAAAAGATCACAAGCCATGGTGTGAATGGGTGAGGGAAAATTTGGGGTGCTTACACTTGGGCTTCAAGATGTGCCCTCACTCTGATTTTCCAGAAATCGAAGTATTCACCGGAGAAGAGCGGAGGCTTGTTGCTACTTCCACCATCTTTGAAAACGGGATTCGAGTTTGCGGAAGCCATAGGATCTTTGTAGGAACAGGTTACCTAAACCTGCTCTGATGCCAATTGTAGGATCAGAATGCGCCTAAGAGGGGGGGGGGGTGAATTAGGTGTATATAATTTTTCTCGATTCTTTTTCTATGATGGATAGAATTTTTCTTGTATGTTTGTATGAAAGAAAAACAGTAAGGCAGAAAGTAAAAGTGACACAGAGAGTTATCCTGGTTCCCTTCACAGTCCGAAGGTACATCCAGTCCCCTTTCAATTTGAAAGAGATTTCCACTAGTTTTTAGAAAAAGTACAAACTATCACACCTTCAATGGTGAGGCCTACTTTCTAACAAACTAACAAACAAGTGTGCAAGAACAATCCTCTTGCCACGCTTACCCTTATGTCCAAACAAACCTTGGAACACAAGTCACACAATAGAAATACCTTTCTATATTTTTAATTTTGAGTGAGTAATACAAAGACTTAATATCAATAAATATCTTCTCCTATGTACACAATTCACTTTTCAAATATCAATACAAGTGTTCAAACATGAAGTATGAAAGATGAATATCTTATGAACACTTTTGAAACAAATTATGAAAGTATTTGAAAAATTGATGAATTTGACTCAAGTGATTTTTTACAAAAATTGTAGGAGGTGTTTTTTGAATTTGAAAAATTCAGATTTTATATTATACAAGATACCCTTTTGAAAAGGTATGAAAATTATGAATCAAAATAATTTTTGAAGAGATATAATCAAAAGGTGCAATTTGAATTTCAAAGGAAAATATTTTTCAAGTGTTAACCGGTTAACCAAATGGTTAACCGGTTAACGCCTATGAACGTTAACAGGTCTTTTGAAAAACTGAACCCATTAACCGGTTAACTAAATGGTTAACCGGTTAACACTATTAAGACCAAAAACATAAGGTTTTTTAAAGAGTGTTAAACGGTTTGAAAAATATATCAAATTAATTTATGCAATATGTTAATATATGATTGAATGCGTGAACACTTGTACATCAATTTAAAAGAGAGATTGATATACCTAACCAAAAGCATCCAAGCATGAAGTTGAACGATGATGCAAAACGAAGCTTGATATCAAAGCCGGTTGCTTGAAGCTTGATCAGTTGGAGCTCTTGACTTTGCAGGTCTGAAAGATATGCGTCGTGTTGTCTTCATCAAAATCTTCGAGGTTGAAGGCGTGCTTCTACACATTTTTCATGTGTAGATTTTATATGTTTGTTTGAAAATTTGTATGCATGCATGAATTTTGTTTGTTCTTGAATGATAATTAATGAAAAGTGTAAACACCCTAAATTTGCCCTCACTAATTTCACACCATGGTTTGTGATCTTTCATGTTTGCATAATATAAGCATACCACCTCATATTGCATTTTTGTTTCACTACATAGTTCAAGTTCATCTGCATCTAGGGTTTGTGATCTGAGCAATCCAAGAATCCATCTGAGCCACTCCAAGGGCCTCAAAGCATTCCAAGAGGGTCCATGTGTATTCTATCATCATATTATGCCTCTCAAAGTTCAAGTAAGTCAAGAAATCACAAGAACTGGCAAGGCATGGAAGCAGAGCTAGGGTTTTCACTACATAGATGACCAAAATTAGGGTTTTGGTTTCAGAGGCCATAACTCCAAATATTTTTTATCATTCTTGTTTCTAATGCTCTTAAGATGTTATAAGGATCATATGTACCAAGTTTGATGAAGAAATTCATTGTGGAAGTCATTTGTTCACTGGGTAACTTCTTGAGCAAGTCAGAGCAAAATCAGGGCATCTGAGGCCCCCAAC
Source organism: Lathyrus aphaca (assembly GCA_963966055.1). Classification (NCBI taxonomy): domain Eukaryota; kingdom Viridiplantae; phylum Streptophyta; class Magnoliopsida; order Fabales; family Fabaceae; genus Lathyrus; species Lathyrus aphaca. The sequence continues at coordinate 278,475,387 of OZ014519.1, read as the reverse complement.
AATGGAACCAAAAGGGTATTTTCATCAAATTGATGTTCTATGACCTTTATTTGATCGTTGAAGTGCTTGGAAGTTCACACAATTGAAGAAATTTGAGCTAAACCAAAAGTTGCCAAAAATGGAATGACTTGTAATGGAAACTTTCCATTTTGGGAAAGTTCTTCAACCTCCTCTTTCTCAACCAAAAATGCTTCAAATGAAAACTTATTGGTCATGAAAGTTGTAGATTAGGTCTTTCCCTTTTTAAAAAGTATAAGAACATGTCCTAATTCATTATAGAACTCAAGTTATGATCCTTCAAAGTTTGCAAAAATCCTATAATTTTCAAGAATACACCAAAGAGGATTTTTTGCAAAACCACTTGCCAAGCCGTTTCATGACCTCTAATGCATCTCTAAACATCATACCATCATAACACAACTCATTTTAATCAGAATTGGCCCAAGAATCATACACTTTCATGCCTTGAACTTCAAGAAATCTTAAAAGGGCCAAAGTTCCTCAAATTTGCAAAATGGTATGAATCTTTCTATACACTTGTTCCAGCTCATCAAATCTGATCCATAAGCCTTCCATGATCTCTGCTGAGCCAAGCCATGCCCAAATCTAGGCCTTCCATGTGCCCATACCTCAAGTACAACCAACCTTGACTTTTTGCAAATCACCCCATACAAATCAACATAGCCCACACCAACTATTTTGACCTATCAAGACATGATATGTGGACTTTATGCAAGCCACAACACACAACACATTGCCCTGGATCAACACACAACACATTGCCCTGGATCAACACACAACAAAAGAACACAAAAATCCTAAAGAAGCTTTACCTCTTCAAAACTCAGAAATCAACCATCAAAACATCAAACAAACTTCACCATTCAACTCAGCATAACTCATAGAACATTTCCCACCCTCCATTATAGTCTGAAACATCACAAAACCAAAACACGATTTCTCACATTTCAAAACTTAAACTTCAAAACAACCCAAATAAATTCATGCCAAGCATCAAAGCATCCTCAGGAGGTCCATTGGAGTTGATTGGCACCAAGAAGAGGCCCAGATAACTCAGATTGAGAAAGCTCAAGCTCAGGTATCATCAAGAACAAATTTTCCAGAACTTGTAATTCTTGTTATAGAAATGTTCTTCATGCTTCACTAATCACACTGCACCTTTTACTTTTGAAAATGGTTGAGATTTGAGCTTGTATCGTGCTTCTGAAACTTTTGCAGTTTTTATGTTTTGATTCAAATCTCATGTTTGATGCAATATAAATGTTGTTTGATGATTGATTCTTGCTTAGAATGATTAGGAGAGTTGATCTGAAGATTTAGAGCTCTTAATTTGGCCTAAGGAAGAAGTTGGGGATTTGGGGTCACCGGAGAAGAAGACCGGAGCTTGCTCCGGTCACCTGAAAGTCATTAGGGTTCTTAATTAGGGTTTATGGCTCAGTTTGAATGTGGGTCGTAGGATTGAGTTTAGCGCGTGAATGGAGGGCAAGGATTAGTTCATTAAAACCCTAATCAGATTAATTAATCTAATTAATTAGGTTTAATTTAAAAAATTCCATATTCAATCCCAGCCACTCATTAGCGCGCGCAGTCAATGGTCCCTTTCTCAGTTTGAATCTCAGCCACCAGATGTGCATACTTTCATTTTATTTGATTTTTATTTTATTTTAATTGCATATTTAATTTAAAATACTTAGAAAAATCCCAAAAATATTTCCTTTTGCATTTTTTGTTCCAAATATTTTTCTTAATCAGAAAATGATTTTTATTTTATTTTTTGCATAAAAATTGTATTTTTAAAATATTGTAATGTTTATTTTAATTAATTAATGGAAATTAATTAATTAAAATAGCATTTAGGTTTCTCAAAATCACCAAAAAAAATCATGTTGCATCTTAACACATTTAGAAACATTTTCAAACCCTTCATTCAAATTTCTTTTTGGTTTTGATCATCATTTGGCAATTTTCTTTGAATTTAGGGTTCATAAAACCACCTTTTTAAACCCTAACCTTTGAAAAATCTTTTCTTCCTAACCATGAAGGGATTGAAGTTGGTTCTTTTTGCATTGTTTCACACACATCATGTAGTTTCGATGATATTTTTGGCATGAATTTATCTTTCATTTTCAATTTGTTTGGCATTTTACATTGAAGATCACCCCAAAAACCCTAGAAACTTAGGAAATTCATAACTCCTTCTAGGTTTAGCTTCTGACCTCCCGCTTTGGATGGCAACCTAGTATAGGTTTATGGTTCCTTTGAGTGCATTTTCAATTTTTTATCTTGTCATTTGCTTCTGTCTTTGCCATTTGCATCTCATCCTTTCATGTAACCCTAATTTTGCATCTCCATTTGCATTCATCTTGCATATGCATCCATACATGAACTTTCCATGACATTTCATGCTTTCATAGGTCATCTTAGACATCTTAGGACATGTTAGAATCATGTTTGATCATTTCTTCATTCATTTGCCATGATTTGCATTCATTTCCATTCATTAACTTTCATGAACTTTCAAACTTCAAAGCATGCTTCATTTGCATTCATTCTCTTGTATGATCATTCATATACACTTTGTATGCCTTTGCATCATGTCATAGCATCATTTGCATCATGTGTATGCTTTTGGTTTTGATATTTGTCATTGCATATGCATCATTCCATTTCATTTCTTTCCTTATGCATCTTGTGCTAACTTTTCAGGTTAATGGTAAGTTGTTTGAGAGGTGAATTTGCCTTCACCTCCCACTTCTTCTCATCTTTTTTATATTGCATCTTTGCTTCATTTTTTATTGTCTTTGAGTGCTCTTGCTCACTTGTGTTCATCTCCTACTTTCTTTCTTTAAGTTACTTATCTTCTCAATGAAGTAAGTAACTTATTTCGTCTGCTTCTCCCTTCCTTCATCTGCTTCTTCCATTGGTGGCTTCCTTGAAGATCTTTCTCATGCCTTACAAACCATAGGAACATCCAAGCATGATAATAATTAGGGTTGTGATTAGTCACCCCTTAGTTTTTTTCCTTTGAGTCTTCTTTGTGTCTCTCTTCTCATCTCATCATTAGAGACTAAACCTTTAAGGTTTTAGGACTTTGGAATTAGGGTTATGCCTGCATCCTTCTCTTAGGATGGAGTGTATAACTTTAATCCTAAGTGTTAAACCCTTAATTTGTTTAAACCTCTAAATCAATCCATCTAATAATCACTAATACATTAACTTGCAACTTGGGACTTACATTAGGGTTCTAATTCTTCCTTCATGGTTAAGAAGGACTAACCCTAGTGTTTAATGGACAAGTCCCCCTCAAGTTGTCTTACAAACCATAAAACTCACTTTTTAATTTCACCCTTAATTAAAATCCACTTAATAAAGGTTTGTTTTGTCATGAATTTAATCCCTAATCATGGACTAAGTTGAGGTATATTCCTCAACTTAAGTGCTCTCATCTATTATCCTTCTATTAGGATGGTGTAATGAGTTCACTAATCCTTGATTATGGCTTAAACTCATTACTTAACTTTAAACAAAAACCCAAAAACATCTAAATAATCACAAGTAGGTTAATGATCTTTATCCCAAATCATCATGGTAATTAAGTTGAGATGCTTATCTCATACTTAAGTATTCCCATTATCCCTAATCAGGGAGGATATAATGAGTTTACAACCTTTGATTTAGGCTTAAGCTCATTAACTTATGCAAAACACCAATAATAATAACAAAATTGAAAACACAAAAAAAACAATAAACGTCTCCTCCGGGATTCTTTTCTCATCACTCGAGCCAGACGAGTCATACACTTGAGCATAGATAAGCAAGCAGTTCATTATCAATTTATCTTTTTCAGTCTCCTTGAGTCGAACTACGGTGTTCTGACTTCCTCATTTCATGCGAGGATACGTAGGCATAACTTAACTGTTATCGAACATAAGTCTCTTTGTTTTCCCCCTTTTTCAGCACTCTTTCTAAAGCCTCAGCTCCCGAGCATTCACCTTTTACACTGACACTTGTATATTTCTTTTCCAGCTTTTGCACACAGATAGCACATACACTACCCCTTTTAAACACAATCTTGTAAGCGTGGATCCCGTAGAGTACGACGGACAATCTGGGTGCTAATACCTTCCCAGGTTGTAACCAACCCCCTTTCTCAGTTTCTCTGGTTCGCAACCGTCTTATCCATCTTTTTTCTAGGTTTATGTAGCATTACCTTTCCTTCGGGATAAAAATGCCTAGCTGGCGACTCTATTCATTTCACTTTCATCTTCTCCTTTCACAGACCGTTCGCGCTTGTACCGGGATGCAAATCTTCGGGAGCGACAAAATGCACATGTTTTTCTTGAAGTAATTCATGCTTATTTTTCTTATAATTTTGTGTGTGCATTACAATACCAACTGTTGTTTTTAAACTCTGTGATGGAGGATGACGAAATGAAAAACGCAAAAATCTCCAATTGTGTGCTCTTGAATAAGACCCTATTGACGATGTACATGCTTTGTTTCAAATCCTAAACACCGGAGATATAAGGGAGATAAACCCTAATTAACCTCTTTGAGCCTTAAAGTAGGGGTTTCTTTTCACATGAAAAAACCCTTACATTTAACCCGGGGCAAGGTATGTGTCAGCTAGTTTGACCGAGCGTTCAGACATTCACAAAGGAGTGTATTTGAGGATCCATTCCCTTTCCTTCTAGCACATCAAGAGGTCCAAAGACCAGAAACCACAATGGTTATACCACATCAAGGGTCCAAAGACCAGAAACCACAATGGTTACCCCTCATCAACGAAGAGTGAGACAGTCACAACCCTTACAAAACAATCAGGAAAAACATGTGTCACACATTTTGTTCGGAAACAAAAAAGAAAAAAAAGAAGAAATAAAAAGCCCTCTAAGTCGAAACTTGAAAACAAGCGACTTAGGCAAAAATTAGGGCATCCCGCTAGACTCCAATTGAAAGATTTAAAAGAAATTAGTCCAGGAAAAAGTAAGGATATGCAAAAAAATGAAAGCGAAAAGTGGAAAGGATTACACGAGAAAGATCCTCAAACAAGAAAAAAGTCGTGTGATACAGACACAAAAGACAATAAGGGTTACTATTATTCCAGCAACAACCTCAGTTGTGCTTAAACTGTTAGCAACAAGGGCTCCTCAGCCAACACGAAACCCTTAGAAAAAGTGAGCGTTTAAGAAAACTAGTTGAACGTAGGATTGAAGGACATCATGAAGAGGGGTGGCACAAATAAACTTCGAGCCTATATCCTTTGTTTCTATAACTGTGAACCAGGCCACGATACAACTCTCAAAATTCCTAATTGAAATAGGGTTGATTTGAGGGCGTACCACCGTGATATAGTGTTCCTGACTCCTATGAGTTGTGCTAAAAGACCTTTGTTGGTATTTCATATGCATGTTTTATTTTAGAAAAGCTCGTGTTATATCTTAAATAATGGTTCGTTCACAAACAATGGCTTTTCAATAAAAACTTCTAGATTAGCATGTGTATTGCATTAGAATTTTCGTTCTCAGAATAAAACATTTTCTTCTTGCATACATTTGTTCGGAAATCACAGAAGTTCACATGAGGAATTTCAAAATATTTAGACTTTTTTTGTAATCAAAATGATAAATGAATTGAAAAAACAAAAGATATTTGACTAAAATGAATTTTATTGATTGAAGGGGGCCTTGAATAGACGTTACATCAAGAGGCAATTCTTGTAAAAAGGATATTGCACAAAAGGAAAAATTAAACTATCCTAACAAAAATATGAAATTGGATCCCATCATGTTCCAATTCAGCTACGACCCGTATTTCCTCGAGACTCACCGCATACTTCGTTTTATGAAGAAGATGATTGGACTGATTCTTAACCTTCAGATTACTCATTTTTGTATACGATGAGGTCACAGATCACGCAGATCGTAGTTGTTTGTTTTAATCCTTCTTTTGAGTGGGCCGTCCTTTGTGGTTTCTTAATCCACCGGGATACCCATTTTTTCCTAAGTGGCCCTTTCGGGTTTTCCACATAACGGGTGTAAGTTTCTTTTTATTGTATATCCTAATTTTTTCCCGGAACTTTCTCTTTTTTTTGTGGTTCGCCGGGATGCCCTATTTTTCCTGGATTTTTCTTTTTACTATCCAGCGGGTCTCTTTATTTGAAGTAGTTTTTAACTGTGTCTGCATTGATAGGGGATGGAAAGTTTTCACCATCCTTGGTCGTCAGCATTAAGGCTCCACCTGAGGAAACCTTTTTAAGCACGAATGAACCTTCATAATTGGGACTCCATTTGCCCATGTGATTTGATAGACGAGGAAGGATCATTTTCAACACTAAGTCTTCGGCTTGATAACATTAAGTGTGTACTTCATGATCCAATGTCTGTTTCATCCTTTGTTGATAAAACTGTCAATGGCATATATCTTCTAAACGCTTCTCTTCAATGAGACTCAACTGGTTGAATATGGCCCGAAACCATTCGGTTTTGTCAAGCTTTACATCCATCATAACCCTCAAGGAAGGAATCTCGACTTCAAATGCTAAGAATGCCTCCATTCCATACACTAGCGAGAACGAGGTTTCCCCAATCAATGTGTGCACAAACGTTCGGTACCAATGGAATGCAAACAGAAACATCTCATGCTAATCTTTGTAAGTCACTGCATCTTTTATACAATCTTCTTGAAACTCTTGTGGGATGCCTTAACGGTGCCATTCATCTTCGGGCGATACGGAGAAAAGCTGTAATGCTCAACTTTGAAGTCCCAACGTAATTCATCCTTCATCTTGTTATTGAGATTAGAACCATTATCGGTAATGATTCTTTCAGACACTCCATAATGACAAATGATGTCCTTCTTGAGGAATCGGGCTACAACTTGTTTTGTAACATTGGCATTTGATGCCGCTCACACAAAGTGTCATGATGAAATTAAGGTCGTTGGAAGTGGTAGGTTCAATTTTTCAGATCATGTCAATGCCTCATTTTTCAAAGGGCTACGGAGAAGACATGACACTCAACAGATTTGGACACACATGCACCTTATCACCTTAAATTTGACACTTATTGCATTTCGGGCATAGTTGCAGTAATCAGACTCCATGGTCATCCAGTAATACCCTGATCTTAATAGTTTATTTGCCATGGCATGTCCCCTAACATGGGTACCGAATGAGCCTTCGTGAACTACCTGCATTAACATGTCTGCTTCGTACATATCCACACATCTAAGAAAGACCATGTTAAAGTTCCTCTTTTATATCATATTGTCCTGATTAAAGAAGAAACTTCCAGCCAATCTCCTTAGAGTCTTCTTATCTTTTTTGGATTCCCCAGTAGGGTACTCTTGGATCTTCAGGAAATGTTTATTGTCATAGAAACACAACTTATCATTGCCAACAACATCAATTGCGATCACAAAACCAGACCTCTCAAGGTGTGTCATATTGATTCTGGATACGTAATTCTATTGTAGCACTTTATTCATTGAGGACAAGGTTGCTAGGGCATTATTTAACTGATTCTCATCACAAGGCATGTGATGAAGCTTTATTGTTATGAAGGAAATCAACATTTTCCTCGTTTAATCTTTGTATGGAATCTAGTGTGGCTGGTGAGCATACCACTTTCTATTAACCTGATTAATGACCAAAGTTGAATCTTAAAAAAGGTCGAGGGTTTTAATCCGCAAATTAACCGCCTCTTCAATCCCCATTACACAAGCTTCATATTCTGCCTCATTGTTGGTGCACTCAAAAGTCAATTAGGAAGTGAAAGGCATATGAACTCCTTCCAGCGTGATAATAATGACACCAATTTCGCTGCCATTCATGTTAAAGGCCCCATCAAATATCAGACTCCATCTGGTTTCAAGGTTTGGCCCCTCCTCCTAGAGTGGTTCTTCGTAATCTTTCATCTTGAGGAACATGATGTCTTCATCAGGGAATTCAAACTTCATCAGATGATAGTCATTGATTAGTAGTTGTGCAAGATAGTCTGACAATTTTCTTCATTTGATGGATATTTGAGAAGTGTATTGAATGTCATACTCAGTAAGAACCATTTTCCATCGTGCAACCCTTCTTGTCAATGCTAGATTCTCAAATATGTACTTGACAGGATTCATCTTAGAAATCAATAAGGTTGTATGGGTAAGCATATATTGCCTCATTCTCTTGGCAGCCCATGCAAGTGCACAGTATGTCTTCTCAAGCATCGAGTATATGGGCTCATAGTCAGTGAACTTCTTACTTAGGTAATAGATGGCGTGCTCTTTCCTACCAGTCTCATTGTATTGACTAAGGACACAACCCATTGAACCCTCAATCATGGTAAGGTACGTAATCAAAGCCCTCCCTGGAACCAAAGGTATGAGGATTGAAGGTTCTTGTAGATATTCGTTTATTTTGTCGAATGCCGTTTGGCAATCGTTGTTCCACCTGACAATCTGATTGTTTCTCAGTAGCTTGAATATTGGTTCGCACGTAGCTGTTCGGTGAGATATGAACCATGCAATGTAGTTCAATCTACCTAAGATACCACACATTTCTTTTTTTTGTTCTAGGCTCAGGCATCTCTTGTATAGCTTTCACCTTTGCAGGTTCAACCTCAATCCCCTTTTTCACTTACGATGAAACCCAACAGTTTACCGGAACACACTCCAAAGGAACACTTGTTTGGATTCAGCCTTACTCTGAACTTTCGCTACTTGTCAAATAACTTGGCCAAATGGACCATTTGTTCCTCTTCTGTTAATGACATTGCAATCATGCCATCAGCATATATTTCGATCTCATGATGAATCATATCATGAAAGAGAGTCACCATTGCCCATTGGTAAGTTACCCCAATATTCTTGAGACTGAACAACATCACATTATAACAAAAGGTCCCCCAAGGGGTAATGAACATAGTCTTCTCCATGTTATTTGGCGACATTATAATATGATTATAGCCAGAAAATCCATCCATGAAGGAGAACATTGAGTATTGAATTATATTGTCGACTAACACATCAATTTGAGGCAACAGGAAGTCGTCCTTTGGACTATCTTTGTTCAGATCTTGGTAATCAACACATATACGCACCTTGCCATCCTTCTTCAGTATTGGCACAATGTTGGCAACATAGGGAGGATAACTTATAACGGCAAAAAACCCAACATCAATATGTTTCTGAACCTCTTCCTTGATTTTCATAGCCATGTCAGGTTAAGTTCTACGCAATTTTTGTTTCACCTGCGGGCAATCTTCCAGGAATGGTAGTCTGTGCACTACAATATCGGTGTCAATCCCCGAAATGTCTTCGTAGGACCTATAAACACCCAAAAGTTCCCCTCACTTTACCTCACACCATCGCTTCTGATCTTTCATTTTTGCATAAGCATAGGCATACCATCTCATATTGCATATTTGTTCCACTGCATAGTTCCATTACATCTGCATCTAGGGTTTGTGATCTGAGCAAACCAAGAAGTGATCTAAGCCATCCCAAAGGTCTTGAAGCTTTCCAAGAGGGTCCATGTGTGTTCAATGATCATAATATGCTCCCCAAAGTTCACAAAAGTCAAAGGATCACAAATTATGTCAAAGGCATAGAGGCAGACTGAAGATTTCCTACACAGATAACCTAAAATTAGGGTTTTGGTTTCAGAGGCCTTAATCCCAAATTTTTTGGTCATTATTGTTTCTAATGGTCTCAATATTTTATAAGGATCATGTTTTACAAATTTGATGAAGAAATTCACTATGGAAGTCATCTGATTATTGGGTAACTTCTTGAGCAAATAATGTCAAAATCAGGGCATCTGAGGCCTCCACCAAGGGTACCAAAGGGTCACATTCATCATATTGAGTCTCTATAATCTTTATTTGATCTTATAAGTGGTTGGAAGTTCACAAAGTTGAAGAATTTTGAGCCAAATGCAAACTTGTTATTTTTGGAAATGACTTGTAATGGAAACTTTCCATTTTGGGAAAGATATTCAACCTATTCTTTCATGACCAAAAATGCTTCAAATGAAAAATTCTTGGGCATGAAAGTTGTAGATTATGTCCTCCCATTTTCAAAATGTACAAGAACATGTCTTGATTCATCCTAGAACTCAAGATATGGCCTTTCAAAGTTGGCAAAAATCTTGTAATTTTCAAGTATGTGCCAAAAAGGGATTCTTGCAAAATCAAGTTTCAAGCATTCAAATGACCTCTAATTGACTTCTAAACATCATAAAAACAATATTCAACATCACAAGACCCAAAATCATGCCTTGTATCACAAGTCTCTATAAGCCAATTTTCACAAAAATTCTCAAAGAGGGGTTTTTTGCAAAACCGGTTTTTAGGACTTTGTGTGACCTCTAATCTACTTCAATGCATCATAGCAACATTATGCAACATGCCATGACCAAAAGTCATCTTTGAACTCACCAATTTCATGAAAATCTCTTCAAAATTCACAAATTGCAAAAGTACAAAACCATTGCAATCTCACCATTCAATCATCACAACTCATCACAATCAATCCTAGGGTGCTCCACAAACTCAGCTGAGCTCAAAGCAACCCTAAAACAGCTTCTGCCATGGCCAATGCTTGTAGTACACAAACTATTGACTTTTTGGCCAATTTCTCCATACCATTCCAACAGTCTTATGCATTCTTTGTTACTCATTGCATTTGTTTATTCATGGGACAAGGATCATAAAACACAACACACACAAGCCTGAATGGGGGGCATAGGCTGAGTTTCAAAAAATCCCAAAAACATTCACGCTATCGAATCTCTCAGCATACCCATCAAACTTCACAAATCTTTTCACCAATCATCTCTACACATCACAAGGATCACAAACCAACCATTGAAATGGCTTGAAAGCTTCCCATTCACAAACACGATTTTTGCAAAACCAGAACCACACACCTCAAAGTAGCCACCACAAACTTGCTCTAATCCTTTCAGAAGCTTCAGGGAGCTCATTGGAGTGGATTAGCATCAAGGAGAGGTCCAGGAAGCTCAGATAGAGAAAGCTTCATCTCAGGTATCATCAAGAACATTTTTTCCATAAACCTTCTTTTAAGTTTTAGAATGATTCTATATGTTCTCCTGATCACACTGGTATGATTTGTTTTGAAAATGAGTGAGAAATGGCCATGTATGGAGCTTCTGAAAATTTTTTAACCTAAAACTTGTTTGATTCGATTCGTGAGATTCATGAAGTATAAATGTTTTTTTGATGTCTGATTTTTGCTTGTTGTTGTTTGGGGATGTATTCTGGAGATTTTGGGGGTCTGGGTTAGCTTATAGAGAGAGTTTGGATGAAGAGCTTGCCGGAGAAGATGACCGGAGCTTTCTCCGGTCACCTGAATGTCATTAGGGTTCTAATTAGGGTTTAGGGATCAGTTTGAATGGCGGCCCTTGGATCTTAGCTTAGCGCGCGTTTGAGTGGCTCAGATTACCTCATTAATTTTAATCCATAATTAATTAGTTTAATTAGGTTTAAATAATTAATTTCCTCAGTTTGAATATGGACCCTTGGATAGAGCATGCAATCAATTCCCTCCCTCCATGTTTGAATCTCAACCATCAGATCTGCATACTTTCATTTATTTCATTTTTATTTCATTTTCTTATTATTTCTTTTGTTCATTTTATTAAAAATAGAAAAACTCATCAAACTTTGCATTTTTGTTTCAAATATTTTTCTTAACTTGAAAAAAAAATTTATTTTATTTTTTGCATTAAAAAAGTATTTTTAAAATATTTAAATGTTACTTTTAATTAATTAATGCATTTTAATTAATTAAAAATGCATTTAGGTTTCTAAAAATTACCAAAACAATCATGAAGCATACTTAAACATTTAGAAACATTTTCAAACTCATCATACAAATTTATTCTTAGGTTTGATCACATTTTCACAATTTTCTTTGAATTAGGGTTCTTAAAAATCATATTTTTTAACCCTAACTTTAAAAATTCATTTTTTTCCTAACCATGATGAGTTTGAACTTGATTCTTCTTGCATTGTTTCACATATTGCATGTAGTTTCTAGGTTATTTATCTCATGATTTTATCTTGCATTTTCAATTTGATTTGCATTTTCCCTTTAGAAGCACCCAAAAAACCCTAGCAAACTTAGAAATTTCATAACTTTGCCTAGGGTTAGCTTCTGACTTTCTCCTTTGGGGTGTGATCTTGTATGGGATTAGGGTTTGTTTGAGCTTGATTTCAATTTTTTTAATCATGTTGATTGCTTCTGTTTTGGTCATATGCATCTCATGTTGCCTTAAAACCCTAATTTTGCATCTTCATTTGCATTCTCCTTTGCATATCATCATCATATGAACTTACCATGACATTCCATTCTTTTGTATGTCATCTTAGACATATTAGGATATGTTTAAAACATTTTATGAACATCCATGTGTTTTCATGCTTCTAAACATGCTTCCATTGCATCTCATCCTTGTATGATCATTTATATTCATATTGTTTGACTTTTCATCATCTCATATGCCATTTACATTGCATTTTCACTTCTGACTTTGGTCTTTGCATCTCATTTCATCTCATTTCCTTTTGCTTTATGTCTTATGCATTCATACTAACATTTCACGAGCTTTTGGTAAGTTATTTGGGAGGTGGATTTGCCTTCACTTCCCACCTTTTCTCATCATTCATATGCATATTTACTTGTCTTTGAAGTGAACTTGCTTCACTTATGTTCTCTCCTTCTTACTTTGTCTCTTTTAAGTTACTTATCTTCTTCAGGAAGTAAGTAACTTATTCTTCTTCTTCCTTCTCTTTTCATCTGCTTCTTACATTGGTGGCCTTGAAGATCTTTTCTCTTAAGTCTTACAAACCATAGGATATCCAAGCATGATAACGTTTAGGTTTTATAGTCTCCCTTAGTCTTTTACCCGTGAGTCTCCTTGAGTCTCTCTTCTCATCTCAATAATCAGAGACTAAACTCTTAAAGCTTTGGGACTTTTGAATTAGGGTTATGCCTGTATCCTTATCTTAGGATGGAGTGTATAACTTTAATCCTTAGTGTTAAACCTTTAATTTGTTTAAACCTCTTAATCAAAACACACTAATAATCACTAAGACTTTATCTTGTAACTTGGGCCTAACATTAGGGTTCTATCTCTTCCTTATGGTTAAGAGGGATTAACCCTAGTGTTTAATGAACAAGTCCTCCTCAAGTTGTCTTACAAACCATAAAATCCATTTCTTAATCTCACCCTTTAATTAAAATCCATTTAATAAATGCTTGTTATATAATGAATTTAATCCCTAAGCATGGATTACGTTGAGGTATCTTCCTCAGCTTAAATGTTCTCATCTATCATCCTTCTATTAGGATGGTGTAATGAGTTCACTAATCTGTGATTAGAGATTAAACTCATTACTTAACACTAAACAAAAACCCAAAAACATCTAAATAATCACAAGTAGGTTAATATTCTTAATCCTACATCATCATGGTAATTAAGTTGAGATGCTTATCTCATACTTAAGTATGCTCATTATCCCTAATCAGGGAGGATATAATGAGTTTATAACTCTTGATTTAGGCTTAAGCTCATTATCCTATGCAAAACACAAAAAACTATAAAAAAAACTGAAAGCTCAAAAACAAACAATAATCGTCTCTTCCGGGATTCTTTTCTCATCACACTCATTCACAAACGAGAACTCGCTTCTTCCGTCTAATGCAAGACAGTTAGCACTCGAGCCAGACGAGTCATACACTTGAGCATAGACAAGCAAGCAGTTCACAGTCAATTTATTTTCAGTCTCTTTGAGGCGAACTACGGTGTTCTGAATTCCTCATTGCACAAGAGGATACGTAGGCATAACTTAACAGTTATCGAACAAAAGTCTTTGTGTCTTCCCCCTCTTTCAGCATTCTTTTCTAAGCCTCATTCTTGAGCATTCACCCTCTCTTTTTGCACTGACACTTGTACTTTCTTTCCCTAGCTTTTGCACAAAGATAGCACATACACTTACCCCTTTTGAACACAATCTTATAAGCGTGGATCCCGTCGAGTATGACGGACGATCTGGGTGTTAATACCTTCCCAGGTTGTAACCAACCCCCTTTCTCAGTTTCTATGGTTTGCAACCGTCTTATCCATCTATTTCCAGGTTTACGCAGCATTACCTTTCCTTCGGGATAAAAATGCCTAGCTGGCGACTCTATTCAATTCAACCTCATTTTCGCTTTCGCCGACCGTCCGCATCTGCACCTTGGGACCCAATGTCTTTTCAGGGGAGCGACAACTTGGCGAATCTGCTGGGGAATTATCTTGCAACCAGGACTTCTGGTTCTTTTTGCGGGTTTCTCCTAGCGCGTGTTTGGTTTGTGTTTATGGGGGTGTTATGTGTGCTTTTATTTTTGCTTTATTTATTGCTTTCTGTACAGTTTTATTTATTGCATTTACTTTATCGCTTTCATTTACTGTTTTATACATTTCATATTATTGTCATCATATCACCTGTGTTGGATTTGTTGGTTTGCATTGGTTGGAGGGATATCTTAGTGAGTAAGGTTCCATACCGGAAGCCTAAGTGACACATAGGATTAGAGTGGCTTCATATTCTTTCCCATTACATTTCGGTCTGGTGGGGGAATATGAAACACGGTTCAGACATGGGTTTCTTCTTGAGAACTCTGTGCTACAGATTTCCTGTAGTACTAGGGCTATCTGGGAAGCCTGCTATGTCTGGATGATCTTTTTAGATGACCTCCAACATCTGAGGTAAATTAGAGGAGGATTCTTTATGATTAATCTAAACACTGTACCTCTGGGTTAGAAGTGTTTACACTTCTCATAATAAATCCAAGTCTGAAGACCCTTGTTCTAAAATAATACTTGTGAGTGGGTTGGGACGTTTACAGGTTTGCAGGATCCCTTGGCCTCAACATACCTTGTTACTGTTATTGTTTTAAGGCCACACTATTTTGGAATGATTCTATGAAACCCCGGACTTGTGACTCTTTATTTGAGTCCCCCCAACTAGTTACTAGTTCTTTAGCTTTCATCTGGACTTATGAACACATATGGACCCTATCAAAGCAAATAACAGATCCAACACTTGATCACAAACCCTTGCATATCATTCTGCATACATCATCTTGCATAATTTTAACATTTGTCTATTTGTTTTACAGGGTATCCACATTATCTTTGGTTTGGTTTTGACTGTTCTTCTTGTCGCTCCCGAAAGATTTGCATCCCGGTACAAGCGCGAACGGTCGGCGAAAAGAACAATGAGAACACACAGCAGTGAACTCACTGGAAAAGACAAGAGTCGCCAGCTAGGCATTTTTATCCCGGAGGAAAGGTAATGCTGCATAGACCTGGAAAAAAGATGGATAAGACGGTTGCGAACCAGAGAGACTGAGAAAGGGGGTTGGTTACAACCTGGGAAGGTATTAGCACCCAGATTGTCCGTCGTACTCGACGGGATCCACGCTTAAAAGATTTGTGTTTTAAAGGGGTAGTGTCAGTGCAATTTGTGTGTAAAATAGCTGGAAAAGAATGTACAGGTGTCAGTGTAAAAGAAGTGAAGTGTATAATATGTATAGTGTCAATGTAAGAACAGGAACAAGATGCTCAAGATCATGAGGCTTAAAGAATGAAGCTGGAAAGAGGGGGGATATACAGAGACTTTTGTTCGATAACAGTTAAGTTATGCCTACGTATCCTCTCGTGCAATGAGGAAGTCAGAACACCGTAGTTCGACCCAAAGAGACTGAATGGTGACTTGACTTGTGAACTGCTTACCTGTCTATACTCAAGTGTATGACCTGTCTGGCTCAGGTGCAAACTGTCTTGCATTAGACGGAAGAAGCAAGTTCTCGTTTGTGAATGAAGGTGATGAGAAAAGAATCCCGAAGGAGACGATTATTGTTTGTTTTTGTATTTTCAGTCTTTTATTGCTTTTGAGAACTTGTCATAAGTTAATGAGCTTAAGCCTAAACCAATGGATTTAGTAAACTCATCACATCTTCCCTCTGATTAGGGGTAATGAGAATACCTTAAGTGTGAAGTCAGATTCTCACACTTAATCGCCATGGTGCAGGATTAAAATCATTAACCTACTTGTGATTATTTAGATGTTTTTGTTGTTTTTGTTTAGTGTTGAGTAATGAGATTAAGCCATAATCAGGGATTAAACAGACTCATTACACCATCCTAATAGAAGGATGATAGATGGGAATGTTTAAGCTGAGGAAAGCTCCTCAACTTAATCCATGATTAGGGATTAAACTCATGACAAAGCAAGCCTTTGATTAAGTGGATTTTATTTGATGATATGTTGATGAAGTGATTTTTAGGGTTTGTAAGACAACTTGAGGGGGACTTGTCCATTAACACTAGGGTTAGTCCTTCTTAACCAATTAAGGAAGAATTAGAACCCTAATGCAAGGCCCAAGTTACAAGTGTGATGTCTTGATAATTATTATGTGAATTGATTAAGAGATTTAAACACATTAAGGGTTTAACACTTAGGATTAAAGTTATACACTCCATCCTAATAGAAGGATGCAGGTATAAGCTTAATCACAAAGCCTTAAAACCTTTAGGGTTTAGTCCCTGATTATGAGATGAGAAGAGAAGACTCAAAAGAGACACAAAGGTAAAACTAAAAGGGGGACTAATCAAAACCCTAATCATTGTCATGCTTGGTTGTTCCTAAGGTTTGTGAGGTTTTACAAGAGAAGTCTTCAATGGAACCACCAGGAAGCAGATGAAAGGAGCAAAGAGAAGCAAAGTAACTTGCTTCATTGAAGAAGACAAGCCACCTGAGGAAAGAAAGTAAGAAGAAGAAGAATGAACAAGCTCAATCTCAAACTCATAACAAAATGCAGCAAGGATGCATGAAAGAGATGAGAAGAAAGTATGAGAAGTGAAGGCAAATTCACTTCTCAAAGTGACTTACCACCTGAAAAGTTAGTGAAAGAAATGCAATGTAATGCAGAATGAGATGAAATGGTATGATGCAAACCAAAACCAGAAGCATAAGTATTATGCTAATGATGCTATGAGATGATACAAACATGAAACAAGACATGGGGATGATCATATAAACATATGGATGCAAGAGAAGCATGCTTAGAACCATGGATGTACATGAAAAGTTATGAAGTGCATATGGCATACAACATGGCAAATACATGTTGCAATGATCAAACATGCTTTCAAAATGTCTTATGATGTTAAATGAATCAAATGGATGCTTGAAATGTCATGGTAAGTCATGCTATGCAAGAGAATGCAAGATGGATGCATATGGAAGCCCATATTAGGGTTTATGAACAATGCAACAAACAAAAACCAAAACCAGAAGCAAACAACATTATAAAAAAATTTGAAAATGCACTCAAAGGACCCCTAATCCTATACTAACCCAATGCCCAAAGGAGAGGTCTCAACTCCTAACCAAATTCAAGTTATGATTTTCCTAAGTTTTCTAGGGTTTTAGGGTTCCTTAACAAGAAAATTACCAAAAAAATGGAAAATGAAAGATCAAATCATGGCCATTTAATCTCACTAACTACATGCTAAACACAATGCAATGCAAAAAGAATCAAGGTCCAACTCTTCATGGATAGGCAGAAATGATTTTTTGAAGTTTGGATCAAAATAATGCATAAAAATGATTTTAATTCAATGGAAAATTCTCAAAATGCATCAAGATCAAAAAATAAATTTGGTTTGAAGGTTGGACAATGCTTCTAAATGTCTTAGAACATTTCATGAATTTTTTGGTGATTTTTAAATACCCAAAAGTATTTTTAATAAATTAATTTTCATTAATCAATTAAAAATAAACTTTTAAATAATTAAAAATACTTTTTAAATGCTAAAAATGAAAATAAAAATATTTTTGTGTTTTAAAAATTAATGAAACTTTTGACAAAAAGTTTCATAATTTTTAAAACAATTTTGCTATTTTAAATAAATTGTACAAAGCAAATGAATTAAATATGAAAATAAAATGAAATAAACTGAAGTCAACTGAATGGAGGGCTGGGATGGACTCTGGGTTTGAATCTGTTGACTGCGCGCGTTTTTAAAGGGCCAGGATTGCGTCTGATTTTAATTAAGTTTTATAAATTAATTGAATGGATTAATTAGACTTAATGGTGATTAGGGCACAGTGGACCCATCTGAACCACTCATCCACGCGCGAAGTCAATGCAAGTCAGATGATCCAACGCTCAAGATTTAAACCTCATTTAATTACAGGATTAGGGTTAAACAAATTCAGGTGACCGGAGGGAAGCTCCGGTCATCTTCTCCGGCAACATCAAAACCCTAGATCCTGATTTAGGCTTCTAAACATCAAATTAAACACAACCAAGTGATCCTCTAACATCCTAGGACACGAATCCACTCTCAAACATCATTTAAACATCAAGAAACAAGTGAATCGAAGGGAACAAATTTCACGGGTGAAATTTCAAAGTAACAATACAAACTCATTTCTTACTCATTTTCGATTCTAAGAACATCCCCATGACCAGCAAGACATAAGCAATCAATTTATAACTTAAAATGTAAGCTCTGAGAAAAAATAATCCATGGTCATACCTGAGCTGGAGAGCTTCAATATTGAGCTTTCAGTGCTTCCTTTGTGTGCAAATGAACCTTCTTGACTCCCTTGAACACAATGAGATGCTTCAAAGTCCTTGGGGAAGGCTGGTTTGAGGAGAAGTGTTCTGGTGCAGCAGGTTTTACAGTCAGGATTTGTGGAGTTTCAGGCTACTCCAATGGTGGATTCTTGCTCCTTTGGGTGTGTTTGACTTGTTGGTGAAGAGAAATGGGGTGTTTGATGGCTGGAAAGTGAGATTCGAAAGTTCTGGCTTTGAGGATGAAAAATGGTGAAGCTCAGTTCTTGCTTGGTTCAGGCCTAGGTCTTGCTGGTTTTGGCTCAGTGAAGCAAGGTGAGTTGATCAGTGGAATTGGTTCTTGTGTTTGTGAGTTGTATGGAGAGATTCGAAGAGTTTTGCTTGATGGAGTGAGTTTGTGAAATGTGTTGATCTTGTGTGTTTCAGCCTTGCTTGATGTATGAAATGGCTAGCATTTTGCTTGCATAAAATAATCTCATTGGTCAGATGATGTGACCTGGCCTGCTGTGATAGGTAAGTTGCCTTTTGCAAAATGTCAACTTTGGTGTAAGGAAAGCATGGGTTGAGCCCTAGGCTAGTACAAGTACATGGGCTGGCGCAGCATGGTGTGTGAGAGATGCTAGAATGGTTCAGCAGCCAAGGCAACTAGTGGGTGAGGTGTGATGATGGTTTTTGCAAGTTGTTCACTTTTGGTTCATATGAAACTTTCTTGCTTGGTAAACCATGAACATGAGAAATTTTGGTTCAAATCTGATTTTTAGAACTTGTATGATGCTTGCATATTGGTTAGACATGAATTAGAAGTCACAAATGCCTTGGTACAAAGTTCTTGCAAGTTTCTCATTTGGGGCATATCTTGAAAATTAGTGAGTTTTGCCAACTTTGACACATCATAACTTTTGATCCAAAATGAATTAGGTCATGTTCTTGTACTTTTTGAAAAGGGAAAGATCTATTCTACAACTTTCATGACCAAAGTTTTTCCATTTGAAGCATTTTTGGATCAAAAAGTAAGGTTTGAAAAGTGGCATAAAATGACATATTCTTCAAAAGTCAAACTTGCCCTAAAAAGTCAACTTTGCAAAAACTTGTAATTCTTGAATTTTGTGAACTTCAAACTTCTTATATGATCAAATAAAGGTCATAGACACTCAAAATGATGAAGATCACCCCTTGGTTGGATCATTGGGGGCCTCAAATGTCCTGATTTTGCACTGACTTGTCTGAAAAGTCAACTCTTGATCAGATGACTTCCCCATGGAATTTCTTCATGAAAATTGATATGCATACTCCCTATACCATATAGAGACCAATAGAAACAAGAATGACCAAAAAATTTGGAGTTATGGCCTCTGAAACCAAAACCCTAATTTTAGGTCATCTGTGCAGTCAAACTTGGCTCTGCTTCCATACCAATCCCAGTTCTTGTGATTCTTTGGCATTTTTGACTCTGAGAGGATATAATATGATATAAGAACACACATGGACCCCTTTGAAGTGATTGATGGCCTTTAGAGTGGCTCAAGAAGCCCTGAGATTGCTCAGATCATAAACCCTAGATGCAGATGACTTTGAATCTATGCAGTGAATCAAAAATGTGATATGAGATGTTATGATTGTGTTTATGCATATGAAATGATCACAAGCCATGGTGTGAATGGGTGAGG
Source organism: Lathyrus aphaca (assembly GCA_963966055.1). Lineage (NCBI taxonomy): Eukaryota > Viridiplantae > Streptophyta > Magnoliopsida > Fabales > Fabaceae > Lathyrus > Lathyrus aphaca. The sequence continues at coordinate 278,455,054 of OZ014519.1, read as the reverse complement.
GCAAATTTGGGGTGCTTACAGCTGCCCCTATTCAAACATGAGTTAGCTGTGCAGGATGTAAGCGACGGCTTATCAGGCTAAACAAGATAACTCGTGGTTGAATATCAAACACAGTCCAAAATTTGCACTCACAGAATGAAGAAGAAAAGGGATATAGATTGTAAAAGAAAATAAAGTATATTGTAAAGTATGGGCGACGGAGGACGACCGTCGAGCAGAGGACGACTGCTGGGTAAAGAGCAATGACGGGGACGGCCGACATGCTGGGAAAAGTGCGGAAAATAAAGCAATGACGGGGACGGCCGACATGCTGGGGATAAAAGGTAAAGCCAAGACGGGGACGGCCGACTAGCTGGGAAAAAATAAGAGATTATGATGGGGACGACCATCAAGTAAGGCTGTAAAATTCTCTGGGGATCGAATGAAACATGACGGGGACGACCATCAAGTTCATAAAGTAACCAACGATGGGGACGGCCATCGTGCTGAAAAGAAAAGGGACCACGACGTGGACGGCCATCGGGTTAAAGAATAAATGAAATAAACAGATGATGAGGTACGGTCATCAAAGGTGAAGGACGATCACCTAGCAAGGGACGGCTGCTCTGTCGGGGTTAAGATGAGGGACGATCACCTAAGGTGGAGGACGACCACCTGGCAGGGTACGGCTGCCGAAAATATCGCAACATAGGACGAATGCCGGATAAAAGGCCAACGATGGGGACGACCATCGGATGAGCATGATGGAGGACGACCATCAAGAGGTGGAGGACGACCACCTAGCAGGGGACGGCTGCTCTCAAGGTTTATCATGACATAGGACGAATGCCAGATAAACAAAATCAACAATGGGGACGGCCATCGGATAAAATGATGAAGGACGATCATCAAGAGGTGGAGGACGACCACCTAGCAGGGGACGGCTGCTAAAAATCAACGACGGGGATGGCCATCGGATGAGCATGATGGAGGACGACCATCAAGAGGTGGAGGACGACCACCTAGCAGGGTACGGCTGCTCTCAGGGTTTATCATGACACAGGGCGAGTGTCAGATAAGAAAGAAATTCTTTTGCTGGCGATCTACTAGGGATACAGTAAACACGGACGAGTGTTTACAACCAAGAAAAGAAAGTATAAGTGTTTAGATGTTGTGTATAGATTAAAGATGCGGACGAGCATCCTTAAGACTACGATACGGACCAGTATCGGGTAGAAACAAACTGACACGTGCTCGGAGATGATGATACGGACGAGTATCAACTGGTTAACAAGGAACACGGACGAGTGTTGAATCTGAGGGGACTCTTCTGGGAATAATAGACACAGACGAGTATCTATATTCAAGAAGACCAAAGCGTTTGACACGGTGTATGGATTAAAGATGCGAACGAGCATCCTTAAGACTATGATACGGACGAGTATCATGTAGAAACAAACACTTGACGCATATTCTGAGATGATGGTACGGACGAGTACCAACTGGTTAACAAAGAACATGAACCAATGTCGAATCTGTGGGGATATAAATGGTATATACAAGATACGGACGAGTACCTGTATAAGTGTAACATGAGTAGTGAGTATGAGTACTGTATAGATGAGTACTTTAACTGCTGGGGAAAGTGACACAGACGAGTGTCAAGAAGGGGAAAAGGTATAACATCAACAAGTATATGGGGTGTAAAAGTGTAGGCGACTGCGCTGGGGACATGATGACACGGACGGGTGCCAAAATGAGTATATACTGGTGTTTGTGTACTGTGAGGCAACTGCTTTTGCTGGGGACTCTGGGGGAGAGTTTTCTGTATACTGATGGATTTTTATTATTCACGAGTGTTCGATTCAAAACATGGCTTATGATTATGCTATATGTTTGATTTTTGCCGTAATGCTCCGTACTTAAGACGGAATGCTACGCTTTGTTTGGTGAATATGATGCGAATGCTATGGTTATGGAAAGATACCAAACCAGGATTCGGATCCCTAATGTTATGAAGATCTCTGGTTGATCTGTCTGAAGTGGACATCCCAGCTGGGGATGAGATCATTGGCAGATCTGATGAGATGATCCTGCTTGGGGAAATGGGTCAGTGATAGACCTAGTCCAGTAAGTGAAGGACCCAGCTGGGGTTTGTAGAAGCTTTCGTCGCTCTGTTGTGATTTCTCCATGCGTTGCTCTTCTGGATAGAGGCTGAAACTCTGTGGGGAGATGATTCCCTGGCTGTTGTATTCTGCTGAGGAAGAATGATTGGTAACTCGGCTGGGGAGAATTAACAAGTGGCAACTCAGCTGGGGAGAGTACTAAGAGGCAACTCAGCTGGGGAAGGAGCACTTCGGATGCTAAGATTGAGTGTTGATCTGCCAGCTTGCTGGGGTGAGACCCACATGCCCCAAGTTGTGTTTTGGATACCTGCAATCCTGCAAAGATAGAGAAACGCACAAGTAGTCCCGAGGTATCCTTTACTAGATTCCGTCATAGGAGTTCAGACACCTCTGAGAGTAAGCATATTTCCTGCGAGCACGTGTTTTTATTTTTGAAGATAAGCATCTGTATTTATGCAATCATGTTTTTTAGAGACATCAGACATTTTGCAAACGAAAATAAAACGGACGAGACAAAACGTGACTGAAAATCTGGTTTTATTAATTCATGTGCCCTGAATTGGCAAGATACAGTCAGAGAAACATATCTCCTAAAATGAGGAGATTGTTACAAATTGAAAAACAAAATGCTGGCAATGTTGATGACGCTTTGAAGAGCTTCCTCTTGCTATGACTCGTATGACTTTTGACGTTCTTCTCGTCTTGCTTTCTGAAGAAGGTTGATTCTGACAGGAGCTTGATCCTTTCGAGGCTTACCGAGTTGTAGGTGATACAGACGAATTCAAGATGCAGTCGTTCGCTTATTCCCTTATTTTGCATGGATCGCCCTTTCGGGTTTTCAATCCATCGGGATACCCATTTTTGCCTGAGTCGTCCAATGCGGCTTTTCAACTCAGCGGGTGTACATTTTTTGCTTATTTTCCCTTATTTTTGCCCGAGTCTTTTATTCTGTTTTTGACTCGCCGGGATGCCCTATTTTTGCCTGGACTTACATTCTGTTTTTATGTCCAGCGGGTCATTTTTATGCGAAGTATTTTTTAACTGCATCCGAATTCACAGGGGACGGGAAATCTTCACCATCCATGGTGCTGAGCATCAGTGCTCCACCAGAGAATACTTTCTTTACCACGAATGGTCCTTCATAGTTTGGAGTCCATTTTCCCCTGTGGTCTGTATGAGGAGGGAGGATTCTCTTCAGCACAAGATCTCCTACTTGGTACTCTCGGTGCCTGACTTTCTGATCGAAGGCCTTCTTCATTCTTCTTTGATACAACTGCCCATGACAGATTGCAGCCAACCTTTTCTCTTCAACCAGACTCAGTTGTTCGTATCGGGATCGGACCCATTCTGCTTCGTTCAGCTTAACATCCATCAACACCCGTAGGGAGGGTAATTCAACTTCAACCGGTAGGACTGCCTCCATACCGTACACAAGCTGAAACGGTGTTGCCCCAGTGGATGTTCTGATTGACGTGCGGTACCCATGCAAGGAAAATGGTAGCATCTCATGCCAGTCTTTGTAGGTGACTACCATCTTCTGCACAATCTTCTTGATATTCTTATTAGCTGCCTCAACAGCGCCATTCATCTTTGGCCTGTAAGGAGAAGAATTGTGATGTTGGATCTTGAAGTCCCGGCACAACTCAACCATCATTTTGTTGTTTAAGTTGGAACCATTATCAGTAATGATTCGCTCGGGCACTCCATATCGACAGATGATATCTCTCTTCAGAAATCTGGCTACCACTTGTCTTGTAACATTTGCATATGAAGCTGCTTCAACCCACTTGGTGAAATAATCGATAGCGACCAGGATAAATCTGTGGCCGTTTGAAGCAGTTGGCTCAATCTTGCCAATCATATCAATGCCCCACATGGCAAAGGGCCAGGGTGAAGACATTATATTCAGAGGATTGGGAGGTACATGCACCTTATCCGCATAGATCTGACATTTATGGCATTTTCTGGCATAGGCACAACAGTCTGTATCCATTGTGATCCAGTAATAGCCTGATCTTAACAACTTTTTAGCCATGTTATGCCCTCCTGCATGGGTACCAAAGGATCCTTCGTGCACTTCATGCATCAACAAATCTGCTTCCGTCTTGTCAACACATCTGAGGAGTACCATATCAAAGTTCCTTTTGTACAAAGACCCATCAGTGTTCAGAAAGAAACTACCAGCAAGCCTTCTCAAGGTCTTCTTATCATTGGAAGATGCCCCAGATGGGTATGTTTGATCCTCCAAGAAGCACTTAATGTCATGGAACCAAGGCTTATCATCGTTGGAAATATCTGCTGCAAATACGTATGCTGGTCTATCAAGTCTGGAAACTGATATCTGGGGTACAAAGTTGGCAGCTTGAACTTTGATCATCGACGAAATGGTGGCCAGGGCATCTGCAAACTGATTCTCGTCCCGAGGGATATACTCAAGCTTGACCGTTGTGAAGAAAGTCAATAACCTCCTCGTATAATCCCTGTAAGGTATCAGATGATCCTGGTGGGTGTACCATTTGCCGTTGGTTTGATTAATTACCAGAGCTGAATCTCCGAATACGGTTAATGTCTTGATCCTGAGGTCGATGGCTTCCTCAAGACCCATAATGCAAGCTTCGTATTCAGCTTCGTTGTTAGTGCAGTTGAAGGTGAGTTTTGCCGAGAAAGGCATGTGAACTCCCTTAGGTGTAATGAGTACTGCACCAACACCACGACCATTCATATTAACAGCCCCATCAAACATCATAGTCCATTCTTCCTCCGGGTTAGGCCCTTCAGTGTGAATGGGCTCTTCATGATCTTTCGCTTTTATGAACATGATGTCTTCATCGGGGAAGTCAAATCTCATAGGTTGGTAGTCATCAATGGGTTGCTCAGCAAGATATTCAGACAATACACTGCCCTTAATGGCTTTCTGAGAGGTGTACTGGATGTCATATTCAGTGAGGATCATTTGCCATCTTGCAACCCGTCCGGTAAGTGCTGGCTTCTCGAAAACGTACTTAACTGGGTCCATTTTTGAGACCAACAAAGTAGTGTGGGTCAACATATACTGTCTCAGTCGGCGAGCAGCCCACGCTAAAGCACAGCAAGTTTTCTCGAGCAGTGAATAACGTTGTTCACAGTCGGTAAACTTTTTGCTCAGGTAGTATATTGCATACTCTTTTCGACCAGACTCGTCATGCTGGCCCAGCACACACCCCATTGACTCTCCTAATACTGTCAAGTACATTATCAGAGGTCTTCCTTCAACTGGAGGCATAAGGATTGGAGGTTCTTGCAAGTACTCCTTGATCTTGTCAAAAGCCCTCTGGCAATCTTCGTTCCACCTGACTGTCTGTTCTTTTCTTAACAGTTTGAACAAGGGTTCATAGGTTGCCGTGAGGTGAGATATGAACCGTGAAATGTAGTTCAATCTACCTAGAAACCCTCGAACTTCTTTCTCAGTTTTCGGCGCAGGCATTTCTTGAATGGCTTTGACTTTATCAGGGTCCACTTCAATCCCTTTCTCGCTTACAATAAAACCCAGCAGCTTACCAGATCGCACCCCGAATGTGCATTTGTTGGGGTTCAGCTTCAATTGGTACTTCCTCAGACCCTTGAATAGCTTCAGCAGATTTACCAGGTGGTCTTCCTCTGTAAGGGACATGGCAATCATGTCATCCACATAACACTCGATTTCCTTATGGATCATATCGTGGAATAATGTCACCATAGCCCGTTGATATGTTGCACCAGCATTCTTCAATCCGAATGGCATCACCTTGTAACAGAATGTGCCCCAGGGTGTGATGAAAGTTGTCTTCTCCATGTCTTCAGGTGACATCTTGATCTGATTGTATCTTGAAAATCCGTCCATGAAGGAGAATACCGAGAACTGAGCCGTATTATCAACCAATACGTCAATGTGAGGTAATGGGAAATCATCTTTCGGGCTGGCTCTGTTCAGATCCCGGTAGTCAACACACATCCTTACCTTGCCGTCTTTCTTAGGCACAGGTACAATATTAGCAACCCACGGTGGATAGCTAGTCACAGCAAGGAACCCGGCGTCCCACTGCTTTTGCACCTCTTCTTTGATCTTCATTGCCATGTCTGGGCGAGTACGGCGCAGTTTCTGTTTAACTGGCGGGCAATCTTCTTTTAAAGGCAACTTGTGCACAACAATGTCGGTGTCCAACCCTGGCATATCCTGATACGACCAAGCAAACACATCCACATACTCTTGAAGCAGGTCAATCAGTTGTCTCTTTACTGAGTCTTGTAAGCAGGCCCCGATTTTAACTTCTTTCACATCTTCACCTGTACCAAGATTAACCGTTTCCACCTCCTCCTGATGAGGAGTGATAACCTTCTCCTCTTGTCTCAACAATCTGGCTAACTCTTTAGGAAGCTCGTAATCTTCTTCAACCCCTTCATCAGCTTGATTGATCGGATTGTCAAAGTCATACGAAGTCATAGCCGTGTTGTTGTCGGTGCGGTCTGGAAGGCACTCTCTGCAAGGGTCCAGTTTGTTCATTTTAGTGATTGATTTTAATCTTGTTTAGAAAAGTGAAATAAAGTTGTCATTTTGAAAACATTGCCATTTATTTTTTGTACAAAAAGAAAAATGGAAAAAACAGTGAGTGGAAAAGAAAAAGACTTGTTTGCAAAAGATGTCTGATATTTCATTGATTAATCTTGTTGCACAAAAATTACAGATGGCCCAAATACAAAATGAGTCTTGTCATCTTGGGCAAGATGCAAGACTTGATGCATGCTTAAAATATACAGGAAATAATAATTACTCTGCAGGAGTAACCCTTATAATTTCCTGGGAAGACCAGTTTGAGATACTGCTCCCCGGGATCCTTGGACGAATCCAGCTTTCCAGGTTGCGTTCATCTTCTGACTCATCTTCCAAGTTGTTGACAGCATCAGGGGTGAGCATCCCCCCACTAACAAAGTTGGGCCTCTGAGCAGCCTCTGCTTGATCTTGTCGAGTTGGTTTGTAACCCAACCCAAATCTATCTTCTTTCTTCTCCACGGGCAACAGTTTGCCCCAGCCTTGAGCGTTTCCTTCTTCCACCACCTTCTGGGCTTGTTGGTAGGATGTCATAGGGGTCCCAAGCACAGCAGAGGTTTCATTAATATTCAGGGCCTCAAACCCTTGACTCATCGTCTCGTGGATCTCCCCATCCATCTCAATATATTTGTAAGTAGCCAGATGGCTAACAAAAATATCCTCTTCTCCACAAATAGTAACAACTTGGCCCTCCCACTCGAATTTTAACTTCTGGTGAAGGGTTGAGGTCACAGCGCCAGCGGCATGAATCCATGGTCTACCCAACAAACAGCTGTAGGCAGGCTGAATGTCCATCACGTAGAAGGTCGTTTTGAAAGTTTGTGGGCCAATTGTTACAGGCAAATCAATTTCTCCCAGAACTGATCTCTTAGAGCCGTCAAAAGCTCTTACTACCAAGTTACTGGGTCGCAATGCCAATCCTTCATATTCCAGCTTCACAAGGGCCTTTTTAGGTAAGACGTTGAGGGATGATCCTGTGTCTACCAACACATGGGAAAGAACTGCACCTTTACATTCCATGGTAATGTGCAAGGCTTTGTTATGATTACGGCCTTCCGAAGTCAAATCAGTGTTGGTGAATCCTAGTCCATTACTAGCATTAACATTTCCAACCACAGCTTCCAACTGATTGACGGTGATCTCTTCTGGCACATAAGCAGCGTGTAAGACTTTGAGTAGTGCGTTCCGATGGGCTTCGGAGCATATAAGCAATGATAGAATGGAGATCTTGGAAGGCGTCTGGTGAAGCTGGTCCACTACCTTGTAATCACTTTTCTTGATGATTCTCATGAACTCATCAACTTCATGATCAAAAGGTGTTTTTAAAGCTTCTCTAATAACCTGCTCTACTTGCACCATGCTCTTCCCTTTTGCCTTGGCAGCAGCTTCTGCTTTGGCAGTGGGTCTTTGAATTTGCGGGGCAAAGAGACGTCCGCTTCGAGTGAAGCCTCCGCCTCCTCCCACGTTGTCTATTTGTGGTGCAGAAGTTGATGATTCAAGAGTGATTTTTTGTCCTTCGCAGTATACGTCAGAGCCGTAATGCCAAGGGATGGCATTACTGCTTTCATAGGGTACTGGTCCAGGCACTGTGACGGTGACTGGACTGATGGTAGCTGCAGAAGGGACTGTGATAGTCTGTGGATCATAATATATTGTGACTGGTGCTCTGGTAGGAGTAGCACTTTGTGAGTTGTAGGCATAATCATTTTCAGGATCATAATAAATCGTAACTGTTGAGACACTTGCACTGTTTGTTGCTGGTGTTGTAGGAGACATTGTTGGAAGGATGGGTGTTGTTGTTGTAGGAGATTCAAAATGAAGTGGTGCTGAAGTTGTAGAAGGAATGTTCGTTGATATTTGGTCAGTTGAGATGACAGATGGAACATTTGTTGATGAAGCTGAAGAGTTGTCTGGAACAATGGTTGTTGCAGTTGTAGGAGGTTCTGGAGCTGTTGTTAAGGAGATTGCTGGATTGGTAGGAATTGATGTGGTGATTTGAAGTTGGCCACTCTGAATGAGACCATCTATGCCATTCCTCAGGTTATCACACCCATTTACTGAAATATTGCAGTAAGCACACCCTAGTTCACACCCCGGGAACATTTGACACTCCAAGAGTTCAGCTTTAATCTCCACCAAGGGTGTCCGAATCTGACCCACACTGGTTATCAAATAAGACGGCTTGTCTTCTTCAATAGCATTGATTCGGGGACCTCCGTGATGTGGCATAGGATTCTTATTGACATTTGGTGGTGGTGCAAAGTTCAGAGCCTTAGAGTCTACCAGGTCCTGTACCTTCATGTGCAAAGCCCTGCACTTCTCTGTACTATGGCCAGGTGCATTTGAATGGAAAGCGCATCTGGCGTTGGAGTCGTAGTTTCTGGGTAGACTGTTGGGATCTGGGGGTGCTAATGTCCTTAGCTCAACTAGGTTGAGTTTCAGGAGTTGTGGCAGCAATGTAGCATATGGCATAGGGATCGGATCGATCACCCTGTTGGCTTGAGATGGCCTCTGTTGGAATGGCCTTTGCTGATTATTGTTGTTGGTGTTGCTGTTGTTGTAATTTCTCGGAGGATACTGAGTTTGTTGCTGGTACTGAGGTTGTTGCTGATAACTTTGTTGTGGTGGTTGATAAGCTGGTTGTGGATGAGCTGGAGCGAGAATGGTGACTGCTGCCACAGACCTATGAACATATTGGGGCCTGCCCCTATTAGCATGGATAGCATTGGTTTCACCAGTTCTTCTTGGGCCTGCAAAAGGCTTTCTTGCATTACTGGATGAGCTTGCACCGTTGTCTGAGATCTTACCCATCTTCAATAGGCTTTCAATTCTCTCTCCGGCTATGACCACATCTGCAAAGCTGGTAGATGAGAAGGCAGCTAGCCTATCAATGTAAGTCCCCTGGAGGGTGTTCATAAACATATCAGCCATCTCCCTCTCTGACATAGGTGGCTGGACAGCAGCAGCAAGCTGTCTCCATCTTTGAGCGTATTCTCGGAAGCTCTCCCTGGACGACTGTGACATTCCCATTAGGAGGGTCCTGTTGGGTGCCATATCCAGGTTGTATTGATACTGTCTGATAAAGGCCTCTGCCAGGTCCTTCCAGCATCTAATAGTTGCTCTTGTCAGATGGGAGTACCATTCCCTCGAAGCTCCAGTCAAGCTATCCTCAAAATAAAACATCCACAGCTTCTCGTCCATAGTATAGGCCTTCAGCCTTCCCAGAAAAGATTGTAGATGGGTCCGGGGACAGGAAGTCCCATTATACTTCTCAAAGTATGGTGGTTTAAATTTGTGGGGAATCCTGACCCCGTCTACCAAGCCCATATCCATAACATCAAAACCCAAAGAGTTTTGAGACTCCAAGGATCTTAATTTCTCAGCTATCTCATCCAGCCTTCTGTCATAAGCCTCCTCCCCAGCTCCCATCACTGTGAACTGATCTTCTTGGGGGTCTTCCTGCAGTACTCTTCCTGCTGTGGCAGTCCCTGGTATATTGACAGGGATGTTGACCTCTGGATGTTGGTGGGGTCCAAAAACTGGGGGATTAACATGAGGTTGTACTCTCTCATTCTTGCTTGTCCCAGCAGTCCCTGGATGATGGTCTTCCTGGTTCCTTCCTTATACCAGTGCTCTTAACCTCTCCTGGCTTTGAGCCATGTTATTCATCACCTCCATAAATTGTGTCATCTGATTCCTCATTTCCAACCTCTCGTTGGTCATTTGGTTTCTGACCTCTGTAAGGTCCTGCTGCATCTGATCCATCTGTATGCCCGGAAGGTTGTTGCGGGTGGGATATCTGTGTGGACGGTTGAGTGGAAACACCCGACGTCGAGCAATAGTTCCTGAGATCACAACAGAGTTAGTAACAATAAAACAAAACCTACAAAACAAAACAAAGGGTTAGTATGCAATGCAGTGTGTCTATTTGTTCCCAAGGTATCCGGCTTGGCACTTGGTTTTGACCCTTCCAGAACCTTGAAGATGCTGTTGATGTTGCTTTGAAAGAAAACTCAGATAGAGCAAACTGACACATATATTACAAAAGATGAAAGATATATAGTTTTTTTACAAATCATGCCCCATGGGGGTCAAAAATACAACATAAGAAAAGTACAAAGAAATGAAAGCAACAACAAGCAAAAGGTCAGACTCCAAGACCAAACTCATCCTCCTGAACTTCCTTGAGAAGGGCTTCAGTCATAGGATCAGCTGGGCGCTCTGTGAGGCTCCTGATGAGAAGATTCCTGGTGGCAACAGCTGCAGCTAGCTTCTTGTGCTGACTCTGGTCCTTGGATTTCTTCACTCCAGCTCTGATCTTCAATTCTGAGATCTCCCTCTGGGCTGCTGCCAGGGCTTCTTGTTGCTCTTTTGCACTAGCTTCCAACTGCTCAATCTTATCCTGAGTCCTTTTATCCTCCTGAGTACGGGCTTCGGTGATCCTGACCCACCTAGCCTGACTCTCCTTCAGATATAAATCAGTCCTGGCTTTCTGGAACTGAGCTTCCTTGCAGGCATTCTTCAGGATTTTCTTTCCAGCCCTAGACTTCTTAATGTAATCCTCAGACTTCTCAATTCTGGCCAGATGCTCTATTTTCAGTTTTTCCAACCTTTCAATATCCAATCTACCATCACTCCTCTCCCAGAGGGTCTTCTATAGAGCCTGAGTCAACTTCTCATTTCTCTCCTTCAATTTTTCAAATTCCTCTAAGCTGACAGTTGCTGGAGGTGGTGCTGTGGAAGGTCCAGGCATGTCTTCAATAGTGAATGGCATTCCAGAAATTTGAGCCCTGGCATGAGACCACTCATAGTATTGGGCTGAGGCTATATTATTGCATTTCCCAAGAATGGTCATCCCCTTAGTCTGCACATTGTCCCAGGCCCAGGATGCTTGCCTGACAATAGCCAGATTAGGCTTGATTTCAACAAAAAGGGTCTCAGTCAGATCCTGTGCTCTAGGGGGATGGACCAATGCATAACCCAGTTGTCTTTTGAATAACAGTGGGTTGTAATTGATGCAACCCTTTACTCCAATCAGAGGTACATTGGGAAATTGCCCACAACTTGTAATGATGTCTCTGCCCTTGGTGCTCTGAGTGCACCACCTGATGTCATCTGAGGTTAGAGCAACAAGCCTCCTAGCCCAGTTCTCTTGCTGGTGAGGGTTTAAGAATGCATCAGTCTTTGGAAAATGCTTGAGCAGCCAAGTATGGAACAAAGGTGCACAGCATCTCACTAATCTCCCCCTCTGCTTTTCATTCCTTTGATGAACTGAGTAGTAAAGATCTCCCAGTAAGGTGGGCACTAGGTTTCTCAGGATGAAAAGGTGGACTGCATTCTTGCTGACAAATCTAGGCTCATCTGCAAAAAGTATGACCCCATATATGCTAAGGGCCAACAGAGCACAGACTGCCTTCCACTCCCCTAGGGAGGCCTTCAGACTAGCCTGAGAAGTCAGGAAATCCAGATGACAACCAGAGATTCCAGCCTTAGATGTCAAATTCTGCCCAATCAAAACTGGTTCCAGATATAATGCTTTGGCTATCTCCTCATTACTTGGGAAAGCCATCTCAGGGTTGAAGGGGATTCCACCCCTGATAGGTACACCAACTAATGATGAATACTCCTCCAGCAAAGGTCCCAACTGGAAATTCTGAAATGTGAAGCACCTCAGAGGGGGATCATAGAACTGCAGGCAAGTATGTATCAGGCTCCTCTGTGAAGGGTCCAAATCCATAACCATGTCAAGAATTCCTCCATAGTGTTCTCTGAAATATGGTATATGGTCTGGAGTAACCAGGGTCTGAATCCTCCTGATGCTAGCTAGCTCAGGCTCAAAGAAGTGGTAGGAGATGTTACTCTTCTTAGGTGCCATGTTGCTGAAGAATAGATGCTGATGACAACACTGAAGATAGGCCTCTGACAGGCTGAGACTGAGGATGCAAGTGACTGAAGCAAGTGACTGATAGCTGAAGCAAGTGCTGGTGAAGATAGGTCTAAGCTGAAGGAGGGGTCAAAACCAAGCCAAAATGATAGGATGGATACCCTGAAAAACAAATAAACACATGTTAGAATGATGCAATGAGGATGTATGCAAATGATATGCAAGGGTTTGTGACTGAGCTGGATCTGATCAAGTGCTCTGATATAAGTCCATGTATGTCAAGAAATCCAGATGGAGGTTCATAAGTCCAGTAACCAAGGTGGGGGACTCAAATAAAGAGTCACATGTCCAGGGTTAAAATCACAAGAACTGTTCCAAAATGGATTACTATTAATCAATCAAAGTAACAGGGTATTCTGAGGCCAAGTGTACCTGCAAACCTGTAAACAGCCCAGTCCCCCTCACAGGTGATGTTCTAAAACAAGGATCCTCAGACTTGGATCAGTTATGAGAAGTGTAAACACTTCTAACCCGGAGGTACAGTGTTCACAATAACCATAAAAGATCCTCCTCTAATTCACCTCAGTTTCTGAAGGTCAATACTAAAGGTCATCCAGACTTAGCAGGCTTCCCAGATAGCCCTAGCACTGCAGGAAATCTGCAACACAGAGTTCTCAAGAAGAAACCCATATCTGAACCGTGTTTCATATTCCCGCACCAAACCGAGATGGAATGGGAAAGAATATGGACCACTCTAGCCTAGGTGTCACTCAGGTCCCAGGTATAGGACCTTAACTCTCAATAAAACCCCCACCCACCAAAGCAACAAAACAGATCCAGCCAGCACAGAATGACAGTATGATATATGTAAAGCTATAAAGAAAGCAATAAACAAAACTGTACATAAAGCAGTAAACAAATATACAAACACAGATAGCACATAGCACCCCAATAAACACAAATCAAACAAGCGCTAGGAGGAACCCACAAAAAGAACCAGAAGCCCTGGTTACAGTATAAGGGTTCCTCAGCTTAAATGTTCTCATCTATCATCCTTCTATTAGGATGGTGTAATGAGTTCACTAATCTGTGATTAGAGATTAAACTCATTACTTAACACTAAACAAAAACCCAAAAACATCTAAATAATCACAAGTAGGTTAATATTCTTAATCCTACATCATCATGGTAATTAAGTTGAGATGCTTATCTCATACTTAAGTATGCTCATTATCCCTAATCAGGGAGGATATAATGAGTTTATAACTCTTGATTTAGGCTTAAGCTCATTATCCTATGCAAAACACAAAAAACTATTAAAAAAACTGAAAGCTCAAAAACAAACAATAATCGTCTCTTCCGGGATTCTTTTCTCATCACACTCATTCACAAACGAGAACTCGCTTCTTCCGTCTAATGCAAGACAGTTAGCACTCGAGCCAGACGAGTTATACACTTGAGCATAGACAAGCAAGCAGTTCACAGTCAATTTATTTTCAGTCTCTTTGAGGCGAACTACGGTGTTCTGAATTCCTCATTGCACAAGAGGATACGTAGGCATAACTTAACAGTTATCGAACAAAAGTCTTTGTGTCTTCCCCCTCTTTCAGCATTCTTTTCTAAGCCTCATTCTTGAGCATTCACCCTCTCTTTTTGCACTGACACTTGTACTTTCTTTCCCTAGCTTTTGCACAAAGATAGCACATACACTTACCCCTTTTGAACACAATCTTATAAGCGTGGATCCCGTCGAGTATGACGGACGAACTGGGTGTTAATACCTTCCCAGGTTGTAACCAACCCCCTTTCTCAGTTTCTATGGTTTGCAACCGTCTTATCCATCTATTTCCAGGTTTACGCAGCATTACCTTTCCTTCGGGATAAAAATGCCTAGCTGGCGACTCTATTCAATTCAACCTCATTTTCGCTTTCGCCGACCGTCCGCATCTGCACCTTGGGACCCAATGTCTTTTCAGGGGAGCGACAGCTTGGCGAATCTGCTGGGGAATTATCTTGCAACCAGGACTTCTGGTTCTTTTTGCGGGTTTCTCCTAGCGCTTGTTTGGTTTGTGTTTATGGGGGTGTTATGTGTGCTTTTATTTTTGCTTTATTTATTGCTTTCTGTACAGTTTTATTTATTGCATTTACTTTATCGCTTTCATTTACTGTTTTATACATTTCATATTATTGTCATCATATCACCTGTGTTGGATTTGTTGGTTTGCATTGGTTGGAGGGATATCTCAGTGAGTAAGGTTCCATACCGGAAGCCTAAGTGACACATAGGATTAGAGTGGCTTCATATTCTTTCCCATTACATTTCGGTCTGGTGGGGGAATATGAAACACGGTTCAGACATGGGTTTCTTCTTGAGAACTCTGTGCTACAGATTTCCTGTAGTACTAGGTCTATCTGGGAAGCCTGCTATGTCTGGATGATCTTTTTAGATGACCTTCAACATCTGAGGTAAATTAGAGGAGGATTCTTTATGATTAATCTAAACACTGTACCTCTGGGTTAGAAGTGTTTACACTTCTCATAATAAATCCAAGTCTGAAGACCCTTGTTCTAAAATAATACTTGTGAGTGGGTTGGGACGTTTACAGGTTTGCAGGATCCCTTGGCCTCAACATACCTTGTTACTGTTATTGTTTTAAGGCCACACTATTTTGGAATGATTCTATGAAACCCCGGACTTGTGACTCTTTATTTGAGTCCCCCCAACTAGTTACTAGTTCTTTAGCTTTCATCTGGACTTATGAACACATATGGACCCTATCAAAGCAAATAACAGATCCAACACTTGATCACAAACCCTTGCATATCATTCTGCATACATCATCTTGCATAATTTTAACATTTGTCTATTTGTTTTACAGGGTATCCACATTATCTTTGGTTTGGTTTTGACTGTTCTTCTTGTCGCTCACGAAAGATTTGCATCCCGGTACAAGCGCGAACGGTCGGCGAAAAGAACAATGAGAACACACAGCAGTGAACTCACTGGAAAAGACAAGAGTCGCCAGCTAGGCATTTTTATCCCGGAGGAAAGGTAATGCTGCATAGACCTGGAAAAAAGATGGATAAGACGGTTGCGAACCAGAGAGACTGAGAAAGGGGGTTGGTTACAACCTGGGAAGGTATTAGCACCCAGATTGTCCGTCGTACTCGACGGGATCCACGCTTAAAAGATTTGTGTTTTAAAGGGGTAGTGTCAGTGCAATTTGTGTGTAAAATAGCTGGAAAAGAATGTACAGGTGTCAGTGTAAAAGAAGTGAAGTGTATAATATGTATAGTGTCAATGTAAGAACAGGAACAAGATGCTCAAGATCATGAGGCTTAAAGAATGAAGCTGGAAAGAGGGGGATATACAGAGACTTTTGTTCGATAACAGTTAAGTTATGCCTACGTATCCTCTCGTGCAATGAGGAAGTCAGAACACCGTAGTTCGACCCAAAGAGACTGAATGGTGACTTGACTTGTGAACTGCTTACCTGTCTATACTCAAGTGTATGACCTGTCTGGCTCAGGTGCAAACTGTCTTGCATTAGACGGAAGAAGCAAGTTCTCGTTTGTGAATGAAGGTGATGAGAAAAGAATCCCGAAGGAGACGATTATTGTTTGTTTTTGTATTTTCAGTCTTTTATTGCTTTTGAGAACTTGTCATAAGTTAATGAGCTTAAGCCTAAACCAATGGATTTAGTAAACTCATCACATCTTCCCTCTGATTAGGGGTAATGAGAATACCTTAAGTGTGAAGTCAGATTCTCACACTTAATCGCCATGGTGCAGGATTAAAATCATTAACCTACTTGTGATTATTTAGATGTTTTTGTTGTTTTTGTTTAGTGTTGAGTAATGAGATTAAGCCATAATCAGGGATTAAACAGACTCATTACACCATCCTAATAGAAGGATGATAGATGGGAATGTTTAAGCTGAGGAAAGCTCCTCAACTTAATCCATGATTAGGGATTAAACTCATGACAAAGCAAGCCTTTGATTAAGTGGATTTTATTTGATGATATGTTGATGAAGTGATTTTTAGGGTTTGTAAGACAACTTGAGGGGGACTTGTCCATTAACACTAGGGTTAGTCCTTCTTAACCAATTAAAGAAGAATTAGAACCCTAATGCAAGGCCCAAGTTACAAGTGTGATGTCTTGATAATTATTATGTGAATTGATTAAGAGATTTAAACACATTAAGGGTTTAACACTTAGGATTAAAGTTATACACTCCATCCTAATAGAAGGATGCAGGTATAAGCTTAATCACAAAGCCTTAAAACCTTTAGGGTTTAGTCCCTGATTATGAGATGAGAAGAGAAGACTCAAAAGAGACACAAAGGTAAAACTAAAAGGGGGACTAATCAAAACCCTAATCATTGTCATGCTTGGTTGTTCCTAAGGTTTGTGAGGTTTTACAAGAGAAGTCTTCAATGGAACCACCAGGAAGCAGATGAAAGGAGCAAAGAGAAGCAAAGTAACTTGCTTCATTGAAGAAGACAAGCCACCTGAGGAAAGAAAGTAAGAAGAAGAAGAATGAACAAGCTCAATCTCAAACTCATAACAAAATGCAGCAAGGATGCATGAAAGATATGAGAAGAAAGTATGAGAAGTGAAGGCAAATTCACTTCTCAAAGTGACTTACCACCTGAAAAGTTAGTGAAAGAAATGCAATGTAATGCAGAATGAGATGAAATGGTATGATGCAAACCAAAACCAGAAGCATAAGTATTATGCTAATGATGCTATGAGATGATACAAACATGAAACAAGACATGGGGATGATCATACAAACATATGGATGCAAGAGAAGCATGCTTAGAACCATGGATGTACATGAAAAGTTATGAAGTGCATATGGCATACAACATGGAAAATACATGATGCAATGATCAAACATGCTTTCAAAATGTCTTATGATGTTAAATGAATCAAATGGATGCTTGAAATGTCATGGTAAGTCATGCTATGCAAGAGAATGCAAGATGGATGCATATGGAAGCCCAGATTAGGGTTTATGAACAATGCAACAAACAAAAACCAAAACCAGAAGCAAACAACATTATAAAAAAAATTGAAAATGCACTCAAAGGACCCCTAATCCTATACTAACCCAAAGCCCAAAGGAGAGGTCTCAACTCCTAACCAAATTCAAGTTATGATTTTCCTATGTTTTCTAGGGTTTTAGGGTTCCTTAACAAGAAAATTACCAAACAAATGGAAAATGAAAGATCAAATCATGGCCATTTAATCTCACAAACTAAATGCTAAACACAATGCAATGCAAAAAGAATCAAGGTCCAACTCTTCATGGATAGGCAGAAATGATTTTTTGAAGTTTGGATCAAAATAATGCATAAAAATGATTTTAATTCAATGGAAAATTCTCAAAATGCATCAAGATCAAAAAATAAATTTGGTTTGAAGGTTGGACAATGCTTCTAAATGTCTTAGAACATTTCATGAATTTTTTGGTGATTTTTAAATACCCAAAAGTATTTTTAATAAATTAATTTTCATTAATCAATTAAAAATAAACTTTTAAATAATTAAAAATACTTTTTAAATGCTAAAAATGAAAATAAAAATATTTTTGTGTTTTAAAAATTAATGAAACTTTTGACAAAAAGTTTCATAATTTTTAAAACAATTTTGCTATTTTAAATAAATTGTACAAAGCAAATGAATTAAATATGAAAATAAAATGAAATAAACTGAAGTCAACTGAATGGAGGGCTGGGATGGACTCTGGGTTTGAATTTGTTGACTGCGCGCGTTTTTAAAGGGCCAGGATTGCGTCTGATTTTAATTAAGTTTTATAAATTAATTGAATGGATTAATTAGACTTAATGGTGATTAGGGCACAGTGGACCCATCTGAACCACTCATCCACGCGCTCAGTCAATGCAAGTCAGATGATCCAACGCTCAAGATTTAAACCTCATTTAATTACAGGATTAGGGTTAAACAAATTCAGGTGACCGGAGGGAAGCTCCGGTCATCTTCTCCGGCAACATCAAAACCCTAGATCCTGATTTAGGCTTCTAAACATCAAATTAAACACAGCCAAGTGATCCTCTAACATCCTAGGACACGAATCCACTCTCAAACATCATTTAAACATCAAGAAACAAGTGAATCGAAGGGAACAAATTTCACGGGTGAAATTTCAGAGTAACAATACAAACTCATTTCTTACTCATTTTTGATTCTAAGAACATCCCCATGGCCAGCAAGACATAAGCAATCAATTTATAACTTAAAATGTAAGCTCTGAGAAAAAAGAATCCATGGTCATACCTGAGCTGGAGAGCTTCAATATTGAGCTTTCAGTGCTTCCTTTGTGTGCAAATGAACCTTCTTGACTCCCTTGAACACAATGAGATGCTTCAAAGTCCTTGGGGAAGGCTGGTTTGAGGAGAAGTGTTCTGGTGCAGCAGGTTTTACAGTCAGGATTTGTGGAGTTTCAGGCTACTCCAATGGTGGATTCTTGCTCCTTTGGGTGTGTTTGACTTGTTGGTGAAGAGAAATGGGGTGTTTGATGGCTGGAAAGTGAGATTCGAAAGTTCTGGCTTTGAGGATGAAAAATGGTGAAGCTCAGTTCTTGCTTGGTTCAGGCCTAGGTCTTGCTGGTTTTGGCTCAGTGAAGCAAGGTGACTTGATCAGTGGAATTGGTTCTTGTGTTTGTGAGTTGTATGGAGAGATTCGAAGAGTTTTGCTTGATGGAGTGAGTTTGTGAAATGTGTTGATCTTGTGTGTTTCAGCCTTGCTTGATGTATGAAATGGCTAGCATTTTGCTTGCATAAAATAATCTCATTGGTCAGATGATGTGACCTAGCCTGCTGTGATAGGTAAGTTGCCTTTTGCAAAATGTCAACTTTGGTGTAAGGAAAGCATGGGTTGAGCCCTAGGCTAGTACAAGTACATGGGCTGGCGCAGCATTGTGTGTGAGAGATGCTAGAATGGTTCAGCAGCCAAGGCAACTAGTGGGTGAGGTGTGATGATGGTTTTTGCAAGTTGTTCACTTTTGGTTCATATGAAACTTTCTTGCTTGGTAAACCATGAACATGAGAAATTTTGGTTCAAATCTGATTTTTAGAACTTGTATGATGCTTGCATATTGGTTAGACATGAATTAGAAGTCATAAATGCCTTGGTACAAAGTTCTTGCAAGTTTCTCATTTGGGGCATATCTTGAAAATTAGTGATTTTTGCCAACTTTGACACATCATAACTTTTGATCCAAAATGAATTAGGTCATGTTCTTGTACTTTTTGAAAAGGGAAAGATCTATTCTACAACTTTCATGGCCAAAGTTTTTCCATTTGAAGCATTTTTGGATCAAAAAGTAAGGTTTGAAAAGTGGCATAAAATGACATATTCTTCAAAAGTCAAACTTGCCCTAAAAAGTCAACTTTGCAAAAACTTGTAATTCTTGAATTTTGTGAACTTCAAACTTCTTATATGATCAAATAAAGGTCATAGACACTCAAAATGATGAAGATCACCCCTTGGTTGGATCATTGGGGGCCTCAGATGTCCTGATTTTGCACTGACTTGTCTGAAATGTCAACTCTTGATCAGATGACTTCCCCATGGAATTTCTTCATGAAAATTGATATGCATACTCCCTATACCATATAGAGACCAATAGAAACAAGAATGACCAAAAAATTTGGAGTTATGGCCTCTGAAACCAAAACCCTAATTTTAGGTCATCTGTGCAGTCAAACTTGGCTCTGCTTCCATACCAATCCCAGTTCTTGTGATTCTTTGGCATTTTTGACTCTGAGAGGATATAATATGATATAAGAACACACATGGACCCCTTTGAAGTGATTGATGGCCTTTGGAGTGGCTCAAGAAGCCCTGGGATTGCTCAGATCATAAACCCTAGATGCAGATGACTTTGAATCTATGCAGTGAATCAAAAATGTGATATGAGATGTTATGATTGTGTTTATGCATATGAAATGATCACAAGCCATGGTGTGAATGGGTGAGGGCAAACTTGGGGTGCTTACACTTCTGCTCAGCCACCTTCATCAGATATCTTCTTTAGTTGTCTTCTTCAGCTATCTACATCAGTTATTTTCTCCTCAGTTATCTTCATCAACACCCATTATCAGTTATTTTCTCCTCAGTTCTCCTCAGTTATCTTCATCAACACCCAAGAAGAGCAACATCACATACCATTTCTTTGCTCCCTCTCTAGCAGGCATCAGGCAGACTCAGACACTTATCACTCACGATCATGTCCCTTCATTCAGGGAACATTATGGTGGTATTATGGACATGATCATGGACTTGGATGCATCACAGAGGAGTATGATCCACACTTTCCTTCAGTTTATGACCCTCCTTTCAAATGCTTTACTTTCCCATACTTTTAGTTGGGCCCTTTGTTAGAAGGATTTTCCATGTTGTTGGGTGTCCCCATCAGGAGAGGGATTCCCTTCAACCCTGAGATGACTGCTCCTAGGAATGAGGACATAGCTAAGGCTCTGTATTTGGAAACCACCATCATTGATCATCATATGACCACCAAGGCTGGAATCCCAGGCCTCCATTTGGACTTCTTGATCACTTAGGCCAACATTCATGCTGCTGGGAAGTGGGAAACTATTTGTGCTTTCCTGGCTCTTAGTATATATGGAATCATCTTGTTTGCAGACGAGCCTAAGTTTGTAAGCAAGAATGCTATCCATATCTTCCTGCTAAAGAATCCACTTCCTACCTTGCTAGGGGATTTCTACTACTCAGTGCATCAGAGAAATGAGAAGCAGAGGGGAAGACTAGTTAGATGTTGTGCACCTCTCTTCTACTATTGGTTATTGAGACACTTTCCAAAGTCAGAAGACATCAGGTGGTGCACTCAGAGCACCAAGGGCAGGGACATAATTATAAGTTGTGGGAAGTATCTCAATGTACCTCTTATTGGAATGAAAGGT
This sequence comes from Lathyrus aphaca, assembly GCA_963966055.1. NCBI lineage: Eukaryota > Viridiplantae > Streptophyta > Magnoliopsida > Fabales > Fabaceae > Lathyrus > Lathyrus aphaca. The sequence goes on along the minus strand of OZ014519.1, from coordinate 278,433,542 downwards.
TATATCAACTACAATCCTTTGCTTTTCAACAGGCAGCTAGGGTATGCCCTAGTACATCCACCAAGAGAGCAAGATTTATTAGAGACCCTTTATTGTGATGTTCAGAATAATCATGACATCGTCCGACAAGCAGCTTGGGCTTGGGATAATATACAGACAAAAGGGACTGCCATTCTTGGCAAATACAACAACATAGCTTCAACTCAGTACATTGATTGGTGTCGCATCAGAGAACAGATCACCCGCATGCCATTCACCCTGGAGGATGTGCCAGGGCCATCAACAGTAGAGCCTATAGCTACAGTCAGTTTAGAGGAGTTTGAGAAGTTGAAAAAGAGGAATGCTAAGCTTTCTGAAGCTCTAAAGAAGACCCTCTGGGAGAGGAATGATAGTCGTCTGGACAATAAGAGGTTAAAGAAGCTCCGGATCGAGCATATGACCAAGATTGAGAAGACATATGATTACATCAGAAAAGCTTGAGCAGGGGAGTTGGTATTGAAGAATGCTTGTAAAGAATCCAAGATTCAGAAGGCCAGAGCTGAGCACTACTTGGAAGAGAGTCAGGCTAGATGGATCAGAATTACTGAGGCTCATTCACAAGAAGATCAGAAGACCCAGGCTAGGATAGAGCAGCTGGAAGCTAATGAGAAGAATAGTCAGGAAGCCTTGTTAGCAGCACAAAAGGAAATCTCCGAGTTAAAACTCCGAGTGGGGTTGAAGAGATAAAAAGATCGAGACAAGTATAAGAAGTTGACAAGTGCCATTGCCACCAGGAACCTTCTTATCAGGACCATCACAAAGCATTCAGTTGGACAGTAACTGATGCTCTCCTGAAGGAAGTCAAGGAGGATGACTTTGGGCTGGATGTTTGATTTCTTTGTATTTGTATTTTATTTTGGTTGTACTTTTTGATGATTTTGTTGTATTTTGGCCCACCATGGGAACTTGTTGTAATCATAAACTATGTATATTTGCATTTGTAATATATGGTTTATGTATTACTTTAATTTTCTGATAGGCTTCATTTCTCTTCAACATCATCATTCCTCGAGGTCTGGAAGGTCAAAACAAAAGAACCAAACAGGATACCCTTGGAAGACAAATAGACATACTGCATTGCATACTAACCACATTCTTTGTTTTGTAGGTTTTTTGGTTGTGGTTTTCTCACTTTGCTGTTGTTTCAGGAAACATTGCTCGAAGGAGGGTTTTCCCCATCAATAGAGTTCACCGGTATCCGACAAGAAATAACCTTCCGAGCTTACAGATGGACCAAGTTCAGCAGGATTTGACTGACGTGAGAACTCAGATGGCTAATGAGAGGACTTAAATGAGGGCTCAGATGAACCAGTTCATGGCAGTAATGATTGGGCTGGCCCAAAGACAAGAAAAATTAAGGGAGTTAGTCGAGCGACAAACTCCAGAAGAGAATCATCCAGGTACAGGAGGTACTAGTAACAATGATCATGGGCAGCCACGAACAGATCTGCCAGAGTTTGGGCCTCACCTCAACCCTACAGTCAATGCTATCAGGAATACCCAAGGAAATACTGGAGGTCGTGCCTTGCAGGAGGACCCTCAAGAGGAACAGTTTACGGTAATTGTTGTTGGAGATGAAGCCTATGATCGTCGTCTGGACGAAATAGCAGAAAAGCTAAGATCTCTGGAGTCCCAAAACTCTTTGGGATTTGATTTTATGGACATGGGTTTAGTTGAGGGAGTCAGGATTCCTCACAAATTCAAGCCTCCTTGGTTTGAGATATATAATGGTACCTCTTGTCCACGTACTCACCTGCATTCCTTTATGGAGAGATTGAAGGCTTATACCATGGACAACAAGTTGTGGATGTTCTACTTCGAAGACAGTCTGACTGGGGCATCCCGTGAATGGTATTCTCACCTGTTTAGAGCAACAGTCAGAAATTGGAAGGATTTGGCCGAAGCTTTCATACGCCAGTATCAATATAACTTGGACATGGCTCCCAACAAGACTCTCCTAATGGGTATGTCATAGTCTTCAAGAGAAAGCATCTGAGAGTATGCCCAAAGATGGAGACAGCTTGCTGCTGTTGTCCAGCCTCCAATGTATGAAAGAGAAATGGCCGACATGTTTATGAACACCCTACATGGGACATACATTGACAGACTTGATGCCTTCTCGTTCACCAGCTTTGCGGATGTAGTTATAGATGGGGAGAGAATTGAGAGTCTTTTGAAGATGGGCAAAATTTCAGACAATGGTGCTAGTTCCAGCAATACAAGAAAACCTTTTGCAGGACCCCGTATGACAGGCGAGACCAACTCAGTGCACATGGGCAGAGGAAGGCCTCAGTACATGCCAAGATCAGTAGCTGATGTCACCATCCCAGCACCAACACCTCAACAAGAGTATCCTCCACAACCACAACACTTTCCACCGCAATAAGAATTTCCTCAACAGAGATCTTACAACAATAACAATCAGCAACAACGTCCGTTTCAACCAAGGACTTCACAAATCAACAAGGTTATCGATCCCATTCCGAGGCCCTATGCTGCCTTACTTCCACAGTTATTACAGCTCAACCTGATCGAATTGAGGACTCTAGCTCCACCAGATCCCCAAAACCTTCCAAGAAACTATGATGTTAATGCCCGATGTACCTTCCACTCAAATTCACCTGGCCATAGTACAGAAAAGTGCAGGGCCTTGCACATGAAGGTTCAGGATTTGATCGATTCTAAGGCAATTAACTTTGCACCTCCTCCGAGTGTTACCAAGAATCCTATGCCTAGCCATGGTGGGCCTAGGATAAATTCTATTGAGGAAGATCAACTGATAAACCTAATTTACAATGTTGCAAGCATTCAGACACCTCTGGCCGAGGTTAAAGCCCATCTTTTAAAGTGCCAAGTGTTCCCGGGTTGTGAGGCCCATTGTGAAGCTTGCAAGACTTCTATCAACGGTTGTGCAAGTTTGAAAACCGGTATCAACAATCTTATCAAGGAAGGCACCTTACAGATCACTTCAACAGTTCTAACTCCTACAACATCAACAACCATTCCTTCTACAACATCAGCACACATCATTCCATCAGATATCACTCCTACAACTTCAACAACAATCATTCCAACGGATTCTTCTACAACATCAACAATCATCCCTTTTTCAACATCAACGAACATCAGTTCAACAAATCCTTCTACCACAACAACAACCATCAATGAAGATATTTCCACAGTTACCATTTTCTATGATCCTGAAACGATCCATGTTCCAGATTCACATCAACATCTCCATCAGCATCAGCAACCTTCATCACCAACACCATCTCCGATCATACCTCCTATCACAATTTATTATGAACCTCAAACTGTCTCAGTTCCTTCTTCCGCAACAATCAGTCTGGTTACTATCACGGTACCGGGACCAGTTCCATATGACAGCAGCAGTGCAGTACCTTGGCACTATGGCTCCAATTTGTATTGCGATGGAAAGAAAGTCACTCTTGATACTTTTACACCACAAATTGATAATGTAGGGGGAGGTGGAGGCTTCACCCGAAGCGGACGTCTCTTTGTCTCACAATTCCAAAGAGCTAATGCTGAAGCATAAGCTGCTGCCAAGGCTAAAGGCAAAAGTGTGGTGCCTGAAGAGCCCATTACCAAGGAAACTCATAAGACATCCTTTGACCAGGATGTAGACTAGTTCATGAGAATAATCAAGAAGAGTGACTACAAGGTTGTGGACCAGCTCCATCAGACACCCTACAAAATCTCTATTCTATCACTTCTAATATGTTCCGAAGCTCACAAGAATGCACTTCTCAAAGTCCTGCACGCAGCTAACGCGCCAAAAGAGATTACAGTTAATCAGCTAGAAACAGTGGTTTCAAATGTCAATACTAGCCATGGGCTAGGTTTTACTGATGTTGATCTAACTACGGAGGGCCGTAACCATAATAAGGCTTTACACATCACCTTGGAGTGTAAGGGTGATGTTCTCTCTCATGTCTTGGTTGACACTGTGTCTTCTCTCAATGTTCTTCCAAAGAAAGCCTTGGTCAAGATGGAATATGATGGTCTTTATTTGCGTCCAAATAACCTGGTAGTGAGAGCCTTTGAGGGTTCTAAAAGATCGGTTCTTGGAGAAATTGAGTTACCTGTGGTGATTGGCCCACAGATCTTCAAAACAATCTTCTATGTGATGGACATTCAGCCTGCCTATAGCTGTCAGTTGGGTCGGCCTTGGATTCATGCCGCTGGCGCTGTTAGGTTGACCCTTCACCAAAAGTTAAAATACGAATGGGAGAGCCAAGTTATCATAATTTGTGGGGAGAAGGATATCTTCGTTAGTCATCTAGCTACTTACAAGTATATTGAGATGGACAGAGAGATTCATGAGACAATGAGCTAAGGGTTTAAGGCCCTCAATGTCAATGAAGCAACAACTGAAGTGTCTGGTACTTCAATCTCCTCCTATAAGCAAGCTCGGAAGGTTGTTGAAGACGGGAATGCCCAGGGCTGGGGCAAGTTGCTGCAAGTCCAGATCAAGGAAGACAAGTTCGGGTTGGGTTACAAACCATCTCGACAGGTCCCAAAGGAGGCTGTTGAAGCTCCCAAGTTTATCAGTGGGGGAATACTAATCCTGGATGCAATCAACAATGTGGAAGACGAGGCTAAAAGTGACTTCAACTTGGAGAGCTGGATTCGTCCAAGGGTCCCAGGCCAACAAGTCCTTAACTAGTCTTCCTAGGAAATTATAATGATTACTTCTGCAGAGTAATTATTATTTCCTGTTTAAGCATGCATCAAGTCCTGCATCTTGCCCAAGGTGTCAGGACTCATTTTGTAATAGGGCCATATTTGTATTTTGTGCAAACTAATGATTAATGAACAAATGGACATCTTTTGCAAACGATCTTTTTGTCGCTCACTGTCTTTCATTTTTGTTATTTTCGCACAAAGCAATAAATGGCAATGTTTTCAAAATAATAACTCCATTCACACTTTTTTCTATATAAAATAAAATCAATCACTAAAATGAACAAATCTCAACCCTTGCAGAGATAATCCTCCAGATTGCACTGACAACGGCACTGCTATGACCTTGTATGACTTCGACAATCCAATTAATCAAGCAGATGAAGGGGTTGATGAAGATTATGATTTTCCTGAAGAGTTGTCCAGGTTGTTGAGACAAGAGGAAAAAGTGATTGCTCCTCATCAGGAGGAGGTTGAGACTATCAATCTTGGTACCGAGGAAGATGTGAAAGAGGTGAAGATCGATGCTAGTCTGCAAGCTTTAGTAAAAGAACAGCTCATCAGTATACATCGGGAATATTGTAGCTCCCACCAAATGACACCTGGCCAAGAGGGGTACATACGCGAACGGTCGGCGAAAGGGGGAACATGACGATGAACTGAAAAGAGTTGCCAACTAGGCATTTTTATCCCGAAGGAAAGGTAATGCTACATAAACCTAGGAAAGAAATGGATAAGACGGTCGCGAACCAGAGAAACTGAGAAAGGGGGTTGGTTACAATCTGGGAAGGTATTAGCACCCAGATTGTTTGTCGTACTCGACGGGATCCACGCTTGAATATTTGTGCTTAAAGGGGTAGTGTCAGTGTTATTCTGTATGCAAAAGCAGGAAAAGAATACAAGTGTCGGTGCAAAAGAAGTGTGAAGTGAATAAAAGGAGTGTCAGTGCAAGAAAAGAGTGCAGTGCTCAAGACAATGAGGCTTAAAAGAATAATGCTGGAAGAGGGGGAATATACAGAGACTTTTGGTCGATAACAATTAAGTTATACCTACGTATCCTCTCGTGCAATGAGGAAGTCAGAACACCGTAGTTCGACTCAAAGAGACTGAAAGATAAATTGACTTGTGAACTGCTTACTTATCTATGCTCAAGTGTATGACCTGTCTAGCTCAGGTGCAAATTGTCTTGCATCAGACGGAAGAAGCGAGTTTTCGTTTGTGAGTGAATGAGGTGAGAAAAGAATCCCGAAGGAGACGTTTATTGTTTGTTTTTGATGTTTTCAATCTTTTATTGCTTTTTGTGTTTGACATAAGTTAATGGGCTTAAGCCTAAACCAAGGGTTAGTAAACTCATCACATCCTCCCTTTGATTAGGGGTAATGAGAATACCTTAAGTGTGAAGTAAACACCTCACCCTTAATCACCATGATGTAGGATTAACATCATTAACCTACTTGCCATTATTTAGATGTTTTTGGAGTTTTTTATTTTAGTGTTAAGTAATGAGTTTAAGCCATAATCAAGGATTTAATGGACCCGTTACACCATCCTAATAGAAGGATAATAGATGAGAACATTTAAACTGAGGAAGATACCTCAAATTAATCCATGATTAGGGATTAACCTTATGACAAAACAAGGCCTTTATTAAAGTGGATTTCAGTTAATGGTGAGGTTAAGAAGTGAATTTTATTGTTTGTAAGACAACTTGAGGGGGACTTGTCCATTAACACTAGGGTTAGTCCTTCTTAACCAATTAAGGAAGAATTAGAACCCTAATGCAAGGCCCGAGTTACAAGCTTATTGTCTTAGTAATTATTAGATGGATTTATTAAAGGATTTAAACACATTAAGGATTTAACACTTAGGATTAAAGTTATACACTCCATCCTAAGAGAAGGATGCAGGCATAACCTTAATCACAAAGCCTTAAAACCTTAAAGATTTAGTCCCTGATTAAGAGGTGAGAAGAGAAGACACAAAAGAAGACGCAAAGTTAAAACTAAAGGGGGACTAATAAAAAACCTAATTGTTATCATGCTTGGGTGTTCCTAGGGTTTATGAGGCTTTTAAGAGATCTTCAAGAAAAAAAACCACAAAGGAAGAAGCAAATGGAAAGAGGAGAAGCAGAAGAAACAAGTCAACTTACTTCACTTAAGAAGATAAGTTGCTTGAAGAAACAAAGTGAAGAAGGAACATGAATGAGCAAGCTCACTCTAATACAAATACAAAATGCAGCAAGAATGCATAAGAGAGATGAGGAGAGATATGAGAAGTGAAGGCAAATTCACTTCTCAAAGTACTTACCATCTGAAAAGTTAGCATAAAGAAATGAAATGATATGAAAATGAGATGAATGCAAGGATGCAAACCAAAACCAGAAGCACATTCATGATGTTAATGATGCTATGAGATGATGTAAAGACATGCCAAATGCAGTGGATGTTCATACAAGTGATGAGAATGCAAATGAAGCATGAAAGAAGCATGAAAGTTCATGGATGCACATGAAATGAAATGAATGCATAACATGGCAAATGGATGATCCAATGATCAAACACAATTCTAATGTGTCCTAAGATGTCTTAGAAGTCATGTGGATGCATAAAATGTTATGGCAAGTTCATGAATGCTAGCATATGCAAGAAGTATGCAAAGGAAGATGAGAAATTAGGGTTTTCATGCAACATGAGATGCAAAACTCAAAAACAGAGGCAAATAACAAGATAAAAAATTGAAAATTCAATCAAGAGAACCCTAAACCCATATGATTTCACACCCCAAAGGAGAAGACCTAACTCTTAACCTATTGAATGTTATGATTTTTCTAAGTTTTCTAGGGTTTTAAGGTACCCAAAGGGAAAAAATGTAAATCAATTCAAAAAGGCAGAAGAAATTTATGACAAAATTAAGTTAGAAACTACATGTCAAATGAAGATCAATGCAAAAAGAACCATGGTCATACCATTCTTGGTTAGGCAGAAAATAATTCTTGAAGTTAGGGTTCAAAAATGGGATTTTATGAACCCTAAATTCAATTAGAAAATGTCAAAATGATTCAAAACCAAAAAGAAATTCATGTGGATGGTATGACAATGTCTCTAAATGTTTAAAGATGCAATATGAATTTTTTGGTATTTTTTAGAAACCTAAATGATATTTTAATTAATTAATTTTCAATTAATTAAAATAAACAATTAAATGTCTAAAAAATGATTTTTTAATGCAAAAAATAAAAATAAAAATATTTTTGGGTTGAGAAAATTATTTGGAATTAAAAAACTGAATAAAAATATTTTTGAGATTTTCTAACTATTTTAAATAATCTGTGCAAAATAAATAAGAAAAATGTGAAATAAAAATGGATTAAATAAAAGTAAGCTGAATCAAAGGCTCATATTCAAAGTTTGGAGATTTTGGTTGATTGACGCGTGAATGGATGGACAGGATTCACTCTGGGTTGATTTTCATTAATTAATTAACTAATCTTTAATTAAACAGAATTAGGGTTTAATGATGGCATCTGGGCCATTCAAACACGCGGGGAAGCTCAATCCTACGGCCAGAATTCAAATAAAACCCTAAACCTAATTAAAACACTAATGACCTTCAGGTGACTGGAACAATGTTCCGATCATCTTCTCCGGCCATCCATTTTCCTATCTCACTCAAAACCTCACCCCAAACCCTCTAAAGCTCCAGAATCACTCAACAAACATCAAGGAACAAGAATCCAAGCACGAAATCCATTTATTTTCATAAACAAGCATGAATCGAATCAATCTCTTTTTAGGTCAAAAATTTAAGAGATTCGGTTCATGCTCGTTTCTTCACCATTTTCAAAAATAACAAGTTCAGTGTACTCAGGGGAACATGGGGAACATTTCTATAACTTAAAAAGAGATTTCTGGAAAAGAGTTTGAGATGGTTACCTGAGTTGGAGCTTTGAGATTCTGAGCTTTCAGGGCCTCTCCTTTGTGCAAGCCAGCTCCAATAAACCCCATGAGGATGATGTGAAGCTTGAAAAGTTTTGAGAGTGGCTGGTTTGTGTTGTGTGGTTCTGGTTTAGCAGAAATGGAGGTTTGTGTGTATGGTGATTCAGGCTGTTTCAAGGGGTGGTTTTTGTTCTATGGAGGGAGAGTGACCTGTTGGTGAGGAATTTCTGGATTTTATTAAGTTTTGAGGGAGTTTCGAAGAGAACAAGATTGTGCACCAATTTTTGAATCTGAGGTTGTGTCTGTTTTCAGGCCCCAATGCTTGCACTTATCTCTCCCATATTGTTTGAATATAATATGTAGTAGGTTCTGAATGGCTGCAAAACACTATTCCATGAGTATGGGAGTTTTGGCAAAAAAGTCAAATATGTGTCCTTGAGAGTATGGGCCATGGCAGAGGAAATCTATAGGGTGTATCTGCCTCAGCTGAGTTTGAGGATGACCCTTGGATGGTTTATGATGGACTGCAACACTTGGATTGCAAGATAACATATGTTTTGCCAATTTCCAACTTTGTGCATCTTGAAATTTTTGGTCATGGACATGTCTCATTCCAAGCTGAATTCAGGTCATGAAGTGTTACATGATGTTATTGTGATGTTTTAAGGCCAATTAGAAGTCATACCAATCCTTGGAAATCATTCTTGCAAGAATCCCTCTTTTGAGAATTTTATGAAAAAATGGCTTATGATACTTGTGATCCAAGGCATGAAACTTTGTGAATTTTGTGCAATTCTGATTTTGGCAAGTTGAAATATGTTGTAATGAGGCATAGAGGTCATTTAGAGGTCTTGAAAGTGTTTAGAACTTGAATTTGCAAAAATCCCTCTTTGGCATGAAACATGAAATTATGTGATTTTTGCCAACTTTGGAGAGCCATAACTTGAGTTCCATAATGAATTAGAACTCGTTCTTTTAATTTTAGAAAAGGGAATGATCCAATCTAAAACTTTCATGACCAACAATTTTTCATTTGAAGCATTTTTAGTTGAGAAAGAGGAGGTTGAAAAACATTCCCAAAATGGAAAGTTTACATTACAAGTCATTTCCATTTTTGGCAACTTTTGGTTTAGCTCATTTTTCTTCAATTTTATGAACTTCTAAGCACTTCAATGATCAAATAAAGACCATATAACTTAAATTTGATGAAAAATCCACTTTGGTTCCATGTTGGGGGGCCTCAGATGCCCTGATTTTGCTCTGACTTGCTCAAGAAGTTACCCAGTGATCAGATGACTTCCATAATGAATTTCTTCATCAAACTTGGTACACATGATACTTATAACATATTGAGACCAATAGAAACAAGAATGACCAAAACATTTGGAGTTATGGCCTCTGAAACCAAAACCCTAATTTCAGGTCATTTGTGTAGTTAAACCCTAGATCTGCTTCCATGCTTTGCCAGTTCTTGTGATTCTTTGACTTCCTTGATCTTTGGTGGATAAAATATGATGATTGAATATACATGGACCCTCTTGAGATGATTGAAGACCCTTGGAGTGGCTCAGAAGGATCTTGGATTGCTCAGATCACAAACCCTAGATGCAGATGAACTTGAACTAATGCAGTGAAGCAAAAATGCAATATGATGTGGTATGATTAAACTTATGTAAATGAAAAGATCACAAGACATGGTGTGAACTTAGTGAGGGCAAATTTAGGGTGTTTACAGCTGCCCCTGTTCAAGCATGAGTTAGCTGTGCAGGATGTAAGCGCCTGGCTTAACAGACAAACAAGATAACTTGTGATTGAATACCAAAGACAGTCCAAAATTTGCACTCATTGGGGAGAAGAAGAAAAGGGATATAGGTTGTAAAAGGAGAGTATAACATGTTTGTAAAGTGTGGGTGATGGAGGACGACCATCGAGCAAAGGATGACTGCTGGGGAATGGTAATGACGGGTACGGCTGACATGCTGGGGAGATAAAGAGACCACGACGGGGACGGCCATCGGGTAAGATTCTCTGGGGATAAAAATAAAGGCAATGATTGGGACGACCATCAGGTTCAGAGAATAAATGAAGTAATGATGAGGGACGATCATCAAAGGTGAAGGACAATCACCTAGCAGGGGACGGTTGCTCTTTATCATGACATAGGACAAATGTCGGTTAGAAAAAGTCAACGATGGGGACGGCCATCAGATAAGTATGATGAAGGACGATCATCAAGAGGTGAAGGACGATCACCTAGCAGGGTACGGCTGCTCTCGGGGTTTATCGTGACATAGGACGAATGTTAGATAACAAGATCAACGATGGGGACGACCATCGGATAAACTAATGAAGGAAAATCATCAAGAAGGTGAAGGACGATCACCTAGAAGGGGACGACTGCTCAATATCACGACATAGGACGAATGTCGGATATAAAAAGGTTCCAATAATGGAGACTCTGCTGGGAGAAGGATGAGGGAGGGTCATCCAAAGGTGAAGGACGATCACCTGGCAGGGTACAGCTGCCGAAAGTATCATGACATAGGACGGATGTCAGATAGAAAAGAAGTTTTGCTGGGGACTTCGCTGGGGAATAGTAAACACGGACGACATCCAAGAAATGAAAGGTATAAGTGTTTGACACTGTGTATAGATTAAAGATGCGGACGAGCATCCTTAAGATTATGATACGGGCGAGTATCGGTAAAAACAAACGTTGACGCAAGTTCAGAGATGATGGTACGGACGAGTACCAACTGGTTAACAAAGAACACAGACGAGTGTCGAATCTATGGGGAATGAGTGTATACAAGATACAGACGAGTATCTGTATAAGAAAAACAAGTATTGTAAAGTATGGGCAAGACACGGACGAGTGTTCAACTTGCTGGGGAAGGGTATGACACTGACGGGTGTCATAACAGAAAGTGTATAAGTTGTGAACTTATGAGTGTAAAAAGGAAATCCGGTGACTCGTGGGGATAGGACGACATGGACGGGTGTCTATGAGAGTGTATTGTAATAAGTGTCTGGGTAACCGCGTTGGGGAATGGTGACACGAACGGGTGTCAAAAGAGTATGTAAGTTTCAGTATCCTGCAGGGGAATGATATGACACGGATGAGTGTCGAAAAAATGTATATGAACATGTATTGTGTTTGAGAGTGTAAAGGGGACGCTTTGTCTTTCTGTGGGGAAATTGAGATGACACGGGCGAGTGCTGAGAAGGAACAATATCTTTTGGTAGAAAGTGTTCTGGCTACTTTACTGGGGAAAGATGACACAGACGAGTGTCAAAAGGAGCATGTATCTGTATTTTAGGAGTGCAAAGGGACGCTTTGGATTTTATGTATAAGGGATGTATTCTATATATTACTTGATGAAGTACCGTTGATATTTACAGGTGACTGGTTCGAACCTGACTTGGCGATCATGCAATATGTTTGATTTTTGCCGTAATGCTCCGTATTGGACGGAATGCTACGCTCTGGGGGAAAAATGATGCAAATGCTATGATTATGCAAAAGATACCGATCCGGGACTCGGGTCCCGCTGCTCGTGGAGATTTCTGACTGATCTGCTAGACAAGATATCCCAGCTGGGGATGAGATCATTGGTAGATCTGATAAAATACACGACTCTGCTTGGGGAAATAAGTCACTGATATACCTATCTTGATAATGAGGAGCCCACCTGGTGATATGGAGGCTTTCATTGCTTTGTTGTGTGGGAAATTCAGACATTGCTCTTCTGGAGAGGAGGCTGGAGCTATGTGGGGGGATGGTTCCCTGTCTAACACTCTGTTGGGAGAGGAAGGACCACTGAACGGTCTTTCTAGGGATTTTTGTGGGAATCCTGCTGAGGATGAGGATATTTGATAACTCAGTTGGGGATATGAGCACCTTTTGATGCTGCTCTGAAGAAAGATGTGCTGGAGAAGCGATGTCCGGCAACTCTGATGGGGAGAAAGCATTTCTAGTGCTGTTTGGAAGATGTGCTGAGGAAATAATGATTTAAGAACTTTGCTGGGGAAAACCTTTCATGCCCCATGTTGCGCTCTGAATACCTGCAATCCTGTTATAACAAAGAAACGCGCCAGTATCCCGAGGTATCCCTTACCAGATTCCGTCACAGGAGTTTAGACGTTCCTGGAAGTACAAAATATATTTCCTGCAAGCATGTGATTAGAGAAGCACATCTATTTTTATGCAAACGTTATATCAAGGATATCAGACATTTTTGCAAATGAAATAAAAATGTACAAGACAAAATGTGACGAAAAAAATCTGATTTTATAAATTTGTGTGCCCTGAATTGACAAATACGGTCAAAGAAACAAATCCCCTGAAATGAGGAGATTGTTACAAATTGAGAAAAATGAAGGTGCTGGCAATGTTGACGACGCTTTAGCGAGCTTCCTCTTGCTATGACTCGTATGATCTTGACGTTCTTCTCATCTTGCTTTCCTGAAGAAGGCTGATTCTGACTGATGCTTTAACCTTTCAAAACTTGCCAAGTCGTAAGTGATACAGACGAATTCAGAATCCAGTTGTTCTCTTATTCCCTTATTTTTGCGTGGATCGCCCTTTCGGGTTTTCAATCCACCGGGATACCCATTTTTGCCTACGTTGTCCAACGCGGCTTTTCAACTCAGCGGGTGTACATTTTTCTTTATTTTCCCTTATTTTTGCCCGAGTCTTTTATTCTGTTTTTGACTCGCTGGGATGCCCTATTATTGCTTGGACTTACATTCTGATTTTATGTCCAGCGGGTCATTCTATGCGAAGTATTTTTTAACTGCATCTGAATTCACAGGGGATAAGAAATCTTCACCATCCATAGTAGTGAGCATCAGTGCTCCACCAGAGAAAACTTTCTTTACTATGAACGGACCATCGTAATTTGGAGTCCACTTGTCCCTGTGGTCTGTATGAGGAGGAAGGAGTCTTTTCAGCACAAGATCTCCTACTTGGTATTCCCGAAGCCTGACTTTCTGATCGAAGGCTTTCTTCATTCTCTTTTGATACAACTGCCCATGACAGATCGCAGCTAATCTCTTTTCTTCGATCAGATTCAGTTGATTGTACCGAGAACGGACCCACTATGCTTCATTCAACTTGACATCCATCAATAACCGTAAAGAGGGTAATTCAACTTCAACATGTAGGATTGCCTCCATACCATACACAAGCTAATATGGTGTTTCCCCAGTGGATGTTCTGATTGAGGTGCGGTACCCATGCAAGGCAAATGGTAGCATTTCATGTCAGTCTTTGTAGGTGACCACCATCTTCTGCACAATCTTCTTGATATTCTTGATAGCTACCTCAACAGCGCCATTCATCTTTGGCCTGTAAGGAGAAGAATTATGGTGTTAGATTTTGAAGTCCCGACACAGTTCTGCCATCATGTTGTTGTTCAAATTGGAACCATTATCAGTAATGATTCGCACGGGCACTCCATACCGACAGATGATGTCTCTCTTTAGGAATCGGGCTACCACCTTCCTGGTAACATTTGCATACGAAGTTGCTTCAACCCACTTGGTAAAATAGTCAATGGCTACCAGGAAGAATCTGTGGCCATTTAAAGTAGTCGGTTCGATTTTCCCAATGATATCAATGCCCCACATGGCGAAGGGCCAGGGTGAAGACATCACATTCAAAGGATTCAGAGGCACATGCACTTTGTCTGCATAAATTGGGCATTTGTAGAACTTTCTGGCATAGGCACAACAGTCTCCATCCATTGTGATCCAGTAGTAACCTGATCTTAATAGCTTTTTAGCCATTGCATGTCCTCTAGCATGGGTACCGAAAGATCCTTCAAGCACCTCGTGCATCAACAAGTTTACCTATTTCTTATCAACACATCTGAGAAGTACCATGTCAAAGTTTCTTTTGTACAATGAACCATCAACATTCAGGAAGAAACTACCAGCTAGCCTTCTTAATGTCTTCTTATCATTGGATGATGCCCCAGGTGGGTATGTTTGATCCTCTAAGAAGCATTTGATGTCATAGAACCAAGGCTTATCGTCTTTAGCAATGTCTACTGAGAATACGTATACTGGTCTGTCAAGTCTGGATACTAAAATCTGAGGCACAAAATTGGCAGCTTGAACTTTGATCATGGAGGAAATGGTAGCCAGAGCATCTGCAAACTGATTTTCATCTCGAGGGATATACTCAATTCTTCATATTCAGCATCGTTGTTATTGTAGTTAAAGGTGAGTTTTGCCGAGAAAGGCATGTGAACTCCCTTATGTGTGACGAGTACTGCACCAACTCCACGACCATTCATATTAACAGCCCCATCAAACATCATTGTCCATTCTTCTTCTGGGTCAGGCCCTTCTGTGTGAATAGGCTCTTCATGATCTTTTGTTTTCAGGAACACGATGTCTTCATCAGGGAAGTCAAATATCATTGGCTGGTAATCATCAATGGGTTGCTCAGCTAGATAGTCAGACAGTACACTGCCTTTGATGGCCTTTTGAGATGTGTACTGAATGTCATACTCTGTTAGAATCATTTTCCATCTTGCAACCCTTCCGATAAGTGTTGGCTTCTCAAATATGTGATTTACTGGATCCATCTTGGAGATTAACAAGGTAGTGTGGGTCAACATATACTGCCTTAGTCGGCGAGCAGCCTACGCTAAAGCACAACAAGTTTTCTCGAGCAGTGAATAACGCTGTTCACAGTCGGTAAACTTTTTGCTTAGGAAGTATATTGCATACTCTTTTCGACCAGACTCGTCATGCTGGCCCAACACACACCTCATCGACTCTTCTAATACTGTCAGGTACATTATTAGAGGTCTTCCTTCAACTGTAGGCATAAGGATTGGAGGTTCTTGTAAGTATTCTTTGATTTTGTCAAAAGCCTTATGGCAGTCTTCATTTCACCTGACCGTTTATTCTTTTCTTAATAACTTGAACAAGGGTTCACAAGTTGTAGTGAGATGAGATATGAACCTTAAATTGTAGTTCAATCTACCTAGGAACGCCCTAACTTCTTTTTCAGTCTTTGGTGAAGGCATCTCTTGAATGGTTTTGACTTTGTTAGGGTGAACTTCAATTCTCTTTTCACTTACGATAAATCCCAGCAGCTTACCGGACCGCACCCCAAATGTGCACTTGTTGGGGTTTAACTTCAACTGGTACTTCCTTAGACGTTTGCATAGCTTCAACAAATTCACCAGGTGGTCTTCTTCTGTAAGGGACTTGGCAATCATGTCATCCACATAACATTCAATTTCTTTGTGGATCATGTCATGGAATAATGTTACCATAGCCCGTTGATAAGTGGCACCAGCATTCTTCAGTCCAAATGGCATTAACTTATAACAGAATGTGCCCCAGGGTGTGATGAAAGTTGTCTTCTCCATGTCTTCAGGTGACATCTTGATCTGATTATATCCTAAAAATCCATCCATGAAGGAGAATACCGAGAACTGAGCTGTATTGTCGACAAATACATCAATGTGAGGTAATGGGAAGACATCTTTCGGGCTAGCTCTATTCAGATCCCGGTAATCCACACACATTCATACTTTGCCATCCTTCTTAGGCATAGGTACAATGTTAGCAACCCACGACGGGTAGCTAGTTACAGCAAGGAAGTCCGCGTCCCACTGTTTTTGCACCTCTTCTTTTATCTTCATGGCCATATCCGGACGAGTACGGCGTAGCTTCTGTTTTACTGGAGGACAGTCTTCTTTTAGTGGCAGCTTGTGCATAACAATGTCGGTATCCAGACCTTGCATATCTTGATAAGACCAAGCAAAAACATCAACATACTCTCGAAGCATGTCAATAAGTTGTTCCTTCACTGAATCTTCCAGACGGACCCCGATCTTCACTTCTTTCAAGTCTTCTTCGGTACCAAGATTAACCGTCTCCACCTCCTCCTGATGAGGAGTGATAACCTTCTCCTCTTGCCTTAACAATCTGGCTAGTTCTTCAGGTAGCTCATAACCTTTTTCAACCCCTTCCTCGGCTTGATTAATTGGATTGTCGAAGTCATACGAAGTCATAGCAGTGTCATTGTCGGTGCAGTCTAGAGGGCACTCTCTGGAAGGGTTTAGATTGGTTCATTTTAGTGATCAGTTTTATCTTGTTTAGAAAAGTGAAAATGAAATTGTTATTATTTTGAAAACATTGCCATTTTATTGTTTTGTACAAAAAATGAAAAATGAAAAACAGTGAGCGGGAAAAAGAGACTCATTTGCAAAAGATGTCCTGATATTCATTAATTGATCGTTTGCACAAAATACAAGATGGCCCGATTACAAAATGAGTCCTGACATCTTGGGCAAGATGTAGGACTTGATGCATGCTTAAAGACAGGAAATAATAATTACTCTGCAGGAGTAACTCTTATAATTTCCTAGGAAGACCAGTTTGAGACTTGGTTCCCCGGGATCTTTGGACGTATCCAGTTTTCCAAGTTGCGTTCGTCTTCTTCCTCGTCTTCCAGACTGTTCACATCATCCGGGGTAAGCATTCCCCCGCTGACAAATTTGGGCTCCGTTGCAGCCTCTGGTTGATCTTGTCGAGTTGGTCTGTAACCCAACTGTCGCTCCCACCAAATGAGGCCATGTCAAATGGGGTACAGACGCGAACGGTCGACGAAAAGGAGAGAACACACAAGGGTGAACTGAAAAGAAAAGAGTCGCCAGCTAGGCATTTTTATCCCGAAGGAAAGGTAATGCTGCATAGACCTAGAAGAGATGGATAAGACGGTTGCGAACCAGAGAAACTGAGAAAGGGGGTTGGTTACAACATGGGAAGGTATTAGCACCAGATTGTCCGCCGTACTCGACGGGATCCACGCTTGAAAGATTTGTGTTTAAAGGGGTAGTGTCAGTGCAATTTATGTATCAAAGCTGGAAAAGAATGCTAGTGTCAGTGCAAAAGAAATGTGAAGTTTCAGTGCAATAGGAGAGTGCAATGCTCAAGACAATGAAGCTAAAAGGATAATGCTGGAGGAGGGGGAATATACAGAGACTTTTGTTCGATAACTGTTAAGTTATGCCTACGTATCCTCTCGTGCAATGAGGAAGTCAGAACACCGTAGTTCGACTCAAAGAGACTGAAAGATAAATTGACTTGTGAACTGCCTACTTGTCTATGCTCAAGTGTATGACCTGTCTAGCTCAGGTGCAAACTGTCTTGCATTAGACGGAAGAAGAAAGTTCTCGTTTGTGAGTGAATGAGGTGAGAAAAGACTCCCGGAGGAGATGATTATTGTTTGTTTTTGTGTTTTCAATCTTTTATTGCTTTTTGGAGTTTATTATAAGAAAATAAGCTTAAGCCTAAACCAAGGATTAGTAAAATCATCACATCCTCCCTCTGATTAGGGGTAATGAGAATACCTTAAGTATGAAGTAAGCACCTCACACTTAATCACCATGATGTAGGATTAAGATCATTAACCTACTTGCAATTATTTAGATGCTTTTGGAATTTTTGTTTAGTGTTAAGTAATGAGTTTAAGCCATAATCAAAGATTTAATGGACCCATTACACCATCCTAATAGAAGGATGATAGATGAGAAATTTAAGCTGAGGAAGGCTCCTCAACTTAATCCTTGGTTAGGGATTAACCTCATGATAAAACAAAGCCTTTATTAAGTGGATTTTTGTTAATGATAAGATTAAGAAGTGGATTTTATGGTTTGTAAGACAACTTGAGGGGGAGTTGTCCATTAACACTAGGGTTAGTCCTTCTTAACCAATTAAGGAAGAATTAGAACCCTGATGCAAGGCCCAAGTTACAAGCCTGATGTCTTAGTGATTATTAGGTGAATTGATTAAAGGATTTAAACACATTAAGGGTTTAACACTTAGGATTAAAGTTATACACTCCATCCTAATAGAAGGATACAGGCATAACCCTAATCACAAAGCCTTAAAGCCTTAAGGGTTTAGTCCTTGATTAAGAGATGAGAAGAGAAGACACAAAGATGACACAAAGGTAAAACTAATAGGGGGACTAATCGAACCCTAATTTTTATCAACTTGGTTGTTCCTAGGGTTTATGAGGCTTGCAAGAAATCTTCAAAAGAGAAGCCACCAAGGAAAAAAGCAAATGGAAGGAAAAAAAGCAGAAGAAGCAAGACAACTTACTTCATTTAAGAAGATAAGTTGCTTGAAGAAAGAGGGAGAGGAGGGAGCATGAATGAGCAAGCTCACTCTAATCCACAAATAAAATGCAGAAATGGATGCATAAGAGAGATGAGAAAAGATTATGAGAAGTGAAGGCAAATTCACTTCTCAAACACTTACCACCTGAAAAGTTAGCAACAAGGAATGAAATAAAATGAAAGTGAGATGAGATGCAAGGATGCCAACCAAAATCAGAAGCATATCATGAGACAAATGATGCTATGGGATGGTATGAAATCATGTCATGTGATGTGGATGGTTATACAAGCAAGGAGGATGCAAATGAAACATGTAAGAACCATGGAAGTACATGAATGCATATGACATGAAATGAAAGCAAAAGCATGGCAAATGAATGATGCAATGATCAAACATGATTCCAATATGTCTTAGGGTGCCTTATGTGTCATGTGGATGCACAAAGTGTCATGGTATGTTCATGTATGCAAGCTTATGCAAGATGGTTGCAAATGAAGGCAAAAATTAGGGTTTACATACAATATGCAATGCAAAAATTCAAAATCAGAAGAAAATGACATGATAAAAAAATGAAAATGGTATCAAAGGTACCCTAAACCTATACAAGTTCATTGCCCAAAGGAGGAGACCTAAATCCTAACCTAATGGAAGTTATAATTTTCTCAAGTTTGCTAGAGTTTTAAGATACCTTACAATGAAAAATGCAAAACAAATTGAAAATGAAAGATAAATTCAAACCAATTTTATCCTAGAAACTATATGACATGAGGAATACAATGCAAAAAGAACTATCACCAATCTCTTCATGGTTAGGCAGAAAGGATTTTTCTAAGTTAGGGTAAAAATATTGACTTTTAAGAACCCTAAATCCAAAGAAAAATGTCAAAATAGTTCAAGAACCAAAAAGAAATTTGTGTGAAGGGTTTGATAATGTTTCTAAATGTATCAAGATGCAATGTGATTTTTTTGGTGATTTTTAGAAACTTAAATGGTATTTTAATTAATTAATTCCCATTAATTAATTAAAATAAACATTTAAATATTTTAAAAATACGAATTTTATGCAAAAAATAAAATAAAAATTATTTTCAGAATGATAAAAATATTTGAAAGGGAAATGAAAAAGATGAAATTTTTTGAAAGGGTTTTGCTATTTTTAATAAAATGCACAAAGAAATGCAATTAAAATGAAATTAAATTGTGAATTAATGGAAGTATGTTGATCCAGTGTTCCAGATTTGAACGAGAAAGGGAGGGAATTGACTTCGTGCGCTATCCATGGGTCAGAATTAAAAACTACGCTAATTACACAATTAAACCCTAATCTGAACCCTAATCACTTTCAGGTGACCGGAACAGTGTTCCGGTCATCTTCTCCGACTAGCCTCTCATCCAATCTCCCTCAATACGCAACCCCAAGCCCTTAAACTCTCCAGAAATGATCCCCACCCCATTCTAAACAAGAATCAGCCATCAAACAGAATTTATTTCACATGAACAGAGAGATTCGAAGCAAAACGGAAAATCTTTCAGAAATTTCAGAAGCTTCATACATGCTTAAAACTAAATCATTTTCAAAACCTAAAGGTGCAGTGTGATCAGTGAAGCATGGAGAACAATATAAGAACTGAAGAAAGCATTTCTGGAAAAAATGTTCTTGGTGATACCTGAACTGAAGCATTCGAAAATGGCACTGGCTGGCTGCTTCTTTGCTTCAAATTAGCTCCAATGATCCTCCTGAAGAGTTTGTGATGCTTGGTTGGAGTTTATATGGCCTCTAAGTGATGTTGGCTGAAACTCAGTTCAAGAAATGTCAAAATCGTGTTTTTGATTCAGGGTGTTTCAAGGCATAATGAGGGGTGGGAAATGGTCAGTGATGATTGTGGAGTTGTTGTATGGATTTTGTTTGGAGGTTTGAAGCTTGTGCGCTGAGTTTTGAAGGCTCATGGAAGTTTTAGGGATTTTGTGTATGCTGAGAAATCTCAAGTGTTAGGCTGAAATGTTATATGTTTTGGCTTGGTTTTGATTCACATAATAAGCTGTGATAGGTCAGAGGGTGGGTGGTGGCCTATGTTGATTGGTATGGGCAAGTTGCAAAAATGTCAACATGACTTGTACTTGAGGTATGGGCAAGAACACAGCTGGTCCTTGGGCATGTCCATGCGCAGCTGACTTCATGGATGTCCACAAATCCATTCTTGAGGCAATTCAGCAAGAGAGAAGAAAGTTATGGGGTGTTTTGCAATTATGTGATGTTTTGGCCCCTTTAAGAAATCTTGATGTTCAAGGCATGAAACTTGGGATTTCTTTGTGCAATTCTGAATTATAGGTCATGTATGATGTTTGTGCAATGCTTAGAAGTCAATTAGGAGTCACATTTGGCTTTGGCAAGTGTTTTTGCAAACTTCCCTCTTTGGTGCATAAGTGAAACTTTGTGATTTTTCCCAACTTTGCAAGGCCATAACTTGAGTTCTATGATGAATTCGATCAATTTCTTGTACTTTTTGAAAAGGGAATGATACAATCTACAACTTTCATGACCAAGAATTTTTCATTTGAAGCATTGTTGAATCAAAAAGAGGAGGTTGAAAAACTTTCCCAAAATGGCAATTTTGCATTACAAGTCACTTTCCCAAAATGGCAACTTTGCAAATGGCTTGAAATTCTTTAATTTTGTGAGCTTCTAACTTCTTCTAAGATCAAATAAAGATCATATACACCCAAAATGATGGAGAAGACCCTTTGGTTGGATGATTGGGGGCCTCAGATGCCCTGATTTTGCATTGACTTGCTCAAGAAGTCATCTATTGATCAGATGCCTTCCCCATTGAATTTCTTCATGAAAATTGGTATGCATGATCCCCATAACATATAATGACCAATAGAAACAAGAATGAGCAAAATATTTGGAGTTATGGCCTCTGAAACCAAAACCCTAATTTTAGGTCATCTGTGCAGTTAAGCTTGGCTCTGCTTCCATGCCTTTCTCAGTTCTTGTGATTTTCTGACTTCCTTGATCTTGGGAGGATATAATATGATGATTGAACATACATGGAACCTCTTTAGATGATTGATGACCTTTGGAGTGCCCAAATAGCTCAGGGATTGCTCAAATCACAAACCCTAGATGCAGATGACTTTGAAACCATGCAGTGAAACAAAAGTGCAATATGAGATGATATGATCGAACTTATGCAAATGGAAAGATCATAAGCCATGATGTGAACTTAGTGAGGGAAAATTTTGGGTGTTTACAGTTGCCCCTATTCAAGCATGAGTTTGCGGTGCAGGATGTAAGCGCCTGGCTTATCAGACAAACAAGATAACTTGTGGTTGAATACCAAAGACAGTCCAAAATTTGCACTCACTAAATGAAGAAGAAAATGGATATAGATTGTAAAAGGAAAATAAATTATGATTATGAAGTGCAGGCGACGGAGGATGACCGCCGAGCAGAGGACGACTGCTGGGGATAATGAAATGGCGGGGACGACCGACATGCTGGGGTGATGGAAGTATCATGATGGGGACGGCCATCAGGTTTATAAAGTAAAGAGTAAGAAACGATGGGGATGGCCACCGGGTTAATGAAATCAAAGGTGAAGGACGATCACCTAGCAGGGGACGGCTACTCTGTTGGGAATAAGGATGAGGGACGGTCATCTAAGGTGAAGGACGATCACCTGGCAAGGTACGGTTGCCAAAAGTATCACGACATAGGACGAATGTCGGATAGAAAAGGTCGTCAATAGGGACGACCATCAGATAAAATGATGAAGGACGATCATCAAGATGTGAAGGACGATCACCTAGCAGGGTACGACAGCTCTCGGGGTTTATCATCACATAGGACGAATGTCAGATAACAAGATCAACAATGGGGACGACCATCGGATAAGAGTGATGAAGGACGGTCATCAAAAGGGTGAAGGACGATCACCTAGCAGGGGACGGCTGCTAAAATATCACGACATAGGACGAATGTCGGATAGGAAGGGGTTCCAATAATGGAGACTCCGATGGGGGAATGATGACATAGGACGAATGTCAGATAGAAAGGAAATTTTGCCAAGAATTTGCTGGAAACTCTTCTGGGGAATAGTAGATACAGACGAGTGTCTACATTTAATGAGAGAAAGGTATAAGTGTTTCGACTCTGTGTATAGATTTAAGATGCGGACGAGCATCCTTAGGACCATGATACGGACGAGTATCGGTAGAAACAAATGTTGACGCATGCTCAGAGATGATGATACAGACGAGTATCAACTGAGTAACAAAGAATACGGACAAGTGTCGACCCTGAGGGGAAATAGACGGTGTATACAAGATACGGACGAGTATCTGTGTGAATAAACATGAGTGAGACACAAACGAGTGTTCAACTTGCTGAGGAGAGTGTGACATGGACGGGTGTCAAAAGAGGAAATGTATAAGTATATTACAAAAAAATGTTTGGGTTTACAAAGTGTTTAGGCAACTATGCTGGGGATATGACACAAACGAGTGTTAAGAAGTATCCGTTATGTGGAAGTATCTATTTGTAGAAAGTGTCATGGCGACTTTCTGGGGAAAGATGACACGGACGAGTGCCAAAAGGAGCATGCATCCATATTTTTGGGAATGTAAAGAAAATGCTTTGATATTCTGCCGGGGAATTTGAGTGGTATCCTGTATGTTGTTGATGGTATGTCAGTATTCACAGGTGACTGATTCAAAACATGGCTTGTGATTATGTAATATGTTTGATTTTTGCCGTAATGCTCCGTATTAGACGGAATGCTACGCTCTGGAGGAAGATATGATGCGAATGCTATGATTATGCAAAAGATACCGATCCGAGATTCGTATCCTGTTGCCGTAGAGATTTCTGACTGATCTGGTTTTGAAAGAACATCCCAGCTGGGGATGAGATCACTAGTAGAACTGATATATGATTCTGCTCGGGGAAGTAAGTCACTGCCAGACCTTTCTTGGTAATGAGAAGCCCAGCTGGGGTCTGCGGAAGCTTTCGTCACTTCGCTGTGAGATCTTCAACATTGCTCTTCTGGATAGAGGTTGAGACTCTGTGGGGAGATGGCTCCTTGTTTAACACTCGGCTGGGGAGGAATGATCATCGAACGATCTTCCTAGAGATGTCTATGAGGATCCTTCTGAGGATGAGGAGACCTGCAATTCAGCTAGGGAGTAAGCATCTCTGGTGCTGTTTGGAAGATGTGCTGAGTAAGTAATGATTGGGGAGGAGCCTTCATGCCCCGCGTTGTGCTTTGCATACTTGAAATCCTGTTATGACAAAGAAAACATACAAGTACCTCGAGGTGTCTCTTACCGGATTCCATCATAGGAATTTAGACACTCCCGGGAGCAAATACATTTCCCGCTAGCATGTAATTTAGAAAAGACGCACATGTATTTATGCGATCATTATATTAAAGACATCGGACATTTTTTGCAAATAAAGATAAAATATACGCGACAGCGTGTGACTGAAAATCTGATTTTATTAATTTGTGTGCCCTGAATTGGCAAGTACAGTCAAAGAAACAAGTCCCCTGAAATGAGGAGATTGTTACAAATTGAGAAACAAAAAGGTGATGGCAATGTTGATGACGCTTCAGTGTGTTTCCTTTTTTGCTATGACTCGTATGACATTGACGTTCTTCTCATCCCGCTTCCTGAAGACGGCTGATTTTGACCGATGCTTTAACCTTTCGAAGTTTTCCATGTTGCGAGTGATACAGAAGAATTCAGAGTGCAGTTGTTCGCTTATTCCCTGATTTTGCGTGGATCGCCCTTTCGGGTTTTCAATCCACCGGGATACCCATTTTTGCCTGAGTTATCCAATGCGGCTTTTCAACTCAGCGGGTGAACACATTTTTTATATTTATTTTCCCTTATTTTTGCCCGAGTCTTTTATTCTGTTTTTGACTCGCCGGGATGCCCTATTTTTGCATGGACTCACATTCTGATTTTATGTCCAACGGGTCATTTTATGCGAAGTATTTTTTAACTGCATCTGAATTCACAGGGGACTGGAAGTCTTCACCATCCATAGTACTGAGCATCAGCGCTCCACCAGAGAAAACTTTCTTTACTATGAACGGACCATCATAATTCGGAGTCCACTTGCCCCTGTGGTCTGTATGAGGAGGAAGGAGTCTTTTCAGCACAAGATCTCCTACTTGGTACTCTCGAAGTCTGACTTTCTGATTGAAGGCTTTCTTCATTCTTTTCTGATACAGCTGCCCATGACAAATTGTAGCTAATCTTTTCTCTTCGATCAGACTCAATTGCTCGTATCGGGATCAGACCCATTCTGCTTCATTCAGTTTGACATCCATTAGTACCCGCAAGGAGGGTAACTCAACTTCAACAGGTAGGACTGCCTCCATACCATACACAAGTTGATACAATGTTGCCCTAGTGGATGTTCTAATTGACGTACGGTACCAATGCAAGGAAAATGGTAGCATTTCATGCCAGTCTTTGTATGTGACCACCATCTTCTGCACAATCTTCTTGATATTCTTGTTAGCTGCCTCCACAGTGCCATTCATCTTTGGTCCGTAAGGAGAAGAATTGTGGTGTTGGATCTTGAAGTCCCGACATAGTTCTGCCATCATTTTATTGTTCAAGTTGGAACCATTATAAGTAATGATTCGCTCGGGCACTCCATACCGACAAATGATGTCTCTTTTCAAGAATCGGGCTACCACTTGCCTGGTAACGTTTGCGTACGAGGCTGCTTCAACCCACTTGGTAAAATAATCAATGGCTACCAGGATGAATCTGTGGCCATTTGAAGCAGTCAGTTCAATCTTGCCAATCATATCAATGCCCCACATGGCAAAGGGCCAAGGTGAAGACATCACATTCAAAGGATTCGGAGGCACATGCACTTTATCTGCATAAATCTGGTACTTATGGCATTTCCTAGCATACGCACAACAGTCTGCATCCATTGTGATCCAATAATAGCCTGATCTTAACAATTTTTAGCCATTGCATGTCCTCCGGCATGGGTACCAAAAGATCCTTCGTGCACCTCGTGCATCAACAAGTCTGCTTCTGTCTTATCAACGCATCTGAGAAGTACCGTATCAAAGTTCCTCCTGTACAAAGATCCATCAGTATTCAGGAAGAAACTACCAGCTAGCCTTCTTAATATTTTATTATCACTGGATGATGCCCCAGGTGGATATGTTTGATCCTCCAAGACGCATTTGATGTCATGGAACCAAGGCTTATCATCTTTTGCAAGGTCTGCAGAGAGTACGTATGCTGGTCTATCAAGTCTGGATACTAAAATCCGAGGCACAAAGTTGGCAGCTTGAACTTTGATCATGGATGAAATGGTATCCAGAGCATCTGCAAACTGATTTTCATCTCTAGGGATATACTCAAGCTTGACTGTAGTGAAGAATGTGAGTAACCTCCTTGTATAATCCCGGTATGGAATCAGATGCTCCTGGTGAGTATACCATTTACCATTGGTTTGATTGATTACCAAAGCTGAATCTCCGAATACAGTTAAAGTCTTGATCCTGAGGTCAATGGCTTCCTCAAGACCCACGATGCAAGCTTCGTATTCAGCTTCGTTATTAGTGCAGTTAAAAGTGAGTTTTGCCGAGAAAGGCATGTGAACTCCCTTAGGTGTAATGAGTACTGCACCAACGCCATGACCATTCATATTAACAGCCCCATTAAACATCATTGTCCATTCTTCTTCTGGGTCAGGCCCTTCAGTGTGAATAGGCTCTTCATGATCTTTTGCTTTTATGAACATGATGTCTTCATCAGGGAAGTCAAATCTCATAGGTTGGTAATCATCAATGGGTTGCTCAGCAAGATAATCAGACAATACACTGCCTTTTATGGCTTTCTGAGATGTGTATTGAATGTCACACTCTGTGAGGATCATTTGCCATCTTGCAACCCGTCCGGTAAGTGCTGGCTTCTCGAATATGTACTTGACTGGATCCATCTTTGAAATCAATAAGGTAGTGTGGGTCAACATATACTGCCTTAGTCGGCGAGCAGCCCACGCTAAAGCACATCATGTTTTCTCGAGCAGTGAATAACGTTGTTCACAGTCGGTAAACTTTTTGCTTAGGTAGTATATTGCATACTCTTTTCGACCAGACTCGTCATGCTGGCCCAACACACACCCCATTGACTATTCTAATACTGTCAGGTACATTATTAGAGGTCTTCCTTCAACTGGAGGCATAAGGATTGGAGGCTCCTGTAAGTATTCCTTGATTTTGTCAAAAGCCCTCTGGCAGTCTTCATTCCACCTAACTGTTTGTTCTTTTCTTAACAACTTGAACAAAGGTTCACAGGTTGCAGTAAGGTGAGATATGAACCTCGAAATGTTGTTCAACCTACCTAGGAACCCTCGAACCTCTTTCTCAGTCTTTGGTGCAGGCATTTCTTGAATGGCTTTGACTTTGTCAGGGTCAACTTCAATCCCTTTCTCACTTACAATAAATCCCAGCAGCTTACCTGATCGCACCCCGAATGTGCACTTGTTGGGGTTTAACTTCAATTGGTACTTCCTTAGACGCTTGAATAATTTCAACAGATTCACCAGGTGGTCTTCTTCTGTGAGGGACTTGGCAATCATGTCATCCACATAACATTCAATTTCTTTATAGATCATGTCGTGGAATAATGTTACCATAGCCCGTTGATAAGTGGAACCAACATTCTTCAGTCCGAACGACATTACCTTATAACAGAATGTGCCCCAGGGTGTAATGAAAGTTGTCTTCTCCATGTCTTCAGGTGACATCTTGATCTGATTATATCATGAAAATCCATCCATGAAGGAGAACACCGAGAACTGAGCCGTATTGTCGACCAATACATCAATGTGAGGTAATGGGAAGTCATCTTTCGGGCTGGCTCTATTCAGATCCCGGTAATCCACACACATCCTTACATTTCCATCCTTCTTAGGCACAGGTACAATGTTAGCGACCCACGGCGGGTAACTAGTTACAGCAAGGAAACCGGCGTCCCACTGTTTCTGTATCTCCTCTTTTATCTTCATTGCCATATCCGGGCAATTACGGTGCAACTTCTGCTTTACTGGCGGACAGTCTTCTTTCAGAGTCAACTTATGCATAACAATGTCGGTGTCCAGACCTAGCATGTCTTTATAAGACCAAGCAAAAACATCCACATACTCCCGAAGCATATCAATAAGTTGTTCTTTCACTGAATCTTGCAGACAGGCCCCGATCTTAACTTCTTTTAGGTCTTCTTCTATACCAGGATTAATTGTTTCAACCTCCTCCTGATGAGGAGTTATAACCTTCTCCTCTTGTCTCAACAACCTGGCTAGCTCTTCAGGTAGTTTATAATCTTCTTCAACCCCTTCATCAGCTTGATTAATCAGATTGTGAAAGTCATACAAAGTCATAGCAGTGTTGTTGTCGGTGCAGTCTGGAGGGAACTCTCTGCAAGGGTTTAGATTTGTTCATTTTAGTGATCAATTTTATCTTGCTTAGAAAAAAAAGTGAAAATGAAGTTTATTATTTTGAAAAACATTGCCATTTCATTTTTGTACAAAAAATAAAAAATGAAAAACAGTGAGCGGAAAAAGAAAAGACTCATTTGTAAAAGATGTCCTGGTATTCATTAATTGATCGTTTGCACAAAATACAAGATGGCCCGATTACAAAATGAGCCCTGACATCTTGGGCAAGATGTAGGACTTGATTCATGCTTAATGACAGGAAATAATAATTACTCTGCAGGAGTAACTCTTATAATTTCCTGGGAAGACCAGTTTGAGACATGGTTCCCAGGGATCCTTGGACGTATCCAGCTTTCCAGGTTGCGCTCGTCTTCTGACTCATCTTCCAAACTATTCACGGCATCCGCGGTGAGCACCCCCCTGTTGACAAACTTGGGCCCCTTTGCAGCCTCTAGTTGATCTTGTCGAGTTGGTCTGTAACCCAACCCGAATCAGTCTTCTTTCTTCTCAACTGGCAGCAGCTTGCCCCGGCCTTGAGCAATACCCTCCTCAACAACCTTCCGGGCTTGTTGATATGAGGTGATGGAAGTCCCCAGTACAGCAGATGCTTCATTAATATTCAAGGCCTCAAACCCTTGACTCATGGTTTCATGGATCTCCCCATCCATTTCAATGTATTTGAAAGTAGCCAGCTAGCTAACAAAGATATCCTCCTCCCCACATATAGTAATGACTTGGCCTTCCCACTCGAATTTTAACTTCTGGTGAAGGGTTGACGTCACGGCGCCAGCGGCGTGGATCCATGGTCTACCCAATAGATAGCTGTAGGCAAGCTGTATATCCATCACAAAGAAGGTCGTTTTGAAAACCTGTGGGTTAATTATTATAGGCAACTCTATCTCTCCCAGAACTGATCTCTTAGAACTGTCAAAGGCTCTTACTACCAAGTTTCTTGGGAATAGTGCCAATCCGTCATACTCCAGCTTCACAAGGGCTTTCTTGGGCAGGACATTGAGGGATGACTCTGTGTCTACCAGTACATGAGAAAGAACTGCACCCTTACACTCTAAGGTAATGTGCAAAGCCTTGTTGTGATTGTGACCCTCTGTTGTCAGATCAGCGTTGGTAAATCCTAGTCCATGACTAGCGTTGACATTTCCAACCACAGCTTCTAACTGATTGACGGTAATCTCCTCTGGCACATAAGCTGCGTGCAGGACTTTTGATAGTGCGTTCCGATGAGCCTCAGAGCACATTAGCAATGATAGTATGGAGGTCTTGGAAGGCGTTTGGTGAAGCTGGTCTACCACCTTGTAATCACTCTTCTTGATGATCCTCATGAATTCATCAACCTCTTGGTCAAAAGGAGTCTTCAGAGTTTCTTTAACAACTGGTTCTTCTTGCACCATGCTCTTCCCTTTTGCCTTAGCGGCAGCTTCTGCTTCAGCAATGGGTCTTGGTATTTGCGAGGCAAAGAGACGTCCGCTTCTAGTGAAGCCTCCGCCTCCCCCCACATTGTCTATCTGAGGCGAAGAAGTTGATGACCCTAAAGTGATCTTCTGCCCCTCGCAGTATAGATCTGAGCCATAATGCCAAGGGATGGCATTATTGCTTTCGTAAGGAACTGGCCCAGGCACTGTGATAGTGACCGGACTGATATCAGCTGCAGAGGGGACCACAATGGTGTGTGGATCATAATATATGGTAACTGGAGCTCTGACAGGAGCAACATTTTGTTGCGAGTTGTTGGCAGGAACATTTGTGGGATCATAGTATATCGTAACTGCTGAGACACTTTCATTAACTGTTGCTGATGTTGTAGCCGGTACTGTTGACTGGATGGGTGTTGAAGTTGTAGTAGGAGCTGATGGAGTAATGGGTGTTGTTGTTGTAGAAGGAATGGTGACTGAACTTGTATCTGTTGAAGTGATTGACTGAGCAGTTGTTGGAGTTGTAGTAGAATATGTTGGAACAATGGTTGCTGACGTTGTAGGAGTATCTGTTATTGTTGATGAAGGAATTGTTGTAGTTGTAGTTGCTGTTGTCGTAATCTGAAGGATGCCATCCTTAATAAGACCATCTATGCTGTTTCTCAGTCTCTCACATCCATTAACAGCAATGTTGCAATATCTACAGCCGAGCTCACATCCGGGGAACACTTGGCATTCTAACAGCTGGGCTTTGATTTCAACCAAGGGTGTTCGGATTTGTGAAACACTACTAATCAATGTGGATGGTTTTCCCTCCTCAATAGCATTAATCCTAGGCCCGTTGTGACTAGGCATTGGATTTCTTGTGACGTTCGGGGGAGGTGCAAAATTAAGAGCTTTTGAGTCCACCAGATCTTGGACTTTCATTTCTGGGGCCCTGCATTTTTTAGTATTATGCCCCGGTGCGTTTGAGTGGAAAGCACACCTGGCATTTGCATCATAGTTCTTTGGAATATTAAGAGAATATAGAGGTGC
This sequence comes from Lathyrus aphaca, assembly GCA_963966055.1. Taxonomy (NCBI): domain Eukaryota; kingdom Viridiplantae; phylum Streptophyta; class Magnoliopsida; order Fabales; family Fabaceae; genus Lathyrus; species Lathyrus aphaca. The sequence continues at coordinate 278,402,763 of OZ014519.1, read as the reverse complement.
CAATGTCCTTAACTCAACTAGGTTGAGCTTCAGGAGTTGTGGCAAGAGTGCAGCATACGACATTGGAATTGGGTCAATCATCCTGTTTGCTTGTGATGGCCTTTGTTGGAAAGGACGCTGCTGCTGGTTGTTATTACTGTTGTTGTAGGTTCTCTGTTGCGGAAAATGGGATTGTTGCCGATAGTGAGATTGTTGTTGATACTGTGGTTGTTGTTGTTGAGGATACAATGGTATTTGTGGAAGTGGAGCTGGGATGGTAGCATCTGCTACTGACCGGTGAGCATACTGAGGCCTGCCCCTGCTTGCATGAATGGAATTAGTTTCACCTGCCCTTTGGGGTCCTGCGAATGGTTTTCTTGGATTGCTGGAAGAACTAGCACCACTGTCGGAGATCTTGCCCATCTTCAAGAGACTTTCAATTCTCTCACCAGCTATGACTACGTCATCAAAACTGGTAGAGGAGAAAGAAGCAAGCCTATCAATATAAGTCCCTTGCAATGTATTCATAAACATGTCAGCCATCTCCCTCTCTGACATGGGTGGTTGAACAGCAGCAGCAAGCTGTCTCCATCTTTGAGCATACTCCCGGAAGCTCTCTCTAGAAGATTGAGACATTCCCATTAGGAGGGTCCTATTGGGAGCCATGTCCAGGTTGTATTGATACTGACGGATGAAAGCCTCGGCCAAATCCTTCCAACATCTTATGGTGGCCCTAGACAAATGTGAATACCAATCTCTTGAAGCCCCCGTCAGACTGTCTTCAAAGTAGAACATCCACAACTTTTCATCCATAGTATAAGCTTTGAGCCTTCCCAAGAAAGACTGCAGGTGAGTGCGAGGAAAGGAGGTACCATTGTACTTTTCAAAGCATGGGGGTTTGAATTTGTGGGGAATTCTCACCCCATCTACTAGTCCCATATCCATCACATCGAAGCCCAATGAATTTTGAGAATCCAAAGATCTTAACTTTTCAGCAATCTCGTCCAATCTTCTATCATATACCTCATCCCTAGCTCCTATAACAGTAAATTGTTCTCCTTGAGGGTCCTCCTACAAGATTTGGCCCCCAGCAGTGTTACCTTGAACATTCCTCGGGATGTTAACCTCTGGATCCAGATGAGGTCCATATACTGGTGGGTCAATACGAGGTTGGCCCTGTTCATTGTTGCTAGTTCCTCCTGTTCCAAGATGAGGCTCTTCAGGAGTTTGTCTTTCCACCAGCTCTCTTAACCTTTCTTGACTCTGGGCTAAGCCAGTCATCACTGCCATGAACTGAGACATCTGATTTCTCATCTCCACTCTCTCATTGGCCATCTGGTTTCTGACCTCAGACAGGTCCTGGTGTACTTGTTCCATTTGAATGCCGGGAAGGTTGTTACGAGTTGGGTACCGGTGCGTGCGGTTGACAGGGAACACTCGGCAACGAGCAATGTTTCCTGAGATCACAACAAAGTTAGAAACAATAATAATAACGAAACCTACAAAACAAAAACAAAATTAGTATGTAATGCAGTATGCTTATTTGTTTTCCAAGTTATCCGGTTTGGTTCTTGGTTTTGACCTTTCCAGACCTCGAGGAAGATGCTTGATGTTGTTGAGAGAAAGCCCAAATGAAAAACAAACTAAAATATATCACAAATGGTGAACAATACATTGTTTATTTTACAATACATGCCCCTGAAGGGTCAAAACATAACAAAAGAAAAGTACATCAAATGGAAACAAACAACAAGCAAAGGATCAGACATCCAGCCCAAACTCATCCTCTCTGACCTCCTTCAGGAGGGCCTCAGTAACCGGACCAGCTGGGTGCTCTGTAATGGTCCTAATGAGGAGGTTCCTGGTGGCAATAGCAGTAGTCAACTTCTTATGCCTGTCTTGGTCCTTTGATCTCTTCAATCCTGCTCTGAGCTTCAACTCTGAAATCTCCTTCTGGGCTTCCAACAAAGCTTCCTGCTGCTTCTTCTCATTTGCCTCTAGCTGTTCAATCTTGGCTTGAGTCTTCTGGTCTTCTTGTGTACGGGCTTCAGTGATCTTGACCCACCTAGCCTGACTCTCTTGCAGATAGTGCTCAGCCCTAGCTTTCTGAATCTTAGCCTCCTTGCAGGCATTCTTCAATATCTGTTCTCCAGCCCTTGCTTTCCTTATGTAGTCTTTTGTCCTTTCAATTTTGGTCAGATGCTCAACCTTGAGTTTCTACAATCTCTCAATGTCCAGACGACCATCACTCCTCTCCCAAAGAGTTTTCTTTAAAGCCTCAGATAACTTCTCATTCCTTTCCTTCAGCTTCTCAAATTCTTCTAGGCTGACAGTTGCTGCTGGCTGTACAGTAGATGGTCCAGGCATGTCTTCCAAGGTGAAAGGAATCCTGGTAATCTGAGCTCTAGCACAAGACCAGTCATAATACTGAGCTGAAGCAACATTGTTACATCTTCCAAGAATAACAACCCCTTTTGTCTGGATGTTGTCCCAAGCCCAGGATTCTTGTCTGACAACAGTTGAATTAGGTTGCACTTCACAATACAGGGTCTCATCTAAATCCTGTCCTCTAGGAGGGTGAACTAAGGCATAACCCAATTGTCTCTTAAACAGTAAAGGATTGTAGTTGATGTAACCCTTTACTCCTATCAGAGGCACATTTGGGTACTATCCACAGCTGGTGATAATGTCTTTGCCTTTGGTGCTCTGGGTGCACCATCTGATATCATCTGAAGTCAAAGCAATGAGCCTCTTGGCCCAATTCTTCTGTTGGTGTGGGTTCAAGAAGGCATCTGATTTAGGCAGGTGTCTGAGCAGCCAGGTGTAAAACAAAGGAACACAAAATCTTACCAACTTCCCCCTTTGTTTCTCATTCCTCTGATGGATGGAATAATAGAAATCTCTCAGCAATGTAGGTACTGGGTTCTTCAGGAGAAACAAATGGATGGCATTCCTACTGAAAAATTTGGGCTCATCTGCAAACAATATAACCACATATATGCTGAGGGCTAACAGTGCACAGACTGCCCTCCATTCTCCCAATGAAGCCTTCAAGATAGCTTGAGAAACCAAGAAGTCCAAGTGAAAACCAGGGATCCCAGCCTTTGTGGTCATACTTTGTTCAATCAGTGCAGGTTCCAAGTACAGTGCCCTTGCTATCTCTTCATTCCTAGGAGAAGTCAATTCTGGGTTGAAGGGGATTCCACCTCTGACAGGCACTCCAATCAACAAAGAGAATTCTTCCAGTAGAGGCCCTAACTGGAAGTCTGGAAAGGTGAAACATCTCAAAGGAGGGTCATAGAACTGTAAGCATGTGTGGATCATGCTCCTTTGAGAGGGGTCAAAGACCACAACCATATCTAGGATACCTCCATAGTGTTCTCTAAACAATGGGATGTGGTCAGGTGTGATGAGTGACTGGACTTGCCTGATACCAGTCAATACAGGCTCAAAAAAGTGGTAGGATATGTTGCTCTTCCTGGGAGTAGTCATGAGTGCTGATGAAGAAGCTGAAGATGAGTGCTGATGAAGATCACAAACTAAGACTGGAGATAAGTCTCTGATAGACTGATGCTGGTGAGGGTGGAAATAACTGAAGCAGATAACTGATGGAGACAGTTGAAGTAGAGGTCTATGCAGATGAAGGGGTCAAAACCAAAACCAAGATACAATGAAGTGGATACCCTGAAAAGCAAATAAACAAATGTTAAATGATGCAATGATGAATATGCAAATGATATGCAATGGTTTGTGATCAAGCTGGATCTGATTATTTGTCTTGATACAAGGTCCATATATGTTCAAAAGTCCAGATGAAGGCTTGAGAATCCAGTAACCAGGGTGGGGGACTCAAATAAAGAGTCACATGTCCAGGGTTAATCACAAGAACTGTCCAAAGTGGAGTATTCTTAAACAAATGCAGTAACAGGGTATGATGCGGCCAAGGGTGTCGCTCCCAAAAGATGAGACTGGGCTCAAATGAGGTACAGACGCGAACGGTCGGCGAAGGGAACAGTGAGAACACACAGCCGTGAACTCACTGGAGAATGAATAGAGTCGCCAGCTGGGCATTTTTATCCCGGAGGAAAGGTAATGCTGCATAGACCTAGAAAGATACGGATAAGACGGTTGCGAACCAGAGAGACTGAGAAAGGGGGTTGGTTACAACCTGGGAAGGTATTAGCACCCAGATTGTCCGTCGTACTCGACGGGATCCACGCTTAAAAGATTTGTGTTATAAAGGGGTAGTGTCAGTGCAATTTGTGTGTAAAATAGCTGGAAAAAAGATGTACAGGTGTCAGTGTAAAGTGTATAAGTGATGTGAAGTATGAAAGTGTCAGTGTAGGAATGGAGTGAGATGAATTGCTCATGATAATGAGGCTTACAGAATAAAGCTAGAAGGAGGGGGAATGAACAGAGACTTTTGTTCGATAACCGTTAAGTTATGCCTACGTATCCTCTCGTGCAATGAGGAAGTCAGAACACCGTAGTTCGACCCAAAGAGACTGAAAGATGAATTGACTTGTGAACTGCTTGCTTGTCAATGCTCAAGTGTATGATCTGTCTGGCACAGATGCAAACTGTCTTGCATTAGACGGAAGAAGCGAGTTCTCGTTTGTGAGTGAATGAGATGAGAAAAGAATCCCGAAGGAGACGATTATTGTTTGTTTTTGTATTTTCAGTCTTTTATTGCTTTTGAAAGTTTGTCATAAGTTAATGAGCTTAAGTCTAAACCAATGGATTTAGTAAACTCATCACATCATCCCTCTGATTAGGGGTAATGAGAATACCTTAAGTGTGAAGTCAGATTCTCACACTTAATCACCATGGTGTAGGATTAAGATCATTAACCTACTTGTGATTATTTAGATGTTTTTGGTATTTTTGTTTAGTGTTGAGTAATGAGGTTAAGCCATAATCAAGGATTAAACAGACTCATTACACCATCCTAATAGAAGGATAATATATGAGAATGTTTAAGCTGAAGAAAGCTCCTCAACTTAATCCATGATTAGGGATTAAACTCATGACAAAACAAAGCCTTTATTAAGTGGATTTTAGTTAATGATATGATGATGAAGTGTTTTTTATGATTGGTAAGACAACTTGAGGGGGACTTGTCCATTAACACTAGGGTTAGTCCTTCTTAACCACTTAAGGAAGAATTAGAACCCTAATGCAAGGCCCAAGTTACAAGTGTGATGTCTTGATGATTATTAAGTGGATTGATTAAGAGATTTAAACACATTAAGGGTTTAACACTTAGGATTAAAGTTATACACTCCATCCTAAGAGAAGGATGCAGGTATAAACTTAATCACAAAGCCTTAAAGCCTTTAGGGTTTAGTCCCTGATTATGAGATGAGAAGAGAAGACTCAAAAGAGAGACACAAAGGTAAAACTATGAGGGGGAGACTAATCAAAACCCTAATTCATTGTCATGCTTGGTTTATCCTAAGGTTTGTGAGGTTTTCAAGAACAATCTTCAAAGGAGCCACCAGGAAGCAGATGAATAAGATCAAGAGAAGCAAAGTGACTTGCTTCATTCAAGAAGTCAAGTCACTTGAAGAAAGAAAGTGGGGGGAAGAAGAATGAGCAAGCTCAAACTCAAACACAAATAGAAAATGCAGCAATGGATGCAAGAGAGATGAAAAGAAAAGTTATGAGAAGTGAAGGCAAATTCACTTCCCAAGTTCACTTACCACCTGAAATGTTAGAAAGAAATGCAATGCAATGCTAAATGAAATGAAATGACATGATGCTAGACCAAACCAGAAGCATGTTGATGATGATAATGATGCTATGAGATGCTGCAAACATGAGGCAAGGCATGGAGATGCTCATACAAGATTATGAATGCAAATGATGCAAGCTAAGGAGAATGAACAAGCATGAAAAGTTATGAAGTGCACATGACATACAACATGGCAAATACATGATGCAATGATCAAACATGCTTTCTATATGTCTTAAGATGTCAAATGAATCACAAGAATGCACACAATGCAAAGACAAGTCATGTTATGCAAGAGAATGCAAGAAGGATGCAAGAGAAAGCCCAAATTAGGGTTTATGGATCAAACATCAAACAAAAACCCAAAACAGAAGCAAACTCTAAGATAAAAAATGGAAAATGCCACCCTAAGAAACCCTAAACCTATACTAAACCAAGGTCCAAAGGGGAGGTCTCAACTCTTAACCAATCTCAAGATGATTTTTCTAAGTTATTAGGGTTTTTTAGGGTTCTTAACAAAAGAAATGCCAAACAATTAGAAAATGAGGAAACAAACCATGAACATTTTATCCTAGAAACTACATGCTAAACATAACACAATGCAAGAAGAACCAATGTCCAAACCTTCTTAGATAGGCAGAAATGAATTTTTGAACTTAGGATCAAATTAATGCATAAAAAATGATTTAATTCAATGAAAAATTCTTAAAATGCATCAAGATCAAAAAAGAAATTTGGTTTGAAGGTTGGACAATGTTTCTAAATGTCTTAGAACATTTCATGAATTTTTTTGTAATTTTTAAATACCTAAAAGTATTTTTAATTAATTAATTCCCATTAATCAATTAAATATAATCTTTTAAATATTTAAAAATACTTTTTTAATGATGAAAAATAAAATAAAAATATTTTTGGGTCTTAAAAGTTATTAAAACTCTTAGGAAAAAGTTTCATAATTTTTAAGACATTTTTGCTATTTTAAATTAATTATGCAATTTAAATGAGAAGAAAATGAATTAAAATAAATGAAAATGAAAAGTAAAACAAATGGAAGGCTGAGATTGATTCTGGTTTTGAATTGGTTGACTGGCGCGTGATCTTGTGGCCAGGATTGGTTCTGAGTTAATTACAATTAATTAAAACTAATAAAAGAATTAGGGCTAATCAAAGTGATCTGAGCCCTTCCCTTGCGCGCGAAGTCAACAAGTCAATGGCAATCAAAGGTCCAAATTCAAACTAACATTAATTACGTGATTAGGGCACAAATGACTCTCAGGTGGCCGGAGAAGACTTCCGGTCGTCTTCTCCGGCCAGCAGCTCACCTGAGAAATCCCCAAACCCCTCAAATCGTATCAAAAATGAAAACTAAGAACTGGGAAATGATCTCCAACCTCTCACGAATCAAACCCCTCTCTCAAAACAAATTTATTCTTCCTAAACAAGCTGAATCGAAGAGGACAAGTTCTAGGGCACGCAAGCTTCAGAGACAAATTAAATACTCAAAACAAAGCCATTTCAAAAACTAAGAACATCAGGATGATCAGTGAATCACATAGAACAAGTTTGTAACAAGAAAAATGATTTCTGGAAAAATAATTTTCGAGCTACCTGAGATTTGGAGCTTTCAACTTGAGGACTTTCAGGCTACTTCTCCTTGTGCAATCCACTCCACTTGGTCCCCAGAAGATGTTTGAATGCTCAAAAGAAGTTTGAGCTGGCTGGATGGTGAGATTCGAAAGCTCCTGCTCAAGCTTGGTCAGAAATGGCAATGGAGATTCTGGCACTTTCAGGTCATTGTGATGGGTTATTTGAGATCCTGAGGATGAATGGAGAAGGTCTGGAGTGTTTGTTGGTGTGTTTGTGGTTTGTGGAAGGAGATTCGATAGCTTCTGCTCAAGCTTGATCAGAAATGGCAATGGTGTTTTAGGCACTTTCAGGTCATGGTGAAGGGTTGTTTGTGATCCTGATGGTGTTTTGAGAAGGTCTGTGGTGTTAGTTTGTGTGTTTTTGAGCTATGGTGAGAGTTTCGAATGAAACGGCAAAATGAAGTGAGAAATGGCAGTGAGATGTTCAGGCTGTTTCAGGCTTGTGTTCTTGGTGCTGGGTGGTCTATGGAGCAAGGTGAGTTGAATGGTGAAGAGGGTTTGAATGTTTTCAGGCTGTATATGCAGATTCGAAGCAACTTGCAATTGGGAGTGTTTTTGTGAATGTTTTGAATGAGAGAGCTTCAGCCTTGCCTTGTACATGAAATGGCTTGCAAATTGTCCACATAACTCTCTCTCATTGGTCAGTTGATTGGACATGTGCTTTATTGATTGGTAAGTTGCCTTTTGCAAAAAGTCAAATAATGTGTAAGAGAAGTATGGCTCATGATCTAGGCAAGTACAAGGCATGGGCTGGCGCAGCAAGGGTGAGGGAGAGGCCTAGCAAAGCTCAGCATCCAAGGCTGCAAGTTGTAGGGAGTGATCATGAAGATTTTGCAAGTAGTTGCTCTTTTGTTCACATGTGATTTTCTTGATAAAAATGCCTTGTTACATGAACTAAACACATGTGATCTTGGTTCAAATCTGATTTTTTAGGGCTTAGAGAATGTTTATGTGCTGGTTTGATACCAATTAGAAGTTGCAATTTGACTTAGCACATGATTTTGCAATTTTCACACTTGGTGCATATCTTGAAAATAAGTGATTTTTGCCAACTTTGCATTGCCATAACTTTTGATCCAAGAAGAGTTTGATCATGTTCTTGTACTTTTTGAAAAGGGAAAGATGAGATCTACAACTTTCATGACCAAAGTTTTTCCATTTGAAGCATTTTTGGATCAAGAATCATGGCTTGAAAAATGACCTAAAATGATGCATTCTTGAAAAGTCAACTATGCCCAAAAAGTCAACATTTGCAAAAAACCTAAATTCTTGATTTCTATGAACTTCAACCTTCTTCCATGATCAAATAAAGATCATATACACTCAAAATGATGAAGGTCACCCATTGGTTGGGTCATTGGGGGCCTCAGATGCCCTGATTTTGCACTGACTTGTCTGAAAAGTCAACTCTTGATCAGATGACTTCCCCATGGAATTTCTTCATGAAAATTGGTATGCATACTCCCTATACCATATAGAGATCAATGGAAACAAGAATGACCAAAAAAATTGGAGTTATGGCCTCTGAAACCAAAACCCTAATTTTCAGTCAACTGTGCAGTCTAAACTGGCTCTGCATCACCTCAAACCCTAGTTCTTGTGATTCCTTTGCATTTTTGACTTTGAGGAGATGAAATGTGATATAAGAACACACATGGACCACTTTGAATTGATTGGTGGCCTTTGGAGTGGCCCAAGATGCTTTGGGATTGCTCAGATCACAAACCCTAGTTGCAGATGCCTTAGAAACTATGCAGTGAATCAAAAATGAGATGTGAGATGATATGATTGTGTTTATGCATATGAGGATGATCACAAGCCATGGTGTGAAATGGGTGAGGGAAAATTTGGGGTGTTTACAGCTGCCCCTATTCAAACATGAGTTAGCTGTGCAGGTTGTAAGCGACGGCTTAACAGGCAAACAAGATAACTTGTGGTTGAATACCAAAGACAGTCCAAAATTTGCACTCACAGAATGAAGAAGAAGAGGGATATAGATTGCAAAAGGAAAATAAAATATATTGTAAAGTGTAGGCGACGGAGGACGACCGTCGAGCAGAGTACGACTGCTGGGTAAAGAGCAATGACGGGGACGGCCGACATGCTGGGAAAAGTGTATGAAAAAAAAGCAATGACGGGGACGGCCGACATGCTGGGGATAGAAGGTAAAGCTAAGACGGGGACGGCCGACTAGCTGGGAAAAATAAAATATCATGATGGGGACGGCCATCAAGATAAAGTTGTAGCATTCTCTGGGGATTAATGAAACATGACGAGGACGGCCATCAAGTTCACAAAGGTAAGGCAACCAACGATGGGGACGGCCATCGGGCTAAAAAGGAAAAGGGACCACGACGGGGACGGCCATCGGGTTAAAGAATAAATGAAATAAACAGATGATGGGGTACGGCCATCAAAGGTGAAGGACGATCACCTAGCAGGGGACGGCTGCTCTGTTGGGGATAAAAGAAAAATGATGGGGACGGCCATCAAAGGTGGAGGACGACCACCTGGCAGGGTACGGCTGCCGAAAATATCAACGATGGGGACGGCCATCGGATAGAAAAGGTCAACAATGGGGACGGCCATCAGACGAGCATGATGGAGGACGACCATCAAGAAGTGGAGGACGACCACTTAGCAGGGGACGGCTGCTCTCGAGGTTTGTCATAACACAGGACGAGTGTTAGATAACCAAAATCAACAATGGGGACGGCCATTGGATAAAGTTGATGAAGGACGATCATCAAAAGGTGGAGGACGACCACCTAGCAGGGGACGGCTGCTAAAATCAACGATGGGGACGGCCATCGGACGAGCATGATGGAGGACGACCATCAAGAAGTGGAGGACGACCACTCAGCAGGGTACGGCTGCTCTCAAAGGCATCATAACACAGGACGAGTGTTAGATAAAAAGAAAATTTGTTGGTGATCTACTGGGGATAATGTAAACACGGACGAGTGTTCATATCCAAGAAACAAAAGGTATAAGTGTTTAGACGTTGTATATAGATTAAAGATGCGGACGAGCATCCTTAAGACTACGATACGGACGAGTGTTGAATCTGGAGGGACTTTTCTGGGGAATAGTAGACACGGACGAGTATCTATATCCAAGAAGACATAAGTGTTTGACACGGTGTATGGATTAAAGATGCGGACGAGCATCCCTAAGACTATGATACGGACGAGTATCATGTAGAAACAAACACTAGACGCACTGTTCTGAGATGATGGTACGGACGAGTACCAACTGGCTAACAAAGAACAAGGACTACTGTCGAATCGGTGGGGATATAAGTGATGTATACAAGATACGGACGAGTATCTGTATAAGTGTACCAATGAGTAGTAAGTATGTATAGATGAGTGTTTATCTGCTGGGGAGAATGACACGGACGAGCGTCAAAAGGAGAAAAGTATAACATAAACATGTATATGGGTGATAAAGGTGTAAGCGACTGCGCTGGGGATATGACACGGACGGGTGTCAAGGAATCGTATATATATGAAAGTACCTATGAGTGCAAAGGGGATGCTTTGGCTTTCTGCTGGTGATTTGACACGGACGGGTGTCATGAAGTATCCGTGATATGGGTGATTTGTTTGTAAAGAGTGTTCAGGCGACTTTACTGGGGAGCGTTGATACGGACGGGTATCAAAAGAAAATATGCTGGTATTTGTGAATATGAGGCAACTGTTTTTGCTGGGATTCTGGTGGGGATATTTCTGTATAATGATGATGAACGGTTTATTATTCACAAGTGTTCAATTCACAACATGGCTTATGATTATGCTATGCATTTGATTTTTGCCGTAATGCTCCGTATTAGACGGAATGCTACGCTCTGAGGGGATAGTATGATGCGAATGCTATGATCATGCAAAGAGGCACCGATCCGGGACTCGGATCCCGTTGCCATGAAGATCTCTGGTCGATCTGCTTGAAGTGAACATCCCAGCTGGGGATGAGATCATTGGTAGATCTAATGATGTATCTGTTTGGGGATATAGGTCACTGATTGACATATCCCGATAATACGGGACCCAGCTGGGGTTTGCAGAAGCTTTCTCCCTCTCTGTTGTGATTTCTTCATGCGTCGCTCTTCTGGATAGAGGCTGGGGATTCCGTGGGGAGATGATTCCCTGATTTCTGCATTCTGCTGAGGAAGAATGGTTGGTACTACAGCTGGGGGAGAGTAACGAGAGGCAACTCAGCTGGGGAGAGCAATGGGAGGCAACTCAGCTGGGGAGAAAACATCCTGAGTGTTAAGCCTGTTTGTTGATTTGGCAACTTTGCTGGGGAAGGCAATGGGAAGCAACTCAGCTGGGGATAGAGCACCTCGGATGCTGATATCCTTTGTTAATTAGCCAGCTTGCTGAGATGTAACTTGCATGCCCCAAATTGCGTTCTGGATACCTGCAATCCTGCAAAGATAATGGAACGTACAAAAGGTCCCGAGGTATCCCTCACTGGATTCCGTCATAGGAGTCAAGTACTTTCGAGAATAATCACATTCCCTGTAAGCATGTGTTTTTATTTTTAGAGAAAGGCATCTGTACTTATGCAATTGTATTTTTAGAGATATCAGACAACTCTTTGCAAAACATAAATGTAAAAACGAAACATGACCGAAAATCTGATTTTATTAATTCATGTGCCCTGAATTGGCAAGATACAGTCAAAGAAACATATCTCCTGAAATGAAGAGATTGTTACAAATTGAGAAATAAAGTGCTGGCGATGTTGACGAGGCTTTCAAGGAGCTTCCTCTTCTGCTATGACTCGTATGACAATGACGTTCTTCTCGTCTTGCTTTCTGGAGAGAGTTGATTCTGATTGAAGCTTGATCCTTTGGAGCTTACCAAGTTGTAGGTGATACAGACGAATTCAGAATGCAGTCGTTCGCTTATTCCCTTATTTTGCATGGATCGCCCTTTCGGGTTTTCAATCCATCGGGATACCCATTTTTGCCTGAGCTGTCCAATGTGGCTTTTCAACTCAGCGGGCGCACATTTTTGTTTATTTCCCTTATTTTTGCCCGAGTCTTTTATTCTGTTTTTGACTCGCCGGGATGCCCTATTTTTGCCTGGACTTACATTCTGTTTTTATGTCCAGCGGGTCATTTTATGCGAAGTATTTTTTAACCGCATCTGAATTCACAGGGGACGGGAAATCTTCACCATCCATGGTGCTGAGCATCAGTGCTCCACCAGAGAAAACTTTCTTTACAACGAATGGTCCTTCATAATTTGGAGTCCATTTGCCCCTGTGGTCTGTATGAGGAGGGAGGATTCTTTTCAGCACAAGATCCCCTACTTGGTACTCTCGATGCCTGACTTTCTGATCAAAGGCTTTCTTCATTCTCTTCTGATACAATTGTCCATGACAAATTGCAGCCAATCTTTTCTCTTCAATCAGACTCAGTTGCTCGTATCGGGCCCGAACCCATTCTGCTTCACTCAGTTTAACATCCATTAATACCCGTAACGAGGGTAGTTCAACTTCAACAGGTAGGACTGCTTCCATACCATATACAAGCTGATACGGTGTTGCCCCAGTGGATGTTCTGATTGACGTGCGGTACCCATGCAAGGCAAACGGTAGCATTTCATGCCAGTCTTTGTATGTGATTACCATCTTCTGCACAATCTTCTTAATATTCTTGTTTGCTGCCTCAACAGCGCCGTTCATCTTTGGCCTGTAAGGAGAAGAATTGTGATGTTGGATCTTGAAGTCCCGGCACAGCTCTGCCATCATCTTGTTGTTGAGATTGGAACCATTATCAGTAATGATTCGCTCGGGCACTCCATATCGACAGATGATATCTCTCTTCAGAAATCTGGCTACCACTTGCCTTGTAACATTTGCATATGAGGCTGCTTCAACCCACTTAGTGAAATAGTCGATGGCAACCAGGATGAATCTATGGCCATTTGAAGCAGTTGGCTCAATCTTGCCAATCATATCAATGCCCCACATAGCAAAGGGCCATGGTGAAGACATGATGTTCAAAGGATTTGGAGGCACATGCACTTTATCTGCATAGATCTGGCATTTGTGGCATTTCCTGGCATAGGCACAACAGTCTGCATCCATTGTGATCCAATAATAGCCTGATCTTAACAATTTCTTAGCCATTGCATGTCCTCCAGCATGGGTACCAAAAGAGCCTTCATGCACTTCATGCATCAACAAATCTGCTTCCGTCTTGTCAACACATCTGAGGAGTACCATGTCAAAGTTCCTCTTGTATAAAGACCCGTCAGTGTTCAGAAAGAAACTTCCAGCAAGCCTTCTCAAGGTCTTCTTATCATTGGAAGATGCCCCAGGTGGGTATGTTTGATCCTCCAAGAAGCACTTAATGTCGTGGAACCAAGGCTTATCATCTTTAACAACATCTGCTACGAACACATATGCTGGTCTATCAAGTCTAGACACTGAAATCTGGGGTACAAAGTTAGCCGTTTGAACTTTGATCATGGATGAAATGGTAGCAAGAGCATCTGCAAACTGATTCTCGTCCCGAGGGATATACTCAAGCTTGACTGTTGTGAAGAAAGTCAATAACCTTCTTGTATAATCCCTGTAAGGTATCAGATGATCTTGGTGTGTATACCATTTCCCGTTGGTCTGATTGATTACCAAAGCTGAATCTCCGAATACGGTCAATGTCTTGATCCTGAGGTCGATGGCTTCCTCAAGACCCATAATGCAAGCTTCGTATTCAGCTTCGTTGTTAGTGCAGTTGAAAGTGAGTTTTGCCGAGAAAGGCATGTGAACTCCTTTAGGTGTAATGAGTACTGCACCAACACCACGGCCATTCATGTTAACAGCCCCGTCGAAAATCATAGTCCATTCTTCCTCTGGGTCGGGCCCTTCAGTGTGAATAGGCTCTTCATGATCTTTTGATTTAATGAACATGATGTCTTCATCAGGGAAGTCAAACCTCATAGGTTGGTAATCATCAATGGGTTGCTCAGCAAGATATTCAGATAGTACACTGCCCTTGATGGCTTTCTGAGATGTGTACTGTATGTCGTATTCTGTGAGAATCATCTGCCATCTTGCAACCCGTCCGGTAAGAGCTGGCTTCTCGAAAATGTACTTAACTGGATCCATTTTTGAGATTAATAAGGTAGTGTGGGTCAGCATATACTGTCTCAATCGGCGAGCAGCCCACGCTAAAGCACAGCAAGTTTTCTCGAGCAGTGAATAACGTTGTTCACAGTCGGTAAACTTTTTGCTTAGGTAGTATATTGCATACTCTTTTCGACCAGACTCGTCATGTTGGCCCAGCACACACCCCATTGACTCTTCTAATACTGTCAAGTACATAATCAGAGGTCTTCCTTCAACTGGCGGCATAAGGATTGGAGGTTCCTGCAGGTATTCTTTGATCTTGTCAAAAGCCTTCTGGCAATCTTCGTTCCACCTGACCGTTTGTTCTTTTCTTAACAACTTGAACAAGGGTTCACAGGTTGCTGTAAGGTGAGATATGAACCGTGAAATGTAGTTCAATCGACCTAAGAACCCTCGAACTTCTTTCTCAGTTTTCGGTGCAGGCATCTCTTGAATAGCTTTGACTTTATCAGGGTCAACCTCAATCCCTTTCTCGCTTACAATAAAGCCCAGCAGCTTACCAGACCGCACCCCGAATGTGCATTTGTTGGGGTTCAGCTTTAGTTGATACTTCCTCAGACGCTTGAATAACTTGAGCAGATTTACCAGATGTTCTTCCTCTGTAAGGGACTTGGCAATCATATCATCCACATAACATTCTATTTCTTTGTGGATCATATCATGGAATAATGTCACCATAGCCCGTTGATATGTTGCACCAGCATTCTTCAGTCCGAATGGCATCACTTTGTAACAGAACGTGCCCCAAGGTGTAATGAAAGTTGTCTTCTCCATGTCTTCAGGTGCCATCTTGATCTGATTATACCCTGAAAATCCATCCATGAAGGAGAACACCGAGAACTGAGCCGTGTTATCCACCAATACGTCAATGTGAGGTAATGGGAAGTCATCTTTCGGGCTGGCTCTGTTCAGATCCCGGTAGTCAACACACATCCTTACTTTTCCATCCTTCTTAGGCACAGGTACTATATTAGCAACCCACGGCGGATAGCTAGTTACAGCAAGGAACCCGGCGTCCCATTGCTTTTGTACCTCTTCCTTAATTTTCATAGCCATGTCTGGGCGAGTTCGGCGCAGCTTCTGTTTAACTGGTGGGCATTCTTCCCTTAGAGGCAGCTTGTGCACAACAATGTCGGTATCCAACCCTGGCATGTCTTGATACGACCAAGCAAACACATCCACGTACTCTTGAAGTAGATCAACCAGTTGCTTCTTCACTGAGTTTTGCAGGCAGGCCCCGATTTTAACCTCTTTCACGTCTTCCTCTGTACCAAGATTAATCACTTCAACCTCCTCCTGGTGAGGGGTAATAACCTTTTCCTCTTGTCTCAACAACCTGGCTAGCTCTTCAGGAAGCTCATACTCTTCATCAACCCCTTCATCAGCTTGATTGATTGGATTGTCAAAGTCATACGATGTCATAGCCGTGCTGTTGTCGGTGCTGTCAGGATGGCACTCTCTGCAAGGGTTTAATTGGTTCATTTTAGTGATCTGATTTTAGTCTTATTTAAAAAAGTGAAATGAAGTTGTCATTTTGAAAACACCGCCACTTATTTTTTGTACAAAAAAGAAAAATGGAAAAACAGTGAACGAAAAGAAAAAGACGCGTTTGCAAAAAGATGTCTGATATTTCATTAATTGATCTTGTTTGCACAAAAGTACAGATGGCCCGATTACAAAATGAGTCTTGTCATCTTGGGCAAGATGCAATACTTTGATGCATGCTTATGAAAATACAGGAAATAATAATTACTCTGCATGAGTAACTCTTATAATTTCCTGGGAAGACCAGTTCGAGATACTGCTCCCCGGGATCTTTGGACTAATCCAATTCTCCAGATTGCGCTCCTCTTCCAGCTCGTCTTCCAGACAGTTGATAGCATCAGGGGTAAGCATCCCCCCACTGACAAAACCTGGCTCTGCAGCAGCCTTTGCTTGATGTTGAGTTGGTTTGTAACCCAACCCAAATTTGTCCTTCTTCTCCTCCACAGCTAAGACCTTGCCCCAGCCTAGGGCAGTTCCTTCTTCAACAACCTTCCGGGCTTGTTGGTATGATGACATTGGAGTACCAGATACAGCAGATGCTTCATTCACATTCAAAGCTTCAAACCCCTGGCTCATTGTTTCATGGATCTCTCCATCCATTTCAATGTACTTATAGGTTGCCAGGTGGCTGACAAAAATGTCCTCCTCTCCACAGATTGTGACAACTTGACCTTCCCACTCAAATTTTAACTTTTGGTGAAGGGTAGACGTTACTGCGCCGGCGGCGTGAATCCAGGGTCTACCCAACAAACAGCTGTAGGCGGGCTGAATGTCCATCACATAAAAGATAGTTTTAAAGGTCTGTGGGCCAATTGTCACAGGTAGCTCAATCTCTCCCAGAACCGATCTCTTCGAACCATCAAAGGCTCGTACTACCAGGTTGCTGGGCCTCAATGCCAATCCATCGTATTCTAACTTCACCAGAGCCTTCTTTGGTAAAACATTCAGGGAAGAACCTGTGTCCACCAGCACATGAGAAAGGACAGCTCCTTTGCATTCCATGGTTATGTGCAAGGCTTTATTGTGGTTGCGGCCATCCGCTGTCAAGTCAGAATTGGTAAACCCTAGCCCATTGCTAGCAGTAACATTTCCAACCACAGTTTCCAATTGGTTGACAGTAATCTCCTCAGGCACGTAAGCCGCGTGCAAGACCTTGAGTAGTGCATTCCGATGGGCTTCGGAGCACATAAGCAGTGAGAGGATAGAGATTTTGGATGGCGTCTGGTGAAGTTGATCCACAATTTTGTAGTCACTCTTTTTGATGATTCTCATAAACTCATCAACTTCTTGATCGAACGGTGTTTTCAGGGTTTCTTTGGCAGCTTGATCTTCCTGCACCGGGCTCTTTCCCTTTGCCTTGGCAGCAGCTTCTGCTTCGGCAGTGGGTCTTTGAATTTGTGGAGCAAAGAGACGTCCACTTCGAGTGAAGCCTCCGCCTCCCCCCACATTATCTACTTGTGGTGCAGGTGTTGATGTTTCAAGAGTGATTCTTTTCCCTTCACAGTACACGTCAGAGCCATAGTGCCAAGGGATGGCCCTATTGCTTTCATATGGTACTGGTCCAGGCACCGTGACAGTGACTGGACTGATTGCTGCTGCTGAAGGGACTGTAATTGTTTGCGGATCATAAAAGATTGTAACCGGTGCTCTGGCGGGAGCAACACCTTCTGAATGGTAAGCGGAGTTATTTTCAGGATCGTAGAATATGGTAACAGTGGAGACATCTTCATGATTGATTGCTGGTGTTGTAGGAGGTGTTGTTGGAAGGACTGATGTTGTTGTTGATGGAGATTCGAAATGGAATGAAGCTGAAGTTGTAGCAGGAGAAATTGTTGAAAACTGATCGGTTGAAATGATGGATGGAGCACTTGTTGATGTTGCTGATGAATTGTCGGGAACAATAGTTGCTGCAGTTGTAGGAGGTTCTGAAACCGTTGCTGATGAGGTTGCCAGATTTGTTGGAAATGATGTGGTGATATGAAGTTGGCCACTCTGAATAAGGCCGTCTATACCATTCCTCAAGTTATCGCACCCATTGACCGAGATATTGCAGTAAGCACAACCCAACTCTCACCCCAGGAACATTTGACATTCCAAGAGCTGAGCCTTGATTTCTACCAATGGTGTCCTGATCTGTCCCACACTGGTTATTAAATAAGACGGTTTGTCTCCTTCAATAGCGTTAATCCGGGGGCCACCATGGTTGGACATCGGGTTCTTGTTGACATTGGGTGGTGGTGCGAAATTCAGAGCCTTGGAGTCTACCAGGTCCTGTACCTTCATATGCAGAGCCCTGCATTTTTCTGTACTGTGACCAGGTGCGTTTGAATGAAAAGCACACCTAGCATTGGAGTCATAGTTCCTTGGTAGACTGTTGGGATCCGGAGGTGCCAACGTTCTTAGCTCAACCAGGTTGAGTTTCAGAAGCTGTGGCAGCAAGGCAGCATACGGCATTGGGATCGGGTCGATCACTCGGTTAGCTTGGGATGGCCTCTGTTGGAATGGCCTCTGTTGATTGTTGTTGGTGTTGTTGCTGTTGTAGTTCCTTGGAGGATATTGATTCTGATACTGAGGTTGTTGTCGGAAGTTTTGTTGAGGAGGTTGATAGACTGGCTGTGGATGAGCTGGAGCAGGGATGGTGACTGCTGCTATGGACCTCTGAGCATATTGGGGCCTACCCCTGTTGGTGTGGATGGCATTGGTCTCGCCAGTTCTTCTCGGGCCTGCAAAAGGCTTTCGTGTACTACTGGACGAGCTTGCACCGTTGTCTGAGATCTTTCCCATTTTTAACAAGCTTTAAATTCTCTCCCCAGCTATGACAACATCTGCGAAGCTAGTGGAAGAGAAAGCAGCCAACCTGTCAATATACGTTCCCTGGAGAGTGTTCATAAACATGTCTGCCATTTCTCTCTCAGACATAGGTGGCTGGACAGCAGCAGCAAGCTGTCTCCATCTTTGAGCATATTCTCTGAAGCTCTCCCTAGATGACTGTGACATTCCCATTAGGAGGGTCCTGTTGGGTGCCATATCTAGATTATACTGATACTGTCTGATGAAGGCCTCTGCCAGGTCCTTCCAGCATCTTATAGTTGCTCTTGTCAGATGGGAATACCATTCCCTAGAAGCTCCAGTCAAGCTGTCTTCAAAGTAAAACATCCAGAGCTTCTCATCCATTGTATAGGCCTTCAGCCTTCCCAGAAATGATTGTAGATGAGTCCGGGGGCATGAAGTCCCATTATACTTTTCGAAACAAGGAGGCTTGAACTTATGGGGGATCCTGACCAAATCTACCAAACCCATGTCCATGACGTCGAAGCCCAAAGAATTTTGAGACTCCAGTGATCTCAACTTCTCAGCTATTTCATCCAACCGTCTATCGTATGCTTCTTCTCCGGCACCCATTACTGTAAATTGGTCCTCCTGAGGGTCTTCCTGAAGCACTCTGGCTGCAGTGGCTGTCCCTTGTATATTGACAGGGATGTTGGCCTCTGGATGGAGATGGGGTCCAAAAACTGGGGGATTGACATGAGGTTGGACCATCTCGTTGTTACTTGTGCCAGCAGTTCCCACATGGGGTTCTTCTTGATTCCTCCCCTCTACCAAAGCTCTGAGCCTCTCCTGGCTTTGAGCTAAATTGTTCATCACTTCCATGAATTGTGTTATCTGAGTTCTCATCTCCAACCTTTCGTTGGCCATCTGGTTTCTGACCTCCGTAAGGTCCTGCTGCATCTGATCCATCTGAATTCCCGGAAGGTTGTTTCTAGTTGGGTACCTGTGTGGCCTGTTGAGGGGAAATACCCGGCGGCGAGCAATAATTCCTGAGATTCACAACAGAGGTTAGTAATAACAAAACAAAACCCTACAAAACAAATAAAAGGTTAGCATGCAATGCAGTTATG
The DNA here is from genome assembly GCA_963966055.1 of Lathyrus aphaca. Lineage (NCBI taxonomy): Eukaryota > Viridiplantae > Streptophyta > Magnoliopsida > Fabales > Fabaceae > Lathyrus > Lathyrus aphaca. The sequence continues at coordinate 278,382,814 of OZ014519.1, read as the reverse complement.
CTTATTTGCTCTCAAGGTATCCGGTTTGGTCTTCAGTTTTGACCCTTCCAGACCCTTGAAGATGTTGCTGTTGAACCCAGATGGAAATTAACACAAATACATTACAGAAGGTGAAATAATACATCTTGTTCATTTTACAACACAAGCCCGCTAAGGGGTCAAAAATACATCACAAAAACAAAAGTACATGGAATAGGAACAACAACAAGCAAATGATCAAACTCCAAGGCCAAACTCATCCTCACGAACTTCCTTGAGAAGTGCTTCGGTCACAGGATCAGCCGGACGCTCCGTGAGACTTCTGATGAGAAGGTTTCTTGCTGCAACAGCTGCAGTCAACTTCTTGTTCTGACTTTGGTCCTTAGACCTCTTCACTCCAGCTCTGATTTCTAACTCTGATATTTCCTTCTGGGCTGCTGCCAGGGCTTTTTCCATCTGTTCCATCTTGTCATGAACTCTCTTGTCTTCTAGAGTACGGGCCTCAGTGATCCGGACCCACCTGGCTTGACTCTCTTTCAAATACGAGTCTGTTCTTGCTCTCTGGAACTGGGCTTCTTTACAAGCATTCTTCAGAATTTGTTCACCAGCCCTAGACTTGTTGATATAATCTCTAGACTTCTCAATTTTAGTCAAGTGTTCCATCCTCAACTTCTCCAATCTTTCAATCTCCCTCACACCTTCACTCCTCTCCCGGAGGGTCTTCTGCAAAGCCTGGGTTAACTTCTCATTTCTTTCCTTCAAGCTTTGAAACTCCTCCAGACTGATAGTGGCAGGGGGTGGTGCTGAAGATGACTCAGGCATGTCTTCTATGGTGAAGGGCATTCTAGAGAATTGGGCCCTAGCATGGGACCACTCATAATATAGTGCTGATGCCACATTATTGCACTTCCCCAGAATGGTGATTCCCTTGGTTTGAACATTATTCCATGCCCAGGCAGCCTGCCTAACAACAGCCAAACTAATCTTGTTCTCATAGTAGAGGGTCTCCACTAAGTCCTGTGCCTTAGGAGTGTGGACCAGTGCATAGCCCAATTGCCTCCTGAACAGCAGAGGGTTGTAATTGATACTTCCCTTGACCCCTATTAAAGGCACATTGGGAAAGTGCCCACAGCTTGTAATGATATCTCTGCCCTTGGTGCTTTGAGCACACCATCTGATGTCTGCTGAAGTGAGAGTAGTGAGCCTCTTAGCCCAGTTGCTTTGCTGATGAGGATTTAGAAATGCATCTGTCCTGGGTAGATGCCTGAGAAGCCAAGCATGAAATAATGGGGCACAACACCTCACTAGCCTTCCCCTCTGCTTCTCATTCTTCTGATGTACTGAGTAATAGAGATCTCCTAGCAAAGTTGGCACTGGGTTTTTCAGGATGAGCAAATGGATTGCATTCTTGCTAATGAATCGAAGCTCATCTGCAAACAACACAATTCCATATACACTTAAGGCCAACAGAGCACAAACAGCTATCCACTCCCCCTGGGAAGCCTTCAGACTAGCTTGAGAAATCAGGAAGTCAAGATGAAAACCAGGGATCCCAGCTTTAGAGGTCATATGCTGCTCAATCAAAGCAGGTTCCAGGTGCAAAGCTTTTGCTATCTCCCCATTGCTGGGAGAGACCATTTCAGGATTGAAAGGAATTTCCCTCTTGATAGGTAGACCAACCAAAGATGAGTATTCTTCCAAAAGAGGCCCCAACTGAAAGTCTTGAAAGGTGAAACATCTCAATGGGGGGTCATAAAACTGAATGCAGGTATGGATCAAACTCCTCTGAGATGGGTCCAGATCCATGGCCAAGTCAAGTATATCCCCATAATGCTCCCTGAACAAAGGTATGTGATCTGGGGTGATCAGGGTTTGGATCCTCCTGATATCTGATAAGTCTGGTTGGAAGAAATGATAGGTGATGTTGCTTTTCTTTGGAGCCATGATGCTGAAGACTGAGTAGAGTGCTGATGACAATGCTGAAGGAATGAGCCACTGGTTGGCTGGTGCTGGTGATAGCTGAAGCAGACAGCTGATAACTGAAGCAGGGTGCTGGTGGAGACAGGTCAATACTGCAGATGGGGTCAAAACCAAAACCAGATGAAAATGGATACCCTGAAACACAAATAAGCAAATGTTAATATGATGCAATGGTTATGTATGCAAATGATATGCAAGGGTTTGTGACTGAGCTGGGTCTGATCAAAATGCCCTGATATAGGTCCAAGTGTGTTCAAGAATTCCAGTTGGAGGTCTAAAAATCCAGTAACCAGGGTGGGGGACTCAAATAAAGAGCCACATGTCCTGGGTTTTAGAATCACAAGAACTATCCAACATGGAGCATTCTTAACAAAGTCAAAGTAACAGGGTATTCTGAGGTCAAGGTACCTGCAAACCTGTAAACAGCCCAACCCCCTCACAGGTGATGATCTAGAACAAGGATCCTCAGACTTGGATCAGTTATGAGAAGTGTAAACACTTCTAACCCGGAGGTACAGTGTTTACAATAACCATAACAATTCCTCCTCTAATTCCCCTCAGTTTCTGAAGGTCAATACTAAAAGGTCATCCAGACTTAGCAGGCTTCCCAGATAGCCCTAGCATTGCAGGAAATCTGCAACACAGAGTTCTCAAGAAGAAACCCATATCTGAACCGTGTTTCATATTCCCGCACCAGACCGAAATGGAATGGGAAAGAATATGATTCACTCTAGCCTAGGTGTCACTCAGGTCCCAGGTATAGGACCTTAACTCTCAATGAAACACCCACCCACCAAGGCAAACAACAGATCCAGCCAGCAACAATGACAATATGATATATAAATGCAGTAAAGAAAGCAGTAAAGTAACTGTACATAAAGCAATAAACAAAAATAAATACAAGCACAAACAAGCACATAACACCCCAGTAAACACAAATCAAACAAGCGCTAGGAGGAAACCACAAAAAGAACCAGAAGCCCTGGTTGCAGTATAAGGGTCCCCAGCAGAGTCGCCAAGCTGTCGCTCCCAAAAGATGAGACTGGGCTCAAATGAGGTACAGACGCGAACGGTCGGCGAAGGGAACAGTGAGAACACACAGCCGTGAACTCACTGGAGAATGAATAGAGTCGCCAGCTGGGCATTTTTATCCCGGAGGAAAGGTAATGCTGCATAGACCTAGAAAGATACGGATAAGACGGTTGCGAACCAGAGAGACTGAGAAAGGGGGTTGGTTACAACCTGGGAAGGTATTAGCACCCAGATTGTCCGTCGTACTCGACGGGATCCACGCTTAAAAGATTTGTGTTATAAAGGGGTAGTGTCAGTGCAATTTGTGTGTAAAATAGCTGGAAAAAAGATGTACAGGTGTCAGTGTAAAGTGTATAAGTGATGTGAAGTATGAAAGTGTCAGTGTAGGAATGGAGTGAGATGAATTGCTCATGATAATGAGGCTTACAGAATAAAGCTAGAAGGAGGGGGAATGAACAGAGACTTTTGTTCGATAACCGTTAAGTTATGCCTACGTATCCTCTCGTGCAATGAGGAAGTCAGAACACCGTAGTTCGACCCAAAGAGACTGAAAGATGAATTGACTTGTGAACTGCTTGCTTGTCAATGCTCAAGTGTATGATCTGTCTGGCACAGATGCAAACTGTCTTGCATTAGACGGAAGAAGCGAGTTCTCGTTTGTGAGTGAATGAGATGAGAAAAGAATCCCGAAGGAGACGATTATTGTTTGTTTTTGTATTTTCAGTCTTTTATTGCTTTTGAAAGTTTGTCATAAGTTAATGAGCTTAAGTCTAAACCAATGGATTTAGTAAACTCATCACATCATCCCTCTGATTAGGGGTAATGAGAATACCTTAAGTGTGAAGTCAGATTCTCACACTTAATCACCATGGTGTAGGATTAAGATCATTAACCTACTTGTGATTATTTAGATGTTTTTGGTATTTTTGTTTAGTGTTGAGTAATGAGGTTAAGCCATAATCAAGGATTAAACAGACTCATTACACCATCCTAATAGAAGGATAATATATGAGAATGTTTAAGCTGAAGAAAGCTCCTCAACTTAATCCATGATTAGGGATTAAACTCATGACAAAACAAAGCCTTTATTAAGTGGATTTTAGTTAATGATATGATGATGAAGTGTTTTTTATGATTTGTAAGACAACTTGAGGGGGACTTGTCCATTAACACTAGGGTTAGTCCTTCTTAACCACTTAAGGAAGAATTAGAACCCTAATGCAAGGCCCAAGTTACAAGTGTGATGTCTTGATGATTATTAAGTGGATTGATTAAGAGATTTAAACACATTAAGGGTTTAACACTTAGGATTAAAGTTATACACTCCATCCTAAGAGAAGGATGCAGGTATAAACTTAATCACAAAGCCTTAAAGCCTTTAGGGTTTAGTCCCTGATTATGAGATGAGAAGAGAAGACTCAAAAGAGAGACACAAAGGTAAAACTATGAGGGGGAGACTAATCAAAACCCTAATTCATTGTCATGCTTGGTTTATCCTAAGGTTTGTGAGGTTTTCAAGAACAATCTTCAAAGGAGCCACCAGGAAGCAGATGAATAAGATCAAGAGAAGCAAAGTGACTTGCTTCATTCAAGAAGTCAAGTCACTTGAAGAAAGAAAGTGGGGGGAAGAAGAATGAGCAAGCTCAAACTCAAACACAAATAGAAAATGCAGCAATGGATGCAAGAGAGATGAAAAGAAAAGTTATGAGAAGTGAAGGCAAATTCACTTCCCAAGTTCACTTACCACCTGAAATGTTAGAAAGAAATGCAATGCAATGCTAAATGAAATGAAATGACATGATGCTAGACCAAACCAGAAGCATGTTGATGATGATAATGATGCTATGAGATGCTGCAAACATGAGGCAAGGCATGGAGATGCTCATACAAGATTATGAATGCAAATGATGCAAGCTAAGGAGCATGAACAAGCATGAAAAGTTATGAAGTGCACATGACATACAACATGGCAAATACATGATGCAATGATCAAACATGCTTTCTATATGTCTTAAGATGTCAAATGAATCACAAGAATGCACACAATGCAAAGACAAGTCATGTTATGCAAGAGAATGCAAGAAGGATGCAAGAGAAAGCCCAAATTAGGGTTTATGGATCAAACATCAAACAAAAACCCAAAACAGAAGCAAACCCTAAGATAAAAAATGGAAAATGCCACCCTAAGAAACCCTAAACCTATACTAAACCAAGGTCCAAAGGGGAGGTCTCAACTCTTAACCAATCTCAAGATGATTTTTCTAAGTTATTAGGGTTTTTTAGGGTTCTTAACAAAAGAAATGCCAAACAATTAGAAAATGAGGAAACAAACCATGACCATTTTATCCTAGAAACTACATGCTAAACATAACACAATGCAAGAAGAACCAATGTCCAAACCTTCTTAGATAGGCAGAAATGAATTTTTGAACTTAGGATCAAATTAATGCATAAAAAATGATTTAATTCAATGAAAAATTCTTAAAATGCATCAAGATCAAAAAAGAAATTTGGTTTGAAGGTTGAACAATGTTTCTAAATGTCTTAGAACATTTCATGAATTTTTTTGTAATTTTTAAATACCTAAAAGTATTTTTAATTAATTAATTCCCATTAATCAATTAAATATAATCTTTTAAATATTTAAAAATACTTTTTTAATGATGAAAAATAAAATAAAAATATTTTTGGGTCTTAAAAGTTATTAAAACTCTTAGGAAAAAGTTTCATAATTTTTAAGACATTTTTGCTATTTTAAATTAATTATGCAATTTAAATGAGAAGAAAATGAATTAAAATAAATGAAAATGAAAAGTAAAACAAATGGAAGGCTGAGATTGATTCTGGTTTTGAATTGGTTGACTGGCGCGTGATCTTGTGGCCAGGATTGGTTCTGAGTTAATTACAATTAATTAAAACTAATAAAAGAATTAGGGCTAATCAAAGTGATCTGAGCCCTTCCCTTGCGCGCGAAGTCAACAAGTCAATGGCAATCAAAGGTCCAAATTCAAACTAACATTAATTACGTGATTAGGGCACAAATGACTCTCAGGTGGCCGGAGAAGACTTCCGGTCGTCTTCTCCGGCCAGCAGCTCACCTGAGAAATCCCCAAACCCCTCAAATCGTATCAAAAATGAAAACTAAGAACTGGGAAATGATCTCCAACCTCTCACGAATCAAACCCCTCTCTCAAAACAAATTTATTCTTCCTAAACAAGCTGAATCGAAGAGGACAAATTCTAGGGCACGCAAGCTTCAGAGACAAATTAAATACTCAAAACAAAGCCATTTCAAAAACTAAGAACATCAGGATGATCAGTGAATCACATAGAACAAGTTTGTAACAAGAAAAATGATTTCTGGAAAAATAATTTTCGAGCTACCTGAGATTTGGAGCTTTCAACTTGAGGACTTTCAGGCTACTTCTCCTTGTGCAATCCACTCCACTTGGTCCCCAGAAGATGTTTGAATGCTCAAAAGAAGTTTGAGCTGGCTGGATGGTGAGATTCGAAAGCTCCTGCTCAAGCTTGGTCAGAAATGGCAATGGAGATTCTGGCACTTTCAGGTCATTGTGATGGGTTATTTGAGATCCTGAGGATGAATGGAGAAGGTCTGGAGTGTTTGTTGGTGTGTTTGTGGTTTGTGGAAGGAGATTCGATAGCTTCTGCTCAAGCTTGATCAGAAATGGCAATGGTGTTTTAGGCACTTTCAGGTCATGGTGAAGGGTTGTTTGTGATCCTGATGGTGTTTTGAGAAGGTCTGTGGTGTTAGTTTGTGTGTTTTTGAGCTATGGTGAGAGTTTCGAATGAAACGACAAAATGAAGTGAGAAATGGCAGTGAGATGTTCAGGCTGTTTCAGGCTTGTGTTCTTGGTGCTGGGTGGTCTATGGAGCAAGGTGAGTTGAATGGTGAAGAGGGTTTGAATGTTTTCAGGCTGTATATGCAGATTCGAAGCAACTTGCAATTGGGAGTGTTTTTGTGAATGTTTTGAATGAGAGAGCTTCAGCCTTGCCTTGTACATGAAATGGCTTGCAAATTGTCCACATAACTCTCTCTCATTGGTCAGTTGATTGGACATGTGCTTTATTGATTGGTAAGTTGCCTTTTGCAAAAAGTCAAATAATGTGTAAGAGAAGTATGGCTCATGATCTAGGCAAGTACAAGGCATGGGCTGGCGCAGCAAGGGTGAGGGAGAGGCCTAGCAAAGCTCAGCATCCAAGGCTGCAAGTTGTAGGGAGTGATCATGAAGATTTTGCAAGTAGTTGCTCTTTTGTTCACATGTGATTTTCTTGATAAAAATGCCTTGTTACATGAACTAAACACATGTGATCTTGGTTCAAATCTGATTTTTTAGGGCTTATAGAATGTTTATGTGCTGGTTTGATACCAATTAGAAGTTGCAATTTGACTTAGCACATGATTTTGCAATTTTCACACTTGGTGCATATCTTGAAAATAAGTGATTTTTGCCAACTTTGCATTGCCATAACTTTTGATCCAAGAAGAGTTTGATCATGTTCTTGTACTTTTTGAAAAGGGAAAGATGAGATCTACAACTTTCATGACCAAAGTTTTTCCATTTGAAGCATTTTTGGATCAAGAATCATGGCTTGAAAAATGACCTAAAATGATGCATTCTTGAAAAGTCAACTATGCCCAAAAAGTCAACATTTGCAAAAAACCTAAATTCTTGATTTCTATGAACTTCAACCTTCTTCCATGATCAAATAAAGATCATATACACTCAAAATGATGAAGATCACCCATTGGTTGGGTCATTGGGGGCCTCAGATGCCCTGATTTTGCACTGACTTGTCTGAAAAGTCAACTCTTGATCAGATGACTTCCCCATGGAATTTCTTCATGAAAATTGGTATGCATACTCCCTATACCATATAGAGATCAATGGAAACAAGAATGACCAAAAAAATTGGAGTTATGGCCTCTGAAACCAAAACCCTAATTTTCAGTCAACTGTGCAGTCTAAACTGGCTCTGCATCACCTCAAACCCTAGTTCTTGTGATTCCTTTGCATTTTTGACTTTGAGGAGATGAAATGTGATATAAGAACACACATGGACCACTTTGAATTGATTGGTGGCCTTTGGAGTGGCCCAAGATGCTTTGGGATTGCTCAGATCACAAACCCTAGTTGCAGATGCCTTAGAAACTATGCAGTGAATCAAAAATGAGATGTGAGATGATATGATTGTGTTTATGCATATGAGGATGATCACAAGCCATGGTGTGAAATGGGTGAGGGCAAATTTGGGGTGTTTACAAATGGTTCCCGCAAACTTGTAAACAGCCCAACCCCCTCACAGGTAATGTTCTAGAACAAGGATCCTCAGACTTGGATCAGTTATGAGAAGTGTAAACACTTCTAACCCAGAGGTACAATGTTTACAATAACCATAAAAGATCCTCCTCTAATTCACCTCAGCTTCTGAAGGTCATAATAAAGGTCATCCAGACTTAGCAGGCTTCCCAGATAGCCCTTAGTACTACAGGAAATCTGTAGCACAGATTTCTCAAGGAGAAACCCACATCTGAACCGTGTTTCATATTCCTGCACCAGACCGAGATGGAATGGGAAAGAACATGAACCACTTTAACCTAAGTGTCACTCAGGTCCCAGGTATAGGACCTTAAACTCTCAATGGAACCCCACCCACCAAAACAACAATCCAGATCCAGCCATGACAGTATGAAATATGCAAACAACTGTAAAGAAAGCAATAAATAAAGTTGTACATAAAGCAATAAATAAAGCAAAAATAAAATAAACACACATAGCATATAACACCCCAGTAAACACAAATCGAACAAGCTCTAGAAGGAACCCACAAAAAGAACCAGAAGCCTTGGTTGCAATATAAGGTTCCCCAGCAGAGTCGCCAAGCTGTCGCTCCCACCAAGTGAGGCCATGTCAAATGGGGTACAGACGCGAACGGTCGGCAAAAAGGAGAGAACACGCAAGGGTGAACTGAAAAGAAATGAGTCGTCAGCTAGGCATTTTTATCCCGAAGGAAAGGTAATGCTGCATAGACCTAGAAGATATGGATAAGACGGTTGCGAACCTGAGAAACTGAGAAAGGGGGTTGGTTACAACCTGGGAAGGTATTAACACCCAGATTGTCCGCCGTACTCGATGGGATCCACGCTTGAAAGATTTGTGTTTAAAGGGGTAGTGGCAGTGCAATCTGTGTATCAAAGCTGGAAAAGAATGCAAGTGTCAGTGCAAAAGAAATGTGAAGTGAAATATGTGAAATGTCAGTGCAAGAGGAGAGTGCAATGCTCAAAACAATGAAGCTAAAAGGATAATGCTAGAGGAGGGGGAATATACAGTGACTTTTTTTCGATAACTGTTAAGTTATGCCTATCTATCCTCTCGTGCAATGAGGAGGTCAGAACATCGTAGTTCGACTCAAAGAGACTGAAAGATAAATTGACTTGTGAACTGCCTACTTGTCTATGCTCAAGTGTATGACCTGTCTGGCTCAGGTGCAAACTGCCTTGCATTATACGGAAGAAGCATGTTCTCGTTTGTGAGTGAATGAGGTGAGAAAAGAATCCCGGAGGAGACGATTATTGTTTGTTTTTTTGTTTTCAATCTTTTATTGCTTTTTGGAGTTTATTATAAGAAAATGAGCTTAAGCCTAAACCAAGGATTAGTAAACTCGTCACATCCTCCCTCTGATTAGGGGTAATGAGAATACCTTAAGTATGAAGTAAGCACCTCACACTTAATCACCATGATGTAGGATTCAGATCATTAACCTACTTGCAATTATTTAGATGCTTTTGGAATTTTTTTTTAGTGTTAAGTAATGAGTTTAAGCCATAATCAAAGATTTAATGGACCCATTACACCATCCTAATAGAAGGATGATAGATGAGAACATTTAAGCTGAGGAAGACTCCTCAACTTCATCCTTGGTTAGGGATTAACCTCATGACAAAACAAAGCCTTTATTAAGTGGATTTTAGTTAATGATAAGATTAAGAAGTGGATTTTATGGTTTGTAAGACAACATTAGGGGGACTTGTCCATTAACACTAGGGTTAGTCCTTCTTAACCAATTAAGGAAGAATTAGAACCCTGATGCAAGGCCCAAGTTACAAGCTTGATGTCTTAGTGATTATTAGGTGAATTGATTAAAGGATTTAAACACATTAAGGGTTTAACACTTAGGATTAAAGTTATACACTCCATCCTAATAGAAGGATACAGGCATAACCCTAATCACAAAGCCTTAAAGCCTTAAGGGTTTAGTCCTTGATTAAGAGATGAGAAGAGAAGACACAAATATGACACAAAGGTAAAACTAATAGAGGGACTAATCAAACCCTAATTGTTATCATACTTGGTTGTTCCTAGGGTTTATGAGGCTTGCAAGAAATCTTCAAGAGAGAAGCCACCAAGGAAAAAAGCAGATGGAAGGAAAAAAAGCAGAAGAAGCAAGACAACTTACTTCATTTAAGAAGATAAGTTGCTTGAAGAAAGAGGGAGAGGAGGGAGCATGAATGAGCAAGCTCACTCTAATCCACAAATAAAATGTAGCAATGGATGCATAAGAGAGATGAGAAAAGATTATGAGAAGTGAAGGCAAATTCACTTCTCAAACAATTACCACCTGAAAAGTTAGCAACAAGGAATGAAGTGAAATGAAAGTGAGATGAGATGCAAGGATGCCAACCAAAATCAGAAGCATATCATGAGGCAAATGATGCTATGGGATGGTATGAAATCATGTCATGTGATGTGGATGGTTATACAAGCAAGGAGGATACAAATGAAACATGTAAGAACCATGGAAGTACATGAATGCATATGACATGAAATGAAAGCAAAAGCATGGCAAATGGACGATGCAATGATCAAACATGATTCCAATATGTCTTAGGGTGCCTTATGTGTCATGTGGATGCACAAAGTGTCATGGTAAGTTCATGTATGCAAGCTTATGCAAGATGGGTGCAAATGAAGGCAAAAATTATGGTTTACATACAATATGCAATGCAAAAATTCAAAATCAGAAGCAAATTACATGATAAAAAAATGAAAATGGGATCAAAGGTACCCTAAACCTATACAAGTTCACTGCACAAAGGAGGAGACCTAAATCCTAACCTAATGGAAGTTATGATTTTCTCAAGTTTGCTAGGGTTTTAAGATACCTTACAATGAAAAATGCAAAACAAATTGAAAATTAAAGATAAATTCAAACCAATTTTATCATAGAAACTATATGACATGAGGAATGCAATGCAAAAAGAACCATCACCAAACTCTTCATGGTTAGGCAGAAAGGATTTTTCTAAGTTAGGGTAAAAATATTGACTTTTAAGAACCCTAAATCCAAAGAAAAATGTCAAAATAGGTCAAGAACCAAAAATCAATTTGTGTGAAGGGTTTGATAATGTTTCTAAATGTATCAAGATGCAAAGTGATTTTTTTGGTGATTTTTAGAAACTTAAATGGTATTTTAATTAATTAATTCCCATTAATTAATTAAAATAAACATTAAAATATTTTAAAAATATGAATTTTAGGCAAAAAATAAAGTATAAATTATTTTCAGAATGAGAAAAATATTTGAAAGGGAAATGCAAAAGATGAAATTTTTTGAAAGGGTTTTGCTATTTTTAATAAAATGCACAAAGAAATGCAATTAAAATGAAATTAAATTGTGAATTAATGGAGGTATGCTGATCCAGTGTTCCAGATTTGAACGAGAAAGGGAGGGAATTGACTTCGTGCGCTATCCATGGGTCAGAATTAAAAACTACGCTAATTACACAATTAAACCCTAATCTGAACCCTAATCACTTTCAGGTGACCGGAACAGTGTTCCGGTCATCTTCTCCGGCTAGCCTCTCATCCAATCTCCCTCAATACGCAACCCCAAGCCCTTAAACTCTCCATAATGATCCCCACCCCATTCTAAACAAGAATCAGCCATCAAATAGAAATTATTTCACATGAACAGAGAGATTCGAAGCAAAACGGAAAATCTTTCAGAAATTTCAGAAGCTAAAGGTGCAGTGTGATCAGTGAAGCATGGAGAACAATCTAAGAACTGAAGAAAGCATTTCTGGAAAAAATGTTCTTGGTGATACCTGAACTGAAGCATTCGAAAATGGCACTGGCTGGCTGCTTCTTTGCTTCAAATTAGCTCCAATGATCCTCCTGAAGAGTTTGTGATGCCTTGTTGGAGTTTATATGGCCTCTAAGTGATGTTGGCTGAAACTCAGTTCAAGAAATGTCAAAATCGTGTTTTTGATTCAGGGTGTTTCAAGGCATAATGAGGGGTGGGAAATGGTCAGTGATGATTGTGGAGTTGTTGTATGGAATTTGTTTGGAGGTTTGAAGCTTGTGCGCTGAGTTTTGAAGGGTCTTGGAAGTTTTAGGGATTTTGTGTATGCTGAGAAATCTCAAGTGTTAGGCTGAAATGTTATATGTTTTGGCTTGGTTTTGATTCACATAATAAGCTGTGATAGGTCAGAGGGTGGGTGGTGGCCTATGTTGATTGGTATGGGCAAGTTGCAAAAATGTCAACATGACTTGTACTTGAGGTATGGGCAAGAACACAGCTGGTCCTTGGGCATGTCCATGCGCAGCTGACTTCATGGATGTCCACAAATCCATTCTTGAGGCAATTCAGCAAGAGAGAAGAAAGTTATGGGGTGTTTTGCAATTATGTGATGTTTTGGCCCCTTTAAGAAATCTTGATGTTCAAGGCATGAAACTTGGGATTTCTTTGTGCAATTCTGAATTATAGGTCATGTATGATGTTTGTGCAATGCTTAGAAGTCAATTAGGAGTCACATTTGGCTTTGGCAAGTGTTTTTGAAAACTTCCCTCTTTGGTGCATAAGTGAAACTTTGTGATTTTTCCCAACTTTGCAAGGCCATAACTTGAGTTCTATGATGAATTCGATCAATTTCTTGTACTTTTTTAAAAGGGAATGATCCAATCTACAACTTTCATGACCAAGAATTTTTCATTTGAAGCATTGTTGAATCAAAAAGAGGAGGTTGAAAAACTTTCCCAAAATGGCAATTTTGCATTACAAGTCACTTTCCCAAAATGGCAACTTTGCAAATGGCTTGAAATTCTTTAATTTTGTGAGCTTCTAACTTCTTCTAAGATCAAATAAAGATCATATACACCAAAAATGATGGAGAAGACCCTTTGGTTGGATGATTGGGGGCCTCAGATGCCCTGATTTTGCATTGACTTGCTCAAGAAGTCATCTATTGATCAGATGCCTTCCCCATTGAATTTCTTCATGAAAATTGGTATGCATGATACCCATAACATATAATGACCAATAGAAACAAGAATGAGCAAAATATTTGGAGTTATGGCCTCTGAAACCAAAACCCTAATTTTAGGTCATCTGTGTAGTTAAGCTTGGCTCTGCTTCCATGCCTTTCTCAGTTCTTGTGATTTTCTGACTTCCTTGATCTTGGGAGGATATAATATGATGCTTGAACATACATGGACCCTCTTGAGATGATTGATGACCTTTGGAGTGCCCAGATAGCTCAGGGATTGCTCAAATCACAAACCCTAGATGCAGATGACTTTGAAACCATGCAGTGAAACAAAAGTGCAATATGAGATGATATGATCGAACTTATGCAAATGGAAAGATCATAAGCCATGATGTGAACTTAGTGAGGGAAAATTTTGGGTGTTTACAGTTGCCCCTATTCAAGCATGAGTTTGCGGTGCAGGATGTAAGCGCCTGGCTTATCAGACAAACAAGATAACTTGTGGTTGAATACCAAAGACAGTCCAAAATTTGCACTCACTAAATGAAGAAGAAAATGGATATAGATTGTAAAAGGAAAATAAATTATGATTATGAAGTGCAGGCGACGGAGGATGACCGCTGAGCAGAGGACGACTGCTGGGGATAAAGAAATGGCGGGGACGACCGACATGCTGGGGTGATGGAAGTATCATGATGGGGACGACCATCAGGTTTATAAAGTAAAGAGTAAGCAACGATGGGGATGGCCACCGGGTTAATGAAATCAAAGGTGAAGGACGATCACCTAGCAGGGGACGGCTACTCTGTTGGGAATAAGGATGAGGGACGGTCATCTAAGGTGAAGGACGATCACCTGGCAAGGTACGGTTGCCAAAAGTATCACGACATAGGACGAATGTCGGATAGAAAAGGTCGTCAATGGGGACGACCATCAGATAAAATGATGAAGGACGATCATCAAGAGGTGAAGGACGATCACCTAGCAGGGTACGACAGCTCTCGGGGTTTATCATCACATAGGACGAATGTCAGATAACAAGATCAACAATGGGGACGACCATCGGATAAGAGTGATGAAGGACGGTCATCAAAAGGGTGAAGGACGATCACCTAGCAGGGGACGGCTGCTAAAATATCACGACATAGGACGAATGTCGGATAGGAAGGGGTTCCAATAATGGAGACTCCGATGGGGGAATGATGACATAGGACGAATGTCAGATAGAAAGGAAATTTTGCCAAGAATTTGCTGGAAACTCTTCTGGGGAATAGTAGATACATACGAGTGTCTACATTTAATGAGAGAAAGGTATAAGTGTTTCGACTCTGTGTATAGATTTAAGATGCGGACGAGCATCCTTAGGACCATGATACGGACGAGTATCGGTAGAAACAAATGTTGACGCATGCTCAGAGATGATGATACAGACGAGTATCAACTGAGTAACAAAGAATACGGACAAGTGTCGACCCTGAGGGGAAATAGACGGTGTATACAAGATACGGACGAGTATCTGTGTGAATAAACATGAGTGAGACACAAACGAGTGTTCAACTTGCTGAGGAGAGTGTGACATGGACGGGTGTCAAAAGAGGAAATGTATAAGTATATTACAAAAAAATGTTTGGGTTTACAAAGTGTTTAGGCAACTATGCTGGGGATATGACACAAACGAGTGTTAAGAAGTATCCGTTATGTGGAAGTATCTATTTGTAGAAAGTGTCATGGCGACTTTCTGGGGAAAGATGACACGGACGAGTGCCAAAAGGAGCATGCATCCATATTTTTGGGAATGTAAAGAAAATGCTTTGATATTCTGCCGGGGAATTTGAGTGGTATCCTGTATGTTGTTGATGGTATGTCAGTATTCACAGGTGACTGATTCAAAACATGGCTTGTGATTATGTAATATGTTTGATTTTTGCCGTAATGCTCCGTATTAGACGGAATGCTACGCTCTGGAGGAAGATATGATGCGAATGCTATGATTATGCAAAAGATACCGATCTGAGATTCGGATCCTGTTGCCGTAGAGATTTCTGACTGATCTGGTTTTGAAAGAACATCCCAGCTGGGGATGAGATCACTAGTAGAACTGATATATGATTCTGCTCGGGGAAGTAAGTCACTGCCAGACCTTTCTTGGTAATGAGAAGCCCAGCTGGGGTCTGCGGAAGCTTTCGTCACTTCGTTGTGAGATCTTCAACATTGCTCTTCTGGATAGAGGTTGAGACTCTGTGGGGAGATGGCTCCTTGTTTAACACTCGGCTGGGGAGGAATGATCATCGAACGATCTTCCTAGAGATGTCTATGATGATCCTTCTGAGGATGAGGAGACCTACAATTCAGCTAGGGAGTAAGCATCTCTGGTGCTGTTTGGAAGATGTGCTGAGTAAGTAATGATTGGGGAGGAGCCTTCATGCCCCGCGTTGTGCTTTGCATACTTGAAATCCTGTTATGACAAAGAAAACATACAAGTACCTCGAGGTGTCTCTTACCAGATTCCATCATAGGAATTTAGACACTCCCGGGAGCAAATACATTTCCCGCTAGCATGTAATTTAGAAAAGACGCACATGTATTTATGCGATCATTATATTAAAGACATCGGACATTTTTTGCAAATAAAGATAAAATATACGCGACAGCGTGTGACTGAAAATCTGATTTTATTAATTTGTGTGCCCTGAATTGGCAAGTACAGTCAAAGAAACAAGTCCCCTGAAATGAGGAGATTGTTACAAATTGAGAAACAAAAAGGTGATGGCAATGTTGATGACGCTTCAGTGTGTTTCCTTTTTTGCTATGACTCGTATGACATTGACGTTCTTCTCATCCCGCTTCCTGAAGACGGCTGATTTTGACCGATGCTTTAACCTTTCGAAGTTTTCCATGTTGCGAGTGATACAGAAGAATTCAGAGTGCAGTTGTTCGCTTATTCCCTGATTTTGCGTGGATCGCCCTTTCGGGTTTTCAATCCACCGGGATACCCATTTTTGCCTGAGTTATCCAATGCGGCTTTTCAATCCACCGGGATACCCATTTTTGCCTGAGTTATCCAATGCGGCTTTTCAACTCAGCGGGTGAACACATTTTTTATATTTATTTTCCCTTATTTTTGCCCGAGTCTTTTATTCTGTTTTTGACTCGCCGGGATGCCCTATTTTTGCATGGACTCACATTCTGATTTTATGTCCAACGGGTCATTTTATGCGAAGTATTTTTTAACTGCATCTGAATTCACAGGGGACTGGAAGTCTTCACCATCCATAGTACTGAGCATCAGCGCTCCACCAGAGAAAACTTTCTTTACTATGAACGGACCATCATAATTCGGAGTCCACTTGCCCCTGTGGTCTGTATGAGGAGGAAGGAGTCTTTTCAGCACAAGATCTCCTACTTGGTACTCTCGAAGTCTGACTTTCTGATTGAAGGCTTTCTTCATTCTTTTCTGATACAGCTGCCCATGACAAATTGTAGCTAATCTTTTCTCTTCGATCAGACTCAATTGCTCGTATCGGGATCAGACCCATTCTGCTTCATTCAGTTTGACATCCATTAGTACCCGCAAGGAGGGTAACTCAACTTCAACAGGTAGGACTGCCTCTATACCATACACAAGTTGATACAATGTTGCCCTAGTGGATGTTCTAATTGATGTACGGTACCAATGCAAGGAAAATGGTAGCATTTCATGCCAGTCTTTGTATGTGACCACCATCTTCTGCACAATCTTCTTGATATTCTTGTTAGCTGCCTCCACAGTGCCATTCATCTTTGGTCCGTAAGGAGAAGAATTGTGGTGTTGGATCTTGAAGTCCCGACATAGTTCTGCCATCATTTTATTGTTCAAGTTGGAACCATTATAAGTAATGATTCGCTCGGGCACTCCATACCGACAAATGATGTCTCTTTTCAAGAATCGGGCTACCACTTGCCTGGTAACGTTTGCGTACGAGGCTGCTTCAACCCACTTGGTAAAATAATCAATGGCTACCAGGATGAATCTGTGGCCATTTGAAGCAGTCAGTTCAATCTTGCCAATCATATCAATGCCCCACATGGCAAAGGGCCAAGGTGAAGACATCACATTCAAAGGATTCGGAGGCACATGCACTTTATCTGCATAAATCTGGTACTTATGGCATTTCCTAGCATACGCACAACAGTCTGCATCCATTGTGATCCAATAATAGCCTGATCTTAACAATTTTTAGCCATTGCATGTCCTCCAGCATGGGTACCAAAAGATCCTTCGTGCACCTCGTGCATCAACAAGTCTGCTTCTGTCTTATCAACGCATCTGAGAAGTACCGTATCAAAGTTCCTCCTGTACAAAGATCCATCAGTATTCAGGAAGAAACTACCAGCTAGCCTTCTTAATATTTTATTATCACTGGATGATGCCCCAGGTGGATATGTTTGATCCTCCAAGACGCATTTGATGTCATGGAACCAAGGCTTATCATCTTTTGCAAGGTCTGCAGAGAGTACGTATGCTGGTCTATCAAGTCTGGATACTAAAATCCGAGGCACAAAGTTGGCATCTTGAACTTTGATCATGGATGAAATGGTATCCAGAGCATCTGCAAACTGATTTTCATCTCGAGGGATATACTCAAGCTTGACTGTAGTGAAGAATGTGAGTAACCTCCTTGTATAATCCCGGTATGGAATCAGATGCTCCTGGTGAGTATACCATTTACCATTGGTTTGATTGATTACCAAAGATGAATCTCCGAATACAGTTAAAGTCTTGATCCTGAGGTCAATGGCTTCCTCAAGACCCACGATGCAAGCTTCGTATTCAGCTTCGTTATTAGTGCAGTTAAAAGTGAGTTTTGCCGAGAAAGGCATGTGAACTCCCTTAGGTGTAATGAGTACTGCACCAACGCCATGACCATTCATATTAACAGCCCCATCAAACATCATTGTCCATTCTTCTTCTGGGTCAGGCCCTTCAGTGTGAATAGGCTCTTCATGATCTTTTGCTTTTATGAACATGATGTTTTCATCAGGGAAGTCAAATCTCATAGGTTGGTAATCATCAATGGGTTGCTCAGCAAGATAATCAGACAATACACTGCCTTTTATGGCTTTCTGAGATGTGTATTGAATGTCACACTCTGTGAGGATCATTTGCCATCTTGCAACCCGTCCGGTAAGTGCTGGCTTCTCGAATATGTACTTGACTGGATCCATCTTTGAAATCAATAAGGTAGTGTGGGTCAACATATACTGCCTTAGTCGGCGAGCAGCCCACGCTAAAGCACATCATGTTTTCTCGAGTAGTGAATAACGTTGTTCACAGTCGGTAAACTTTTTGCTTAGGTAGTATATTGCATACTCTTTTCGACCAGACTCGTCATGCTGGCCCAACACACACCCCATTGACTATTCTAATACTGTCAGGTACATTATTAGAGGTCTTCCTTCAACTGGAGGCATAAGGATTGGAGGCTCCTGTAAGTATTCCTTGATTTTGTCAAAAGCCCTCTGGCAGTCTTCATTCCACCTAACTGTTTGTTCTTTTCTTAACAACTTGAACAAAGGTTCACAGGTTGCAGTAAGGTGAGATATGAACCTCGAAATGTTGTTCAACCTACCTAGGAACCCTCGAACCTCTTTCTCATTCTTTGGTGCAGGCATTTCTTGAATGGCTTTGACTTTGTCAGGGTCAACTTCAATCCCTTTCTCACTTACAATAAATCCCAGCAGCTTACCTGATCGCACCCCGAATGTGCACTTGTTGGGGTTTAACTTCAATTGGTACTTCCTTAGACGCTTGAATAATTTCAACAGATTCACCAGGTGGTCTTCTTCTGTGAGGGACTTGGCAATCATGTCATCCACATAACATTCAATTTCTTTATGGATCATGTCGTGGAATAATGTTACCATAGCCCGTTGATAAGTGGAACCAACATTCTTCAGTCCGAACGACATTACCTTATAACAGAATGTGCCCCAGGGTGTAATGAAAGTTGTCTTCTCCATGTCTTCAGGTGACATCTTGATCTGATTATATCATGAAAATCCATCCATGAAGGAGAACACCGAGAACTGAGCCGTATTGTCGACCAATACATCAATGTGAGGTAATGGGAAGTCATCTTTCGGGCTGGCTCTGTTCAGATCCCGGTAATCCACACACATCCTTACCTTGCCATCCTTCTTAGGCACAGGTACAATGTTAGCGACCCACGGCGGGTAACTAGTTACAGCAAGGAAACCGGCGTCCCACTGTTTCTGTATCTCCTCTTTTATCTTCATTGCCATATCCGGGCAATTACGGTGCAACTTCTGCTTTACTGGCGGACAGTCTTCTTTCAGAGTCAACTTATGCATAACAATGTCGGTGTCCAGACCTAGCATGTCTTTATAAGACCAAGCAAAAACATCCACATACTCCCGAAGCATATCAATAAGTTGTTCTTTCACTGAATCTTGCAGACAGGCCCCGATCTTAACTTCTTTTAGGTCTTCTTCTATACCAGGAATAATTGTTTCAACCTCCTCCTGATGAGGAGTTATAACCTTCTCCTCTTGTCTCAACAACCTGGCTAGCTCTTCAGGTAGTTTATAATCTTCTTCAACCCCTTCATCAGCTTGATTAATCAGATTGTGAAAGTCATACAAAGTCATAGCAGTGTTGTTGTCGGTGCAGTCTGGAGGGAACTCTCTGCAAGGGTTTAGATTTGTTCATTTTAGTGATCAATTTTATCTTGCTTAGAAAAAAAAAGTGAAAATGAAGTTTATTATTTTGAAAAACATTGCCATTTCATTTTTGTACAAAAAATAAAAAATGAAAAACAGTGAGCGGAAAAAGAAAAGACTCATTTGTAAAAGATGTCCTGGTATTCATTAATTGATCGTTTGCACAAAATACAAGATGGCCCGATTACAAAATGAGCCCTGACATCTTGGGCAAGATGTAGGACTTGATTCATGCTTAATGACAGGAAATAATAATTACTCTGCAGGAGTAACTCTTATAATTTCCTGGGAAGACCAGTTTGAGACATGGTTCCCAGGGATCCTTGGACGTATCCAGCTTTCCAGGTTGCGCTCGTCTTCTGACTCATCTTCCAAACTATTCACGGCATCCGCGGTGAGCACCCCCCTGTTGACAAACTTGGGCCCCTTTGCAGCCTCTAGTTGATCTTGTCGAGTTGGTCTGTAACCCAACCCGAATCAGTCTTCTTTCTTCTCAACTGGCAGCAGCTTGCCCCGGCCTTGAGCAGTACCCTCCTCAACAACCTTTCGGGCTTGTTGATATGAGGTGATGGAAGTCCCCAGTACAGCAGATGCTTCATTAATATTCAAGGCCTCAAACCCTTGACTCATGGTTTCATGGATCTCCCCATCCATTTCAATGTATTTGAAAGTAGCCAGCTAGCTAACAAAGATATCCTCCTCCCCACATATAGTAATGACTTGGCCTTCCCACTCGAATTTTAACTTCTGGTGAAGGGTTGACGTCACGGCGCCAGCGGCGTGGATCCATGGTCTACCCAATAGATAGCTGTAGGCAAGCTGTATATCCATCACAAAGAAGGTCGTCTTGAAAACCTGTGGGTTAATCATTATAGGTAACTCTATCTCTCCCAGAACTGATCTCTTAGAACTGTCAAAGGCTCTTACTACCAAGTTTCTTGGGCATAGTGCCAATCCGTCATACTCCAGCTTCACAAGGGCTTTCTTGGACAGGACATTGAGGGATGACTCTGTGTCTACCAGTACATGAGAAAGAACTGCACCCTTACACTCTAAGGTAATGTGCAAAGCCTTGTTGTGATTGTGACCCTCTGTTGTCAGATCAGCGTTGGTAAATCCTAGTCCATGACTAGCGTTGACATTTCCAACCACAGCTTCTAACTGATTGACGGTAATCTCCTCTGGCACATAAGCTGCGTGCAGGACTTTTGATAGTGCGTTCCGATGAGCCTCAGAGCACATTAGAAATGATAGTATGGAGGTCTTGGAAGGCGTTTGGTGAAACTGGTCTACCACCTTGTAATCACTCTTCTTGATGATCCTCATGAATTCATCAACCTCTTGGTCAAAAGGAGTCTTCAGAGTTTCTTTAACAACTGGTTCTTCTTGCACCATGCTCTTCCCTTTTGCCTTAGCGGCAGCTTCTACTTCAGCAATGGGTCTTGGTATTTGCGAGGCAAAGAGACGTCCGCTTCTAGTGAAGCCTCCGCCTCCCCCCACATTGTCTATCTGAGGCGAAGAAGTTGATGACCCTAAAGTGATCTTCTGCCCCTCGCAGTATAGATCTGAGCCATAATGCCAAGGGATGGCATTATTGCTTTCGTAAGGAACTGGCCCAGGCACTGTGATAGTGACCGGACTGATATCAGCTGCAGAGGGGACCACAATGGTGTGTGGATCATAATATATGGTAACTGGAGCTCTGACAGGAGCAACATTTTGTTGCGAGTTGTTGGCAGGAACATTTGTGGGATCATAGTATATCGTAACTGCTGAGACACTTTCATTAACTGTTGCTGATGTTGTAGCCGGTACTGTTGACTGGATGGGTGTTGAAGTTGTAGTAGGAGCTGATGGAGTAATGGGTGTTGTTGTTGTAGAAGGAATGGTGACTGAACTTGTATCTGTTGAAGTGATTGACTGAGCAGTTGTTGGAGTTGTAGTAGAATATGTTGGAACAATGGTTGCTGACGTTGTAGGAGTATCTGTTATTGTTGATGAAGGAATTGTTGTAGTTGTAGTTGCTGTTGTCGTAATCTGAAGGATGCCATCCTTAATAAGACCATCTATGCTGTTTCTCAGTCTCTCACATCCATTAACAGCAATGTTGCAATATCCACAGCCGAGCTCACATCCGGGGAACACTTGGCATTCTAACAGCTGGGCTTTGATTTCAACCAAGGGTGTTCGGATTTGTGAAACACTACTAATCAATGTGGATGGTTTTCCCTCCTCAATAGCATTAATCCTAGGCCCGTTGTGACTAGGCATTGGATTTCTTGTGACGTTCGGGGGAGGTGCAAAATTAAGAGCTTTTGAGTCCACCAGATCTTGGACTTTCATTTGTAGGGCCCTGCATTTTTTAGTATTATGCCCCGGTGCGTTTGAGTGGAAAGCACACCTGGCATTTGCATCATAGTTCTTTGGAATATTAAGAGAATATAGAGGTGCCAATGTCCTTAACTCAACTAGGTTGAGCTTCAGGAGTTGTGGCAAGAGTGCAGCATACGACATTGGAATTGGGTCAATCATCCTGTTTGCTTGTGATGGCCTTTGTTGGAAAGGACGCTGCTGCTGGTTGTTATTACTGTTGTTGTAGGTTCTCTGTTGCGGAAAATGGGATTGTTGCCGATAGTGAGATTGTTGTTGATACTGTGGTTGTTTTTGTTGAGGATACAATGGTATTTGTGGAAGTGGAGCTGGGATGGTAGCATCTGCTACTGACCGGTGAGCATACTGAGGCCTGCCCCTGCTTGCATGAATGGAATTAGTTTCACCTGCCCTTTGGGGTCCTGCAAATGGTTTTCTTGGATTGCTGGAAGAACTAGCACCACTGTCGGAGATCTTGCCCATCTTCAAGAGACTTTCAATTCTCTCACCAGCTATGACTACGTCATCAAAACTGGTAGAGGAGAAAGCAGCAAGCCTATCAATATAAGTCCCTTGAAATGTATTCATAAACATGTCAGCCATCTCCCTCTCTGACATGGGTGGTTGAACAGCAGCAACAAGCTGTCTCCATCTTTGAGCATACTCCCGGAAGCTCTCTCTAGAAGATTGAGACATTCCCATTAGGAGGGTCCTATTGGGAGCCATGTCCAGGTTGTATTGATACTGACGGATGAAAGCCTCGGCCAAATCCTTCCAACATCTTATGGTGGCCCTAGACAAATGTGAATACCAATCTCTTGAAGCCCCCGTCAGACTGTCTTCAAAGTAGAACATCCACAACTTTTCATCCATAGTATAAGCTTTGAGCCTTCCCAGGAAAGAATGCAGGTGAGTGCGAGGAAAGGAGGTACCATTGTACTTTTCAAAGCATGGGGGTTTGAATTTATGGGGAATTCTCACCCCATCTACTAGTCCCATATCCATCACATCGAAGCCTAATGAATTTTGAGAATCCAAAGATCTTAACTTTTCAGCAATCTCGTCCAATCTTCTATCATATACCTCATCCCCAGCTCCTATAACAGTAAATTGTTCTCCTTGAGGGTCCTCCTACAAGATTTGGCCCCCAGCAGTGTTACCTTGAACATTCCTCGGGATGTTAACCTCTGGATCCAGATGAGGTCCATATACTGGTGGGTCAATACGAGGTTGGCCCTGTTCATTGTTGCTAGTTCCTCCTGTTCCAAGATGAGGCTCTTCAGGAGTTTGTCTTTCCACCAGCTCTCTTAACCTTTCTTGACTCTGGGCTAAGCCAGTCATCACTGCCATGAACTGAGACATCTGATTTCTCATCTCCACTCTCTCATTGGCCATCTGGTTTCTGACCTCAGACAGGTCCTGGTGTACTTGTTCCATTTGAATGCCGGGAAGGTTGTTACGAGTTGGGTACCGGTGCGTGCGGTTGACAGGGAACACTTGGCAACGAGCAATGTTTCCTGAGATCACAACAAAGTTAGAAACAATAATAATAACGAAACCTACAAAACAAAAACAAAATTAGTATGTAATGCAGTATGCTTATTTGTTTTCCAAGTTATCCGGTTTGGTTCTTGGTTTTGACCTTTCCAGACCTCGAGGAAGATGCTTGATGTTGTTGAGAGAAAGCCCAAATGAAAAACAAACTAAAATATATCACAAATGGTGAACAATACATTGTTTATTTTACAATACATGCCCCTGAAGGGTCAAAACATAACAAAAGAAAAGTACATCAAATGGAAACAAACAACAAGCAAAGGATCAGACATCCAGCCCAAACTCATCCTCTCTGACCTCCTTCAGGAGGGCCTCAGTAACCGGACCAGCTGGGTGCTCTGTAATGGTCCTAATGAGGAGGTTCCTGGTGGCAATAGCAGTAGTCAACTTCTTATGCCTGTCTTGGTCCTTTGATCTCTTCAATCCTGCTCTGAGCTTCAACTCTGAAATCTCCTTCTGGGCTGCCAACAAAGCTTCCTGCTGCTTCTTCTCATTTGCCTCTAGCTGTTCAATCTTGGCTTGAGTCTTCTGGTCTTCTTGTGTACGGGCTTCAGTGATCTTGACCCACCTAGCCTGACTCTCTTGCAGATAGTGCTCAGCCCTACCTTTCTGAATCTTAGCCTCCTTGCAGGCATTCTTAAATATTTGTTCTCCAGCCCTTGCTTTCCTTATGTAGTCTTTTGTCCTTTCAATTTTGGTCAGATGCTCAACCTTGAGTTTCTCCAATCTCTCAATGTCCAGACGACCATCACTCCTCTCCCAAAGAGTTTTCTTTAAAGCCTCAGATAACTTCTCATTCCTTTCCTTCAGCTTCTCAAATTCTTCTAGGCTGACAGTTGCTGCTGGCTGTACAGTAGATGGTCCAGGCATGTCTTCCAAGGTGAAAGGAATCCTGGTAATCTGAGCTCTAGCACAAGACCAGTCATAATACTGAGCTGAAGCAACATTGTTACATCTTCCAAGAATAACAACCCCTTTTGTCTGGATGTTGTCCCAAGCCCAGGATGCTTGTCTGACAATAGTTGAATTAGGTTGCACTTCACAATACAGGGTCTCATCTAAATCCTGTCCTCTAGGAGGGTGAACTAAGGCATAACACAATTGTCTCTTAAACAGTAAAGGATTGTAGTTGATGTAACCCTTTACTCCTATCAGAGGCACATTTGGGTACTATCCACAGCTGGTGATAATGTCTTTGCCTTTGGTGCTCTGGGTGCACCATCTGATATCATCTGAAGTCAAAGCAATGAGCCTCTTGGCCCAATTCTTCTGTTGGTGTGGGTTCAAGAAGGCATCTGATTTAGGCAGGTGTCTGAGCAGCCAGGTGTAAAACAAAGGAACACAAAATCTTACCAACTTCCCCCTTTGTTTCTCATTCCTCTGATGGATGGAATAATAGAAATCTCCCAGCAATGTAGGTACTGGGTTCTTCAGGAGAAACAAATGGATGGCATTCCTACTGAAAAATTTGGGCTCATCTGCAAACAATATAACCACATATATGCTGAGGGCTAACAGTGCACAGACTGCCCTCCATTCTCCCAATGAAGCCTTCAAGATAGCTTGAGAAACCAAGAAGTCCAAGTGAAAACCAGGGATCCCAGCCTTTGTGGTCATACTTTGCTCAATCAGTGCAGGTTCCAAGTACAGTGCCCTTGCTATCTCTTCATTCCTAGGAGAAGTCAATTCTGGGTTGAAGGGGATTCCACCTCTGACAGGCACTCCAATCAACAAAGAGAATTCTTCCAGTAGAGGCCCTAACTGGAAGTCTGGAAAGGTGAAACATCTCAAAGGAGGGTCATAGAACTGTAAGCATGTGTGGATCATGCTCCTTTGAGAGGGGTCAAAGACCACAACCATATCTAGGATACCTCCATAGTGTTCTCTAAACAATGGGATGTGGTCAGGTGTGATGAGTGACTGGACTTGCCTGATACCAGTCAATACAGGCTCAAAAAAGTGGTAGGATATGTTGCTCTTCCTGGGAGTAGTCATGAGTGCTGATGAAGAAGCTGAAGATGAGTGCTGATGAAGATCACAAACTAAGACTGGAGATAAGTCTCTGATAGACTGATGCTGGTGAGGGTGGAGATAACTGAAGCAGATAACTGATGGAGACAGTTGAAGTAGAGGTCTATGCAGATGAAGGGGTCAAAACCAAAACCAAGATACAATGAAGTGGATACCCTGAAAAGCAAATAAACAAATGTTAAATGATGCAATGATGAATATGCAAATGATATGCAATGGTTTGTGATCAAGCTGGATCTGATTATTTGTCTTGATACAAGGTCCATATATGTTCAAAAGTCCAGATGAAGGCTTGAGAATCCAGTAACCAGGGTGGGGGACTCAAATAAAGAGTCACATGTCCAGGGTTAATCACAAGAACTGTCCAAAGTGGAGTATTCTTAAACAAATGCAGTAACAGGGTATGATGCGGCCAAGGGTTCCTGCAAACTTGTAAACAGCCCAACCCCCTCACAGGTAATGTTCTAGAACAAGGATCCTCAGACTTGGATCAGTTATGAGAAGTGTAAACACTTCTAACCCAGAGGTACAATGTTTACAATAACCATAAAAGATCCTCCTCTAATTCACCTCAGCTTCTGAAGGTCATAATAAAGGTCATCCAGACTTAGCAGGCTTCCCAGATAGCCCTTAGTACTACAGGAAATCTGTAGCACAGATTTCTCAAGGAGAAACCCACATCTGAACCGTGTTTCATATTCCTGCACCAGACCGAGATGGAATGGGAAAGAACATGAACCAATTTAACCTAAGTGTCACTCAGGTCCCAGGTATAGGACCTTAAACTCTCAATGGAACCCCACCCACCAAAACAACAATCCAGATCCAGCCATGACAGTATGAAATATGCAAACAACTGTAAAGAAAGCAATAAATAAAGTTGTATATAAAGCAATAAATAAAGCAAAAATAAAATAAACACACATAGCATATAACACCCCAGTAAACACAAATCGAACAAGCTCTAGAAGGAACCCACAAAAAGAACCAGAAGCCTTGGTTGCAATATAAGGTTCCCCAGCAGAGTCGCCAAGCTGTCGCTCCCACCAAGTGAGGCCATGTCAAATGGGGTACAGATGCGAACGGTCGGCGAAAAGGAGAGAACACGCAAGGGTGAACTGAAAAGAAATGAGTCGTCAGCTAGGCATTTTTATCCCGAAGGAAAGGTAATGCTGCATAGACCTAGAAGAGATGGATAAGACGGTTGCGAACCTGAGAAACTGAGAAAGGGGGTTGGTTACAACCTGGGAAGGTATTAACACCCAGATTGTCCGCCGTACTCGATGGGATCCACGCTTGAAAGATTTGTGTTTAAAGGGGTAGTGGCAGTGCAATCTGTGTATCAAAGCTGGAAAAGAATGCAAGTGTCAGTGCAAAAGAAATGTGAAGTGAAATATGTGAAATGTCAGTGCAAGAGGAGAGTGCAATGCTCAAGACAATGAAGCTAAAAGGATAATGCTAGAGGAGGGGGAATATACAGTGACTTTTGTTCGATAACTGTTAAGTTATGCCTATCTATCCTCTCGTGCAATGAGGAGGTCAGAACATCGTAGTTCGACTCAAAGAGACTGAAAGATAAATTGACTTGTGAACTGCCTACTTGTCTATGCTCAAGTGTATGACCTGTCTGGCTCAGGTGCAAACTGCCTTGCATTAGAAGGAAGAAGCATGTTCTCGTTTGTGAGTGAATGAGGTGAGAAAAGAATCCCGGAGGAGACGATTATTGTTTGTTTTTATGTTTTCAATCTTTTATTGCTTTTTGGAGTTTATTATAAGAAAATGAGCTTAAGCCTAAACCAAGGATTAGTAAACTCATCACATCCTCCCTCTGATTAGAGGTAATGAGAATACCTTAAGTATGAAGTAAGCACCTCACACTTAATCACCATGATGTAGGATTAAGATCATTAACCTACTTGCAATTATTTAGATGCTTTTGGAATTTTTTTTTAGTGTTAAGTAATGAGTTTAAGCCATAATCAAAGATTTAATGGACCCATTACACCATCCTAATAGAAGGATGATAGATGAGAACATTTAAGCTGAGGAAGACTCCTCAACTTCATCCTTGGTTAGGGATTAACCTCATGACAAAACAAAGCCTTTATTAAGTGGATTTTAGTTAATTATAAGATTAAGAAGTGGATTTTATGGTTTGTAAGACAACATTAGGGGGACTTGTCCATTAACACTAGGGTTAGTCCTTCTTAACCAATTAAGGAAGAATTAGAACCCTGATGCAAGGCCCAAGTTACAAGCTTGATGTCTTAGTGATTATTAGGTGAATTGATTAAAGGATTTAAACACATTAAGGGTTTAACACTTAGGATTAAAGTTATACACTCCATCCTAATAGAAGGATACAGGCATAACCCTAATCACAAAGCCTTAAAGCCTTAAGGGTTTAGTCCTTGATTAAGAGATGAGAAGAGAAGACACAAATATGACACAAAGGTAAAACTAATAGAGGGACTAATCAAACCCTAATTGTTATCATACTTGGTTGTTCCTAGGGTTTATGAGGCTTGCAAGAAATCTTCAAGAGAGAAGCCACCAAGGAAAAAAGCAGATGGAAGGAAAAAAAGCAGAAGAAGCAAGACAACTTACTTCATTTAAGAAGATAAGTTGCTTGAAGAAAGAGGGAGAGGAGGGAGCATGAATGAGCAAGCTCACTCTAAGAGAGATGAGAAAAGATTATGAGAAGTGAAGGCAAATTCACTTCTCAAACAATTACCACCTGAAAAGTTAGCAACAAGGAATGAAGTGAAATGAAAGTGAGATGAGATGCAAGGATGCCAACCAAAATCAGAAGCATATCATGAGGCAAATGATGCTATGGGATGGTATGAAATCATGTCATGTGATGTGGATGGTTATACAAGCAAGGAGGATACAAATGAAACATGTAAGAACCATGGAAGTACATGAATGCATATGACATGAAATGAAAGCAAAAGCATGGCAAATGGACGATGCAATGATCAAACATGATTCCAATATGTCTTAGGGTGCCTTATGTGTCATGTGGATGCACAAAGTGTCATGGTAAGTTCATGTATGCAAGCTTATGCAAGATGGGTGCAAATGAAGGCAAAAATTATGGTTTACATACAATATGCAATGCAAAAATTCAAAATCAGAAGCAAATTACATGATAAAAAAATGAAAATGGGATCAAAGGTACCCTAAACCTATACAAGTTCACTGCACAAAGGAGGAGACCTAAATCCTAACCTAACGGAAGTTATGATTTTCTCAAGTTTGCTAGGGTTTTAAGATACCTTACAATGAAAAATGCAAAACAAATTGAAAATTAAAGATAAATTCAAACCAATTTTATCCTAGAAACTATATGACATGAGGAATGCAATGCAAAAAGAACCATCACCAAACTCTTCATGGTTAGGCAGAAAGGATTTTTCTAAGTTAGGGTAAAAATATTGACTTTTAAGAACCCTAAATCCAAAGAAAAATGTCAAAATAGGTCAAGAACCAAAAATCAATTTGTGTGAAGGGTTTGATAATGTTTCTAAATGTATCAAGATGCAAAGTTATTTTTTTGGTGATTTTTAGAAACTTAAATGGTATTTTAATTAATTAATTCCCATTAATTAATTAAAATAAACATTAAAATATTTTAAAAATATGAATTTTAGGCAAAAAATAAAATATAAATTATTTTCAGAATGAGAAAAATATTTGAAAGGGAAATGCAAAAGATGAAATTTTTTGAAAGGGTTTTGCTATTTTTAATAAAATGCACAAAGAAATGCAATTAAAATGAAATTAAATTGTGAATTAATGTAAGTATGCTGATCCAGTGGTCCAGATTTGAACGAGAAAGGGAGCGAATTGACTTCGCGCGCTATCCAAGGTCCAGAATTCAAACTACGCTACTTACACAATTAAACCCTAATCTGAACCCTAATCACTTTCAGGTGACCGGAACAGTGTTCCGGTCATCTTCTCCGGCTAGCCTCTCATCCAATCTCCCTCAATACGCAACCCGAAGCCCTTAAACTCTCCAGAAATGATCCCCACCCCATTCTAAACAAGAATCAGCCATCAAACAGAATTTATTTCACATGAACAGAGAGATTCGAAGCAAAACGGAAAATCTTTCAGAAATTTCAGAACCAAAAGGTGCAGTGTGATCAGTGAAGCATGGAGAACAATCTAAGAACTGAAAAAATCATTTCTGGAAAAAATGTTCTTGGTGATACCTGAACTGAAGCTTTCGAAAATGGCACTGGTTGGCTGCTTCTTTGCTTCAAATCAGCTCCAATGATCCTCCTGAAGAGTTTGTGATGCTTGGTTGGAGTTTATATGGCCTCTAAGTGATGTTGGCTAAAACTCAGTTCAAGAAATGTCAAAATTGTGTTTTTTATTCAGGGTGTTTCAAGGCATAATGAGGGGTGGGAAATGGTCAGTGATGATTGTGGAGTTGTTCTATGGAATTTGTTTGGAGGTTTGAAGCTTGTGTGCTGAGTTTCGAAGGCTCTTGCAAGTTTTAGGGATTTTGTGTGTGCTGAGCAATCTCAAGTGTTAGGCTGCAATGTTATCTGTTTTGGCTTGGTTTTGATTCACATAATAAGTTGTGATAGGTCAGAGGGTGGGTGGTGGCCTATGTTGATTGGTATGGGCAAGTTGCAAAAATGTCAACATGACTTGTACTTGAGGTATGGGCAAGAACACAGCTGGTCCTTGGGCATGTCCATGCGCAGCTGACTTCATGGATGTCCACAAATCCATTCTTGAGGCAATTCAGCAAGAGAGAAGAAAGTTATGGGGTGTTTTGCAATTATGTGATGTTTTGGCCCCTTCAAGAAATCTTGATGTTCAAGGCATGAAACTTGGGATTTCTTTGTGAAATTCTGAATTATAGGTCATGTATGATGTTTGTGCAATGCTTAGAAGTCAATTAGGAGTCACATTTGGCTTTGGCAAGTGTTTTTGCAAACTTCCCTCTTTGGTGCATAAGTGAAATTTTGTGATTTTTCCCAACTTTGCAAGGCCATAACTTGAGTTCTATGATGAATTAGATCAAGTTCTTGTACTTTTTGAAAAGGGAATGATCCAATCTACAACTTTCATGACCAAGAATTTTTTATTTGAAGCATTTTTGAATCAAAAAGAGGAGGTTGAAAAACTTTCCCAAAATGGCAATTTTGCATTACAAGTCACTTTCCCAAAATGGAAACTTTGCAAATGGCTTGAAATTCTTTAATTTTGTGAGCTTATAACTACTTCTAAGATCAAATAAAGATTATATACACCCAAAATGATGGAGAAGACCCTTTGGTTGGATGATTGGGGGCCTCAGATGCCCTGATTTTGCACTGACTTGCTCAAGAAGTCATATATTGATCAGATGCCTTCCCCATTGAATTTCTTCATGGAAATTGGTATGCATGATCCCCATAACATATAATGACCAATAGAAACAAGAATGAGAAAAAAATTTGGAGTTATGGCCTCTGAAACCAAAACCCTAATTTTAGGTCATCTGTGCAGTTAAGTTTGGCTCTGCTTCCATGCCTTTCTCAGTTCTTGTGATTTTCTGACTTCCTTGATCTTGGGAGGATATAATATGATGCTTGAACATACATGGACCCTCTTGAGATGATTGATGACCTTTGGAGTGGCTCAGATAGCTCAGGGATTGCTCAAATCGCAAACCCTAGATGCAGATGACTTTGAAACCATGTAGTGAAACACAAGTGCAATATGAGATGATATGATTGAACTTATGCGAATGGAAAGATCATAAGCCATGATGTGAACTTAGTGAGGGAAATTTTGGGTGTTTACACCAACCCAAATATGTCTTCTTTCTTTTCAACTAGAAGCAGCTTGTCCCAGCCTTGAGCGGTACCCTCCTCAACAACCTTTCGGGCTTGTTGATATGAAGTGATGGAAGTTCTAGACACAGCGGTTGGTTCATTAATGTTGAGGGCCTCAAACCCCTGATTCATAGTCTCAGGGATTTCTCCATCCATCTCTATATACTTGTAAGTAGCCAACTGGCTAACAAAAATGTCTTCCTCTCCGCAGATTGTGATGATCTGGCCTTCCCACTCGAATTTTAACTTTTGGTGAATGGTAGATGTAACAGCACCAGCGGCGTGGATCCAGGGTCTACCCAACAGACAACTGTAGGCCGGCTGTATGTCCATCACGAAGAAGGTAGTTTTAAAGGTCTGTGGGCCAATCAACACAGGTAAATCAATCTCTCCAAGCACTGATCTCTTAGAGCCGTCAAATGCTCTCACCACCAAGTTACTTGGACGTAATGCCAAACCATCATACTCTAGCTTCACCAAGGCTTTCTTTGGGAGGACATTAAGCGAAGACCCAATGTCCACCAACACATGAGAAAGAACAGCACCTTTGCATTCTAAGATGATATGTAAAGCCTTGTTATGGTTGCATCCCTCCGTCGTTAAATCAGCATTTGTGAAGCCCAGCCCATGACTGGTGTTAACATTTGCAACCACTGTTTCCACCTGATTAACCGTAATCTCTTCCGGCACGTATGCCGCGTGTAGGACCTTCAACAATGCATTCATGTGGGCTTCGGAACACATTAACAGTGATAGTATAGAGATTTTGGAGGGTGTCTGATGAAGCTGGTCCACCACTTTGTAATCACTATTTTTGATTATTCTCATGAACTCGTCCACCTCTTGTTCAAAAGACGTCTTCGGAGTTTCTTTAACAGTTGGCTCTTCAAGTACCACACTCTTTCCTTTTGCCTTAGCAACAACTTCTGCTTCAGCATTAGGTCTTGGTGTTTGTGAGGCAAAAAGGCGCTCGCTTCTAGTGAAGCCTCCACCTCCCCCAATGTTGTCAACTTGTGGTGAAGAGGTTGAAGAATCTAGAGTGATTTTCTTTCCATCGCAGTAGAGATCAGAGTCGTAGTGCCAAGGTATGGCATTGCTGCTTTCATAAGGAACGGGTCCAGGCACCGTAATGGTGACCGGACTGATTGCTGCAGCGGAAGGAACTGTGATGGTATGCGGATCGTAGTAGATTGTGACTGGAGATCTGACAGGAGGTGTTGCAGTTTGTTGTTGGAAATTGTTGTTGGGATGAACATTTGCCGGGTCATAATAGATCGTGACCGTTGAGACATCTTCATTAGTGTTTGCTGGTGTTGTAGGCATTTCTGTTGATAAAATGGGTGCTGATGTTGTAGAAGTAAATGTTGCTGAACTCTGATCTGTTGAAATAATGGATGGAGTGATTGCCGGAGTTATGGATGAATCAGTGGGAATGATAGTTGTTGCAGTTGTGGGAGGATCTGTTGTTGCTGAAGAAAGAATTGTTGATGTTGAAGGAGCTGTTGTGGTAATTTGCAAAATTCCATCTCTGATAAGGCCATCTATTCCGAACCTTAGCCTCTCACAACCATTGATAGCAGTTTTACATGATTCGCAGCAGACCTCACAGCCCGGGAACACTTGGCATTTTAAGAGTTGAGCTTTGACTTCTGCCAACGGTGTTTGAATCTGTGCCACATCATCAATTAGTGCAGATGGTTTATCCTCCTCTATGGCATTAATCTTGGGCCCACCATGATTAGGCATAGGATTCCTATTAACATTTGGGGGAGGTGCGAAATTGAGAGCTTTAGAATCGACCAAATCCTGAACTTTCATTTGTAAGGCTCTACATTTCTCGGTATTGTGACCAGGTGCGTTGGAGTGAAAGGCACATCGGGCATTAGCATCATAATTCTTTGGGAGATTGAGGGGATCTGACGGAGCCAACGTCCTTAACTCAACCAGGTTAAGCTTTAGGAGTTGTCGCAGTAAAGTGGCATAAGGCACATGGATGGGGTCAATCACCCTATTTGCTTGAGATGGTCTTTGTTGAAAGGGACGTTGCTGCTGATTGTTGTTGTTGTTGCTGTACGTTCTTTGTTGCGGAAAGTGAGATTGTTGCTGATAGTGATGATGTTGTTGTTGTTGAGGAAAAAGTGGTTGTTGTGGAACTGGAGCCGGGATGGTAACGACTGCTATTGATTTGTAAGAATACTGGGGTCTGCCCCTGCCTACATGGATGGCATTTGTTTCACCTGCCCTTCGGGGTCCTGAAAAAGTTTTTCTGGGGTTATTGGAGGAACTCGCACCATTGTCAGATATTTTGCCCATCTTCAAAAGACTTTCAATTCTCTCACCAGCTATAACTACATAGGCAAAACTGGTAGAAGAGAAAGCAGCAAGTCTATCAATATAAGTTCTCTGCAAGGTGTTCATAAACATCTCGGCCATCTCTCTTTCAGACATAGGTGGCTGGACAGCAGCAGCAAGCTGTCTCCACCTCTGAGCATAATCCCGGAAACTTTCTCTTGAAGACTGAGACATGCCCATTAGAAGAGTTGTATTGGGGGCAATTTCTAGGTTGTACTGGTATTGCCAGATGAAGGCTTCGGCCAAGTCTTTCCAACATCTTATAGTGGCCCTTATCAGATGCGAATACCATTCTCTTGATGCTCCAGTCAAGTTGTCCTCAAAATAGAACATTCATAACTTCTCGTCCATGGTATAATCTTTGAGTCTTCCTAAGAAAGATTGCAGATGAGTACGCGGGCAGGAGATACCATTATATTTCTCGAAGCAAGGGGGTTTGAATTTGTGGGGAAACCTCACCCCATCTACCTGCCCCATATCCATTACGTCAAAGCCTAAAGAATTCTGGGATTCCAAGGATCTCAGCTTTTCAGCAATCTCGTCCAACCTTCTGTCATACACCTCATCCCCAACCCTAATAACAGTGAATTGTTCTTCTTGGGGATCCTCCTGCAGGATTCTGCCCCCAGCAGTATTACCTTGAACATTCCTTGTGCCATTAACATCCGGGTTCAAATGGGGCCCAAACTCTGGTGGGTCGATACGAGGCTGCCCTTGTTCATTATTGTTGGTTCCCCCTGTTCCAAGATGGGGCTCTTCAGGTGTTTGCCTTTCTACCAACTCTCTCAGCCTCTCCTGGCTCTGGGCTAAGCCAGTCATTACTTCCATAAACTGGGTCATTTGGTTTCTCATTTCTACCCTCTCGTTTTCCATTTGATTTCTTACTTCATTCAGGTCCTGCTGTACCTGATCCATCTAAATGCCTGGAAGGTTGTTACGCATTGGGTACCGGTGTGTGCGGTTGACAGGGAACACTCTGCGACGAGCAATGTTTCCTGAAACCACAACAGAGTGAGAAACAAGCAATAAACAAAAACCTACAAAACAAAGAAAAAGTTAGTATGCAGTGCAATATGCTTATTTGTTTTCCAAGGTATCCGGTTTGGTTCTTGGATTTGACCTTTCCAGACCTCGAGAAGATGCTTGATGATGTTGAGAGAAAGCCGACCAAAATAAACAAACTGATATATTACAAATAATGAAAATACATAGTCTGTTTACAACACAATACCCATGGTGGGTCAAAAATACAACAACCAAAAAGCAAAAAGTACATCAAAAGAAAGGAAATACAAGCAAAGAAAGGAATCAGACATCCAATCCAAAGTCATCCTCCCTGACTTCCTTCAGGAGGGCCTCCGTCACTGGACCAGTTGGGTGCTCTGTAATGGTCCGAATGAGGAGGTTCCTGGTAGCAATGGCATTAGGCAGCTTCTTGTACCTGTCCTGATCCTTTGATCTCTTTAACCCCGCTCGGAGCTTCAATTCTGATATCTCCTTCTGAGCTGCCAACAAAGTCTCCTGCTACTTCCTCTCATTGGCTTCCAGCTGCTCAATCTTGGTCTCAGTCCTCTGGTCTTCTTTGCACGGGCTTCGGTGATCCTGATATACCTAGCCTGGCTTTCCTCCAGGTAATGCTCAGCCCTAGCTTTCTGAATCTTGGCCTCCTTGCAAGCATTCTTCAATATATGTTCCCCGGCTCTTGCTTTCCTTATATAGTCACATGTCCTCTCAATCTTGGTCAGATGCTCAGTCTTGAGTCTTTCCAATCTTTTAATGTCCAGGCGACCGTCATTTCTTTCCCAAAGAGTCTTCTTCAGGGCTTCTGAGAGCTGATTATTCCTCTCTTTCAGCTTTTCAAATTCCTCCAGGCTAACAGTTGCTGCAGGCTGTATTGTAGAAGGTCCAAGTGTGTCTTCCAAGGTGAAAGGCATCCTGGTGATCTGAGCTCTAGTACAGGACCAGTCAGAGTACTGGGCTGAAGCAATATTGTTGCATCTTCCAAGGATGGTTGTCCCTTTGGTCTGGATGTTGTCCCAAGCCCATGCAGCTTGCCTGACAACAGCTGAATTAGGTTGCACTTCACAATATAGGGTCTCAGCTAAATCTTGTCCTCTGGGAGGGTGAACTAAGGCATATCCCAATTGTCTCTTAAACAGCAAAGGGTTGTAGTTGATGCAACCTTTTACTCCTATTAGAGGCACATTAGGGTATTGTCCACCGCTGGTAATAATATCCTTACCTTTGGTGCTCTGGGTGCACCATCTGATATCATCTGAGTTTAAGGCAATGAGTCTCTTGGCCCAATTCTTCTGCTGGTGTGGGTTAAGGAAAGCATCTGATTTAGGCAGGTGTTTCAGCATCCAAGAGTAGAACAAGGGAGCACAACATTTGACCAACTTCCCCCTTTGTTTTTCATTTCTCTTATGGATGGAGTAGTAAAAATCTCCTAGAAATGTAGGCACTGGGTTCCTTAGCAGAAACAAGTGGATGGCATTCTTACTCACAAATTTAGGCTCATCTGCAAACAATACAGCCCCATATATACTGAGGGCTAATAGTGCACAGACTACCCTCTATTCTCCCACTACAACCTTCAGGATGGCCTGAGAAATTAAGAAGTCCAGATGTAAACTAGGAATCCCAGCTTTTATTGTCATACTTTGCTCAATGAGGGCAGGCTCCAAGTGCAATGCCCTTGTTATCCCTTCACTTCTGGGAGCAGTCATCTCTGGGTTGAAGGGGATCCCTCCTCTGATAGGTACTCCAATCAATAAGGAAAAATCTTCCAGTAGAGGCCCCATCTGGAAATCGGGGAAAGTGAAGCATCTGAGTGAAGGGTCATAGAACTGCAAGCATGTGTGGATCATGCTTCTCTGAGAAGAATCAAGATCCATAACCATGTCTAAAATACCCCCATAGTGTTCTCTAAACAGTGGGATGTGGTCAGGTGTAATAAGAGACAGGACCTGCCTGATACCAGTCAATATGGGCTCAAAGAAGTGATAAGATATGTTGCTTTTCCTTGGAATATCCATGAGTGCTGGTCAAGAAGCTGAAGGCAAATGCTGATGAAGATCACAGACTGAAAAGCTGGAGGTAAATCTTTGACAGACTGATGGAGGTTCTGAAGGAGATAGCTGAAGCAGGTGCTGAAAAAGATAACCGAAATTGAGGTCTAAGCAGTAGAAGGGGTCAAAACCAAACCAAATATGATGTGATGGATACCCTGAAAAACAAATAAACAAATGTTAAATGATGCAATGATGATATATGCAAATGATATGCAAGGGTTTGTGATCAAGTGTTGGATCTGATTATCTGTCTTGATATAAGGTCCATGTATGTTTAAAGGTCCGGATGGAGGCTCAGAAGTCCAGTAACCAGGGTGGGGGACTCAAATAAAGAGTCACATGTCCAGGGTTAATCACAAGAACTGTCCAAAGTGAAGTATTCTTAATCAATACAGTAGCAGGGTATGATGTGGTCAAGGGTTCCTGCAAAATCTGTAAACAACCCAACCCCCCTCATATGTAATGTTCTAGAACAAGGATCCTCAGACTTGGATCAGTTATGAGAAGTGTAAACACTTCTAACCCGGAGGTATAGTGTTTACAATAACCATAAGAGATCCTCCTCTAATTCACCCCAGATTCTGAAGGTCAAAATAAAGGTCATCCAGACCTAGCAGGCTTCCCAGATAGCCCTAGCACTACAGGAAATATGTAGGACAGAGTTCTCAAGAAGAAACCCACATCTGAACCGTGTTTCATATTCCCGCCCTAGAACGAAATGGAATGGGAAAGAACATGAACCACTCTAGCCTAGGTGTCACTCAGGTCCCAGGTATAGGACCTTAATCACTCAGTGGAACCCCACCCATCAAAACAGAAACCAGATCCAACAATGATAATGACAGTATGATGTATAAAAAACTATAAAGAAAGCAGTAAATAAAACAGTACATAAAGAAATAAATAAAGCAAATAAATAAACACAATTAGCACATAACACCCCAGTAAACACAAATCAAACAAGCGCTAGGAGGAACCCACAAAAAGAACCAGAAGCCCTGGTTGGAGTATAAGGGTCCCCAGCAGTGTCGCCAAGCTGTCGCTCTCACCAAATGACACCTGCTCAAGAGGGGTACAGACGCGAACAGTTGGTGAAAGGGGGAATATGAAGATGAACTGAAAAGAGTCGCCAGCTAGGCATTTTTATCCCGAAGGAAAGGTAATGCTGCATAAACCTAGGAAAGAAATGGATAAGACAGTCGCGAACCAGAGAAACTAAGAAAGGGGGTTGGTTACAATCTGGGAAGGTATTAGCACCTAGATTGTCCGTCATACTCGACGGGATCCACGCTTGAAAGTTTGTGCTTAAAGGGGTAGTGTTAGTGCTATTCTGTGTGCAAAAGCTGGAAAAGAATACAAGTGTCAGTGCAAAAGAAGTGTGAAGTGAATAAAAGGAGTGTTAGTGCAAGAAAAGAGTGCAGTGCTCAAGACAATGAGGCTTAAAATAATAATGCTGGAAGAGGGGGAATATACAGAGACTTTTGTTCGATAACAATTAAGTTATGCCTACGTATCCTCTCGTGCAATGAGGAAGTCAGAACACTGTAGTTCGACTCAAAGAGACTGAAAGATAAATTGACTTGTGAACTGCTTACTTATCTATGCTCAAGTGTATGACCTGTCTGGCTAAGGTGCAAACTGTCTTACATCAGACGGAAGAAGCGAGTTCTCGTTTGTGAGTGAATGAGGTGAGAAAAGAATCCTGGAGGAGACGATTATTGTTTGTTTTTGATGTTTTCAATCTTTTATTGCTTTTTGTGTTTGACATAAGTTAATGAGCTTAAGCCTAAACCAAAGGTTAGTAAACTCATCACATCCTCCCTCTGATTAGGGGTAATGAGAATACCTTAAGTGTGAAGTAAACACCTCACCCTTAATCACCATGATGTAGGATTAAGATCATTAACCTACTTGCCATTATTTAGATGTTTTTGGAGTTTTTTTTTAGTGTTAAGTAATGATTTTAAGCCATAATCAAGTATTTAATGGACCCATTACACCATCCTAATAGAAGGATAATAGATGAGAACATTTAAGCTGAGGAAGATACCTCAACTTAATCCTTGATTAGGGATTAACCTTATGACAAAACAAGGCCTTTATTAAAGTGGATTTCAGTTAATGGTGAGGTTAAGGAGTGAATTTTATGGTTTGTAAGACAAC
This sequence comes from Lathyrus aphaca, assembly GCA_963966055.1. Lineage (NCBI taxonomy): Eukaryota > Viridiplantae > Streptophyta > Magnoliopsida > Fabales > Fabaceae > Lathyrus > Lathyrus aphaca. The sequence continues at coordinate 278,343,428 of OZ014519.1, read as the reverse complement.
TTGAGGGGGGCTTGTCCATTAACACTAGGGTTAGTCCTTCTTAACCAATTAAGTAAGAATTAGAACCCTAATGCAAGGCCCAAGTTACAAGCTTATTGTATTAGTAATTATTAGATGGATTGATTAAAGGATTTAAACACATTAATGGTTTAACACTTAGGATTAAAGTTATACACTCCATTCTAGGAGAAGGATGCAGGCATAACCTTAATCACAAAGCCTTACAACCTTAAAGGTTTAGTCCCTGATTAAGAGGTGAGAAGAGAAGACACAAAAGAAGACACAAAGGTAAAACTAATGGGGGACTAAACAAAACCCTAATTGTGATCATGCTTGGGTGTTCCTAGGGTTTATGAGGCTTGCAAGAGATCTTCAAGAAAAAAAACCACCAAGGAAGAAGCAAATGGAAAGAGGAGAAGCAGAAGAAACAAGTCAACTTACTTCACTTAAGAAGATAAGTTGCTTAAAGAAAGAAGGTGAAGAAGGAACATGAATGAGCAAGCTCACTCTAATACAAATACAAAATGCAACAAGGATGCATAAGAGAGATGGGGAGAGATATGAGAAGTGAAGGCAAATTCACTTCTCAAAGTACTTACCACCTGAAAAGTTAGTATAAAGAAATGAAATGAAATGAAAATGAGATGAATGCAAGGATGCAAACCAAGACCAGAAGCACATTAATTATGTTAATGATGCTATGAGATGATGTAAAGATATGCCAAATGCAATGGATGTTCATACAAGTGATGAGAATGCAAATTAAGCATGAAAGAAGCATGAAAGTTCATGGATGCACATGAAATGAAATGAATGCATAACATGGAAAATTGATGCTTCAATGATCAAACATGATTCTAATGTGTCCTAAGATGTCTTAGAAGTCATGTGGATGCATAAAATGTCATGGCAAGCTCATGAATACAAGCATATGCAAGAAGTATGCAAAGGAAGATGAGAAATTAGGGTTTTCATGCAACATGAGATGCAAAACTCAAAAACAGAGGCAAATGACAAGATAAAAAATTGAAAATGCAATCAAGAGAACCCTAAACCCATATGATTTCACACCCCAAAGGAGAAGATCTAACTCTTAACCTATTGAAAGTTATGATTTTTCTATGTTTTCTAGGGTTTTAAGGTACCCAAAGGGAAAAAATGCAAATCAATTCAAAAAGGCAGAAGAAATTTAAGACAAAATTATGTTAGAAACTACATGTCAAATGAAGATCAATGCAAAAAGAACCATGGTCATACCATTCTTGGTTAGGCAAAAAATAATTCTTGAAGTTAGGGTTCAGAAATGGGATTTTATGAACCCTAAATTCAAAGAGAAAATGTCAAAATGATTCAAAACCAAAAAGAAATTCATGTGGATGGTATGAAAATGTCTCTAAATGTTTAAAGATGCAATATGAATTTTTTGGGATTTTTTAGAAACCTAAATGATATTTTAATTAATTAATTTTCATTAATTAATTAAAATAAACAATTAAATGTTTAAAAAATGATTTTTTAATGTGAAAAATAAAAATAAAAATATTCTTGGGTTGAGAAAATTATTAGGAATTAAAATGCTGAATAAAAATATTTTTGAGATTTTCTAACTATTTTAAATAATTCATGCAAAATAAATAAGAAAAATGTGAAATAAAAATGGATTAAATAAAAGTAAGCTGAATCAAAGGCTCATATTCAAAGTTGGGAGATTTTGGTTGACTGGCGCGTGAATGGATGTACAGGATTCACTCTGGGCTGATTTTCATTAATTAATTAATTAATCTTTAATTAAACAGAATTAGGGTTTAATGATGACATCTGGGCCATTCAAACACGCGGGGAAGCTCAATCCTTCGGCCAGAATTCAAATAAAACCCTAAACCTAATTAAAACACTAATGACCTTCAGGTGACCGGAACAATGTTCCGGTCATCTTCTCCGGCCATCCATTTTCCTATCTCACTCAAAACCTCACCCCAAACCCTCTAAAGCTCCAGAATCACTCAACAAACATCAAGGAACAAGAATCCAAGCATGAAATCCATTTATTTTCAAAAACAAGCATGAATCGAATCAATCTCTTTTTAGGTCAAAAATTTCAGAGATTCGGTTTATGCTCGTTTCTTCACCATTTTCAAAAATAACAAGTTCAGTGTACTCAGGGGAACATGGGGAACATTTCTATAACTTAAAAAGAGATTTCTGGAAAAAAAGTTTGAGATGGTTACCTGAGTTGGAGCTTTGAGATTCTGAGCTTTCAGGGTCTCTCCTTTGTGCAAGCCAGCTCCAATGAACCCCCTGAGGATGATGTGAAGCTTGAAAAGCTTTGAGAGTGGCTGGTTTGTGTTGTGTGGTTCTGGTTTAGTAGAAATGGAGGTTTGTGTGTATGGTGATTCAGGCTGTTTCAAGGGGTGGGTTTTGTTCTATGGAGGGAGAGTGACTTGTTGGTGAAGGAATTTCTGGATTTTGTTAAGTTTTGAGGGAGTTTCGAAGAGAACAAGTTTGTGCACCAATTTGTGAATCTGAGGTTGTGTCTGTTTTCAGGCCCCAATGCTTACACTTATCTCTCCCATATTGTTTGAATATAATATGTGGTAGGTTCTGAATGACTGCAAAACACTATTCCAAGAGTATGGGAGTTTTGGCCAAAAATTCAAATATGTGTCCTTTAGAGTATGTGCCATGGCAGAGGAAATCTAAAGGGTGTATCTTCCTCGGCTGAGTTTGAGGATGACCCTTGGATGGTTTATGATGGACTGCAACACTTGGATTGCAAGATAGCATGTGTTTCGATAATTTCCAACTTTGTGCATCTTGAGATTTTTGGTCATGTACATGTCTCATTCGAAGCCGAATTCAGGTCATGAAGTGTTACATGATGTTATTGTGATGTTTTGAGACCAATTAGAAGTCATACCAATCCTTGGAAATCATTCTTGCAAGAATCCCTCTTTTGAGAATTTTATGAAAAAATGGCTTATGATACTTATGATCCAAGGCATGAAACTTTGTAAATTTTGTCCAATTCTGATTTTGGCAAGTTGCAATATGTTGTAATGATGCATAGAAGTCATTTAGAGATCTTGAAAGTGTTTAGATCTTGAATTTGCAAAAATCCCTCTTTGGCAAGAAACATGAAATTATGTGATTTTTGCCAACTTTGGATAGCCATAACTTGAGTTCCATAATGAATTAGAACTTGTTCTTGTACTTTTTGAAAAGGGAATGATCCAATCTACAACTTTCATGACCAACAATTTTTCATTTGAAGCATGTTTGGTTGAGAAAGTGGAGGTTGAAAAATTTCCCAAAATGGAAAGTTTACATTACAAGTCATTTCCATTTTTGGCAACTTTTGGTTTAGCTCATTTTTCTTCAATTTTATGAACTTATAAGAACTTCAATGATCAAATAAAGACCATATAACTTCAATTTGATGAAAAATCCACTTTGGTTCCATGTTGGGGGGCCTCAGATGCGCTGATTTTGCTCTAACTTGCCCAAGAAGTTACCCAGTGATCAGATGACTTCCACAATGAATTTCTTCATCAAAATTGGTACACATGATCCTTATAACATATTGAGACCAATAGAAACAAGAATGACCAAAAAAATAGGAGTTATGGCCTCTGAAACAAAAACCCTAATTTCAGGTCATATGTGCAGTTAAACCCTAGCTCTGCTTCCATGCTTTGCCAGTTCTTGTGATTTTTTGACTTCGTTGATATTTGGTGGATAAAATATGATGATTGAACATACATGGACCCTATTGAGATGATTGAAGACCCTTGGAGTGGCTCAAAAGGATCTTGGATTGCTCAGATCACAAACCCTAGATGCAGATGAACTTGAACTAATGCAGTGAAGCAAAAATGCAATATGATGTGGTATGATTAAACTTATGTAAATGAAAAGATCACAAGCCATGGTGTGAACTTAGTGAGGGAAAATTTGGGGTGCTTACAAATATGTTGACGTCTTTGCTTGGTCCTATCAAGATATGCCAGGTCTAGATACGGATATTGTCATGCACAGATTACCACTAAAAGAAGATTGTCCGCCAGTTAAACAAAAGCTACGCCGTACTCGCCCAGACATGGCCATGAAGATTAAAGAAGAAGTACAAAAGCAGTGGGACGTCAGTTTTCTCGTTGTAACTAGTTACCCTCCATGGGTTGCTAACATTGTACCCGTACCAAAGAAGGATGGCAAGGTGCATATGTGTGTGGATTACCGGGACCTGAACAGAGAAAGCCCGAAGGATGATTTCCCATTACCTCATATTGATGTATTGGTGGACAACACGGCTCAGTTCTCGGTATTCTCTTTCATGGACGGATTTTCGGGATATAATCAGATTAAGATGTCACCTGAAGACATGGAGAAGACAACTTTCATCACACCTTAGGGCACGTTCTGTTACAAGGTAATGTCGTTCGGTCTGAATAATGTCGGTGCAACTTATCAACGGGCTATGGTAACCTTATTCCATGGCATGATCCACAAAGAAATCGAGAGTGATGTGGATGATATTATTGCCAAGTCCCTTACAGAAGAAGGGCATTTGGTGAATCTACTAAACCTATTCAAGCTTCTGAGAAAGTATCAGTTGAAGTTGAACCCCAACAAGTGCACATTCGGGGTATATTCTGGTAAGGTGCTGGGCTTTATTTTAAGTGAAAAAGGAATTGAGGTTTATCTCGACAAAGTTAAAGCCATTCAGGAAATGTCGACACCTAGGATTGAGAAAGAAGTTCGAGGGTTCTTAGGTAGATTGAACTACGTCTCAAGGTTCATATCTCATCTCACTAAAACCTGCGAACCCTTGTTCAAGCTGTTAAGAAAGGAACAAACAGTCAGGTGGAACGATGATTGTCAGAGAGCTTTTTACAAGATCAAAGAATATCTGCAAGAACCTCCAATTCTCATGCCTCCAATCGAATGAAGACCTCTAATCATGTATCTGACAGTATTAGAAGAGTCAATGGGGTGTGTGTTGGGCCAGCATGATGAGTCTGGTCGAAAAGAGTATGCAATATACTACCTAAGCAAAAAGTTTACCGACTGTGAACAACATTATTCATTGCTCGAGAAAACTTGTTGTGCTTTAGCGTGGGTTGCTCGCCGACTAAGACAATATATGTTGACTCACACTACTTTGGTGATCTCAAAGATGGATCCAGTCAAGTACATATTTGAGAAGTCAGCATTTACCGGAAGGGTTTCCAGTCAATACACTTCTCAAAAAGCCATCAAAGGCAGTGTATTGTATGACTATCTGGCTGAGCAAACCATTAATGATTACCGGCCTATGAGATTTGACTTCCCTGATGAAGACATCATGTTCTTGAAAGCAAAAGATTTTGAAGAGCCAGTTCACACTGAAGGGCCTGACCCAGAAGAAGCATGGACTATGATGTTTGATGGGGCAGTTAATTGCAATGGTCGTGGAGTTGGTGCAGTACTTATCACACCCAAGGGAGTCCATATGCCTTTCTCAGCAAAACTCACATTTGCTTGCACTAACAATGAAGCAGAATACGAAGCTTGTATCATGGGTCTTGAGGAAGCCATTGACCTCAGGATCAAAACCTTGAATGTATTCGGAGATTCGGCTTTGGTAATCAACAAAACCAACGACAAGTGGTACACTCATCAGGAGCATCTGATTCCCTACCGTGACTATACGAGGAGATTGCTGACCTTTTTCACAACAGTTAAGCTTGAATACATCCCTCGAGACGAGAATCAGTTTGCAGACGCTTTGGCTACCATTTCATCCATGATCAAAGTACAAGTTGCCAATTATGTACCTCGGATTCTGGTATCCAGACTGGACAGACCAGCATATGTATTCTCTGTGGACACTACCACTGATAACAATCCTTAGTACCATGACATCAAATGCTTCTTGGAAACTGAGACATACCCACCTGGGGCATCGTTAAACGATAAGAAGACATTAAGACGGCTAGCCGGCAGCTTCTTCCTAAATACTGATGGTTCTTTATACAAGCGAAACTCCGACATGGTCTTGCTTATATGTGTTGAAAAGAAGGAAGCAAACCTACTAATGCACGAAGTACATGAATGTTCTTTTGGTACCCATGCCGGAGGACATGCAATGGAAAAGAAGTTATTAAGATCGGGTTACTATTAGATCACAATGGATGCAATCTGTTGTGCCTATGCTAGAAAATGCCACAAATGCCAGATCTACGCAGATAAAGTGCATGTGCCTCCGAATCCTTTGAATGTAATGTCTTCACCTTGGCCCTTCGCCATATGGGGCATTGATATAATTGGAAAGATTGAACCAACTGCTTCAAATGGTCACAGATTCATCCAGGTGGCCATTGATTACTTCACCAAATGGGTTGAAGCAGCTTCATACGCAAACGTCACCAGACAAGTTGTAGCTAGATTTCTGAAAAGAGATATCATTTGTCGATATGGAGTTCCCGAGCGAATCATTGCTGATAATGGTTCCAATATGAACAACAAGATGATGGCAGAACTTTGTCGGGACTTCAAAATCCAACATCACAACTCTTCTCCTTACAGGCCAAAGATGAACGACGTTGTTGAGGCAGCCAACAAGAATATCAAGAAGATTGTGCAAATGATGGTAGTCACCTACAAAGACTGGCATGAGATGCTACCATTTTTCTTGCATGGGTACTGAACCTCTATTAGAACATCTACTGGGGAAACACCTTATCAGCTTGTGTATGGTATGGAAGTTGTCATATCTGTTGAAGTTGAGCTACCCTCCTTACGGGTAATGATGGATGTGAAACTGGATGAAGCAGAATGGGTCCGGTATCGATACAATCAACTGAATCTGATCGAAGAGAAAATATTAGCAATAATCTTTCATGGGCAGTTGTAACAGAAACGAATGAAGAAGGCCTTCGATCAGAAAGTCAGACCTCGGGAGTACCAAGTAGGAGAGCTTGTTCTGAAAATAATTCTTCCTCCTCATACAGACCACAGGGGCAAATGGACACCAAACTATGAAGGTCCCTACGTGATAACCAAAGTCTTCTCGGGTGGAGCATTAATGCTTGCAACCATGGATGGTGAAGACTTCCCGTCTATTGTGAATTCAGATGCAGTTAAAAAATACTTCGCATAAAATGACCCGCTGGACATAAAAACAGAATGTAAGTCCAGGAAAAAATAGGGCATCCCGGCGAGTCAAAAACAAAATAAAAGACTTGGGCAAAAATAAGGGAAATATTGAAAAAAATGTACACACGCTGAGTTGAAAAGCCACATCGGACAGCTCAGGCAAAAATGGGTATCTCGGTGGATCGAAAACCCGAACGGGCGATCTATGCAAAATCAGGGAATAAGCGAACAACTGCATTCTGAATTCATCTGTATAATTCACAACAGGGCAAGCTCCGAAAGGACAAAGCGTCGGTCAGAATCAACCTTCCTCAGAATGCAAGATAAGAAGAACGTCAGGGTCATACGGGTCATAGCAAAGGAAGCTCACTGAAGCGTCATCTTCAACATTGCCAACACTTTTACTTTTTCAATTTACAGCAATCTCCTCGTTTTAAGGATTCGCTTCTTTGACTGTACTTGCCTATTCAGGGCACACAAATCAATAAAATCAGATTTTTCAGTCACACTTTGTTTTGTACATTTTTTTGTTTCGTTTGCAAAATGTCTAAAGTTCATAATACAACACGTGCATAAAACATATGAGCCATTTTAATAAATGCTCGCAGGAAATATGTTACTTTCAGGTAAATCTTACTCCTATGACGGAATCCAGTCAAGGATACCTCGGGACACTTGTGCGTTCTCCTTTGTCTTAACAGGTTGCAGGTACTCAAGGCAGACAATCCTTCACAGTATGGGGCATATCAAGCATAGTATCCCCAGCCAAGTCAGCAATCACATCATCAGCAGAACCCCTTGACAAAAAGAATATCCTCGCAAAGTTTCATCCTCCAAAAGGATCCCTTGAGGAATTCATCAATCCCCAGCAAATTACTTCCCAGAAGTGATCTCCTCACCAGGCAGGACCTCCCGAGCAATGACTGACAACACTTCCACAGTAAAGTGGTCAAAGAACTTTCCATTCCCCATCGGAAGTGTCATAATTTGCTCATCCTCAACAGAGCCGGTGGAATTGATTCCCTACAGAGTTGCCTCCCCGAGTAGAGCAATGCCTGACATACTTCCCCAGCGGAGTTGATAAAACTTCCTCATCCCCAACATGAGCTCTCCCTCCGGACAGATCAGCCAATGATCTCTTTCCCTAGCGGGGTTATCCTTTCAGACGGATCGCCCAGAGATCTTTATCCCCGCATGATCCGGATCTCGGATCGGTATTCTCATTTGCATAATCATAGCATTTCACATAATTTCCCCCCAAAATAAGCGTAGCATTCCGTCTAATACGGAGCATTACTGCAAAAATCAAACATTTGCATGATCATGAGCCAGGTTCGAGCCAGTCACCTGTGAATACCATCATCACTTTAACAACAATGTACAAAACTCATATCCCTTACAGATAAAGTCCAAATCATCCCCTTTGCACTCTCAAATACAGATACCTGTTTTATTTATGCTCTTTTTGACACTCGTCCATGTCATCTTTCCCTAGTAAGGTCACCAGAATACCTTCTACATTCTCAATACAGATATTTGTTCATGACTTATACATATTCTCTTTGACACTCGTCTGTGTCATAATTCCCCAGCAAGTCAAACACTCGTCTGTGTCCCTTTCTCAATCTTTTTGACACTCGTCCGTGTCTTGCACATGCTTCACCAGCATATCACACTTGTACATACTTATACAGAAGTCTTTGATACTCGTCCGTATTTTGTATATATCACCCCTCAGCAGATTCAACACTCGCCCGTGTTCTTTGCTTAACCGATTGATACTCGTCCATATCATCATCCTAAAACACGTGTCAGCATTTGTTTCTACCGATACTCGTATGTATCATGGTACTAAGGATGCTCGTCCGCATCTTTAATGTATGCACATCGTCAAACACTTATACCGTTTATTTTAAAGTGTTAGCACTCGTCCGTGTTTACCATTCCCCAATAAGTCGCCAACAAAACGACTTTCTCTATCCGACGTTCGTCCTATGTCGTGATACTTTCGGCAGCCGTCCCCTACCAGGTGATCGTCCTTCACCTTTAGATGATTATCCCTCATCCTTTCCCCAGTAGAATCCCCATTGTTAGAACTTTCTATCCGGAATTCGTCCTATGTTGAGATAAAGAGCAGCTGTCCCCTGCTAGGTGATCGTCATTCGCCTTTTGATGATCGTCCCTCATCATTTATCCGATGGTCGTCCCCATCGTCGATCTTTTTATCCGGCATTCTTCCTATGTCGCGATAATCCCCAAGAGCAGTCGTACCCTGCTAGATGATCGTCCTTCACCTCTTGATGATTGTCCTTCATCATGCTTATCAGATGGCCGTCCCCATCGTTGATCTTTTCTATCTGACATTCGTCATATGTCGTGATAAAGAGCAGCCGTCCCCTGCTAGGTGATCGTCCTTCATCTTTGATGACCGTCCCTCCTCAAATATTTCATTTATTCTTTAACCCGATGGCCATCCCCGTCATGGCCCCTTTTCCTTTTCCTGATGATCGTCTTTCATCAGCGTTTACCCGATGGTCGTCCCCATCGTTGTTTAATTTACTTTCCAAGCCCGATGGCCGTCCCCATCATTGCTTTTCTAAAATCCCCGGAGGATTTTATTTCCTTACCCGATGGCCGTCCCCGTCGCAGTTTCTTCATTTTCTAGCATGATGGTCGTCCCCGTCATTGTTCCGTTTTCCCCCCAAAAGTCGTCCTTTGCTCGATGGTCGTCCTCCATCGCTTTCATTTGATAATTATACTATACTATATTTTACAATTTATATCCCTTTTCTTCTTCTCCCCACCGAGTGCAAATTTTGGACTGTCTTTCATATTCAACTACAAGTTATCTTGTTTGTCTGTTAAGCCAGACGCTTACACCCTGCACAGCTAACTCATGCTTGAATAGGGGCAGCTGTAAACACCCCAAATTTTCCCTCACTTTTCCTCACACCATGGCTTGTGATCTTTCATTTTTCCATAAGCATAGGCATACCATCTCATATTGCATATTTGTTCCACTACATAGTTCCATTACATCTGCATCTAGGGTTTGTGATCTGAGCAAACCAAGAAGTGATCTAAGCCATCCCAAAGGTCTTGAAGCTTTCCAAGAGGGGCCATGTGTGTTCCATGATCATAATATTCTCCCCAAAGTTCATAAAAGTCAAAGGATCACAAAGTATGGCAAAGGCATAGAGGCAGACTGAAGATTTCCTACACAAATGACCGAAAATTAAGGTTTTGGTTTTAGAGGCCTTAATCCAAAATTATTTGGTCATTCTTGTTTCTAATGGTCTCAATATGTTATAAGAGTCATGTGTACCAAATTTGATGAAGAAATTCACTGTGGAAGTCATTGGATCATTAGGTAACTTCTTGAGCAAGTAATGTCAAAATCAGGGCATCTGAGGCCTCCACCAAGGGTACCAAAGGGTCACATTAATAATTTTGAGTCTCTATGTTCTTTATTTGATCTTATAAGTGGTTTGAAGTTCACAAAGTTGAAGAATTTTGAGCCAAATGCAAACTTGCTATTTTTGGAAATGACTTGTAATGGAAACGTTCCATTTTGGGAAAGATATTCAACCTATTCTTTCATGACCAAAAATGCTTCAAATTAAAAATTCATGGGCATGAAAGTTGTAGATTATGTCCTCCCATTTTCGAAAAGTACAAGAACATGTCTATATTTATCCTAGAACACAAGATATGGCCTTTCAAAGTTGGCAAAAATCTTGTAATTTACAAGTATGTGCCAAAGAGGGATTCTTGCAAAATCAAGTTTCAAGCATTCAAATGACCTCTAATTGACTTCTAAACATCATAAAAACATGATGCAACATTACAAGACCCAAAATCATGCCTTTCCTCACCAGTCTCCATAAGCCATTTTTCACAAACATTCTCAAAGAGGGGTTTTTTGCAAAACTGATTTTTAGGACTTTGTGTGACCTCTAATCTACTCCAATGCATCATAGAAACATTATGCAACATGCCATGACAAAAATTCTACTTTGAACTCACCAATTTCATGACCAATCTCTTCAAAATTCATAAAATTGCAAAAGTTCAAAACCATTGCAATCTCACCATTTAATCATCACAGCTCATCACAATCAACCCCAGTGTGCTCCACAAATTTAGCTAAGCTCAAAGCAACCCTAAAATAGCTTCTGCCATGGCCCGTGCTTGTAGTACACCAACTATTGACGTTTTGGCCAATTGATCCATACCATTCCCACAATGTTATACAGTCTTTCTGACTCATTGCATTTGTTTATTCATGGCACAAGGATCATAAAACACAACACACACAAGCCTGAATGGGGGGCATAGGCTGAGTTTCACAAAAATCCCAAAAACTTTCATGCTATCGAATCTCTTAGCATAACCATCAAACTTCACAACTCCTTGCACCAATCATCTCTACACATCACAAGGAACACAAACCTACCATTGAAATGGCTTGAAAGCTTCCCATTCATAAACACGATTTCTGCAAAACCAGAACCACACACCTCAAAATAGGCACCACGAACTTGTTCTAAGCCTTTTAGAAGCTTCAGGGAGTTCATTGGAGTGAATTAGCATCAAGGAGAGGTCCAGGAAGCTCAGATAGAGAAAGCTTCATCTCAGGTATCATCAAGAACATTTTTTCCAGAAACCTTCTTTTAAGTTTTAGAATGATTCTATATGTTCTCCTGATCACACTGGTATGATTTGTTTTGAAAATGAGTGAGAAATGGCCATGTATGGAGCTCCTGAAACTTTTTTAACCTAAAACGTGTTTGATTCGATTTGTGAGATTCATGAAGTATAAATGTTTTTTTGATGCCTGATTCTTGCTTGTTGTTTGGGGATGTATTCTGGAGATTTTGGGGGGTTTGGGTTAGCTTATAAAGAGAGTTTGGATGAAGAGCTCGTCGGAGAAGATGATCGGAGCTTGCTCTGGTCACCTGAATGTCATTAGGGTTCTAATTAGGGTTTAGGGATCAGTTTGAATGGTGGCCCTTGGATCATAGCTTAGCGCGCGTTTGAGTGGCTCAGATTGCCTCATTAATTTTAATCCATAATTAATTAGTTTAATTAGGTTTAAATAATTAATTTCCTCAATTTGAATGTGGACCCTTGGATAGCGCGCACAGTCAATTCCCTCCCTCCACATTTGAATCTCAACCATCAGATCTGCATACTTTCATTTATTTCATTTGTTCATTTTATTAAAAATACCAAAACTCATCAAAAAATTCTCAAACTTTGCGTTTTGTTTCAAGTATTTTTCTTAACCTGAAAACATTTTTTATTTTATTTTTTGCATTAAAAAGTATTTTTAAAATATTTAAATGTAATTTTTAATTAATTAATGGATTTTAATTAATTAAAAATGCATTTAGGTTTCTTAAAATCACCAAGAAAATCATGAAGCATCCTTAAACATTTAGAAAATTTTCAAACTCACCATACAAATATCATTTTAGGTTTGATCACATTTTCACAATTTTCTTTGAATTAAGGTTCTTAAAAATCATTTTTTTTAACCCTAACTTGAAAAATTCATTTCCGCCTAACCATGATGAGTTTGAACTTGATTCTTCTTGCATTGTTTCACATATTGCATGTAGTTTCCAGGTTATTTATCTCATGATTTTATCTTGCATTTTCAATTTGATTTTCATTTTCCCTTTAGAAGCACCCAAAAAACCCTAGCAAACATAGAAATTTCATAACATTGCCTAGGGTTAGCTTCTGACTTTCTCCTTTGGGGTGTGATCTTGTATGGGATTAGGGTTTTCTTGAGCTTGATTTAAATTTTTTTATCATATTGATTGCTTCTGTTTTGGTCATATGCATCTCATGTTGCCTTAAAACGCTAATTTTGCATCTTCATTTGCATTCTCCTTTGCATATCATCTTCATAAGAACATACAATGACATTCCATTATTTTATATGTCATCTTAGACATATTAGGACATGTTTGAAACATTTCTTGATCATTTCTTCATTCATTTGCTATGCTTTGCATCCATTACATTTTATGAACATCCATGTGTTTTCATGCTTCTAAACATGCTTCCATTGCATCTCATCCTTGTATGATCATTCATATGCATATTGTATGACATTGCATCATCTCATATGCCATTTATATTGCATTTTCACTTCTGACTTTGGTCTTTGCATCTCATTTCATCTCATTTCCTTTTGCTTTATGTCTTATGCATTCATACTAACATTTCAAGAGCTTTTGGTAAGTTATTTGGGAGGTGGATTTGCCTTCACTTCCCACCTTTTCTCATCATTCATATGCATATTTACTTGTATTTGAAGTGAACTTGCTTCATTTATGTTCTCGCCTTCTTAATTTCTCTCTTTTAAGTTACTTATCTTCTTCAGGAAGTAAGTAACGTATTCTTCTTCTTCCTTCTCTTTTCGTCTGCTTCTTCAATTGGTAGACTTGAAGATCTTTTCTCTTAAGCCTTACAAACCATAGGATATCCAAGCATGATAAATTTTAGGGTTTATGGTCTCCCCTAGTCTTTTACCTTTGAGTCTCCTTGAGTCTCTCTTCTCATCTCAATAATCAGAGACTAAACTCTTAATGCTTTAGGACTTTGGATTTAGGGTTATGCATGTATCCTTATCTTAGGATGGAGTGTATAACTTTAATTCTTAGTGTTAAACCTGTAATTTGTTTACACCTCTTAATCAAAACACACTAATAATCACTAAGACTTTATCTTGTAACTTGGGCCTTAAATTAGGGTTTTATCTCTTCCTTATGGTTAATAGGGACTAACCCTAGTGTTTAATGGACAAGTCCTCCTCATGTTGTCTTACAAACCATAAAATACATTTCTTAATCTCTCCCTTAAATTAAAATACATTTAATAAAGGCTTGTTATATAATGAATTTAATCCCTCACCATGGATTAAGTTGAGGTATCTTCCTCAGCTTAAGTGTTCTCATATATCATCCTTCTATTAGGATGGTGTAATGAGTTCACTAATCTGTGATTAGAGGTTAAACTCATTACTTAACACTAAACAAAAACCAAAAAACATCTAAATAATCACAAGTAGGTTAATGATCTTAATCCTACATCATCATGGTAATTAAGTTGAGATGCTTATCTCATACTTAAGTATGCTCATTATCCCTAATCAGGAAGGATATAATGAGTTTATAACTCTTGATTTAGGCTTAAGCTCATTATCCTATGCAAAACACCAAAAACAATAAAAAAAACTGAAAAACTCAAAAACAAACAATAATTGTCTCCTCCGGGATTCTTTTCTCATCACACTCATTCACAAACGAGAACTCGCTTCTTCCGTTTAATGCAATACAGTTAGCACTCGAGCCAGACGAGTCATACACTTGAGTATAGACAAGCAAGCAATTCACAGTCAATTTATTTTCAGTCTCTTTGAGTCGAACTACGGTGTTCTGACTTCCTCATTGCACGAGAGGATACGTAGGAATAACATAACAGTTATCTGTAACACCCCAAATTTTCCCTCTTCATTTTAAGCATCATATCACATCATATTCATCATGAACATATCATTTTCTTAGCATCCTAGCATGGAAAGATGAGGCATAACATTCTTCATGTCCTAGCATCAAGCATATGGTCATCTGTGGAGGTTCTTGAGGTATCACAAGCCATGACAAGGGTCCCAATGTTTTTGTACAAGTCCTATGAGGGGTCCACACTCCATTTACAAGATCAAGTCCATTTACAAAAGCTCAGAAGGTTGCATGATCATCAGAGGTCTCAGGACAAGGCAAAGCTCCTACACAAGGCACCTAAACTAGGGTTTGATATTCAAGCATCAAAACTCCACAACTTTTGCCATTTCATTTGGGAAAAGTCTTCTATATGTCAATAGGATCCTAGGTGTCAATTTTCATGAGAAAATTCCATGTGGAAGTCAGAGAATGCCTCAGTTGCTTGCAGATGAAGTAATTGGTCAACTGTGTCCATAAAAAGTCAACTGTGTGATTTCAAGGGGTCCAAGCCACTTTTTCTTGCCAAGAGGGGTCCTTAAAATGTTATAAGAGGTTTAGAATGATCAAAGTTCAAGAATCATGGAGATTTGAAGGGTTTTGCAAAATTGGTGAAAACTTGGTTTTAAGGATTTTCCAAATTTGGCAACTTTTGCCCTAATTTTCAAATGGCCTTAACATGATCAAAAATTCTTCAAATGGACCAAAGTCAAACATGAAAGTTGGATATTAAGGGCTCCCATTTTCAAAAAGTAAATGTACATTTTCATGGGATTCATGGTTTTCTCCCTAGGCCCTTCGAAAATCTTGCTAAAACTAGGGCAAATTCAAAATTCATGCATGCAACCAAAAGCAAAAGTGTTCCAAACTTATTTTTAAGACTTGGAATGGTTCAAGTAAGTTTTTTAAACTTAAAATACATTGCATTCTGATCACTTTGCTCAAGAGAAACTCTCATTTTCATGCCAAGAGAGGATTTCACTCCAAAAGTGCAAAATTGGCAAAATCATGAGAAAAGTGTGATAGCTTGATCTAAGGGCCAGGATTGTTTGTATTATGATCAAGGGTTGGAAAAGGGTTGACCATGGGCTGAGAAGCCAAGCAAGGCATGAGGGTGGCATGCTTATCTCACAATTTTCAAATTATGCAAAATCACAAATATCTCATGATCCACACGTGCAAACTTTGGCATTTCTTCAGCATTGCATTGTGAGAGCATACTTAAGCAGCTAGGGTTTCAAAATTGGCAACCACTCTCTCATTCTCTCATTTCCAAGTTTATGCAACATTTGCATTTTCTCTCATTTCCAATTATGGATCCTGGTTCTAGGCAGGCTAAGGATCATTAATCACCCACTCTTGCAAGCAATCTCTCAAGTTTAGCAACATTGCCATTTCAGGGCAGGTGTGAATAAAGCCTCAGATCCAACAATCTCCATGACTTTAGATGCATTTATTTTGCATCTAGAGTGAGTGTAGAGTGATTTGCACGCATCATTTGGTCTTCTATCTCACTATATCAAGATTTGCAACTCAGGTATGGTTCTGAATCTTGAGATCTGGAAATGGAATTAATTAGGTGTTTTGTGATCCTTGATATGCACTGATCATTCTGCACTTTGAAGTTTTGAAAATGATGCATCATAGTGAGAGTTATTTGATTTTCAGTTTTGATGGTCAAATTTGTTCTTCTTCGATCCCGTTGATTCATTAAGTTTTAGAAGTTTTTGATCTCATTTTTGAATTC
The DNA here is from genome assembly GCA_963966055.1 of Lathyrus aphaca. NCBI lineage: Eukaryota > Viridiplantae > Streptophyta > Magnoliopsida > Fabales > Fabaceae > Lathyrus > Lathyrus aphaca. The sequence goes on along the minus strand of OZ014519.1, from coordinate 278,327,033 downwards.
AGTGCATGTTAATTAGTCAATCTGGGCATTTTGGTTCATTTTTATTGAGTTTTGTGCTTCTGGTATGAACTCCGGTGCCGGAGCCCTAGCTCCGGTCACCAGAAACTGGAGATGTGAGACCTAGTGTTTGCCATGAAGAAGAAAACCAGCAGCCATTGGATCTGGTCCTTGTGCATCTTGGATTGCCTCCACATAGCCCTAGCACCACCCTCTCAGCCACGTGAATGTTTATTTCATTTTAATTCTTAGTGTTTCTCAGCGCACCATAAGTATTGTGTACCATCCACTCACACCTCTCCATGATGCCACGTCAATTAATGAGCTTCTCTCAGGATACGTTGGATTGATCCTGCGTCTTTTGTTTTTTCCACTTTAATTCTATGATTTTCCACCATAAGTACAATATACCAGCGCATGAGCTGGGCCCAGAGTGACTATTAGCACCCCCTCAGCTTCCAGGCCCAATGGTTTTCAACGCAATCTTTTGCTTCCAACACCCCCAACCTCATTTCTTTTAATTTCTTTTTTTTCTTTTTTAATTTCTTTTATTCATTTTAGTTTCCAATTATATAAAATACTTCTGATCATCAAAAAATTCAAAAAATAATCATGAGTCTTCCTTTAAGTGTCTTTTATTTTTCCATATTTTTAATTTCCATTTTTTTCATATCTCCACGTGGCAATTAATTTCCTCTTTCAATTAACTTCTTTTTAATCCTTTCTTGAGTACACTGCCTTGTTCATTTTCTATAGACTTCATCATTTTTAATTTTGTTTTCATTCTTCTTGCTCTGGATTCCTAAGATGGTGTAGTATATGTGTGTTTTTCCCCCTGATTTTTAGAATTTTATTCCTTGGGTCTTGGTCCTTTGACTTGTGTTGGAAGTTATTAACCCTAGTTTGTGTTCTTGCCTCCATTTGACTTAGTTTGCTTCTGAATTTTTCCAAATCCTTTTGGCTCATTGATATACCATGTTTTAAGATCATTTTGCTTAAGTTGTGGAATTTTTAGATGCTTGGTTGATTTAATGTGGATTTTTGTTCTCACCTTGTCTCACTTTGCTTCCTTTTGCTCTTTAGGTATCTTTTAAGCTTAGAAGGGCACTTGTGCCAACTTCTTTTTCTCATTTGGGGCTCTTTTGGGGTATGGGTACCTTCCTGGTCCTAGCTTAGGGTTTGAGTCTTAGCAATTTTTGTGTTTGCTTCCCTTTTGTGTTCTTTCATTTCTTAAGTGTGCTTTCACTTCTTCCTTGCTTCTTTCACTCCCCTTTTGTGATTGTTTGGTATTGTGTGTCCATTATCTTCATCTTTCTAGATTCTTAAGCTCTTTTTCGATTTGTTTTGGTTCTGGTCTTGTGCATTGAGTCCATGTGTGTGCATTGTTGCTTTGCATCTTTCTTAAGTGTGCATTTGTTTTCATATGTGTTTCATATTGCATCATGTTGATTTGTAAGCTTCATCTCTCATTATTTTGAGTTGCATTTGCATTGTGCATTTGTTCATATCATTTCATTTCTGTTTGTATGATGATGGTATGTTATTTTGTTCATTTCATTTCACTTGTATACTTGACACTAACCTTGCAGGGGCTATGGTAAGTGTGAGGTGTGGAAGTTGAGTTTCACATCTCCAAATCTCATCTTCTCTTCTTATGTTTATTTGTTGCTAACTCTTTGCTTGTTGGGCTTAGGCCTTTCTCGTCTCATCCTATCTTCTTCTTCTCTTCTTCTTTCTTTCTTCCTTAGGAATGAAAGCCACACCAACCTTAGGACATCCATGCATGTTAATACTTAGGAATCTTTAGTCCCCCATTAGACTTTTTACCTTTGTGATCCTTTTGGTTCTTCTTCTCTTCTCATCTCATAACCATAAAAAACATCTTAATAAGTTTGAAGTGATGCCTTGAGCAATAGCCTTATCCCATGAGGTGTGCTTGTAGTCTTCCCATCTTGGGATAGTACAAGTTTACCTTGTGATGCATAAGTCTGATCAAGGTATCTTCTTAACAAAAAAAAACCTAAAAAACACTTCTTCATCTATAAATAACCAAAAATAATTAATAATTCAACAAGTTAGTGAGCTTAGGCCCTAATCTTTGGGTTCAAGTTTTGGGGATCTTCTTCTTACTTGAGTGTGCTTGTTCTATTATTCCATCTTGGAATGTAGTGACAAGTGCACATTCCATGGAAAAGAGCTTGAGCTCACTTCCTTGTGACACACTCATAAAAAGCTTCTAAAAAACACAAACAAACAATAAGCGTCTTCCCTTCGGGAATTCTTTTCTCATCTCATTCTCTCTGTACGCGAACTTGCTCCTACTTGTCATTTTGCAAGACGATTACGCACTCGTCGTCCGAGTCTGCAACACCTGAGCAATGGCATAGGCAGTTCAAGCCTTAATTCACAAGTAATTTCCTTTCCACCCCTAGTTAGGGGAACTACGGCGTCTCTGATCCTCATTGTCCTGATGAGGTACGTAGGCAGCGGGGTAGGGCTCGTTCGAGCACAATCTTTATTTTCCCTACATTTTCCCTTTGTTTTCTTTCTTAGTTCCTTTTCCAGTTCCAGTTCCTTTTCTTTTGCAGCAGCTTTCATACCCTCACCCTTTGAAACAGTTTCTTTTGCAAGTGTGGATCCCGTCGGGTACGGCGGACGATCTGGGTGCTAATACCTTCCCAGGTCGTAACCGACTCCCGAACTCAGTCTCTTTGGTTCGCAGGACCTGTGTCCTTCCCCTTCTTTCTTCTGGTTTGTGCAGCATTACCATTCCCTTTCTTTTGGGATAAAAATGTCTGGCTAGCGACACTACCTCTTTCCGCGCCACTTTCGCGTTTGTACCAGGATGGAAATCCAGGGAGCGACAACTGGCGACTCTGCTAGGGACCGAACCTAGAGTCTCTGGTTCCCCTGTGAGTCTCTCCTAGCGCTTGTTTGTTTCTGTTTCTTTGGGTGATGTTTGTTTGTTGTGGCTTGTTGTATTTTATTGTTGTTTATTTACAGCTTTATTTACAACTTTATTTACAGTTTTCAGTATTTATTTTCAGCATCATGTATATATGCTAGACTGTCTGGACTGGTTTTTGTTTGGTGGGATGGGTGTTACTATTTCTGTGAGATGAGCTCATTACCACGGCTCGAGTGCACCATAGAACTTAGAGTGGTTCCACTTTGGCCTCATGAGATCTTATCATGGGGGTAGTAGTGAGTTCCATACCCAGGTTGCGATTGTCTTGGAAATGTCTTGATTTGGGGATCTTCCTCTCTCATTACATAACCTTGACAGTTATGTGCAGCTGGGGACCGATCATTGAGAACTTTGTGGAAGCATCCCTTTTTAGTGATGACAGTGGCATCCCACATTTTGTGGCAAACCCATTCGCATCCGAGGACCCACCTAGGGATCACATAGGATGACCTTGTTTCCCGGACTCAGCTGAGGCCTCCCTGCAGAGTATATAATGCCAAATTGATTCCCTGATTTAGTCATGAGCCATTTCTCGGAGATGGTGAAAGTATTATTGCTATTCGGCTTTGAGAGTCTGTGATGACTGACCCGAAGCCTACTACCAGTGAGATTGGCAGGGTTTACAGGTGTGCAGGAACCCTTGGCCTCTACATACACTCATTATTCAGTGGTCCTTGTTATGATCCGTGGTCCTATGGTTATGATTTCTGGTCCTATGGTCCTATGGTTCTGGAGTTCTGGTTTTCTTAGTTCTGGTTTTCTTAGTACTGTGGTTCTGAGATCTTCTTTCAGAGAGTTATGATCAGATAGTTGTGACTCAGAGGACTTTTGGTTTGCCAGTTGATCAGAGGGGCCCTTGTGTTCAGTGTCCAGTTCAGATGGTCCCAGTTGATCATATGCCTGCATTGCATTGCATTTTCATCATCTTTGCATTAACTGTTTATGTTTCCCATTTTTCAGGTCATTGTTCATAATCAGTTCCCAGTTCTGGTAAATCTTATCTCCATGGCAGAAATCAGAAGAGTTCCAAGGAAAAAGAATGTTCACTATACTTTTCTTCAGCCTGAAGTTAGAAGTGTTCAGAAGTTAGCAGGTCTGATGAATGACCAAGTCTTGGGCAATTTCAAGAAAAGATATGTCCAGATACTAAAGTTTGTGGACAAGCCCACTGCAGACCAGAAGGACAATTTGCATACTTTGTTGCAGTTTTATGATCCTCTGCTGCATTGCTTTGTTTTTCCAGGTTACATCTTAGCTCCTACATTGGAAGTGATCTCCAGCATGCTGAATGTGCCAGTCAGAGAGACATTTCCATTCTATGGGTCTGAGGTTGTGATTAAAGATGAAGACATAGCCAAAGTTTGTCGTCTGCCAGCTGCTACAGTTAAGAGAGCTCTGAAAGAGAGTGAAGGTAAAGGACTCCCTTGGAGTGTGATCATCCCAGAGGCAGAGAGATATGCTATAGAGGCTAATTGGAATGACTTTGGTGCTTTACTTGCCTTGATGGTATATGGGTCCAGCTTGTTCCCAGGAGAGAAGGAATTTGTAAGCTTAGAAGTGATATCCATCTTTGCAAAAGGCAATCCAGTGCCTACTCTTCTGGGTGACTTCTACTACAGTGTGCATTACAGGAATGAGAAGGGTAGGGGTGGTCCAGTCTGCTGTTGTGCTTCTTTGTTTGCTGAGTGGTTTGCCAGGCAGTTGCCTAAATCAGGTGCCTTCAAAGAGATGAGGGATGAGTGGAGATGGTCAAGAAGACTGATAGGGTTAACTGCTGAAGATATTGCTTGGGGATATGACAGAGATCTGTTAGGTTATGAATTGCTGGTCAGTTGCGGAAGATTTGTTGGAGTTCCTTTGCTGGGAAGGAAAGGTGTCATCAGTTACTATCCATCACTAGCCAGAAAGCAGTTTGGCTACCCTTTGAGAGATCCTCCACAGATGGAAGAGTTTGCTGAATCTTTGTACTATCCTGTTGAAGGAAACAAAGAGTTAGTTCAACAAGCAGTCCAAGCTTGGGCTCACAGGATAAGGAAGGGTAAGAAAGAATTCAGCAGAGTTGATCCCAAGACATATCCACCATTTGATGCATGCTTGCAAAGACATGTAGAAGCAGTTCTCATGCCTTTATTAGTTGAGGCTCCACTTTATCCCAGAGAAGTGCCAAGCCAGAGTGGTACTCTCTCCGTTGAAGAGTACAAGAAGTTAGAAGCTCAGATGCATGAAGTCAGAGTGGAGAATGCTGAAATGGTAAACCTATACCATCAAGCCAACAGGGCCAAGAATGAAGCAGAAATGAAGTTGCATAAGATCAAAGCCTCTTTGGAAACTAAAGAGAAGGACTTTGCTGGAAAGGAAGCCCACTTCCATAGGTTGTGTCTAATGAAGGATGAAAGAGAAGCTGAACGCAAAAATACTTTGAATACTCTCAAGGATGTTCGTCGATCCATTGTTTGGTTGCAAGGCCAAAGGGAGGAAGAGCAGAAGAAGTTCAGAGAGAAAGAAGAGTTCTTTGAAGTGAAAATGACCTTCAAGAAGGAAGAGGTGGAGCAAGTCCACACCATCCGGAGGGAAAAGACTCAGTAGCTAGTACAAAGTCAGTTAGCCTTGGAGGAAGCAAGGAAAGAGATTGAAGAGCTCAAGCTGAGAGCGGGTGTCAAGAAGAGCAGAGCAGAAGTGGCAGAGCCTGGGTCCTTAGTTTAGTTGTTTATTTTTTAAGACTACCTACAGACTTGTTGTAGGAGTCTTGCTTTATTTTGTATTATGTTTTTTATTCATGTACTGGTTTGTAACCCTTCGGGGATTATTTCTGTTTGTATTCTGACTTTTGGGCCGGTAGTGGTTTGTCCATGATACAGTGTTAATATGCAAGTTATCTTTTCTGAATGTGCAAGACTTGTTTGTCTGATACTACTAATGTCTGAACACTCATAAAAGAGAAAGCTTGAAAGTTAATACTTAAAGTGAATGTCTGAGAATAGATGCCAGAACTGGGGCATGCAAATGCTTAAAAACTTGGGAACATGAGCAGTTACATTGCATTGCATATAACCTGTTTGTTTGTTTTGCAGGTAGTGTCTCAGTTGCTAACGTGTTTTGTGTTTAAGGCACTATAGCTCCCCGGAAAGTTCGAGAACAACCAGTCGCACATAGATATCCAACAAAGATCAACAGAGAGAGAATTATGGACCATATGCAAGCTGACTTAGTTGACCTGAGGCTAAGGATGGATAATTTCATGACTTTGATGGCAGGCATGGGTCAGAATCAAGAGCGTCTGCGGGAGATGATATAAAATGGTCAACCCAGGAACAACACTGGTACTGCTGATGGTAATCGTAATGGTGCGGGCGCACGTCAGTTTGAAGTCCCTGTAACACAGCCAGGGGTCACTATAATCAATGATGGGCTGAATAATATTCAAATGGATAATCAGGACGAACAGTTCACTCTGTTGGACGAAGCTGAAGGTCAGGGGGCTGAGATGAATAAGAGGTTTGAGGAAATGGCAGAACAAATCAAAGCTATTCAATCCCAGATCTCTTTGGGATTTGACATAATAGATTTGGGCTTGGTTCCAGGGGTCAGGATCCCATACAAGTTCAAAGTTCCAACTTTTGAGAAATACAATGGCACTGCATGCCCAAAGACCCATCTTCAATCCTTTGTAGGAAGGATCGCTGCTCACACCGATGATGAAAAACTCTGGATGTACTATTTCCAAGACAGCTTGGTTGGAGCTTCTCTGGAATGGTATATGAAGCTTAGCAGAGTCAATATAAAGAGCTGGAAGGACCTAGCAGAAGCTTTTGTGAGACAATATCAATATAATTTGGATATGGCTCCAAATCGCACGCAATTGCAACATATGTCTCAGACTGCTAAAGAGGGATTCAAAGAATATGCTCAGAGGTGGCGTCAGCTCGCTGCCAGAGTGCAACCACCGCTATTAGAGAATGAGATGGCTGACATGTTTATGGGCACTTTGCAGGGTGTGTTTCTTGAGAGATTGACGTCCCGTTCTGCTACTAAATTCAATGACATTGTAATTGCTGGAGAGAGGGTTGAGACCTTGCTGAAGATGGGGAAGATTCAAGACCCAAGTGCTAGTAGCTCAAATGGAGCGAGAAAAGCTTTCAGTGGACCTCCAAGGAGAAGGGAGGGTGAGACAAATGTTGTATTTGGCCGAGGCCGGGGCCGTGGTTATAGAAGACCATATGAGCATGTAGCAGCATTCACAATTCCTTCAACTCCAGTACAACATATGCAACCTCCTTAACAACAATAGCAACAACAACAACCACCCCGTAACAACTATCAGCAGGGGATGTATCAGCCAAGGCAAACTCTCCCGGCTAATAGGGTGATTGAGGCCATCCCCATGACGTATGCTGCTTTGCTACCCAGATTGCTAGATTTAAATCTGATTCAATTGAGAACTTTGGCACCACCACCTCCTGTAGAGCTTCCAGTGGGTTATGATGTCAATGCACGATGCGCTTTCCACTCCGGAGCACCCGGGAACTCGACTGAGAAGTGCAGGGCACTGCATCACAAGGTTCAGAACCTGATAGACTCCAAAGCAATTAACTTTGCACCACCACCGAATGTTAATTCGAACCCTATTCCGAATCACGGAGGGGCAAGAATCAATGCTGTTGAGGGGGGTGAAAAGTTAAGTCTTGTGCTGAGTATTGAAGAAGTGAAGACTCCTTTGAGGGTAGTGAAAGAGAGACTGCTGAATGGTCAAGTTTTTCCTGGTTGCAATGCTGATTGTCAAGAGTGTCTGAATGCTGAGAATGGGTGTGAGAAGCTAAAGATGGGATTGCAGGGTTTGATTGATGATGGATCTTTGCAGTTTAATAGAGTTGGTACTGAAGCTGATGATGTGTCAACAATTACCATATTCTATGATGAAGCAGAGATGCCTGCCAGAAGAGGCCTGTTACCATCTATACTAGTCCCGTGACTATCACCGTGCCTGGGCCTGTTCCTTATACATACGAAAAAGCCATTCCATGGCATTACGGCTCAGACATATATGTGGCTGGACAGAAGATTGAGAGCAAGTCTGTTGTTGTTGACCCGACTGTAGAGAACGTCGGAGGAGTTGGGAGTTTCACCAGAAGTGGTCGTTTATTTGCTCCCCCTGTTCTGAGAGGGGAACCTGAGGCTAAGGCTTCGTCAAAAGCCAAAGGAAAGCAAGATGTGACTGATGAATCAACTACTCATGTTGCTGGGCAGGGTACATTTGAAAAAGAGGTCGAGGAATTCATGCGCATTATCAAAAAGAGTGATTATAAGGTGGTCGAGCAGTTGAACCAGACACCTTCTAAGATATCCATTCTATCACTACTGATGTGTTCTCCCGCACACAGAGAGGCCTTATTGAAAGTGCTGCAAATGGCCTATGTTCCTCAGGAAATCACTTTCAACCAACTTGAAGTTGTTGTCTGTAGTGTTAATGCAAGCCATGGGCTATGCTTTACGGACAGAGACCTCACGTCAGAGGGACAAAACCACAACAAGGCACTACATATCACTATGGAGTGCAAGGGCGCTGTGTTGTCACATGTTCTTGTAGATACAGGCTTTTCCCTTAATGTGCTTCCGAAGAAGGCATTAATGAAGCTCAACGTTGATGGTATAGTCCTGAGACCAAGTGATCTAATTGTCAAAGCTTTTGATGGTTCGAGAAGATCAGTTTTTGGAGAAGTTGAGCTTCCCGTCAAAATAGGTTCTCAAGTCTTCAAAAGTGTCTTCTACGTCATGGACATCCAGCCTGCGTACAGCTGCCTGTTGGGACGCCCATGGATACATGTTGCGGGAGCTGTTACTTCAACCCTGCATCAGAAGCTCAAATATGTGGTGGATGGCCAGGTCATCACAGTATGCGGAGAGGATGACATCTTCGTAAGCCACTTGTCAACGTTCAAGTATGTAAAGATGGATGGAGAAATCCATGAGACTTTATGTCAAGCCTTCGAAGCAATCAACGTCAGCATCTTAACTCCTGTAGAGAAGAGCAGTGAGAAAGAGGGTACCTCTATCCATTCCTACAAAGAGGCAAAGGAGGTTGTTCAATCTGGAAGCGCCCAAGGCTGGGGAAAATTACTGGAGCTAGAAAAGAAAGACGACAAGTTTGGTTTAGGGTATCAACCTGGTGGATCTACTGCAAGTGGTAAAGCCATTACCTTCACAAGCGTTGGATTGTTCGACCGCAACCAGATCTGTACAGCAAGCCAAGATGGGGACAGTGGCGGTGACTGGGACAACTGGATTCACCCGTGTGTGCCCGGCGAGGAGATAAGGAACTGGTCTGCTGAAGACATCATACAAGTTAACTGGGACTCAGAGTAATTCATTTTGTTTCATTTTATTATCATACTGCAATGTCAAATCCAAGATTCTGCCCAAGATGCTTGGATCCATTGTATTGGGCCACCATGTTTTGTATGCATATTATTTTACCATGAAATAAAAAGGACATTTTCAGACAAATTGTGCTCTCTTTCTTTGTTTTTAAAACTTTTCACAAAAAATATAAAAATGGCAATGTGTTTTTCCTTTTTGTTTTTGTGTTAGCGTCTCTTTTTTAAAATAAGCAGATTCTAAATGAGCGCATCATCTGTGCAGTGTTGATCATCCGGATTCCATTGACAACATTCCTGCTATGACTACGCATGACTTTGACAATCCAGTCTACCAAACTGATGAAGGGGTTGAGGAAGACTGTGACCTCCCTGAAGAATTGGTCAGATTGTTGAAACAAGAGGAACGGGTTATTCAGCCTCATCAAGAAGAGATTGAGATCATCAACATTGGCAGTGAAGATGTGAAGAAAGAGATCAAGATTGGGGCCAGTCTGCAGGCCGACGTCAAGAAAGAGCTGATCAGTGTGCTGAGAGAGTATGTGGATATCTTTGCTTGGTCATATCAAGATATGCCAGGGTTAGATACCGATATCGTTGTGCATAAGCTACCATTGAGAGAGGACTGTCCTCCTGTGAAGCAGAAATTGAGAAGAACTCGTCCTGACATGGCGATGAAGATCAAAGAGGAGGTTCAGAAGCAATGGGATGCCGATTTCCTTGCTGTAACTAGTTACCCACCTTGGGTAGCTAACATTGTACCTGTACCAAAGAAGGACGGCAAGGTCCGGATGTGCGTTAACTACCGGGATTTGAATAGAGCGAGCCCAAAAGATGACATTCCGTTGCCACACATTGACATGCTGGTAGACAATACTGCTCAATTCTCGGTATTTTCCTTCATGGATGGCTTCTCCGGTTATAATCAGATTAAGATGGCGCCGGAAGAAATGGAGAAGACAACGTTCATTACCCCGTGGGGTACATTCTGCTATAAGGTCATGCCTTTTGGTTTGAAGAACGCCGGGGCAACTTATCAGTGGGCGATGGTCACGTTGTTCCACGACATGATACACAAGGAGATTGAGTGTTATGTGGACGATATGATTGCTAAGTCCCGAGACGAAGAAGAGCATCTAGTCAACCTGAAGAAGTTGTTTGATAGACTAATCATGTACTTGACAGTGCTAGAAGGGTCAATGGGGTGTGTTCTAAGCCAACATGACGAGTCTGGTCGAAAAGAGTACGCTATTTATTACCTTAGCAAAAAGTTTACCGACTGTGAATCCCGATACTCACTGCTCGAGAAAACTTGCTGCGCTTTGGTATGGGCTTCTTGCCAACTGAGGCAGTACATGTTGACTCATACCACACTGCTCATTTCCAAAATGGATCCTGTCAAGTACATCTTTGAGAAACCAGCGTTAACCGGAGGGGTTGCTAGGTGGCAGATGATTTTAACTGAATATGACATCCAATATACTTCTCAGAAAGCCATCAAGGGAAGTGTATTGTCGGATTACCTTGCACAACAACCTCTTGAAGATGATTATCAGCTAATGAAGTTTGATTTCCCAGATGAGGACATCATGTACCTCAAAGCAAACGATTGCGAGGAACCACTTCCGGAGGAAGGGCCAGACCCTGAATCCAAATGGAAGTTGATGTTTGATGGGGCAGTCAATATCAATGGTCGTAGAGTTGGTGCCATGCTTATCACGCCCGAAGGTGTTCACTCACCCTTCGCTGCCAGAATTACTTTTGGCTGCACCAACAATGAAGCGGAATACGAGGCATGTATAATGGGAATAGAGGAGGCAATTAATCTTCGGATTAAGAACCTCGATATATTCGGAGATTCAGCCCTCGTCATTAACCAAGTTACCGGCAAGTGGTATATGCATCAAGAGCATCTAATTCCTTACAGGGATTATGCTAGAAAACTGTTGACGTTCTTCACAATAGTTAAGCTTCAATACATACCACGTGATGAAAATCAGTTTGCCGACGCATTGGCCACTCTTTCTTCGTCTATCAAAGTCTTGTGTTAGAATTATGTACCCAGAATTGATATATCCAGGCTTGACGCTCCAGCTCATGCCTTCTCTGTAAACGTCGTGTCTGACGAGAAACCTTGGTACTTTGATATCAAGTTATTCCTGGAAAAGAAAGAATACCCAACCAGGGCATCTTCCAATGACAAGAAGACCTTGAGGGGATTTTCTGCTAGCTTCTTCTTGAACACAGATGGGGTTTTGTACAAGAGAAACTTTGACATGGTCTTGCTCAGATGCGTGGATAGACACAAAGCAAGCCTGTTAATGCAGGAAGTCCACGAGGGATTTTTTGGTACCCATGCAGGAGGGCATGCTATGGCTAAGAAATTATTGAGATCAGGGTATTACTGGATGACAATGGATGCAGACTGTTGTTCATTCACTCGTAAGTGCCACAAGTGCCAAATATATGCAGACAAAGTGCATGTTCCTCCATGCCCGCTCAACGTCATGTCATCTCCTTGTCCCTTTTCTATGTGGGGCATTGACATGATCGGGAAGATAGAGCCAACTGCTTCAAATGGTCATCGCTTTATCTTGGTCGGGATCGATTACTTTACCAAGTGGGTGGAAGCAGCATCTTATGCCAACGTCACTCGTCAAGTGGTGGAAAGATTTCTGAAAAGAGATATCATATGCAGATACGAAGTACCCGAAAGGATCATTACTGACAATGGTTCTAATCTCAACATCAAGATGATGGCAGACTTGTGTCGGGACTTCAAGATACAACATCACAATTCTTCTCCTTACCGACCAAAGATGAATGGAGCGGTAGTGGCAGCTAACAAGAATATCAAGAAGATTGTGCAGAAAATGGTTGTCACTTACAAAGATTGGCATGAGATGTTACCATTTGCGTTGCATGGGTACCGAACGTCAGTCAGGACGTCAACAGGGGAAACTCCCTTCTCTCTGGTATATGGCATGGAAGCAGTCTTGCCTATTGAAGTAGAGATTCCTTCATTGCGTGTGATGATGGATGTGAAGCTTGACGAGGCTGAATGGGTGCGTGCTCGTTATAATCAGCTATGTCTAATTGAGGAAAAGAGATTAGCGGCTATCTGTCATGGCTAGCTTTATCAGAGGAGAATGAAGCGAGCATTCGACCAACGAGTACGTACTCGGGAATATCAAGTGGGAGAGCTTGTCTTGAAGAGAATCGTTCCTCCAGGTTCAGATCACAAGGGCAAGTGGATCCCAAACTACGAAGGACCATTCATAGTGAAGAAAGTCTTTTCAGGAGGAGCACTGATGCTCACCACTATGGATGGGGATGACTTCTAATCCCCTGTTAAATCGGACACAGTTAAAAAATACTTCGCATAAAGAGACCCGCTGGACACAAAAACAGAATTATAGTCCAGGCAAAAAAAGGGCATCCCGGCGAGCTAAAAGCAGAATAAAAAGCTCGGGAAAAAGTTAGGAAAATAAATAAATAAAATGTACACCCGCTGAGTTGAAATGCCACATTGGAAAGCTCAGGAAACAAAGGGTATCCCGGTGGGAACAATGGGGGTGCATCTGCATGAATGATGATTCATGCTTTGTTTTAGAATGATTGTGAGAAAGTGGGAACATACATTGCCATTTAATATTTAAAGAAATAAAAAATGAAAGGCATGGAACACCATGTAATGAATGAAAAATCATCCATTTTATTCATGATTAAACATTGTAGAATGAAACAAAGATGCCCTTACAATGAGTTATTATGTCTCGGGAAAGACGTAGAGCTTTCATACAATGATAAGTAAAATAAGAGACAACTAATCTTGCTGAAAGGTAACATTGATGATTTCCTCTTATGACCAGTTATTGAGCTCCACCCCTGGGACACACGGCTTGATCCAATCATCCAGTTCACAGTCATTGTCAGCTTTATTCTTTTGGGTGGCGCAGATACGACTGTTGTCGACCAACCCAGCACTGGAGAAAGTAATTGGCCTTTGGCGCTTTATGCTAAAATTTCTTGAGCAAAGTGATACCCAAATCCAAACATGTCTTCCTTCTTGGGGACTTTAACCATTTTTACCTAGCCTTCATCATTTCCGGATTCGATAATTTCTAGTGCTTGCTTATATGACGCAATAGACGCACCCTTCTTCTTCTCTATAGACGCTGATGCAGCTTCAACCCTGACTAGCTCAGAATTTTTGCAAGGAGTTTTATATATTATCCCATCCATATCAACATATTTTAAGGGTGACATATTGCTTATGAAAATGTCTTCTTCTCCACACATAGTAACAATCAACTCGTCCATCACGAACTTGACCTTTTGGTGTAGGGTGGAGGACGCAGCACCATCGACATGGATTAATGGGAGGTTAAGTAAACAACTATAAACGGGTTGAATATCCATCACATAAAAATTATATTGAAGACCTATCAACCCACTTAGATTGGGAGCTCTACTTCGCCGAATACCGATCTCTTTGAACCATTAAATGCTCTGACCACCAGGTCATTAGGCCTGAGCACCACACTGTCATAGTCTAACTTTATTAGTACTTTCTTCGAGAGAACATTCAATGATAACCCCATATCAACAAGAACACGTGAAAGCACAACTCCTATGCATTCATAGAAATATGTAAAGCTCTATTATGGTTTCATCCATCCGCAGTCAGATCGAGATCGGTGAAACCTAGCATGTGGCTAGCGTTCAGACATGCAATGACGATTTCCAACTGACTTACAGAAATATCCTGGGGAACATAGACTCTATTTACAATCTTCAGTAGAACGTTTCTGTGGGATTCTAAACACAATAACAAGGATAAGATGGAATTCTTCGAAAGAGTTTGGTGGAGGTGATCGACTATATTATAGTCGCTCTATTTAATAATACGGAGAAATTCTTATGCTTCATTCTCGAAAGTAATTTTTGGATCGGGAGTGGAAACATAATCGGATAAAACTTGCTTATCCTTGGCTTTAGTCATGACCTCTCTGTCGCTCCCGAAAATACTTACGTCCCCGGTGCAAACGCGAACGGTCGGTGATGTTTGAGGTTGAGGTTGAATAGAATCGCCAGCTAGGAATTTTTATCCCGAAGGACAGGTAATGCTGCATAAACCTAGAAGGGTATTGTAAACACCCCAAATTTGCCCTCACTCATATCACACCATGACTTGTGATCTTTCATGTTTTCATTAACATAGGCATACTACCTCATATTGAATTTTTGTTTCACTGCATAGTTCAAATTCATCTGCATCTAGGGTGTGTGATCTGAGCAATCCAAGAATCCATCTGAACCATCCCAGAGGCCTCAAAGCTTTCCAAGAGGGTCCATGTGTGTTATATAATTATATTATACTCCTCAAGATTCATGGAAGTCAAGAAATCACAAGAACTGGCAAGGCATGGAAGCAGAGCTAGTGTTTTCATTGCATAGATGACCAAAATTAGGGTTTTAGTTTAAGAGGCCTTAACTCCAAATGTTTGGCCCATTATTGTTTCCATTGTTCTTAAGATGTTATAAGGATCATATGTACCCAGTTTGAAGAATAAATTCATTGTGGAAGTCATATGTTCACTGGGTAACTTCTTGAGCAAGTTAAGTCAAAATCAGGGCATCTGAGGCCCCCAACAATGGAACCAAAGGGGTATCTTCATCAAATTGAAGTTATATGGTCTTTATTTGATCTTAGAATAGGTTATAAGTTCACAAGATTGAAGAATTTTGGGCCATTTGCAAACTTGCCAAAAATGGAAATGACTTGTAATGGAAACTTTCCATTTTGGCAAAGTTTTTCAACCTCCTCTTTCTTAACCAAAAATGCTTCAAATGAAAAATTCTTGGTCATGAAAGTTATAGTTTAGGTCTTTCCCTTTTCAAAAAGTACAAGATCATGTCTTGATTCATCCTAGAACTCAAGATATGGCTTTTCAAAGTTGGCAAAAATCCTAAAATTTCAAGTTTCATGTCAAAGAGGGATTTTGCAAATTGGCATATTCAAGCATTCTAGTGACTTCAAATGTACACAAACACTTCACAACATGTAAAGGAAACCTCTAAACATCAGAATTGGCCCAAGTTTTCATTACTTTCATGACTTGAACTTCAAGAAATCACAAAAGGGCCAAAACTCTCAAAAATTGCAAAATGGTATGAAACTCTTCATCCACTTGTGCCAGCTTATGCAATCCAATTCCATGGCTCTCCACAAAGTCAGCTGAGGCCAGACACCCCAAAAAAGCAGGCTTGCACCATGCCCATACCTCAAAGTACAAAATCTTAACTTTTTTCAAAAGCTCCCATACCAATCAAGTTGAGCCACAACAACTCTCTGAACCAATCACAATTGTTTATACTAACCTCAAGCAATCCAAAACACAACACACACAAGCTCAGAACCTCCCACAAGTCAGGATTCACAAAATCATCAAAAACCTTCCTCTCTTCGAATCTGAAAAACCAGCCATCAAACTTCAAATATTTTTCCACAAATCAACTCAGCATCACCCCAGGATCATTTCCCACCCATCACCATTTCCTGAAACACCCCCAAACTCAAACACGATTTCTGCAACCTCATAACTGAAGCTCACAAACCAGCCACTCGAAGCTTCATTCAAGCTTTCCAATAGCCTCAAGAGGTCAAAAGGGACGGGATTGCACAAGGGAGAGGCCCAGAAAGCTCAAGAACTGAAAGCTCAACCTCAGGTAACCTCAAGAACAATTTTTCCAGAACTTGCTATTTAAGTTAAAATATCAATCTTCATGTTCCCCTGATCACTCTGATATGTTTAGGTTTGAAAATGATTGAGAAATGAGCATGTATGAAGCTTCTGAAATTTTTGACCTAAAACTTGATTGCTTCGATTCTTGTTGTTGATGTAACATAAATGAGTTTTGAGCCTGGATTCGTGTTTAGGAAGTTTAGGGGGTTATTTCTGGAGCTTTAGAGAGCCTGGGTGAGCTTATGGAGAGAGTTTGAGTTTTGAGGCTGCCAGAGAAGATGAACGAAACACTGTTCCCGTCACCTGAGAGTCATTAAACCCTAATCCTGTAATTAATTGTCAGTTTGAATAATGGTCGTAGTATGTGTTTTGCCCGCGTGTACGAATGGCCAGGATTGATCCACTTAACCCTAATCCTGATTATTTAATTTAATTAATATTAATTAGCCAGAAACAATCCCAGCCGTCCAATAGCGCGCGCAGTGAATCCCCTTTCCCCTAGGTTTGAATCTAAGCCACTGGATGCGTTTACTTTCATTTATTTGCATTTTAATTCATTTTCTTTTTATTTCTTTTGTTCATTTTATTAAAAATAGCAAAACTCATCAAAAAATTCATAAACTTTGCATTTTTGTTTCAAATAATTTTCTCAACCTAAAAATAATTTTTATTTTATTTTTTGCATTAAAAAATCATTTTTAAAATATTTAAATGTTATTTTTAATTAATTAAAGTCTTTTAATTAATTAAAAATACATTTAGGTTTCGAAAAATCACCAAAAAAATCATGAATCATCCCATTGCATTTGTAAACATTTTCAAACGCTTCACACAAATTTATTTTTAGGTTTGATCATAGTTTGTGAATTTTCTTTGAATTAAGGATCATTAAATTTCATTTTTTGAACCCTAACTTTAAAAAATCATTTCTGCCTAACCAAGAAGAGTTTGAAGATGATTCTTTTTGCATATTTCATGTAGTTTATAGGACATTTTCCTGATGAATTTATCTTGAATTTTCAAATTGATTTGCATTTTTCCCTTTGAACCACCCAAAAACCCTTGAAAATTAGGAAATTCATAACTTTTGATTGGTTAGGCTTCTGACCTTCTCCTTTGGGGTGTGACCTAGTATGGGATTAGGGTTTGTTTGAGCTTAGTTTCAATTTTGTATCATGTTGAATGCTTCTGTTTTGGTCTTATGCATCCCATGTTGTCTTAAAACCCTAATTTTGCATCTTCATTTGCATTCATCTTTGCATATCATCATCATATGAACTTGCCATGGCATTTCTTGCATTCATAAGTCATCTTAGACATCTTAGGACATGTTAGAACCATGATGGATCATTTATTCATTCATTTGCCATGATTTGCATTCATTTCATTTCATTAACTTTCATGAATCTTCAAACTTCAAAGCATGCTTACATGACATCTCATTCTTGTATGATCTCACATATGCATTTTGTATGCCTTTGCATCATCTCACATGAAATTAACATAGCATAAACACTTCTGACTTTGATCATTTCATCTCATTGCATCTCATTTCATTTCATTTCTTTATGCTTTGTACTTTATGCATTCATGCTAACATTTTCAGGTGGTGAGTTACTTTGAGAAGTGGATTTGCCTTCACTTCTCATTTCTCTTTATCTCTTTCATATGCATCATGCTGGTTTTTGAAGTGAACTTGTTCACTTGTGTTCTCTCTCACTTTCTTTCTTTAAATTACTTATCTTTTTCAATGAAGTAAATAACTTATTCTTCTCCTTCTTCCTCCTTTCATCTGTTTCTTCCATTGGTGGCTTCTCTGAAGATCTTTCTTTAGCCTTACAAACCATAAGAACATCCAAGCATGATAATAATTAGGGTTGAGATTAGTCCCCCTTAGTATTTTACCTTTGAGTCTCCTTGAGTCTCTCTTCACATCTCAATAATTAGAGACTAAACTCTTAAAGGTTTAGGACTTTGGAATTAGGGTTATGCCTGATCCTTTTATTAGGATGGAGTGTATAAATTTAATCCTAAGTTTTAAACCATTAATTTGTTTAAACCTTTTAATCAAATCATCTTAATGCTCACTAAGATTTCATCTTGTAACTTGGACCTTACATTAGGGTTCTAATTCTTCCTTTATGGTTAAGAAGGACTAACCCTAGTGTTTAATGGACAAGTCCCTCTCAAGTTGTCTTATAAACCATAAAACTCATTTCTTAATCTCATCCCTTAATTAAAATCCACTTAATAAAGACTTTGTTATATAATGAATTCAATCCCTAACCATGGATTAAGTTGAGGTATCTTCCTCAACTTAAGTATTCTCAACTATTATCCTTCTATTAGGATGGTGTAATGAGCCAACTAATCTGTTATTAGAGATTAAACTCATTACTTAACACTAAACAAAAACCCAAAAAACATCTAAATAATCACAAGTAGGTTAATGATCTTAATCATACATCATCATGGAAAATAAGTTGAGATGCTTATCTCATACTTAAGTATTCTCATTATCCCTAATAAGGGAGGATATAATGAGTTTACAAGCCTTTGATTTAGGCTTAAGCTCATTAACTTATGAAAAACACCAAAAACAATAACAAAACTAAAAACACAAAAACAAACAATAATCGTCTCCTCCGGGATTCTTTTCTCATCATACTCATTCATAAACGAGAACTTGCTTCTTCCGTCTAATGCAAGATAATTAGCACTCGAGCCCGACGAGTCATACACTTGAGCATAAGCAAGCAAGCAGTTCACAGTCAATTCATTTTCCAGTCTCTTTGAGTTGAACTATGGTGTTCTGACTTCCTCATTGCACGCGAGGATACGTAGGCATAACATAACAGTTATCGAACAAAAGTCTCTGTGTCTTCCCCTTCTTTAAGCATTCTTTCTAAAGCCTCAATCCTGAGCAATTCACTCCCTTTTGCACCGACACTTGTACATTTCTTTTCCAGCTTTTGCACAAAGATAACACATACACTACCCCTTTAAGCACAATATTTTAAGCGTGGATCCCGTCGAGTACGACGAACAATCTGGGTGCTAATACCTTCCCAGGTTTTAACCAACCCCCTTTCTCAGTTTCTCTGGTTCGCAACCGTCTTATCCATATCTTTCCAGGTTTATGCAGCATTACCTTTCCTTTGGGATAAAAATGCCTAGCTGGTGACTCTATTCATTTCTCCTTTCGCCGACTGTTCGCACCTGTACCCTATTTGACCTAGTGTCTTTTCAAGGTAGCGAAGGGTATGGATAAGACGGCTGCGAACCAAAGAGACTGAGAAAGGGGGTTGGTTACGACCTGGGAAGGTATTAGCACCCAGATCGTCCGTCGTACTAGACGGGATCCACGCTTACTTGATTGTGTTTAAAAGGGGTGGTGTATGTGCTGACTGTGTGTAAATATCTAGGGGTCAATGTACAGTGTCTCAGTGCAAAAGAAATGGGTGAAATGCTCAAGACTGAGGCTTAGGAAGAATGTTGAAAGAGGGGGAAGACAAAGAGACTTTTGTTTGATAACTATTAAGTTATGCCTACGTATCCTCTCGTGCAATGAGGAAGTCATAACACCACAGTTCGACTCAAAGAGACTGAAAATATTTGTTGTGAACTGCTTGCTTGTCTATACTCAAGTGTATGACTAGCTTGGCTCGAGTGCTAACTGTCTTGCATCAGACGGAAAAAGCGAGTTCTCATTTTCGAGTGAGTGTGATGAGAAAAGAATCCCGAAGGAGATGATTATTGTTTGTTTTTGTGTTTTCAGTTTTTTATTGTTTTTGGTGTTTTGCATAGGATAATGAGCTTAAGCCTAAATCAAGGGGTGTAAACTCATTATATCCTCCCCGACTAGGGATAATGAGCCTACTTAAGTATGAGATAAGCATCTCAACTTAATTACCATGATGATATAAGATTAAGATCATTAACCTATTTGTGATTATTAAGACGTTTTTGGGTTTTGTTTAGTGTTAAGTAATGAGTTTAATCTCTAATCAAAGATTAGTGAACTCATTACACCATCCTAAGAGAAGGATGATAGATGAGAACACTTAAGCTGAGGAAGATACCTTAACTTAATCCATGGTTAGGGACTAAATTCATTATATAACAAGCCTTTATTAAGTGGTTTTAATTAAAGGATGAGATTAAGAAATGAGTTTTAAGTTTTTAAGAAAAACACGAGGGGGGCTTATCCATTAAACACTAGGGTTAGTCCCTCTTAACCATAAGGAAGAGATAGAACCCTAATATAAGGCCCAAGTTACAAGCTTATATCTTGATCATTATTAAGTTTTTTGATTAAGAGGTGTAAAAAAATTAAAGGTTTAACACTAAGGATTAAAGTTATGCACTCCATCCTAAGATAAGGATGCAGACATAACCCTAATTCAAAGTCCTAAAGCTTTTTGTGTTTAGCCTCTGATTATGAGATGAGAAGAGAGACTCAAGGAGACTCAAAGGTAAAAGACTAGGGGAGACTATTATAACCATAAAGATTATCATGCTTGGATATCATATGGTTTGTGAGGCTTAAAGAAAGGTCTTCAGGAGGCTACCATGGAAGAAGAAGCAGATGAAAAGAAAAGGAGAGAAATAATAAGTTACTTACTTCCTGGAGAAGATAAGTAACTTAAAGAGAGAAAGTAAGTAGGAGAGAGCATAAGTGAAGCAAGTTCACTTCAAAGACAAATAAGAAATGCATATGAAGAGATGAGAAGAGATGGGATGTGAAGGCAAATTCACATCCCAAACAACTTACCATAAGCCCCTGAAATGTTAGGATGGATGCATAAGACATAAAGCAAAAGGAAATGAGATGGATAAAGATTCAAAGACCAAAAAAATAAGTGTATATACAAGGAAAATGTGTTATGTGATGATGCAAAGTCATACAAGATGCATATAAATGATCATACAAGGATGAGATGCAATGGAAACATGTTTAGAAGCATAAAAACACATGGATGTTCAGGAAATGTAATGAATGCAAAGCATGGCAATTGAATGAAGAAATGATCAAGCAATGTTCAAGCATGTCTTGAGATGTCTAAGATGTCATACAAATGCTTGAAATGTCATGGCAAGTTCATATGATGATGATATGCAAAGGTGAATGCAAATGAACATGAGAAATTAGGGTTTTAAGGCAACATGAGATGCATATGACCAAAACAGAAGAATACATCATGATAAAATTTGAAATTGAACTTAAACAAACCCTAATCATACAAAAGATCACTACAAAAAGGAGAAGGTCAGAAGTTATTCCTAGGTAATGTTATGAAATTTCTAAGTTAACTTGGGTTTTTGGGTGTTTCTAAAGGGGAAATGCAAATCAAATTGAAAATGAAATGCAATAATGTGAGATAACTAACCTAAAAACTATATGTAAAATGTGAAACAATGCAAAAAGAATCAAGTTCAAACTCATCATGGTTAGGTAGAAATGAATTTTTCAAGTTAGGGTTAAAAAATGTGAAATTTAAGAACCCTAATTCAAAAATAATTGTGAAAATGTGATCAAACCTAAAAATAAATCTGTATGGTGAGTTTGAAAATGTTTCTAAATGTTTAAGAATGCTTCATGAACTTTTTGGTGATTTTTAGAAACCTAAATGCATTTTTAATTAATTAAAACCAATTAATTAATTAAATAAAAAATTTAAATATTTTAAAAATACTTTTTTTAATGCAAAAATTAAAATAAAAATTGTTTTTGAGTTAAGAAAAATATTTGAAATAAAAATGCAAAAAAGGAGATTTTTTTAATTGTTTTTGCTATTTTAAATAAATAGAACAAAAGAAATGCAAAGAAAATGGAATAAATATAAATAAAATGAGAAGTATGCTAATCTGATGGTCTTGATTTGAACCTGGGGGGAATAGGTTGACTGCGCGCGTTTGGAGGGATAGGATTGCTTCAGATTAAATAAGCCTAATTAATTTAATTAATTATAATTAGGGTTAAGTGGATTGATCTGGACCACACACACGCGCGGGAAACAAGATCTAAAGGTCCATATTTAAACCTGGCTAATTAACCCTAATCCTAACCCTAATCATTTTCAGGTGACCGGAGCAAGCTCCGGTCTTATTCTCCGGCCAACTCTCTCACCTGAATCCCTTAAAACGCCACCCCAAGCCCCCTAAAGCTCTAGAATCAAACATCTAACAACCCTAAACACGAATCCAGTCCCAAAAACAATTTATCATGCATCAAATTCATGAATCGATCAAGAACATTTTCTGATCAAAAAGTTTCAGAACATCGATACATCCTGGTTTCTCAACCATTTTCATAAATAATCATATCACCATGATCAGGGGAGTGCATAGATTCATTTTAGAACTTAAAACAAGATTCTTAGAAAAAACGTTTGAAGGTGACTACCTAAGATGAAGCTTTCTGACACTGATCTTTCTGACCCTTCCTTTGATGCAAAACCACTCCAATGGTCCCCCTTGTGCTTCTGAAAGGCTTGAAACAAGTTTGTATGGCTTGGTTTTGAAGATTCAGTTCTGCTAAGGCAAAAATAGCGTCTTTATTTTATGAGGTTTCAGGTCATTTTGATGGTTGGGATTTGCTCTATGAATGATTTTGAGATGATTGGTGGAAGAATTTTTGAGTTTTAGTGGTTGTGTTGAGTGATTCGAAGACTTGAAAGTTTTGGGGATTTTTGTGATTCTGAGCTTAGCAATGGATTCAGGCTTGTGCGTGTTTTGTGTTGCTTGAGGTTTGTATAAACCAATGGGATTGATCAGAAAGTGGGTGGCGGCACAACTTGATTGGTATGTGCAAAGTTGCAAAAAAGTCAATGAATGTGTACTTGAGGCATGGCACAGGTCAGAGCTTGTTTGAAGGGGTGTCTGGCCTCAGCTTGATTCATGGAAGGCCATTGGATGAAGTTTATCCAGCTGGATGGCCTTGATCAAGTGTTCTCATGAATTATGCAATTTGGCTACTTTGAAGTTTCTTGAGAAATAAATCATGGAAATGCTTGGTACAAAGGCCACTTATGATCCTTGGAAGTTGTTTTGACATGTTGTGAGACATTTGAGTGCATTGGAGGTCATTTGAATGCTTGAAACTTGATTTTGCAAAAATCCCTCTTTGGCATGAACTTGAAAATTATAGGATTTTCCCAACTTTGAAAGATCATATCTTGAGTTCTAGGATGAATCAAGAGGAGTTTTTGTACTTTTTGAAAATGGGAAGATCCAATCTACAACTTTAATGGTTAATGATTTTTCATTTGAAGCATTTTTTATCAAGAAAGAGGAGGTTGAAAATCTTTCCCAAAATGGAAAGTTTCCATTACAAGTCATGTCCAAAAATAGCAAGTTTACAAATGGCTTGAAATTATTCAATCTTGTGAACTTCTAACCACTTCTAAGATCAAATAAATATCATATAACCTCAAAATGATGAAGATGACCATTTGGTACCATTGTTGGTGGCCTCAGATGCCCTGATTCTAACTTTTCTTGCACAATAAGTCACTAGTTGATCAGATGACTTCCACAATGAATTTCTTCATCAAATTTGGTACACATGCTCCTCATAACATATTAAGACCAATGGAATCTAGAATGACCAAAAAAATTGAGATTAAGGGCTTCAAACCCAAAACCCTAATTTTAGGTCATCTGTGTAGAAACTACTCAATCTACCTTAGCACCTTTGCAATGCTTTGTGATCTCCTGACTTTTGTAAGCTTTGGGGAACATAAGATGATTATAGAACACTTATGGACCATCTTGGCATGCTTTAATATAGCTCAGATCAAGAAGTTATCTTAAGATAACTCGGATCAACTCTTGGATTCTCCTGATCACAAACCCTAATTGTGCAACTTATGCAGATGAAATAAACTATGCAATGTGAGATGGTATGCTTATGCAATGCAATATGAAAAGATAAAAAGCCATGGTGTGAGAAAAGGGTGAGGGAAAATTTGGGGTGTTTACACTCTCCACTTTCACTCGGCGATGCCCCAATGTTTCTCAGAGTCTGCGATGCAAAAAATCTGCCACTTCTAGTAAAACCTCCCACACCCACATTTTAAACCTGAGGTTCTACCACACTTGGCGTAGCAACCTCCTTCCTTTGACCATTGCAATATACCTCAGTGTCGTATGCCATGTAATGTCCTTTTCGCTTTGGTACGGTACAGGACCAGGAATGGTGATGGTAACAGGTGCTGGCATGGGCGGCACAGGAATCTCATTTGGAGTGAAATATATGGTTACTTTGGATAATTCATCCTCAACTTTTGAAAGGCAAACGAACCAAATCTCACTACGATAAATCAAACTCTGTGTTCCCCATTTCAACTCTTCACAACCATTTGTCAAATCGACACAAGTTTGATAAAATTTCCCGCTACACGTGAACACCCCCTTTTTCGATAGACATGCTTTGACAGAAAATAAAGGAATCCTCAAGGAATTAACATCATATACTGTAAACACCCCAAATTTGTCCTCACTCTTTCTCACACCATGGCTTGTGATCTTTCATTTTTGCATAAGCATAAGCATTACACCTCAAAGGCCTCAAAACTTTCCAAGAGGGTCCATGTGTGTTCTATCATCATATTATGCTCCTCAAAGTTCATGAAAGTCAAGATATCACAAGAACTGGCAAAGGCATGGAAGCAGAGCTAGGGTTTCACTACACAGATGACCAAAATTAGGGTTTTGGTTTCAGAGGCCTCAACTCCAAATTCTTGGGTCATTCTTGTTTATAATGTTCTTAAGATATTATAAGGATCATGTGTACCAAGTTTGATGAAGAAATTCATTGTGGAAGCCATATGTTCACTAGGTAACTTCTTGAGCAAGTTAAGTCAAAATCAGGGCATCTGAGGCCCCCAACAATGGAACCAAATGGGTATTTTCATCAAATTTAAGTTCTATTATCTTTATTTGATCTTAGAAGAGGTTGTAAGTTCACAAGATTGAAGAATTTTGAGCCATTTGGAAAGTTGCCAAAAATGGAAATGACTTGTATTGGAAACTTTCCATTTTGGGAAAGTTTTTCAACCTCCTCTTTCTTAACCAAAAATGCTTCAAATGAAAATTTTTTGGTCATGGAAGTTGTAGATTAGGTCTTTCCCTTTTCAAAAAGTACAAGAACATGTTTTGATTCATTATGGAACTCAAGTTATGATCCTTCAAAGTTGGCAAAAATCCTATAATTTTTAAGAATGCACCAAAGAGGGATTTTTGCAAAATCACTTGCCAAGGCTTCTAATGACTTCAAATGTGCACAAATACTTCATGACATGATAAAACAACTTCAAAAAATCAGAATTGGCCCAAGAATTGTATCATTTCATGCCTTGAATCACCAGATACACCTAAGAGGGAAATTTGCAAAACACATAGAAACCCTAGCATCAAGTGATCCAGCTGCAATGTTTCAATCCTATGGCCTTCCTTGATCCATGCTGAGGCCAGACACCACAAAAACTCAGGCTTGCACCATGCCCATACCTCAAGTACACATTCTTGACTTTTTTGCAAAATCACCCATACCAATCACACAATGCCACACCAACTCCTCTGACCAATCACAGCTGCATATGCTAACATTATGGAACACATTTCACATAACACATAGGCCTGAAACTCACCCAAGCTCAGATTACACAAAATCCTCTCAAAACTTCATCTCTTCGAATCTCCCAACTCAGCCATCAAAACTTCATAATTCTTTCACCAATCATCTCCACATAATCCCATGATCATTTCCCACCCCTCACATTAGCCTGAAACCACCTCAAACAAAAACACGATTTTGACATGCTCTGAACTGAAACCTTCAAAGCAACCTACATAAACTCCTTTCAAGCATTCCAGAAGCATAAGGGGGTCAAGGGGAGTGGTTTAGCACCAAAGAAGGCCCTAGAAAGTTCTAGTTTCAAAAGCTTCAACTCAGGTAACCTCAAGAACATTTTTTCCAGAAATGCATTTTTAAGTTCTTAGATGAATCTTCATGATGTGCTGATGATCCTGATGTGTTTAGTTTTGAAAATGATTGAGTATTAAGCATGTATGAGCTCTATGAATTTTTTTGACCTAAAACTAATTTTCTTCGATTCAACTTTAATACGTGAAATAAATTTGTTTTGATGGATGATTCTTGTTGTATGATGTTTGGGGTTTGATTCTGGGAAGAGAGATTGAGTTTTAGAGACCTAGGGAGAGAGTTGAGGTTTTGGTTCGCCGGAGAAGATGACCAGAACACTGTTCCGGTCATCTGAATGTGATTAGGGTTTAATCTTGTAATTAGTGAAGTTTGAATGTGGGCCTTTAGATCTTAGGGTTAGCGCGCAAATGAATGGTTCAGATTCGTCCATTAACCCTAATTTCATTTAATTAACTTAATTAATTCAGTTTAGCCCAGATTGAATCCCAGCCACTCAATCACGCGCCAGTCAATTCCCACCATATTTGTTTGAATCTTAGCGACTGGATGCGTTTATTTTTCATTTTTATTCATTTTATTTTATTTTCTTTCTATTTCTTTTGTAGAATTTATTAAAAAAAGAAAAAGTGATTAAAAAATTCTGAAAAATTTTTATCATGACTTTTTTTAATTTTCAAAAACCAAAAATATTTTTATTTTTATTTTTTGCATTAAAAAAGTATTTTTAAATCATTTAAATGTTTTATTTAATTAATTAATTAAAAATACATTTAAGTTATTAAAAATCACCAAAACAATCAGAGAGCATTCTTAGACATTTAGAAGCATTTAAAAACTCACCATAATAATTTCTTTTTGGTTTTGATCACACTTTGAGATTTTTCAATGAATTAGGGTTCTTAAAAAGTTCATTTTGCTAACCCTAACTTCAAAAATTCATAACCCTAGAACCAAGTTGAGTTTGTGAATGGTTCTTTTTTCATTGTTCTATGCATGTCCTCTAGCATCTAAAAAAAATTGTTTCATTTTTATCTTGCATTTTCAATTTGCTTGGCATTTTACATTGAGGATCACCCCAAAAAACCCTAGAAACTTAGAAAATTCATAACTTCTTTTGGTTCAGTTTTTGACCTCCCCCTTTGGATGGTAACCTAGTGTAGGTTTAGGGTTCCTTTGAGTGCATTTTCAATTTTTTATAATGTCATTTGTTTCTGTCTTTGTCATTTGCATCCCACACATTCATAAAACCCTAATTTCTCATGTCCATTTGCATTCATCTTGCATATCCAGCCATACATGAACTTGCCATGGCAATTCTTGCATTCATGTGTCATCTTAGATATCTTAGAACATGGTAGAATCATGCTTGATCATTTCTTCATTCATTTTCCATTATTTTCATTCATTTCCTTTCATTAACTTTCATGAACTTTCAAACTTCAAAGCATGCTTACATGACATCTCATTCTTGTATGACCATACATATACAACTTTTTATGCCTTTGCATCATCTCACATGACATTAACATTGCATAAATACTTCTGACTTACTCATTTCATCTCATCTCATCTCATTTCATTTCATTTCTTCATGCTTTATATCTTATGCATTCATGCTAACATTTTCAGGTGGTAAGTTACTTTGAGAATTGGATTTGCCTCCACTTCTCATTTCCCTTTATTTCTTTCATTTGCATCTTGCTGGTTTCTTTGAAGTGAACTTGTTCACTTGTGTTCATTTCTCACCTTCTTTCTTCAAGTTAGTTATCTTCTTCAATGAAGTAAGTAACTTGTTTCTTCTGCTACTTCCTCCCTTCATCTGCTTCTTCCATTGGTGGCTTCCTTGAAGATCTTTCTTAAGCCTTACAAACCATAGGAACATCCAAGCAAGATAGTCTTAGAGTTATGTCTGTATCCTTCTATTAGGATGGAGTGTATAACTTTAATCCTAAGTGTTAAACCTTTAATTTGTTTAAACCTCTTAATCAAATCATCTTAATAATCACCAAGACTTCATTTTGTAACTTGGGCGTTACATTAGGGTTCTAACTCTTCCTTTATGGTTAAGAAGGACTAACCCTAGTGTTTAATGGACAAGTCCCACTCAAGT
Organism: Lathyrus aphaca; assembly: GCA_963966055.1. Classification (NCBI taxonomy): domain Eukaryota; kingdom Viridiplantae; phylum Streptophyta; class Magnoliopsida; order Fabales; family Fabaceae; genus Lathyrus; species Lathyrus aphaca. Next base: position 278,298,889 of record OZ014519.1, on the reverse strand, counting down.
TGTCTTACAAACCATAAAACTCATTTCTTAATCTCATCCCTTAATTAAAATCCGCTTAATAAAGGTTTGTTATATAATGAATTTAATCACTAGCCATGGATTAAGTTGAGGTATCTTCCTCAGCTTAAGTGTTCTCATATATTATCCTTCTATTAGGATGGTGTAATGAGCCCACTAATTTGTTATTAGAGATTAAACTCATTACTTAACACTAAACAAAAACCAAAAAAAAAATATAAATAATCACAAGTAGGTTAATGATCTTAATCCTACATCATCGTGGTAATTAAGTTGAGATGCTAATCTCATACATAAGTAGGCTCATTATCCCTGATCAAGGAAGATATAATGAGTTTACAAGCCCTTGATTTAGGCTTAAGCTCATTATCTTATGAAAAACACCACAAACAATAACAAAATTGAAAATATAAAAAACAAACAATAATCGTCTCCTCCGAGATTCTTTTCTCATCACACTCATTCATAAACGAGAACTCGCTTCTTCCGTCTAATGCTAGACAATTAGCACTCGAGCCCGACGAGTCATATACTTAAGCATAGATAAGCAAGCAGTTCGCAGTCAATTTACCTTCAGTCTCTTTGAGTCGAACTACGGTGTTCTGACTTCCTCATTGCATGAGAGGATATGTAGGCATAAGTTAACAGTAATCGAACAAAATTCTCTTTGTCGTCCCCCTCTTTCATCATTCTTTCTAAAGTCCCAGTCCTGAGCATTTCACTTCTTTTGCACTGACACTTGTACATTCATTCTCAGCTATTGCACACAGATAACACATACCATACCCCTTTTAAACACAATCTTTTAAGTGTGGATCCCGTCGAGTACGACGGAAAATCTGGGTGCTAATACCTTCCCAGGTTGTAACCAACCCCCTTTCTCAGTTTCTTTGTTTCGCAACCGTCTTATCCATATCTTTCCCAGGTGTCTAGTTGGAGACTCTATTCATCTTCACCTTCATTTTCTCGTTTCGCCGACCGTTCGCGTCTGTACCTTGTCTTGACCTGGTGTCTTTTCGGGGGAGCGACAAATTGGCGACTCTGCTGGGGACCCTTTTATTGCAACCAGGGCTTCTGGTTCTTTTTGTGGGTTCCTCATAGTGCTTGTTTGATTTGTGTTTACTGGGGTGTTATGTGCTACTTATGCTTATTTATTTATTGCTTTGTTTATTGCTTTCTGTACAGCTTTATTTATTGCTTTCGTTTACAGTTTTATGCATTTCATACTGTCATTCTCATCTGTGTTGGATCTATTGTTTCCTTGGTGGGAGGGATTGTTGACTGATTAAGGTTCCATACCAGGGACCTGAGTGACACATAGGCTAGAGTGGCTTCATATTCTTTCCCATTCCATTTCGGTCTGGTGCGGGAATATGAAACACAGTTCAGACATGGGTTTCTTCTTGAGAACTCTGTGCTACGGATTTCCTGTAGTACTAAGGCTATCTGGGAAGCCTGCTAAGTCTGGATGACCTATTTATGACCTTCAGCATCTGAGGTAAATTAGAGGAGGATCCTTTATGGTTATTGTAAACACTGTACCTCCGGGTTAGAAGTATTTACACTTCTCATAACTGATCCAAGTCTGAGGATCCTTATTCTAGAACAATACATGTGAGGGGGTTGGGATGTTTACAGGTTTGATGGAACCATTGGCCACATCATACCCTGTTACCAGTTTTGTTTTAAGAATGCATCACTTTGGACAGTTCTTGTGAAACCCTGGACTTGTGACTCTTTATTTGAGTCCCCCACCTAGTTACTGGTTTTCTAAGCCTCCATCTGGACTTATGAACACACATGGACCCTATCAAGGCAGATAACAGATCCAACACTTGATCACAAACCCTTTGCATATCATTTTGCATACATCATTTTGCATCATTTAACATTTGTCTATTTGTTTTACAGGGTATCCACATCTTATCTTTGGTTTGGTTTTGACATGTTCTGCTGCTCAGACTTCCTCAGTTACCTGCACCAGCACCTTCATCAGTTTGTCTTCATCAGAGACTCTTTTCCAGTTGTCTTCATCAGAGACCCTTCTTCAGCACCTCCTCCAGTTATCTTCATCAGTTTTCAGTAGTTACCTTCATCAGGGCTTCTCCTCAGTTTTCTTCACCAGCATCCATTATCAGCATGGACACTTCCAAGAAGAGCAACATCACATACGACTTCTTTGAGCCCACCCTGACAGGCATCAGACAGATCCAGTCTCTCCTCACTCCTGATCATGTCCCATTATTTAGGGAACATTATGGAGGCATATTGGACATGATCATGGACCTGGATGCATCCCAGAGGAGCATGATCTACACTTGCTTGTAGGTTTATGATCCTCCTCTCAGATGCTTCACTTTCCCAGATTTTCAGCTAGGACCATTGCTAGAAGAATTTTCCATGTTGTTTGGTGTTCCTATCAGGAGGGGAATTCCTTTCAACCCTGAGATGGTTGCTCCCAAGAATGAAGATGTAGCTAAGGCTTTGCACTTGGAGCCTACCCTCATTGATCAGAGCATGACCACCAAGGCTGGGATCCCAGGCCTTCAATTGGATTTCTTGATCTCCCAGGCCACCCTGCATGCTGCAGCAGGGAAGTGGGAAACTGTTTGTGCACTTCTAGCCCTCAGCATATATGGAGTTATCTTGTTGCAGACGAGCCAAAGTTTGTAAGCAAGAATGCTATTCACCTGTTCTTATTGAGGAACCCAGTTCCTACCCTGCTTGGAGACTTCTACTATTCAGTGCACCAGAGGAATGAGAAGCAAAGAGGAAGATTGGTCAGATGCTGTGCACCCCTCTATTACTGTTGGTTGTTAAGACACTTGCCGAAGTCAGACACTTACCTGAACCCTCATCAGCCAAGGAATTGGGCTAAGAGATTGATTGCCCTTACATCATAAGACATTAGATGGTGCACCCAGAGCACCAAGGGCAAGGATATCATCACCAGCTGTGTACAGTATCCCAATGTGCCTTTGATTAGAGTAAAAGGTTGCATCAACTATAACCCTTTGCTTTTTAAGAGGCAATTAGGGTATGCTTTGGTTCATCCCCCAAGAGGGCAAGGCTTGACAGAGACCATATATTGTGACATCCAACACAACTCTGTTATTGTCAGACAGGCAGCCTGGGCTTGGGACAACATTCAGACTAAGGGGACAACTATCCTTGGCAAATGCAACAACATAGTCTCAGCACAGTATCTTGACTGGTCTCGTGTCAGGGGGCAGATCACCCGGATGCCATTCACCTTAGAGGATATACCTGGACCTTCAACAGTGGAGCCTGCAACTACTATCAGTTTAGAGGAGTTTGAGAAATTAAAGGAAAGGAACACTAAACTCTCTGAAGCCTTGAAGAAGACCCTCTGGGAGAGGAATGACAGCCGTCTAGATAATGAAAGGTTAGAGAACCTCCGGATTAAGCACCCGATCAAGATTGAGAAGACGGATGAATACATCAGAAAGGCTAGAGCAGGGGAGTTAGTACTGAAGAATGCTTGCAAGGAAGCTAAGACTCAGAAGGCCAGAGCTGAGCATTACTTAGAGGAGAGTCAGGCTAGGTGGATCAGGATCATTGAGGCCCGTGCACAGGAAGATCAAAGGACCCAAGCTAAGATAGAGCAGCTGGAGGCTAGTGAGAAGAAGAATCAGGTGGCTTTGTTAGTAGCACAGAAGGAGATCTCTGAGTTGAAACTTCGGGCGGGGTTGAAGAGATCAAAGGACCAGGATAAGCATAAAAAGTTGACCAGTGCCATTACCACCAGGAACCTCCTCATCAGGACTATCACAGAGCACCCAGTAGGTCCAGTGACTGACGCTCCCCTGAAGGAAGTCAGAGAGGATGACTTTGGACTGGATGTTTGATTTCTTTGTACTTGTATTTCCCTTTTTTTGTACTTTTGATTTTGTTGTTGTATTTTGACCCACCATGGGGAATTTATTGTAATCAAACTATGTATCTTCAAATTTTTGTAATATATGGTTTGTATCTGTGGGCTTTATCTCTCTGCAACATCATCATTTCCTCGAGTTCTGGAAAGGTCAAAACCAAAGAACCAAACCGGATACCCTTGGAAGACAAAAAGGCATCCTGCATTGCATACTAACATTTTCTCTTTGTTTTGCAGGTTTTTTGTGTTGTTGTTGTTTCTCACTTTGTTGTGGTTTCAGGAAACATTGCTCGCAGAAGAGTGTTCCCTGTCAATAGAGTGCACCGGTATCCAACAAGAAACAACCTTCCGGGATTACAAATGGATCAGGTTCAACAAGACTTGACTGAAGTGAGGGCCCAGATGGCCAATGAAAGGACAAAGATAAGGGCCCAAATGAATCAATTCATGACAGTGATGACTGGTTTAGCTCAGAGCCAGCAAAGATTGAGGGAGTTGGTTGAGCGACAAACTCCTGAGGAACACCATCCAGGTACAGGAGGTACCAGTAACAATGATCACGTGCAGCCTCGCACTGATCCCCCAGAGTTTGGACCTCATCTAAACCCAGACATCAATGCCATAAGAAACACCCAAGGTAACACTACTGGAGGAAGGGCCTTGCATAAGAAACACCCAATATCAGTATAATCTGGACATGGCTCCAAACAGAACCCTTCTGATGGGAATGTCACAATATTCCTGTGAAAGCTTTAGAGAGTATGCCCAAAGGTGGAGGCAACTAGTTGCTGCCGTTCAGCCCCCGATTTTAAAAAGGGAGATGGCAGACATGTTCATGAATACTCTCCAGGGTACCTATATTGACAGATTGGCTGCCTTTTTTTCCACCAGCTTTGCAGACGTGGTGATAACTGGGGAATGAATTGAAAGCTTACTGAAGATGGGAAAGATCTCCGACAACGGTGCCAGTTCAAGCAGTGCAAGGAAGCCATTAGTTGGGCCCCGTAGATCTGGTGAAACAAATTCTGTACACGTGGGAAGAGGGAGACCCCAATATCTGCCCAGATCAATTGTTGTTGTCACTATTCCTACTCCACCTCCTCAGTATACTCAATAACCACAACATTTTCCTCAACAGCCACAGTTTCTGCAACAGATATCCTACAACAACAATAACAACAATCAACAACAACGCCCTTTTCAACAGCGGACATCTCATATCAACAGGGTGATTGACCCTATTCCAATGCCATATGCCACATTGTTGTCACAACTCCTAAAGCTCAGTATTGTTGAGTTGAGGACATTGGCTCCACCTGATCCTCATAACCTTCCAATAAATTATAATGTTAACGCTAGGTGTGCTTTTCATTCTAATGCACCTGACCACTCCACGGAAAAATGCAAGGCTCTGCATATGAAGGTCCAGGATCTGGTAGATTCAAAGGCCCTGAACTTTGCACCACCTCCCAATGTCATGAAAAATCCTATGCCAAGCCATAGTGGGCCAAGGATTAATGCTATAGAGGAAGGCTCACTCATGAGTTTAATAGAAGATATTGCAAGTATTCAGACACCTCTGGCAGAGGTTAAAGCTCAACTTTTGAAATGCCAAGTGTTTCCAGGTTGTGAGGCCTGTTGTGAATCTTGCAAGGTTTCCAAGAACGGGTGTGCAAGCTTGAAGAATGGCATCAATGGCTTGATCAAAGAAGGTGTTCTGCAAATAACCACAACAGCTTCTACAACACCAGCAACTCCTTTTACAAAGACAAATGATTCTTCTACAACTGCAACAACAATTGTTCCCACAGAATCGTCTACAACTTCAGCAAACACCTCGTCCATTACTTCAACAAACAAAAGTTCCATTTCATCTCCTGCTACAACTTCAGTAACCACCAACAATGATGTCTCCACAGTTACTATTTATTATGACCCTATAAAGGTCCCAAGCTCCAACAATTTTCAGCAATCTCAGCAACAGTTTCAGCAACAACCAAGCTTCAATTCATCACCTCCAGCATCCACAAGAAGTCCTGTCACTATCTTCTATGATCCATAGACAATAACGGTTCCAACATCTGCTGCAGTTGGCCCAGTCACCATCACGGTGCCGGGGCCAATTCCATATGATAAAGACAATGATGTACCATGGCATTATGGTGCTGACCTTTACTGCAACGGAGAAAAAGTCCTTCTTGATTCTTCAGTTCCTACTCCCCAAGTGGATAATATCGGGGGAGGCGGAGGCTTCACTCGATAAGAACGTCTCTTCGCGTCACAAGCTCCAAGAACCAACACCGAGGCAGAGGCTGTTGCCAAAGCCAAAGGGAAAAGTGTGGTACCTAAAGAATCTGCACCAAAAGAGACTCATAAATCATCCTTCGATCAGGATGTGGATGAATTTATGAGGATAATTAAAAGAAGTGACTACAAAGTTGTGGATCAGCTCCACCAGACTCTTTCTAAGATCTCTTTATTATCCCTACTGCTGTGTTCCGAAGCTCATCGGGATGCACTACTTAAGCTTCTGCACGCTGCCTACGTGCCAGAAGATATCACATTGAATCAACTTGAAACAATGGTGTCTAATGTCAACATTAGCCATGGTCTAGGTTTCACCAATCCTGATTTGACAACAGAAGGACGTCACCACAACAATGCTTTGCACATAACCCTAGAGTGCAAAGGGGATGTACTCTCTCATGTTCTTGTAGACACTAGGTCTTCACTAAATGTCTTGCCGAAGAAAGCTCTTGTCAAACTCGAATATGATGGAATAACTCTCTGACCATGAAATTTAGTGGTTAGGGCTTTTGATGGCTCCAAGAGGTCTGTGCTTGAAGAGGTGGAGCTGCCTGTGATAATCGGTCCGTAGGTCTTTCAGACTACTTTCTATGTGATGGACATTCAGCTGGCCTACAGTTGTTTGTTGGGTCGACCATGGATTCACGCTGCTGGCGCAGTTACATCGACCCTTCACCAGAAATTGAAATATGAGTGGGAAGGACAGATTATCACCATCTGTGTTGAGGAGGACATCTTTGTTAGCCATCTGGCTATGTACAAATACATTGAGATGGATGGTGAAATCCATGAAACCATGAGCCAAGGGTTCGAGGACTTGAACGTCAATGAGGCGACGACTGAAGTATTTACTACATCCCAGGAAGACAGGATGGGTACTTCAATTGTCTACTATCGTCAAGCCCGGAAGGTTGTTGAAGATGGAAATGCCGAAGGCTGGGGCAAACTGCTGCCGGTGGAGAAGAAGGAGGACAAATTTGATTTGGGTTACAAGCCATTCCGACAAGATCAATCAGAGGCTACTAAGGAGCCCAAGTTCATCAGTGGGGGGATGCTCACCCCAGATGCTGTTAACAACCTAGAAGACGAGACAAAAAGCGACCTCAACCTGGAGAGTTGGATACGTCCAAGGATCTCGGGTCACCAAGTCCTTAACTGGTCTTCCTAGGAAATTATAAGGGTTAGTCCCGCGGAGTAATTATTATTTCCTATCTTTTTTAGCATGCATCAAGTCCTGCATCTTGCCCAAGGTGTCAGGACTCATTTTGTAATAGGGCCATATTGTAATTTTGTGCAAATGGATTATCAATGAATATCAGACATCTTTTGCAAACAAGTCTCTTTTTCGCTCACTGTCTTTTAATTTTTTACTTTTGTACAAAACAGTAAAATGGCAATGTTTTCAAAATAAATAACTTCATTTCACACTTTTCTAAAACAAGATTAAAATTGGTCACTAAAATGAACCAATCTCAACCCTTGTAGAGATTATCCTCCAGATTACACCGACAACAACACTGTTATGAGCTTGTATGACTTCGACAATCCAATTAATCAAGCCGATGAAGGGGTTGAAGAAGACTATGAGTTACCTGAAGAGTTAGCCAGATTGTTGAGGCAAGAAGAGAAAGTGATTACTCCTCATCAGGAGGAGTTGAAACAGTTAATCTTGGTACCGAAGAGGATTTGAAAGAAGTGAAGATTGGGGCCAGTCTGTAGGCTTCGGTAAAAGAACAGCTTATTGACATGCTTCGAGAATACGTCGACGTCTTTGCTTGGTCCTATTAAGATCCTTGAAGGAAGATTGTCCTCCAGTGAAACAAAAGCTACGCCGTACTCGTCCAAATATGGCCATGAAGATTAAAGAAGAAGTACAAAAACAGTGGGACGCCGGTTTCCTTGCTATAACTAGTTACCCGCCATGGGTCGCTAATATTGTACCAATGCCTAAGAAGGATGGCAAATTACGGATGTGTGTGGATTACCGGGATCTGAACAGAGCTAGCCCAAAGGATGATTTACCATTACCTCACATTGATGTATTGGTCGACAACACAACTAAATTCTCGATATTTTCTTTTATGGATGGTTTTTCTGGGTATAATCAGATCAGGATGTCACCCGAAGACATGGAGAAAACAACCTTCATCACACCCTGGGGCACATTTTGTTACAAGGTAATGCCTTTTGGACTAAAGAATGTCGGTGCAAGTTATCAACGGGCTATGGTGACGTTATTCCACGATATGATCCACAAAGAAATTGAATGCTACGTGGATGACATGATTGCCAAGTCCCTCACTGAAGAAGATCACCTGGTAAACCTGATGAAGTTATTCAAGCGTCTGAGAAAATATCAGTTGAAGCTAAACCCCAGCAAATGCACATTCGGGGTGCGTTCCGGTAAGTTGTTGGGATTTATCGTAAGTGAAAAGGGAATTGAAGTTGATCCTGACAAAGTCAAAGCCATTCAAGAGATGCCTGCACCTAGGACTGAAAAAGAAGTTCGGGGGTTCTTAGGTAGATTGAACTACATATCAAGGTTCATATCTCATCTCACTGCAACCTGTGAACCCCTGTTCAAACTATTAAGAAAGGAACAAATAGTCAGGTGGAATGAAGATTGTCAGAAGGCTTTTGACAAAATCAAGGAGTACCTGCAAGAACCTCCAATCCTTATGCCTCCAGTTGAAGGAAGACCTCTGATAATGTACCTGACAGTATTAGAAGGATCAATGGGGTGCGTGTTGGGTCAGCATGACGAGTCTGGTCGAAAAAAGTATGCAATATACTACCTAAGTAAAAAGTTTACTGACTGCGAACAGCGTTATTCACTACTCGAGAAAACTTGATGTGCTTTAGCATGGGCTGCTCGCCGACTAAGGCAGTATATGTTGACTCACACTACTTTATTGATCTCAAAGATGGACCCCGTCAAGTACATATTTGAGAAGCCAGCACTTACCGGAAGGGTTTCAAGATGGAAAATGATTCTGACAGAGTATGACATTCAGTACACATCTCAAAAGGCCATCAAAGGCAGTGTACTGTCTGACTATCTGGATGAGCAACCCATTGATGATTACCAACCAATGCGATTTGACTTCCCCGATGTAGACATCGTGTATTTAAAAGCAAAAGATCATGAAGAGCCTGTCCACACTAAAGGGTCTGACCCAGAAGAAGAATGGACAATGATGTTTGATGGGGTTGTCAATATGTATGGTCGTGGAGTTGGTGCAGTGCTTATTACACCTAAAGGAATTCATATTCCTTTCTCGACAAAACTCACCTTTGCTTGCACTAACAACGAAGTAGAATACGAAGCATGTATCATGGGCCTTGAGGAAGCCATTGACTTCACGATCAAGACTTTAACCGTATTCGGAGATTCATCTTTGGTAATTGTAGCACCCCAAATTTTCCCTCTTCTTTTTAAGCATCATATCATATCATATTCATCATGAACATATCATATTCTTGGCATCCTAGCATGGAAAGATGAGGCATAACATCTTCATGACCTAGCATTAGGCATATGATCATCTGTGGAGGTTCTTGAAGCATTACAAGCTATGACAAGGGGCCCAATGGATTTGCTCAAGTCCTATGAGGGGTCTACGTTGCATTTACAAGTTCAAGTTCATTTACAAAAGCTCAGAAGGTTAGAAGATCATCAGGGAATCCAGGCTAGGGCAAAGCTCCTACACAATGATCCCAAATTAGGGTTTGAGTTTCAAGCATGAAAACCTCGAGACTTTGGCCATTTCATTTGGGAAAAGTCATTTACATGTTAAGAGGGTCCTAGGGATTAAATTTGGTGAGAAAATTCCTTGTGGAAGTCAAGTATTTCTTCAGTTGCTTGTAAATGAAGAAACTGGTCAACTGTGTCTTAGAAAAGTCAACTGTGAGATTTCAAGGGGTCCAACCCCATTTTTCTAGCCAAGGGATGTTCTTATAATGTTAAAAGAGGTTTGGCAAGATCAAAGATCAAGAATCATGAGGTTTTGAGGTGTTTTGCAAAATTGGTGTAAGGTTGGTCATGGAAAATGCCATTTTTAGCATGTTTTTGCCCTAATTTTCAAGTGAGCATAACTTGGTGAAAAATTCTTCAAATGGACCAAAGTCAAACATAAAGTTGGAGATTAAAGCCTCCCATTTTCAAAAAGTTCAAGTAATTTTTCATAGCCTTTATGGTTTGAAAGATAGAGCCCTCGAAAATTGCTTGAAAATTAGGGCAAGGCTTGAATTTTCATTTGTCCACAAAAGCAAAGAGTCATGAAACTCATTTTTGGGTGTTGGTATGAACCAAATAAGGTTACAATGTTACAATTCAATTCAAATAAGCCATTTTTCTCCAAAATTGACATCAAATTCGTGCATGGTGTGAACTTTATTCCATAAGTGCACATTTTGCATGATCATGAGAATTGTGTGACACTTACATCCAAGGGCCAAAATCTTTTTGATTTAAATCAAGGGTGAGATTGAGAATGCACATGGGAAAGAAAGAGGGCAATGCATGAGTGTTTCATGATATCATAACAAATTAGCAAATTGTGCAAATTCTCTCACACACTCTCTTCACACGTGCAAAGGTTTGCATTCTTTCAGCATTGCTTCACGAGCTCACATATAAGAGAATTAGGGTTTTAGAAAGGTTCAGATCCATCTCTTTTCACAGCTCTCATGTTTTTGCTCATTTTTCATTTTCCTTCAAATCATTCTCTACACTTGCTCTCTTCACAAACCAATCACATATTCTTCATCCTTGAGAGCTCAGGATCACAAATCCATCCATTGTTCAAGCTGATTCTCAAGATTTAACACCTTGCCATTTCAGAGCAGCAAGCTTCAAGCTCTTATATCCAACAACTTTCAAGGCTTTAGTTGCATTTATTTTGCAACTAGAGTATATTTGGAGTGGATTGGCATCTATTTCTTGGCTTCTAACAAGCTATTTCCAGATCTGCAAGTCTCAGGTAAGTTCCAAATTCTTGGATCTAGAAATGAAAATAGAAGTGTGCATTATGATCTACTGGTTATGCTGATGATTCTGCTTGTTTTAAATTCGAATTTGGTGCATTATTGAGCTTTGTATGTGGATTTGAATTTTCATGGTGAAACCTGTTTGCTTTCGATCCAGTCTATTCTTTGATCTATTGAGATTTTCATGGCCATATTTGAGTTCAGGGTGACTTAATGATCTAATCTGGAGCATTTTGTGTATTTTTATTGATGTTTGTTCATTATATGCATTTTCCGGTGCCGGAGCCCTAGCTCCGGTCATCGGATTCTGGGCCTGTGTGTTTAGGGTTTCAGAGGAAGAAGACAACCCCTACACCCTTGGATCTTTCCATCTCAACGCTTGTGGTTGTGCCACCTCAATTAATGAGGATGCTCCCCCTCACGTGTTTCTTCCTCTTCTATTTTCATTCTGATAATCCATGTGTCACGCACCCCATAGTAACTAGCATGCTCCCTTTCCCTTGTCCAATTGTTTTGCTGACTAGGATTAATGAGTTGACTTCCAGGATGCGTCCATTTGATCCCTTAGCCTGTGTTTTTTCATATTTTTTTGAATTTCCACCATATATATTGTAGGCTGCGCTGAATTGGGTGGGCCTGGGTTGCTATCCCCACCCCCCATGCGCATAGGCCCATCTGGATTGCATTGATATCCATTCTATTCTCACCCCTAGCTTCATCTTTCATTTTATTTCTTTTTCTTTTATTTCTTTTTATATCATTTTGGTTTTTAATTTTTAAAAATAGTTCTAAGTTTCAAAAAATTATGAAATAATTCATGGATGTCACTTTTAGTTTTCTTTAATTTTTAATATTTTTATTTTCCATTTATTTTATTTTGACACGTGTAAATTAATTCTCTCCTTTAATTAATTCAATTTATTCCATTTTTAAGCATGTTGTCTTGTCCATTTTCCATATTGATCCTCATTTTGAATTTTTGATTGGTTCTTTTTGCTCTGGACTCTAAATAGAGTGTACTTCATGTGTGATTTTTGTTCTGATTTTTAGAAGCTTGTTCATTTGGTTTTAGCCTTTGACTTGTGAGTGAAGTTTCTTAACCCTAGTTGATGTTTGAGCCCTCATTTGACTTAATTGGATTATGAATTTCCACTTCTCCTTTTGGCATGTTGTTATATCATGATTGAAGATCTCTTCCAAGGTTGGGGAATTTTTGGGTGCATACTTGCTTTGATTTGAATTTTTGTTCTTAACTTGTCCCATTTTGCTTCTTTTTTATCACAAGTCCTCTCCTTAGCTTAGAAGGGCACTTGTGCCAACTTTTTCATCTTGTTTAGTGTCTCTTTAGAGCATTGATACCTTTCTGATCTTAGCTTGGGGTTTGTGTTTTGGAAATCTTGTAATTGGTTTACCTTTTAAGTTCTTTCTTTCTTATGTACATCCACCTCATTTCTTTGCTTCTTTCTTCCCATAATATGTTTTCCTAGCTTTGTGCTTCTCTTCTCTTCATCTCTCTTGCTTCTTAAGCACTTCTTTAAATTGATTAGGGTTCTGGTCTTGTGATTTGAGTTTGTGTTTTGTGTATTTTGCTTTTTATCTTACCAAGTTTACTTTGCTTTGCCATGTGATTCATGTTGCCTCATGTTGACTTGTGTGCTTCTTCTCTCATTCTTGTGACTTGCATTTGCATTGAGCATTTATGTGTATGACTTCAATTCTGTTTGTATGATGTTGGTTTGACATTTTGTTCATTTTGTTTTGCTTGTATGCTTGTGTTGCTAACCTTTTCAGGGGCTATGGTAAGTGAGAGGTGTGGATGTGATTCCCACATCTCCACATCTCATCTCTTCTCTTCTTATTCTTACTTGTACTAACCTTATGATTGTTGGGCTTAGGCCTTACTTCCCTCTCTTCCTCCTCTTCTTCTTCTTCTCTTCTTCTTTCTTTCTTTTTTAGGATAGTAAACCTCGCCAACCTAGGATTCCCCATGCATGATAACACTTAGGATTCATTAGTCCCCCATTAGACTTTTACCTTTGTGATCCTTTTGGTTCTTTTTCTCTCCTCATCTCAAAATCCTAAAAAACACTTAATAAAGTTTGAAGTGATACCTTGAGCAAAAGCCTTATCCCATGAGATACTTGTAGTCTTCCCATCTTCGGATAGTACAAACTTATCTTGTGATGCACAAGTCTGATCAAGATATCATCTTCACCAAGAAAATCATAAAACACACTTCTTCACTGTAAATACAAAAACACTTAATAAGTTAATGAGTTAGTGAGCTTAGGCCCTAATCCTTGGGTTCAAGTTTTGGGGATCTTCTCCTTACTTGAGTGTACTTGTTCTATTATTCCATCTTGGAATTTAGTGACAAGTGCACATTCCATGGAAAAGAGATTGAGTTCACTTCCTTGTGACACACTCATAAAAAGCTTCATAAAAAACACAAACAAACAATAAGCGTCTTTCCTTCAGGAATTCTTTTCTCATCTCCTTCGCTCTGTACGCGAACTTGCTCCTACTTGTCACTTTGCAAAACGGTAACGCACTCGTTGTCCGAGCCTGCAACACCTGAGCATTGACATAGGCAGTTCAAGCCTTAATACACAAGCAATCTTTTCCACCCCTAGTTAGGGGAACTACGGTGACTCTGATCCTCATTGTCCAGATGAGGTACGTAGGCAGCGGGGTAGGGCCTGTTCGAGCACAATCTTTATTTTCCCTACATTTTTCCTTTTCTTTTCTTTTTTAGTTCCCTTTTTGTTTCTTTTATCCATTTCAGTTCATCTTCTTTGCAGTAGCTTTTATTTCTTCACCCTTTGAAACAGTTTCTTTGCAAGCGTGAATCCCGTCGGGTACGGCGGACGATCTGGGTGCTAATACCTTCCCAGGTCGTAACCGACTCCCGAACTCAGTTTCTTTGGTTCGTAGGACCCGTGTCCTTCCTTTTCTTTTCTTCTGGTTTGTGCAGCATTACCATTCCCGTTCCTTCGGGATAAAAATGCCTGGCTGGCGACTCTAACCTTTTCTACGCCATTGTCCGTTTGTACCAGGATGGAAATCCGGGGAGCGAAAGTAATCAATCAGACCAACGGCAAATGGTACACTCAACAAGAGCATCTGATTAAATACCGTGACTACACGAGGAGATTATTGACTTTCTTCACGACAGTCAAACTTGAGTACATCCCTTGATACGAAAATCAGTTTGCAGATGCTTTAGCTACCATTTCCTCCATGATCAAGGTTCAAACCGCAAATTATGTGCCTCGGATTTCGGTATCCAGATTAGACCGACCAACATATGTATTCTCTGTGGACATTGCTAAAGATGACAAGCCTTGGTTCCATGACATCAAAAGCTTCTTAGAGGATCAAACATACCCACCTGGGGCATCATCCAATGATAAAAAGACCTTAAGAAGGCTGGCTGGTAGTTTCTTCCTTAATACTGATGGTTCATTATACAAGCGAAACTTTGACATGGTGCTACTCAGATGTGTTGATAAGAAAGAAGCAGACTTGCTGATGCACGAGGTTCATGAAGGCTCTTTCGGTACCCATGCTGGAGGACATGCAATGGCTAAGAAATTGTTACGATCAGGTTACTACTGGATCACAATGGATGCAGACTATTGTACCTATGCCAGAAAGTGCCACAAATGCCAGATCTATGCAGACAAGGTGCATGTGCCTCCAAATCCTTTGAACGTGATGTCTTCACCTTGGCCCTTTGCCATGTGGGGCATTGACATGATTGGAAAGATCTAACCGACCGCTTCAAATGGCCACAGATTCATCCTAGTAGCCATTGATTATTTCACCAAGTGGGTTGAAGCAGCTTCGTATGCAAACGTCACCAGACTAGTGGTAGCAAGATTTCTGTAAAGAGAAATCATTTGTCGATATGGAGTTCCCGAGCGAATCATTACTGATAATAGTTCCAATTTGAACAACAAAATGTTGGCAGTACTGTGTCGGGACTTCAAAATCCAACATCACAACTCTTCTCCTTACAGGCCAAAGATGAATGGCGTTGTTGAGGCAGCTAACAAAAACATTAAGAAGATTTTGCAAAAGATGGTGGTTACTTACAGAGACTGGCATGAGATGCTACCATTTGCTTTGCATGGGTATTAGACCTCAATCAAAACATCTACTGGGGCAATGCCTTATCAGCTTGTGTATGGTATGGAAGTTGTCCTACCTATTGAAGTGGATTTGGTCTCGGTACAATCAACTGAATCTGATCGAAGAAAAGAGATTAGCTACAACCTATCATGGGCAGTTATATCAGAAAAGAATGAAGAAAGCCTTTAATCAGAAAGTCAGGCTTCGAGAATACCAAGTGGGAGATCTTGTGCTGAAAAGACTTCTTCCTCCTCATACAGATCACAAGGGCAAGTGGACTCCAAACTACGATGGTCCATTCATAGTAAAGAAGGTTTTCTCTGGTGGAGCACTGAGGCTCACTACTATGGATGGTGAAGATTTCTTATCCCTTGTGAATTCATATGCAGTTAAAAAATACTTCGCATAAAATGACCCGCTGGACATAAAAATAGAATGTAAATCCAGGCAAAAATCGGGCAAAAATAAGGAAAAATTGAAAAAAATATGTACACCCGCTGAGTTGAAAAGCCGCATTGGACAGCTCAAGCAAAAATGGGTATCCCGGTGGATTAAAAACCCGAAAGGGAGATCCACGCAAAATCAGGGAACAAGCGAACAACTGCGTTCTGAATTCGTCTGTATCACTTACAACACGACAGGCTTTGAAAAGATAAAACATCAGTCGGAATCAACCTTTTTCAGAAAGAAAGATGAAAAGAACGTCAAGGTCATACAAGTCATAGCAGAGGAAGTTCACCGGAACGTTGTCAACATTGCCAACACTTTTACTTTTCTCAATTTATAACAATATCCTCATTCCAGGGGATTTGTTTCTTTGACTGTATTTGCCAATTCAGGGCACCCATATTAATAAAATCAGAATTTTCAGTCACATCTCTTTTTGTACATTTTTGTTTCGTTTGCAAAATGTCCAATATTCATGATATAATACTTGCATAAAACAAATGAGCCACTTTTAATAAATGCTTGCGGGAAATATATTTACTTCCAGGAATATCTAACTCCTATGACGGAATCCGGTAAGGGATACCTCAGGATACTTATGCGTTTTCTCTTGTCTAAACAGATTGCAGGTATTCAATACGCAACACGGGGCATGCCAAACCTCACTTCCGCATCATACCTCCTCCCCAAGTAGTATCTGGAATGCTTTTCCCCAACAGGATTGTCAAAGCCTCCTCACCCCTAGCACAGGTCTACTCAACAGGAGCATCCCTAGCCCTTCTCCCCACAGAGTCTCCAGCTTCTCCCCAGAAGAGCAATGCCTGAAACTCTTACACAACAAAATGATGAGAGTTTCCTTCTCCCCAGGTGTGTTCTCCTTACGGGACAGATCCATCAATGACCTCTTCCCCCAGCCGGGTTATTCCTCCAAGCAGATCAGCCGGAGGTCTTTATCCCCGTAGGATCTGAGTCCCGGATCAGTTTCTCATTTGCATAATCATGGAATTCGCATCATAATCACCTAAACAAGCGTAGCATTCCGTCTAATATGGAGCATTACGGAAAAAATCAAACATTTGCATGATCACAAGTCAGGTTCGAGCCAGTCACCTGTAACTACCATCAGTACTTCATCAGTAATGTATATATAAAAATACATACTCCTCGCATGTCGCCTGAATACATTTTGAATTCTCAAGTACAAATACTTATACATATTTGGCACTCGTCCGTGTCATACTTCCCCAGCAAAGTTGAACACTCGTTCGCGTCTTGCTCATACTTCACCAATAAACCAATACTCACTCATACTTATACAGAAGTCATTTTTATATCACTCCTCAATAGATTCAACACTCGTCCGTGTTCTTTGTTAACCAGTTGGTACTCGTCCGTATCATCATCTCTGAACCCGCGTCAGCGTTTGTTTCTACCGATACTCGTTCGTATCATAGTCATAAGGATGCTCGTCCGCATCTTTAATCTATACACAGCGTCAAACACTTATTCTTAAGCGTAAGTACTCGTTCGTGCTTACCATTCCCCAGTAAGTCACCAACAAAACAACTTTCTTCTATCCGAAATTCGTCCTATGTCATGATACCTTCGGCAACTGTCCCCTGCTAGGTGATCGTCCTTCACCTTTGGATGACTGTCCCTCATCCCTTTCCCCAATAGAGTCCCCATTATTGGAACCCTTTTCTATCCGACATTCATCTTATGTCGTGATATTTAGGAGTCGTCCCTTGCTAGATGATCGTCCTTCACCTCTTGATGATCGTCCTTCATCATTTTATCTGATGGTCGTCCCCATCGTTGATTTTGTTATCCGACATTCGTCATATGTCATGATAAACCCCGAGAGCAGCCGTACCCTGCTAGGTGATCGTGCTTCACCTCTTGATGATCGTCCTTCATCATGCTTATCTGATGGTCGTCCCAGTCGTTGACCTTTTTCTATCCGACATTCATCCTATGTCGCGATAAAGAGTAGACGTCCCCTTCTAGGTGATCGTCCTTCACCTTTGATGACCGTCCCTCATCAATATCTCGTTTGTTCTTTAACCCGATGGTCATCCCTATAGTTGTTTGCTCTACTTTACAAACCCGATGGTCGTCCCCGTCATTGCCTTTACTTTAATCCCCAGAGAATCTTACCCGATGGTCGTCCCCATCATGATTTCTTTATTTCCCCAGCTTGTCAGCCATCCCCGTCATTGCTTTAACCCCAGCAGTCATCCTCTGCTCGATGGTCTTCCTCCATCGCCTTCATTTGATAATCATGATATACTACCTTTTGCAATTTATATCCCTTTTCTTCTTCAATTCAGCGAGTGCAAATTTTGGACTGTCTTTGGTATTCAACCACAAGTTATCTTGTTTGTCTGTTAAGCCAGGCGCTTACATCCTGCACATCTAACTCATTTTTGAATAGGGGCAGCTGTAAACACCCCAAATTTTCCCTCACTCTTTCTCACACCATGGCTTGTGATCTTTCATTTTTTCATAAGCATAAGCATTACACCTCATATTGCATTTTTGTTCCACTACATAGTTCAAGTTCATCTCCATCTACGGTTTGTGATCTGAGCAATCCAAGAATCCATATGAGCCATACCAAAGGTCTTAAAGCTTTCCAAGAGGGTACATGTGTGTTCTATCATCATATTATGCTCCTCAAAGTTCATGAAAGTCAAGTGATCACAAGAACTGGCAAAGGCATGGAAGCAGAGCTAGGGTTTCACTACACAGATGACCAAAATTAAGGTTTTGGTTTCAGAGGCATCAACTCCAAATTTTTGGGTCATTCTTGTTTCTAATGTTCTTAAGATGTTATAAGGATCATATGTAGCAAGTTTGATGAATAAATTCATTGTGGAAGCCATATGTTCACTGGGTAACTTCTTTAGCAAGTTAAGTCAAAATCGGGGCATCTGAGGCCCCCAACAATGGAACCAAAGGGGTATTTTCATCAAATTGAAGTTATATGATCTTTATTTGATCTTAGAAGAGGTTAGAAGTTCACAAGATTAAAGAATTTTGAGCCATTTGGAAAGTTGCCAAAAATGGAAATGACTTGTAATGGAAACTTTCCATTTTGGGATAGTTTTTCAACCTCCTCTTTCTTAACCAAAACTGCTTCAAATGAAACATTTTTGGTCATGGAAGTTGTAGATTAGGTCATTCCCTTTTCAAAAATTACAAGAACTTGTTTTGATTCATTATGGAACTCAAGTTATGATCCTTCAAAGTTGGCAAAAATCCTATAATTTTCAAGAATGCACCAAAGAGGGATTTTTGCAAAACCACTTGCCAAGGCTTCTAATGACTTCAAATGTGCACAAATAATTCATGACATGATAAAACAACTTCAAAAACTCAGAATTGGCCCAAGAATTGGATCATTTCATGCCTTTAATGACAAGATACACCTAAGAGGGAAAATTTGCAAAACACATAGAAACCCTAGCATCAAGTGATCCAGCTGCAATGTTTCAATCCTATGGCCTTCCTTGATCCATGTTGAGGCCAGACACCCCAAAAACTCAGGCATGCACCATGCCCATAACTCAAGTATACATTCTTAACTTTTTTGCAAAATCACCCATACCAATCACACTATACCACACCAACTCCTCTGACCAATCACAGCTGCATATGCTAACATTATGGAACACATTTCACATAACACATAGGCCTGAAACTCACCCAAGCTCAGATTACACAAAATCCTCTCAAAACTTCATCTCTTCGAATCTCCCAACTCAGCCATCAAAACTTCATAATTCTTTCACCAATCATCTCCACATAACCCCAGGATCATTTCCCACCCCTCACATTAGCCTGAAACCACCTCAAACAAAAACACGATTTTGACATGCTCTGAACTGAAACCTTCAAAGCAGCCTACATAAACTCCTTTCAAGCATTCCAGAAGCATAAGGGGATCAAGGGGAGTGGTTTAGCACCAAAGAAGGCCCCAGAAAGTTCCAGTTTCGAAAGCTTCAACTCAGGTAACCTCAAGAACATTTTTTCCAGAAATGCATTTTTAAGTTCTTAGATGAATCTTCATGATGTGCTGATGATCCTGATGTGTTTAGTTTTGAAAATGATTGAGTATTAAGCATGTATGAGCTCTCTGAAATTTTTTGACCTAAAACTAATTTTCTTCGATTCAGCTTTAATACGTGAAATAAATTTGTTTTGATGGATAATTCTTGTTGTATTATGTTTGGGGTTTGATTCTGGGCAGAGAGATTGAGTTTTAGAGACCTAGGGAGAGAGTTGAGGTTATGGTTCGCCGGAGAAGATGACCGGAACACTGTTCCGGTCATCTGAATGTGATTAGGGTTTAATCCTGTAATTAGTGAAATTTGAATGTGGGCCTTTATATCTTAGGGTTAGCGCGCAAATGAATGGTTCAGATTCGTCCATTAACCCTAATTTTATTTAATTTACTTAATTAATTCAGTTTAGCCCAGATTGAATCCCAGCCACTCAATCACGCGTCAGTCAATTCCCACCATTTTTGTTTGAATCTTAGCCACTAGATGCGTTTACTTTTCATTTTTATTCATTTTATTTTATTTTCTTTCTATTTCTTTTGTAGAATTTATTAAAACAAGCAATAATGATTAAAAAATTCTGAAAATTTTTATCATGACTTTTATTAATTTTCAGAAACCAAAAATATTTTTAATTTTATTTTTTGCATTAAAAAAGTATTTTTAAATCATTTAAATGTTTTATTTAATTAATTAATTCATTTTAATTAATTAAAAATACATTTAAGTTTTTAAAAATCACCTAAAAAAATCAGAGAGCATTCTTAGACATTTAGAAGCATTTACAAACTCACCATAATAATTTCTTTTTGGTTTTGATCACACTTTGAGATTTTTCAATGAATTAGGGTTCTTAAAAAGTTCATTTTGCTAACCCTAACTTCAAAAATTCATAACCCTAGAACCAAGCTTAGTTTGTGAATGGTTCTTTTTGCATTGTTCTATGCATGTCCTCTAGCATCTAAAACATTTTTGTTTCATTTTTATGTTGCATTTTCAATTTACTTGGCATTTTACATTGAGGATCACCCCAAAAAACCCTAGAAACTTAGAAAATTCATAACTTCTTCGAGGTTTAGTTTCTGACCTCCCCCTTTGGACGGTAACCTAGTGTAGGTTTAGGGTTCCTTTGAGTGCATTTTCAATTATTTATAATTTCATTTTCTTTTGTCTTTGTCATTTGCATCCCACACATTCATAAAACCCCAAATTCTCATATCCATTTGCATTCATCTTGCATATGCATCCATACATGAACTTGCCATGGCATTTCTTGCATTCATATGTCATCTTAGATATCTTAGAACATGGTAGAATCATGCTTGATCATTTCTTCATTCATTTTCCATGATTTGCATTCATTTCCTTTCATTAACTTTCATGAACTTTCAAACTTCAAAGCATGGTTACATGACATCTCATTCTTGTATGACCATACATATACAACTTTGTATGCCTTTGCATCATCTCACATGACATTAACATTGCATAAATACTTCTGACTTACTCATTTCATCTCATTTCATTTCATTTCTTCATGCTTTATATCTTATGCATTCATGTTAACATTTTCAGGTGGTAAGTTACTTTGAGAAGTGGATTTGACTCCACTTCTCATTTCCCTTTATTTCTTTCATTTGCATCTTAATAGTTTCTTTGAAGTGAACTTGTTCACTTGTGTTCATTTCTTACCTTCTTTCTTCAAGTTACTTATCTTCTTCAATGAAGTAAGTAACTTGTTTCTTCTGCTTCTTCCTCCCTTCATCTGCTTCTTCCATTGGTGGCTTCCTTGAAGATCTTTCTTAAGCCATACAAACCATAGGAAAATCCAAGCATGATAATCTTAGGGTTGTCATTAGTCCCCCTTAGCTTTTTACCTTTGAGTCTCCTTGAGTCTCTCTTCTCATCTCAATAATCAGAGACTAAACTCTTAAAGCTTTGGGACTTTGGAATTAGGGTTATGCTTGTATCCTTCTATTAGGATGGAGTGTATAACTTTAATCCTAAGTGTTAAACCTTTAATTTTTTTAAACTTTTTAATCAAGTCATCTTAATAATCACCAAGACTTCATCTTGTAACTGGGGCCTTACATTAGGGTTTTAATTCTTCCTTTATGGTTAAGAAGGACTAACCCTAGTGTTTAATGGACAAGTCCCCCTTAAGTTGTCTTACAAACCATAAAAATCATTTCTTAATCTCATCCCTTAATTAAAATCAACTTAATAAAGGTTTGTTATACAATGAATTTAATCCCTAACCATGGATTAAGTTGAGGCATCTTCCTCAGGTTAAGTGTTCTCATCTATTATCCTTCTATTAGGATGGTGTAATGAGCCCACTAATCTGTGATTAGAGATTAAACTCATTACTTAACACTAAACAATAACCCAAAAAAACATCTAAATAATCACAAGTAGGTTAATGATCTTAATCCTACATCATCATGGTAATTAAGTTGAGATGCTAATCTCATACTTAAGTAGGCTCATTATCCCTAATCAGGGGAGATATAATGAGTTTACAAGCCCTTGATTTAGGCTTAAGCTCATTATCTGATGCAAAAAACCAAAAACAATAACAAAACTGAAAATATAAAAAACAAACAATAATCGTCTCCTCCGGATTTCTTTTCTCATCAGACTCATTCATAAACGAGAACTCGCTTCTTCCGTCTAATGCAAGACAGTTAGCACTCGAGCCAGGCGAGTCATACACTTGAGCATAGATAAGCAAGCAGTTCGCAGTCCATTTACCTTCAGTCTCTTTGAGTCGAACTACGGTGTTCTGACTTCCTCATTGCACGAGAGGATACGTAGGCATAACTTAATAGTTATCGAACAAAAGTCTCTTTGTCATCCCCCTCTTTCAGCATTCTTTTTAAAAGCCTCAGTCCTGAGCATTTCACTTCTTTTGCACTGACACTGGTACATTCATTCTTAGCTTTTCCACACAGATAACACATAACCTACCCCTTTTAAACACAATCTTTTAAGCGTGGATCCCGTCGAGTACGACGGACAATCTGGGTGCTAATACCTTCCCAGTTTGTAACCAACCCCCATTCTCAGTTTCTCTGGTTCGCAACCGTATTATCCATATCTTTCCTAGGTTTATGCAGCATTACCTTTCCTTCGAGATAAAAATTCCTAGTTGGCGACTCTATTCAGCTTCACCTTCATTTTCTCTTTTCGCTGACCGTTCGCGTCTATACCTTGTCTTGACCTGGTGTCTTTTCGGGGGAGCGACATATACCAAGTTCAACCTTTCCTCTTCTTTGATAGCCCCTTCTATTAACATCCCATGCAGAGGTATAGGATTCTAGATATCATTGGGAGCAGGTGCAAAGTTGATTGTTTTTTAGTCCAAAATGTCTTGAACCACGTGTTTCAGAGCTTTGAAATTCCCAGTTGTATAACCAGGCGCTCTAGAGTGAAACTCACAATAAGCATTAGGATTGTTGCCTTCTAGGATCTGTCCAGACCTTGGTGGCGCTAGATATCGGAGTTAAATCATTTGAAGCTGCAGAAGATTTTGTAAAAGTTGTGAGTATGACATTAGAGGAGTTTCAAAATGTTTATCCTTAAACCTTGACAAATATTATTGTCTAGGAGTTATTTTTTGTTGGTATTTTTACTGACGTCATTGTTGTTGTTGTTGCGGTTGTGGCACAAATTGGTTGGTTGTTGTCAGAATGGTGACAATAGCGGTCTGATGATACAAACCCAGGTTTCCTCTTTTCCTGTAGGTATATACTACCCCTACCTCTTCTTCACGTCTCTTTTGACAATTTGAAAATGGCTTTTTGACTTCGGACATAGAAGCACTATTTATCTGGATATTTCCTAACTTCATCCAATTTTCAATTCTCTTTCTTGCTACCACGATACGATGTCTGAAAATGCGGTTGATGGAAATCCTATGAAGCGCTCCATAAAATTTCTTGGGAGCGTTCCCATGAACATATCAACCATTTCTAGATCAAGTAAAGGAGGTTGAACCCTATTATCCAGTTCTCTCCATCTTTGTGCATACTTCTTGAAACGTTTAGAGTTTTTATGCATCATGCTTTGTAGTTGAGTGAGGTTAGGCGCCATGCCAATGTTATACTGATACTGCTTCAGGAAGGCCTCCCCTAACTCTTTCCAATTGCGAACATCACCCTTTTCTAGCATCATGTACCACTCTAGTGATCTAACATATAGTTTGTCTTGAAACAAATACATCCCCAGTTTCTCATTTTTGGTATAGGCGGAGATCTTGTAGAAATAAGCCTGAAGATGTGTCTTTGGGAAGGAACTCTCGTTGTACTTGTCAAACCCGAGATCTTTGAATTTTTGGGGTATCACTAGCCCTTGGAAAAAACCCATATCAGAAACATCAATCCCCTGGGTGTCTTGCATTCTAAGGCTCAAGCTTTGTCTGCCAGCATCTGAAATTTACGGTCGCCACCACCAACACCAAAACCCATGTCTTCATTCAAAGGAAAAAACTATTCATCCGGGTCGTCTTCCAAGTTGGGAATCAGAATGGGGATAGTACCCGAAGTAGGGGGTCTCCTAGATCCAATGGGTCCACCAACAACAGTAATGGTATTTCCTTATGCGTCCAGATTTTTTTCCCCAAACAAAATCTCAACCTGAGGACATCAAACCTCTAAACAACAACCCTCAAATCTTGTTTCCCGAAAACAACCCCTTGCATAATGTTCATAAACTTGTTCATCCGCAGATGAAGTTCATCCAACTCATCTTGCATGGCGTCCATAACGTACCATTGATTTCGGAGAGTGGCATACTTGTGAGGGTGATGTTCTGCAATCATACCTGAAATAATCAGATAAGTTAGGAAATACGGATGACCTGTTAAGATGAAAAATTGATATGCATGAAATGAATGCTTATTCTATGTATATTCATTATTAGGGCATCCCATCCCCTAATTCTAGTTTTGCAAAGTTAAAGAAAAAAGCATCCCTCCCGGTGGCGACATTAGCCGCAAACAATATACAATGATGATAATATATAGTGAATGTGTACTGCAAATGTGTCATATGATAATGAGAATATGAAGGTCGGTGTGTGTGTGTGATGTAGATTGTGTAAGAGACGTCGGTAAAACCATAAAGCTGAAACTACACAAATTGATAGATGAAAAAGCTCCATTATATTTATAAAGCACAAACATGTGCTGATAGTGTAAAAATATATGGAGAATGAGTCAGAAACAATAGTACATCAATCAGAGGACTTCATCAAAAATCCTGATAGCCCCACAACATACAAGCAAAGGGAATAGAAGCCACATCAATATGATCCTTAATCTATGCCTGGGTTGCTTGAGGCAACATTTGATTCCTGCTTTGGTGCCTCAGCTGGCATTTTTGTCTGAGCTTTCTCATCTTCAAACCTTTTCAACTATTTTTGGGATAGACTTATCTTGCATTTGTAGTAAGCCACATCAGTAAGGCCTGTGGCAAGCTCTTCATCTTTTTTCTTCAGCTTATCAGCTTTTTTGTCGTTTCCTCAGCTTGAACTATGTCCTTCTCTTCCCTTTTTTAGTCTGTAGGCGGTATGCCTCTTTTTCATATTCTTTAACATCAGACCATTTTGGGTTAGCTTCTTTATGGTATCTATATGCTCCTTGGAAGTGTTCCTAGTAGAAACTTTGAACCTTGCAAAGTGAGCCGAATCAGCGAAAATCTTTTTTTAGCGGCGGTGTGGTTTTCAATATCATCTTGAGACTTTCACTCAGTTTCGCGTTTGGCGTGCACAACCCTGGAAAGTTCTCTGCTCAAAAGTGCATTTTATTTTAGCAACTCATCTCTTTCTGCTTTTATTTTTGAACTCTTAGATGTTGACGGTGGTCTGTAGCTCAATGACCATGGGGTACATAGGAGGTACAGGATCAAATGGTAATAATAAAATATTGACCATTTATTTTAACCATTATGCAAAAGGTGGATACATCATGCAATTACCTACTACAAAAATAATATCCCCACTTGTTTGTCGACTAAGCCAAGCATTTGATGCTTTCTGAGCAGTCTCGAATCCATCAGTTGACTGAAAATATAAAGATTCTTTGATGTCTTCAACTGCTAGTGGTTTCTTCAGGGCATACCCAAACTGTCTGACTGAGAAGCAAGGGTTGTAGTTAATTCCCCCTTTCCTCCCGGTCAATGGTACATTAGGAAAACTCCCACATCTATGAAGGATGTCAAAAACCGTACCACTTTTTTCATCCAGACAATATCTTTTACTTTTAACGCCATCATACTTTCTGACCACTCGAGTGAATTTCTAGTTTTCTCAAAAGCCCTTGACTGTGGAAAAAACATGCAAACCACTTATAGAAAAGAGATGCAGATCAATTCAATCCTCATCCCCTTCGATTTTCGTTCTTATAATGCACAAAATGGTAAAGATCCCCCTAAGAGAGTAGGAACTGAATTCTTTGCTATGAATATGTGAATAGCATCGGCATCCACAAAATCTGGCATATTTAGGAACAAGGAAATCCCGTAAATACAAAGGGCTAAGATTCCGTTGAAAGTGCTCCAATTCTTTACTTCAACAGCTTTGGTAGCTTCATCCACTAAGAAACTCAAATGATAACCTCGGATACCTCCTTTTCTGTAAACCTTGGCTTCCAACAATGCCTTGTGTAAACACCCCAAATTTTCCCTCACTTTTTCTCACACCATGGCTTGTGATCTTTCATTTTTTGCATTAACATAAGCATATCATATCCCACTGCATAGTTCATTTCATCTGCATCTAGGGTTTGTGATCTGAGCAATCCAAGAAGTGATCTGAGCCATCCCAATGGTATTGAAGCTTTCCAAGAGGGTCCATGTGTGTTCCATGATCATAATATTCTCCCCAAAGTTCATAAAAGTCAAGGGATTACAAAGCATGGCAAAGGCATAGAGGCAGACAGAAGATTTCCTACACAGATGACCTAAAATTAGGGTTTTGGTTTCAGAGGCCTTAATCCCAATTTTTTTGGTCATTCTTGTTTCTAATGGTCTCCTTATGTTATAAGGATCATGTATACCAAATTTTATGAAGAAATTCACTGTGGAAGTCATCTGATCATTGGGTAACTTCTTGAGCAAGTAAAGTCAAAATCAGGGCATCTGAGGCCTCCATCAAGGGTACCAAAGGGTAATCATCATCATTTTGAGTCTCTATGATCTTTATTTGATCATTGAAGTGGTTGGAAGTTCACAAAGTTGAAGAATTTTGAACCAAATGCAAACTTGCTATTTTTGGAAATGACTTGTAATGGGAAACTTTCCATTTTGTGAAAGATATTCAACCTATTCTTTCATGACCAAAAATGCCTCAAATGAAAAATCCTTGGGCATGAAAGTTGTATATTATGTCTTCCCATTTTCAAAAAGTACAAGAACATGTCTTGATTCATCCTATAACTCAAGATATGGCCTTTCAAAGTTGGCAAAAATCCTATAATTTTCAAGTGTGCACCAAAGAGGGAATTTTGCAAATTCACTTGCCAAGACATTTCATGACCTCTAATCAACTTCTAAACATCATACCAACATAAAGCAACACATTTTGATCAAGATTTCACAAAAAATCACAAGTTTCTATGCCTTGCACTTCAAGAAATTCCAAAGAGGGAAAATTGCATAAACCATGAGAACACTTGATCAAGGCCATCCAGCTGCATTCTATTGATCCAAAGGCCATCCTTGATGCAAGATGAGGCCAAGACACCCCTTGAAAAAGCTCTGACTCGTGTCATGCCTCAAGTACACATCCATTGACATTTTTGCAACTTGGCTCATACCAATCACACTATGCCACCACCCACTTTCTAATCAATCCTATTGGCTTATACTAACCCTAAGGACCACATTTCATAACACACACAAGCCTGAAACAAGCCAAGCTCAGAAATCCCAAAATTTTCCATAACACTTCCTCTCTTTGAATCTCTCAGCATAGCCACTCAAACTCAAAACTTCCTTCACCATTCAATCACTCATGTCATGACGAACACAAACCACCCTTCATTTTGCCCTAAAAGCCTCTAAATCAAAAACACGATTTCTCACCTCTCAGAACTGAAACTCACAAAGGAGGCCATTTAAACTCTTGCAAAGCTTCTCAATAGCATCAGGGGACTCAAAAGGGTTGGATTGCACTTGGGAGGAGCTCTAAAAGTCCATATTTGCAGGTCATCATCTCAGGTAGTCATCAAAAACTGTTTTTCCAGAAATCTTCTTTTAAGTTATAGAATGATTCTATGGGTCTCTCTGATCATGGTGATATGATTTGTTTTGAAAATGGTTGAGAAACCAGGATGTATTGGTCTTTTGAAACTTTGCCCGTGAAAACTATTTTTGTTTGAGTCCTTTGATTGATGCAATATAAATGTTATTTATTGATGGATTTGTGTTCAGTGATGTTAGATGGTTGATTCTGGAGTTTAGAGGGTTTGGGGTAGCCTAGGGAAGAAGATAGGTTGAAAGGCTCGCCGGAGTAGATGACCGAAGCTTGTCCCGGTCACCTGAAAGTATTTAGGGTTACGATTAGGGTTAATCTTGCCAGTTTGAATGTCAGCCATAGGATCTTGTTTAGCGCGTGTTTGTAAGGTCCAGATTGATTCACTTAAACCCTAATTCAATTTAATTAAAATAATTAGGTTTAATTAATTAATTTACTCAGTTTAAATGCTGGCATTTAGATTGCGCGCGAAGTCAACAATATCATCCCCAGTATGAATCCCAGCCTTTAGATCAGCATACTTCCATTTTATTTTTCATTTTATTCCATTTTCTTTCCATAATTATTTAAAATAGAAAACGACTTTCAAAAAATCTCATTTCTTGCATTTTTGTTTCAAATATTTTTCTTAACCTAAAAACATTTTTTATTTTAATTTTTCCATTAAAAAAGTATTTTTAAAACATTTAAATGTTTTATTTAATTAATTAATTGATTTTAATTAATTAAACATGCATTTAAGTTTCTAAAAATCACCAAAAAAATCAAAAAGCATTCTTAAACATTTATAAACATTTTCAAACTCACCATACAAATATATTTTTAGGTTTGATCACATTTTCACAATTTTCATTGAATTAGGGTTCTTAAATTTCACATTTTTTAACCCTAAATTGAAAAATTCATTTCTGCCTAACCATAATGAGTTTGAACTTGATTCTTTTTGCATTATTTCTCATATTGCATCTAGTTTCTAGATTATTTATCTCATATTTTTATCTTGCATTTTCAATTAGATTTGCATTTTTCCTTAAGAATCACCCAAAAACCCTAGCTAACTTAAGAAATCCATAACTTTGCCTAGGGTTAGCTTCTGACTTTCTCCTTTGGGGTGTGATCTTATATGGGATTAGGGTTTGTTTGAGTTCAATTTCAAATTTTTATCATGATGTATGCTTCTGTTTTGGTCATATGCATCATGCTTGTTCATAAAACCCTAATTTTGCATCTCCATTTGCATTCTTCTTTGCATATCATGAACTTGTGAACTTGTCATACCATTCCATTCTTTTGTATGTCATCTTAGACATCATAGGACATGTTTGAAACATTTCTTGATCATTGTTGCATCATTTTGGTACGCTTTGCATCCATTACATTTCATGAACATCCATGTGTTTTCATGCTTCTAAACATGCTTCCGTTGCATCTCATCCTTGTATGATCATTTATATGCATCTTGTATGATTTTGCATCATCTCATAACACATTTACATTGCATAATCACTTCTTGTTTTGGACTTTGCATCCTTATTCATATCATTCCTTCGTGCTTTATGTCTTATGCATTCATACTAACATTTCAGGTACTTTTGGTAAGTTATCTGGGAGGTGGATTTTCCTTCACCTCCCACCTCTTATTTCCTTGAATTTGCATACTTTAATTGTCTTTGGAGTGAACTTGCTTAACTTGTGTTTCTATTGCTCCTTTCGTTTCTCCTAAGTTACTTATCTTCTTCAGGAAGTAAGTAACTTATTCTCTCCTCGCTTCTATTCTCATATACTTCTTCTCCTTTGGTGGCCTTCTAAAGATCTTTATTTAAGCCTCACAAACAATAGGATATCCAAGCATGATAATTTTTAGGGTTGTATATAGTCTCCCCTAGCTATTTACCTTTGAGTCTCATTGACTCTCTCCTCTCATCTCAATAATCAGAGGCTAAACTCTTAAAGCTTTAGGACTTTGAATTAGGGTTATGCCTGCATCCTTATCTTAGGATGGAGTGTATAACTTTAATCCTTAGTGTTAAACCTTTAATTTGTTTACACCTCTTAATCAAAACATATTAATAATCACTAAGACTTTATCTTGTAACTTGGGCCTTACATTAGGGTTTTATCTCTTCCATATGGTTAAGAGGGACTAACCCTGGTGTTTAATGGACAAGTCCCCCTCAAGTTGTCTTATGGTAAGGGCTTTTGAGGGCTCCAAAAGATCTGTTCTTGGAGAGGTGGAGCTGCCAGTGATAATAGGTCCACAGGTCTTTAAGACCACTTTCTACGTGATGGACATACAGCCGACCTACAACTATTTGTTAGGCAGACCATGGATTCACGCTGCAGGAGCAGTAACGTCGACCATTCACCAAAAACTGAAATATGAATGGGAAGGATAGATTATCACCATCTGTGGTGAAGCGGACATATTTTTTAGCCATCTGGCTACATACAAGTATATTGAGATGGATGGTGAAATCCATGAAACTCTTAGCCAAGGGTTCGAGGCCCTGAACGTCAATGAGGCGACGACTGAAGTATTTTCTGCATCCCAGGAGGATAGGATGGGTACTTCAATTGTCTCCTATCAGCAAGCCCAGAAGGTTGTTGAAGATGGTAATGCTTAAGGCTGGGGCAAGCTGCTGCCAGTGGAGAAGAAGGAGGACAGATTCTGTTTGTGTTACAAACCATTCTGACAAGATCAATCAGAGGCTGCTAAAGAGCCCAAGTTCATCAGTGGGGGGATGCTCACCCGAGATGCTGTTAACAACCTGGAAGACGAGGCGGAAAGCGACCGCAACCTGGAGAGCTAGATACGTCAAGGATCCCGGGGCACCAAGTCCTTAACTGGTCTTCCCAGGAAATTATAAGGGTTACTCTTGTAGAGTAATTATTATTTCCTGCCTTTTTTAGCATGCATCAAGTCCTGCATCTTGCCCAAGGTGTCAGGACTCATTTTGTAATAGGGCCATATTGTAATTTTGTGCAAATGGATTAAATCAATGAATATCGGACATCTTTTGCAAACAAGTTTTTATTTCGCTCACTGTCATTTCATTTTTCACTTTTGTACAAAACAATAAAATGGCAATGTTTTCAGAATAAATAACTTCATTTTCACTTTTTCTAAACAAGATTAAAATTGATCACTAAAACGAACCAATCTCAAACCTTGCAGAGATTATCCTCCAGATTGCACCGACAACAGAACTGCTATGACCATGTATGACTTCGACAATCCAATTAATCAAGCTGATGAAGGGGTTGAAGAAGACTATGGGTTACCTGAAGAGTTAGCCTGGTTGTTGAGGCAAGAGAATGTGATCACTCCTCACCAGGAGGAGGTTGAAATAGTTAATCTTGGTACCGAAGAGGATTTAAAATAAGTAACGATTTGGGCCAGTCTACAGGCTTCAGTAAAAGAATAGCTCATTGACATGCTTCGAGAATACGTCAACATCTTTGCTTGGTCCTATCAAGACATACCGGGTCTGGATACTGATATTGTTATGCACAAGCTGCCTTTGAAGGAAGATTGTCCTCCAGTGAAACAGAAGTTATGCCGTACTCGCCCGGATATGGCCATGAAGATTAAGGAAGAAGTACAAAAATAGTGGGACACCGGTTTCCTTGTTGTAACTAGTTACCCGCCGTGGGTCGCTAATATTGTAGCAGTGCCTAAGAAGGATGGCAAAATACGAATTTGTGTAGATTATCGGGATCTGAACAGAGCTAGCTCAAAGGATGACTTCCCATTACCTCACATTGATGTATTGGTCGACAACACAGCTCAGTTCTCGGTATTTTCCTTCATGGATGGATTTTCAGGGTATAATCAGATCACAATGTCACCTGAAGACATGGAGAAAACAACCTTCATCACAACTTGGGGCATGTTTTGTTATAAGGTAATGCCTTTTGGACTGAAGAATGCCGGTGCTACTTATCAACGGACCATGGTAACATTTTTCCATGATATGATCCACAAAGAAATTGAATGCTACGTGGATGACATGATTGCCAAGTCCCTTACTGAAGAAGACCATCTGGTAATCTGCTGAAGTTGTTCAAGCGTCTGAGAAAATATCAGCTGAAGTTAAACCCCAACAAATGCACATTCGGGGTACGTTCCGGTAAACTGTTGGGATTTATTGTAAGTGAGAAGGGAATTGAAGTTGACCCTGACAAAGTCAAAGCCATTCAGGAGATGCCTGCACCTAGGACTGAAAAAGAAGTTCGAGGGTTCTTAGGTAAATTGAACTACATATCAAGGTTCATATCTCATCTTACTGCAACCTGTGAGCCCCTTTTCAAATTGTTAAGAAAGGAACAAACGGTCAGGTGGAACGAAGATTGTCAGAAGGCTTTTGACAAGATCAAGGAATACTTACAAGAACCTCCAATTCTTATGCCTCCAGTTGAAGGAAGACCTCTAATAATGTACCTGACAGTATTAGAAGGATAAATAGGGTGTGTGTTGGGCCAGCATGACGAGTCTGGTCGAAAAGAGTATAAAATATACTACCTAAGCAAAACGTTTAGCGACTGTGAACAACGTTATTCACTGCTCGAGAAAACTTGCTGTGCTTTAGCGTGGGATGCTCGCCGACTAAGACAGTATATGTTGACTCACACTACCTTGTTGATCTCAAAGATGGATCCAGTCAAGTACATAATTGAGAAGCCAGCACTTACCGGAAGGGTTGCAAGATGGCAAGTGATTCTGATAGAGTATGACATTTAGTACACATCTCAAAAAGCCATCAAAGGTAGTGTATTGTCTGACTATCTGGCTGAGCAACCCATTGATGATTACCAACCCATGAGATTTGAATTCCCTGATGAAGACATCATCTTCCTAAAAGCAAAAGATCATGAACATCCTGTTCACACTAAAGGGCCTGACCTAGAAGAAGAATGGACTATGATGTTTGATGGGGCTGTCAATATGAATGGTCGTGGAGTTGGTGCAGTGCTCATTACACCTAAAGGAGTTCATATGCCTTTCCATGTGAAACTCACCTTTGCATGCACTAACTACGAAGCTGAATACGAAGCCTGTATCATGGGTCTTTAGGAAGCTATTGACCTCAGGATCAAAACTTTAACTGTATTCGGAGATTCAGCTTTGGTAATCAATCAGACCAACGGAAAATGGTAGACTCATCAAGAGCATCTGATCCCATACCGTGACTATACGAGGAGATTATTGACTTTCTTCACAATAGTCAAACTTGAGTATATCCCTCGAGATGAAAATAAGTTCGCAGATGCTTTGGCTACCATTTCCTCCATGATCAAGGTTCAAACTGCCAATTTTGTGCCCCGGATTTCGGTATCCAGACTAGACCGACCAGCATACGTATTCTCCGTGGACATTGCAAAAGATGACAAGCCTTAGTTCCATGACATCAAATGATTCTTAGAGGATCAGACATACCCACCTGGGGCATCGTCTAATGATAAGAAAACATTAAGAAGGTTGGCTGGTAGTTTCTTCCTTTATGCTTATGGTTCATTATACAAGCAAAACTTTGATATGGTCCTGCTTAGATGTGTTGACAAAATAGAAGCAGACTTGCTGATGCACGTGGTGCATGAAGGATCTTTCGGTACCCACACTAGAGGACATGCAATGGCTAAGAAATTATTAAGATCAGGTTACTACTGGATCACAATGGATGCCGACTGTTGTGCATATGCCAGAAAATGCCACAAATGCCAGATCTATGCAAACAAAGTGCATGTGCCTCCAAATCCTTTGAACGTGATGTCTTCACCTTGGCCCTTTGCCATGTGGAGCATTGACATGTTTGGAAAGATCGAACCGACTGCTTCAAATGGCCACAGATTCATCCTGGTGGCCATTGATTACTTCACCAAGTGGGTCGAAGCAGCTTCGTACGCAAACGTCACCAGCTAAGTGGTAGCTAGATTTCTAAAAAGAGACATCATTTGTCGGTCTGGAGTACCCGAGCGAATCATTACTGATAATGGTTCTAATTTTAACAACAAAATGATGGCAGAGCTGTGCTGGGACTTCAAAATCCAACATCACAACTCTTCTCCTTACAGGCCAAAGATGAATGGCGCTATTGAGGCAGCTAACAAAAACATCAAGAAGATTGTGCAAAAGATGGTGGTTACTTACAAAGACTGGCATGAAATGCTACCATTTTCCTTGCATGGGTACCAAACCTCAATCAAAACATCCACTGGGGCAACACCGTATCAACTTGTGTATGGTATGGAGGCAGTCCTACCTGTTGAAGTTGAACTACCCTCCTTACGGGTACTGATGGATGTAAAGTTGAATGAAGCAGAATGGGTCCGATCTCGGTACAATCAACTGAATTTGATCAAAGAAAAGAGATTAGATGCTATCTATCATGGGCAGTTATATCAAAAAAGAATGAAGAAAGCATTCGATCAGAAAGTCAGGCTTCGGGAATACCAAGTGGGAGATCTTGTGCTGAAAAGACTTCTTCCTCCTCATACAGACCACAGGGGCAAGTGGACTCCTAATTATGATGATCCATTCATAGTAAAGAAGGTTTTCTCTGGTGGAGCACTGATGATCACTACTATGGATCGTGAAGATTTCTTATCCCCTGTGAATTCAGATGTAGTTAAAAAATACTTCGCATAAAAAGACCCGTTGGAGATAAAAACAGAATGTAAGTCCAGGCAAAAATAGGGCATCCCGGCGAGTCAAAAACAGAATAAAAGACTCGGGAAAAAATAAGGGAAAATTAAAAAATGTGTACCTGCTGAGTTGAAAAGCCGCATTGGACGACTCAGGCAAAAATCGGTATCCCGGCGGATTAAAAACCTGAAAGGGCGATCCACGCAAAATCAAGGAATAAGCAAACAACTGCATTTTGAATTCGTTTGTATCACTCACAACACGGCAAGCTTCAAAAGGATAAAGCATCGGTCAGAATCAACCTTCTTCAGAAAGCAAGATGAGAAGAATGTCAAGGTCATACAGGTCATAGCAAAGGAAGCTCGCCGGAGCGTCGTCGACTTTGCCAACACTTTTACTTTTCTCAATTTATAACAATCTCCTCATTTCAAGGGATCTGTTTCTTTGACTGTATCTGCCAATTCAGGGCATCCAAATTAATAAAATCAGATTTTTCAGTCACATCTCTTCTTGTACATTTTTTGTTTCGTTTGCAAAATGTCCAATATCCATAATATGATATTTGCATAAAACAAATGAGCCATTCTTAAAAAATGCTTGCAGGAAATATATTTACTCTCAGGAATATCTAACTCCTATGACGGAATCCGGTAAGGGATACCTCGGGATACTTATGCCTCTTTCTTGTCTTAACAGAATATAGGTATTCAATACGTAACCTGGGGTATGCCAAGCACACTTCCTCAGCGTACCTCCTCCCTGAACAATATCTGGAATGCTTTTCCCCAACGGAGTTGTCAAAACCTCCTCATCCCTAGCATAAGTCTATTCAACAGGAGCTTCCCAAGCCGGGATCCCCACAGAGTTCTCTAGGAAGATCGTTCAATGATTTTTTCTTCCCCAAGCAGAGTACCAGGTCTCTCAAAGACAAACTAATTACCTCCCAACAGAGTTCCAACCTCTCCCCAGAAGAGCAATTCCTGAAATTCTCACACAACAAAGTGACGAAAGCTTCTTTATCCCCAGTTGGGCTTCTCCTTACATGATAGGTCTATCAATGATCTAGTTCCCCAAGCAGAGCCATACATCTTATCATATATACCAAAGATCTTCCCCCCAGCTGAGATATCCCTTCAAGTAGATCAGCCAGAGATCTTCACAACAGCGGGATCCGAATCCCGGATAAGTTTATTTTTGCATAATCATAGCATTCACATCATTTTTTCCATATAGCGTAGCATTCCATCTAATACGGAGCATTACGGAAAATATCAAACATATTGCATAATCACAAGCCAGGTTCAAGCCAGTCACCAACAATTACCATCAGTATCTCATCAGCAATATTTAAAAGGCCCACATCCCCTGCAAATAAAAGCCAAAGCGTCCCCCTTGCACTCTCCCACATAAATTCCTGTTTATACATACCATTTCGACACTCGTCGGTGTCATATCATTCCCCTGCAGATGTAAACCAAGACATATTTGCATTCAGAAACCTATATACTCTTTTAACACTCGTCCGTGTCACCCTTCCCCAACACGGTTGCCCAATCACTAATTGCAAACCAAACACTTCTTCATAATACACTCTTTTCGACACTCGTCTGTGTCATCCTATCCCCACAGGTCACTGAAACACCTTTTACACTCTCATATACAAATGTTTGTTCATAATTTATAAACTTTCTCAAACTTTTCCTCAGCAAGTTGAACACTCGTCCGTGTCTTGCTCGTACTTCACAATACTCATTCATACTTATACAGATACTCGTCCTTATTTTGTATATATATATATATATATATATATATATATATATATATATATCACTCCTCAAACAGATTAGACAATCGTCCGTGTTCTTTGTTAACCAGTTGGTACTCGTCTGTATCATCATCTTTGAACACGCGTCAGCGTTTGTTTCTACCGATACTCGTCCGTATCATGGTCCTAAGGATGCTCGTCCGCATCTTTAATCTATACATAGCGTCAAACACTTATACCTTTTATTCTTGAGTGTGAACACTCGTCCATGTTTACCACTCCCCAGTAAGTCGTCAACAGAACAACGTTTCTTTTATCCGACATTCGTCCTATGTCGTGATACTTTAGGCAGCTTTCCCCTGCCAGGTGATCGTCCTTCACCTTTGGATGACCGTCCCTCATCCCTTTCCCCAGTGGAGTCTCCATTATTGGAACCCTTTTCTATCCGACATTCATCCTATGTCGTGATACTGTAGTAGTTGTCCCCTACTAGGTGATCGTCCTTCAACTTTTGATGATCGTCCTTCATCATTTTATCCGATGGTCGTCCCCATCGTTGATTTTGTTATCCGACATTCGTCCTATGTCGTGATAAACCCTGAGAGTAGTCGTACCCTGCTAGGTGATCGTCCTTCACCTCTTGATGATCGTCCTTCATCATGCTTATCTGATGGCCGTCCCTATCGTCGACCTTTTCTATCCGACATTTGTCCTATGTCATGGTACAGAGCAAGTGTCCCCTACTAGGTGATCGTCCTTCACCTTTGATGACCGTCCCTCATCATTATTTCATTTATTCTTTAAACCGATGGCCGTCCCCATCGTTGTTTACATTAATTTTCAACCTGATAATCGTCCCCATCATTGACTTTATCATTAATCCCTAGAAAATCTTGTTTCTTTACTCGATGGTCGTCCCCGTCGTGGTCTCTTTATATCCCCAGCTTGTCGGTCGTCCCCGTCATTGGTTTATCCCCAACAGTCGTCCTCTGCTCGATGGTTGTCCTCCATCTCCCGCATTTTAATAATCATACTATACTTCCTTTTACAATTTATATCCCTTTTCTTCATCTCCCCAGCGAGTGCAAATTTCAGACTGTCTTTGGTATTCAACCACAAGTTATCTTGTGTGTCTGTTAAGCCAAACGCTTACATCCTGAACAACTAACTCATGTTTGAATAGGGGCAGCTGTAAACACCCCAAATTTCCCCTCACTAATTTCACACCATGGCTTGTGATCTTTCACGTTTGCATTAATATAGACATACCATCTCATATTGCATTTTGCTTCACTGCATAAGTTCAAGTTCATCTGCATCTAGGGTTTGTGATTTGAGCAATCCAAGGATCCATCTGAGCCACTCCAAAGGTCTCCAATCATTCCAAGAGAGTCCATGTATGTTCTATCATCATATTATATCCCTCAAAGATCTAGGAAGTCAAGAAATCACAAGAACTGGCAAGGCATGGAAGCAGAGCTAGGGTTTTCACTACACAGATGACCAAAATTAGGGTTTTGGTTTCAGAGGCCTTAACTCCAAATTTTTTGGTCATTCTTGTTTCTGTTGTTCTTAGGATGTTATAAGGATCATGTATACCAAGTTTGATGAAGAAATTCATTGTGGAAGTCATTTGTTCATTGGGTAACTTCTTGAGCAAGTCAGAGCAAAATCACGGCATCCGAGGCCCCCAACAATGAAACCAAAGGGGTATTTTCATCAAATTGAAGTTACATGATCTTTATTTGATCATTGAAGTGTTTGAAGTTTAAGAAATTGAAGAAATTTGAGCTAAACCAAAAGTTTCCAAAAATGGAAATGACTTGTAATGGAAACTTTCCATTTTGGGAAAGTTCTTCAACCTCCTCTTTCTCAACCAAAAATGCTTCAAATGAAAAATTGAGGGTCATGAAAGTTGTAGATTGGATCATTCCTTTTCAAAAAGTACAAGAACATATTCTAATTCATTATGGAACTCAAGTTATGATCTTTCAAGGTTGGCAAAAATCCTATAATTTTCACTTTCACACCAAAGAGGATTTTTTGCAAAACCACTTGTCAAGTCATTTTGTGACCTCTAATGCATCTCTAAGCATCATACAAACATAGTACAATGTATTGTGATCAGAATTGCCAAAAGAATCACAACTTTTCATGCCTTGAACTTCAAGAAATTCAAAAAGGGCCAATGTTCTTCAAATTTGCAAAATGACATGAATCTTCTCATACACTTGCTGCAGCACCCCAAATCATTTTCTATGGACCTCCTTGATCAATGCTGAACCAAGACATGCCATGAAACAGCTCCTGCATGAGCCCATACCTAAAGTACACAAGTTGTTGACTTTTTGCAATTGAACCCATACCAATCAGCTGCAGCCACAACAACTCTCTGGCCAATAGAGACATGTTATGTGGACCAAAACCAAGCCAAAACACAAGACACACCTGCCTGAACACTCTCATACACCAAGTTTCACAAAATCACTCAACACTTTCCTTTCTTTGATTCTCACAACACAACCCTCAAACCTCAAAACAAACTTCACCATTCAACTCACCATCATCAATAGAACCTTTCCCAACCATTAAACAAGCTTGAAAGCCCCTGAAAGCAAAACACGATTTCAGTGTAGTTGAGTTGCAACCTCTCAAACCAGCTCATTTCAACTCATTCAAAGCCTTGCAACATCATCAGGGGATCAAGTGGAGGCTATTTGCACAAGAGAGAGGTCCAGAAGGTGCCAAACTGAAAAGCTTCATCTCAGGTATACCTCAAGAACAAATTTTCCAGAACTTGTTTTTTAAGTTATAGAAATGATCTACATGCTTCACTAATCACACTACACTTGTTGGTTTTGAAAATGATTGAGTATTGAGTTTGTATCGTGTTTCTGAAAGTTTTTCCATTTTTTAGTTTTGATTCGTACCTTGTTCATGATCCATTAGAAATTTGTTTTGAGGGTAGATTTAGGCTTGGGAAGGTTTGGGGGTTTGATATGGAGCTTTAGAGCTCTTAAAATGGCCTAGGGAAGAAGTTGATTGTTTGGTC
Organism: Lathyrus aphaca; assembly: GCA_963966055.1. Taxonomy (NCBI): domain Eukaryota; kingdom Viridiplantae; phylum Streptophyta; class Magnoliopsida; order Fabales; family Fabaceae; genus Lathyrus; species Lathyrus aphaca. Next base: position 278,259,319 of record OZ014519.1, on the reverse strand, counting down.
TCGCCGGAAAAGATGATCGGAACACTGTTCCGGTCATCTGAAAGTGATTAGGGCTTAATTAGGGTTTAGTTTGCCAGATGCGTTCTGGGCCTTTGGATCAGGTTTAGTTTAGAAACGGATGGCCAGGATTAGTTCACTTAGGGTTTAATTCGTATTAATTAAATTAATTATATAATTTAGTCAGTTTGAATGTGAGCCATAGGATTTGGCGCACAGTCAATTCCCTCCACACAGCTTTGAATCTCAGCCATGGATCTTGCATACTTCTCATTTATTTCATTTTTATTTCATTTTTTCTTATTTCTTTTGCATTATTATTTTAAAATATCAAAACTCATCAAAAAAATTCCAAACTTAGCATTTTTTATTAAAATATTTTTCTTCATCTAAAAATATTTTTATTTTTATTTTTTGCATAAAAATTGTATTTTTTAAAATATTTAAATGTTTATTTTAATTAATTAATGGAAATTAATTAATTAAAATACCATTTAGGTTTCTAAAAATCACAAAAAAATTCACATTGCATCTTAAGACATTTAGAAACATTGTCAAACCCTCCATACAAATTTCTTTTTGTTTTTGATCCTATTTTGACATTTTCTTTGAATTTAGGGTTCATTTAAATCCTATTTTTGAAGCCTAACTTTAAAAATTCTTTTTTGCCTAACCATGAAGGGTTTGATGATGATTCTTTCTGCATTGTTTTCCATATAACATGTAGTTTCTAGGATATTTTTGGCATGAATTTATATTTCATTTTCAAATTGATTAGCATTTTCCCTTTCAAGGTACCCAAAAACCCTAGCAAACTTGGAAAAATCATAAATTTATTTAGGTTAAGAGTTAGACCTTCTCCTTTGGGGTGTGATATCATATGAGATTAGGGTTTGTTTTAGCTCATTTGCAAAAAAAAATTCATGTGGATTGCTTATGTTTTTCTCATGTGCATCTCATACTTCCATATAACCCTAATTTTGCATCTTTACTTGCATCTTACATTGCATATGCATCAATACATGAACTTACCATGAAATTTCATGCATTCATATGTCATCTTAGACATCTTAAGACATGTTAGAATCATGCTTGATCATTTCCTCATTCATTTGCCATGATATGCATTCATTTCATTTCATTAAACTTCATGAACTTTCAAACTTCAAAGCATGCATCCATTTGCATCTCATCTCTTGTATGACCATTCGTTGCACTTGGTATGCCTTTTCATCATGTCATAGCATCATTTTCATCATGTGATTTCTTCTGGTTTTGATCTTTGCGTTTGTATATGCATCATTTCATGTCATTTCTTTCCGTAAGCATATTGTGCTAACATTTTCAGGTGGTAAGTGAATTTGAGAAGTGAATTTGCCTTCACTTCTCATTTCTCTTCATCTTATTCATATTCATCTTTGCTTCATTTTATAATTGTGTTTGAGTGGGATTGCTCATTCATGTTCATCTCTCACTTTCTTTCTTTAAGTTACTTATCTTCTTCAATGAAGTAAGTAACTTATTTCTTTTGTTTCTTCTTCCTTTCATCTGCTTCTTCCATTGGTGGCTTCCTTGAATATCTTTCTCAAAGCCTTACAAACCATAGGAACATACAAGCATGATAATAATTAGGGTTGTGATTAGTCCCCCCTTATATTTTACCTTTGGGTCTTCTTTGTGTCTCTCTTCTCATCTAATCATTAGAGACTAAACCTTTAAGGTTTTAGGACTTTAGAATTAGGGTTATGTCTGCATCCTTCTCTTAGGATGGAGTGTATAACTTTAATCCTAAGTGTTAAACCCTTAATTTGTTTAAACCTCCTAATCAATCCATCTAATAATTACTAAGACATCAACTTGTAACTTGGGCCTTACATTAGGGTTCTAATTCTTCCTTTATTGGTTAAGAAGGACTAACCCTAGTGTTTCATGGACAAGTCCCCTTCAAGTTGTCTTACCAACCATAAAACTCACTTCTTAATCTCACTCTTAATTAAAATCCACTTTAATAAAGGCTTGTCATTTAATGATTTTAATCCTTAATCATGGATTAAGTTGAGGTATCTTCCTCAGCTTAAGTGTGCTCATCTATTATCCTTCTATTACGATGGTGTAATGAGTTCACTAATCCTTGACTATTGCTTAAGCTCATTACTTAACACTAAACAAAAACACCAAAAACATCTAAATAATCACAAGTAGGTTAATGATCTTAACCCTACATCATCATGGAAATTAAGTTGAGATGCTTATCTCATACTTAAGTGTTCTCATTATCCCTAATTAGGGAGGATGTAATGAGTTTACAAGCCCTTGATTTAGGCTTAAGCTCATTAACTTATGCAAAACACAAAAAACAATAACAAAACTGAAAACACAAAAACAAACAATAATCGTCTCCTTCGGGATTCTTTTCTCATCACACTCATTCTATAAACGAGAACTTGCTTCTTCCGTCTAATGCAAGACAGTTAGCACTCGAGCCAGACGAGTCATACACTTGAGCATAGGCAAGCAAGCAGTTCATCAGTCAAATTTATCTTTCAGTCTCTTTGAGTCGAACTACGGTGTTCTGACTTCCTCATTGCACGAGAGGATACGTAGGCATAACTTAACTATTATCGAACTAAAGTCTCGGTGTCTTCCCCCTCTCTCAGCATTTTCTTTTAAGCCTCAGTTCCTGAGCATTCACCCTTTTGCACTGACACTTGTATAGTCTTTTCCAGTTCTTTTCACACAGATAGCACACACTACCCCTCTAAACACAATCTTTTAAGCGTGGATCCCGTCGAGTATGACTGACAATCTGGGTGTTAATACCTTCCCAGGTTGTAACCAACCCCCTTTCTCAGTTTCTCTGGTTCGCAACCGTCTTTTCTATCTTTTCTTAGGTTTATGCAGCATTACCTTTCCTTCAGGATAAAAATGCCTAGTTGGCGACTCTATTCAGTTCATTTCATTTTCTCCTTTCGCCGACCGTTCGCGTCTGTACCCTATCTGACTAGGTGTCTTTTCGGGGGAGCGACACCATGACCTACACTGCCCAATTATATAGGTTTCTAGAATTAAACATGGTGGAGTTGATGATGTTGGCGCCTGCAGTGGGTGTTCCACCTAAGGGATATGATGTGAATGTTTTTTGCGCGTTTCATTCTGGTGCTTTAGAGAATACTACTGAGAAGTGTGGGGCTTTGTAGTGGAAATTCCATGACTTGAATGATGCGGAGGCCATTAACTTTTTCCCTCCTCCAAATGTGCTTCAAAACCCTATTTCGAATAATGGTGGAGCTAGGGTAAATGTTGTTAAATACAATGAAGCTTTGAATCTTGTAGTGATGTGAATCAAGTGAAGACTCCTCTCATGGTAGTGAAGAGCATATTGTTGAAAGGGAAGGTGTTCCCTGGTTGTGGTGAAGACTGTGTTCATTGTGCTAGCCAGAGCAATGGTTGTGCTAAGTTGAGAGCTGGTATTCAAGGTCTGATGGATGAAGGGTGCTTGTAGTTTGATCATTTGAATAAATAGAATGATAAGGTGTCAACTGTTATCATTTATTATACGCATGTGGAGATTAAAGTGTCGGTTAGGCTGCCCCCTGTTAATATCGTTGTGCCTAATGAGGTAAGTCTTATTACCATCACGGTACCAGGACCAGTTCTTTATAAGAGTGAAAAGGCTATCTCGTGGCATTATGGTGCAGATGTGTATGTTCAAAGTCACAAACAAGAAGAGAAGACTTCAGATGTGATTAGTTTGTGTATTGATAATGTTGGAGAGGTCTTGGTGGATTTACTAGAAGTAGACGCCTGTTTTCTCCACATACTTTTAATACCAACACAGAGGCTGAGGCATCAGCTAAGGCCAAGGGAAAATAGGCGGTAACTGAAGAGGTTTTTCCATAAGCTGGTTAGAAGAGTACATTTGAGAAGGAACTGGAATAATTTACGAGGATTATAAAGAAAAGTTATTACAAAGTGGTTGACCAAATAAATAAGATGCCATCGAAGATTTCCATTCTATCATTGCTTATGTGTTCCCATGCCCATCGGGAAGAATTGTTGAAGGTGCTGAAGCATACGTACCTCGAGAGATTATCGTCAATCAGTTGGAATATGTGGTTGCCAATGTTAATTCTAGCCACGAGCTAGGTTTTACAAATTATGATTTGACGTCTGAAGGTCACAATCATAACAAATCCATACACATCACTATGGAGTGTAAGGGGGAAGTCTTATCCCATGTGTTGGTAAACACGGGTTCATCCCTGAATGTGTTACCGAAGAAGGCTCTAATGAAGTTAGACGTCGATGGGATTATTTTTAGGCCGAGTGATTTGGTGGTAAGAGCTTTTTATGGTTCAAAGCGGTATGTGTTCGGAGAGGTAGAGCTCCCAATGAAGATTGACCTTCATGTTTTCAAGTGTGTATTCTATGTCATGGACATTCAACTAGCATACAAATGTTTGTTGGGCAGGTCGTGGATCCACACTGCAGGCACAGTAACATATACGCTGCACCAAAAATTGAAATATGTGGTTCAAGGCCATGTTGTGACGGTATGTGGTGAAGAGGACATTTTTGTTAGCCATTTATTACTTTCAAGTATGTTGAGATGGATTGGGAGATCCATGAAATTTCATGTCAAGCATTCGAAGCAGTGAATGTTAGTGAAGTATCTCCCTAAGCAGTTGTTAAAAGAAAAGAACAGACGGTTACTTCTATCGCATCTTACAAGCGAGCATTAGAAGTGGTCAAAGCTAGAAACGTCCAAGGCTGGGGCAAGATGGTTGAAGTTTCTGTGAAAGAGGACTTCCAATGGAGGTGTTATCAACCATATATGACTGCTACTTCAGAGTGTAAAAGGACAATTACCTTCTCCAATGGAGGTGTTATCAACCCAAATTAGATGTGTGGTGCCACTAAAGAGGATGTTGACAGTGACTCCGATCTTAACAACTGGGTGCACCCGCGTGTTCATAGATAGGAGCTCAACAACTGGTTCGTTGAAGACATCGTCCAAGTTACTCTTTAGACATAGTAATTATCTATGTTTTTCAAATAAGAATATGAATGTTAAATCGTACACTTTTCCCAAGGTGTAAGGATCCATTGTAGGACCACCATTGCATTTGCAATTTATTTTATCAGGAATAAAAGACGTTTTTTGTATCAGCCTTTACCCCACATCAGAATATAACAAGATTATTCAATAAAATCAGAGTAACAACAAAAGGGTATAATATTTCTTCTTTTAACAAACATCAAAAACATCATTGTTTTGTCATGTACCGTAACACGAGTTACAACATGCATTCATATTAAAATTCCAACATTATTACGCAGCGGATAATAAGTCATCAACTTAATTCACACAAATATGAAAATTCAAAATTTAATTCAAAACATATTTAAATCAATGTAAACAAGTGAACTCAACGGTTCTCAAGTGTTCCCATTCCCAATGATACATGACACAGAGCAGGACACCACACCTAACTAAATAAACGTCAAAAGAAATAACACTCTAAGCTACGCCCATGCACCAGGCTTATTATTGAGTATATGTTGGATGGCATAATAGACCATCACCAAAGGCAGGAAGGGTGAGTAATCACGAATCATTATAACTGACATAAAGTAAAGATAATCATGCGACCATTCTTCATATAGCAATACATCATAAGTCTCACTCGTCACATCATAAAAATCATCAAACATCTATTCAACACATATGTATCATGCTATATATGCCACCAAGAGTGAAAGGCGACTTCACATATGCATGTGGTACAAATTTCAACATGTGATGGACATTGGGCCATCTACCCTCCATAATGGAGCACAACATAATCAACATAACCCTGATCCACACTATAGGATCAAAGCTTCCAACAACATAGGTATTTCATGATTGCAACAATTCAACATAATCAACATAATTCAACATTTACATCGAAATTCTTGTTAATAATTGACATATAATCAACTTATAGCTTAACTTCATTTCTATCACAAATTGGTCACTAAAACATCAACATAAATCATGGCAACAAGTATAATACATCACAACATTAATACATCATATATACACATCATTAGAAAATTTTCTGCAATTAAATCATTAATTTTTTCACTTACATGCCTCGCTAAGCGCTCCCCATGCTCTCTAAACGACCTCCTCTACGGTTGGAGAAAATTCCTAGGTTTCACTACTCACTAAGTAAGCTAGGCAAATTTCAGAATCCTAATTCTGTGATGACAACAAACTCCTGCTATGAGTTTTCACTCAAAAATACAGTTGTTCATCCCTTTTAATCACAAATTCAATAATGGAACCTATAATAAACACACATACATCATTTACAACATACAATACACAATAATTCATCACTAATCCCTCAAATTTACTCATCAAATCCTAGGTTTTCTCTAAAATCTTAGTTATCCCCATTACCTAAACTTTACATCAAGAACATTGAAAAGTGATACTCCCATACTGTAGAATGAAGCTTTTCTAAGGTCCTTTCTTGAAACTCTAGAAAACTCTTTAGAGCTCTTCTCTCCTAGCACCCAAACACGATCGTGAAAAACTAATCGTATTCCCAAACCTCAACTTCCTTTTTTTCAATCTTACCCTTAGGACTCCAAATATGTTTTCCACATTATATCCTTAATAATTCTCTACAAAAGACCATTATACCCCTCACACGTCTAATTCTACTTTTATTTAATTAAATAATAATATTGAACTAAATAAACTCAAAATCCATTTAATCTTATAAATTAACAATTTCATCATAACATCACCAAAACACATCACTGTAACACCCCAAATTTGTCCTCTTTGTTTCATATCATATAACATAGCATAAAACATACATATCTTGGCATTTTTCATTGAAAAATGAGGCATGACATTCATAGTTACAAGCATAGGTGTAATACCTCAAAATTTTCCCTCTCATTTCCCCAACATTTTTTGCATAGCATTTTGCATACATAAGTGCATGAAATGATAAAAAAAAAACATTGCATCATATTCATCATGGCTAAGGCATATGTATGTGATCAATGATTGGAGCAACTAAAGGCTATACAAAGGCAATCAAAGGGCCACAAAGCTTCTCAAAATTGTGTAAAGGGTTCACAACATCCCACAAGTCTTCATTTGAAGTCACAAGCCATGGAAAGATTTGATTTGATCAAAGGAGGCAAGCAGTGCAACATCTCCTAATGAAAAAGACCAAATTAGGGTTTTACTTCTACTGGGCTTCTCCATGAAGTTTTAATTTAAAGTGGATTCCTTTGTCTTATATATGATGCCAAGTGGCTGTAGAAAGTTGCTTGTGCTTTGTCTTTTGTTGGGTAGCTATTTATGCATTTAGGGGCTATAGTAGGTGCTGAATTTTTGTTTTAGCATTTTTTAGTTCTTCTAGAATTAAGATAGAGTTTAGATTCAGTCCTAGAGTTATTAGGATTTAATTGGTGTGAGTTTGCTTTATTATTTTTAATAAAATGCACACTAATCTTTTTTTTTGTAGGGAGGGAAATGTATGTTTCCTTACACCTTGTCCTTTTTATTTTTTATGCACTCCCTTTATGAATTTAGTTCACCTTTTACTTACATATTTGTGATTGGTAGGATTTTATCTTTTGTTAGGACCAACTTATCTTCCTTAGGAAGTATGTTACATCCTTTTTCTTCTCTCTTTTCCTTTTTCTCTTTAGGATTAGAAAAGCCTCACTTACCATAAGACCACCATTTTAATAAATAACTTAGGGTTGTGTCTTAGTCCCCCTTAATTTTTGTCCTTTTCTGATTTGAGTCTTATTTCTCATCTTCAAACAAAATCCAAAAAAGACTTAATAAATGCATGAAAGGATCCCTTGTGTATAGCCTTATTCCATGTGGCACTTACATTCATTCCATATTGGAATAGTGTAAGCTTGTCTAGCATGATGTACAAGTCTTATCAAGGGGTTGTTTCACAAAGAAAAATCTAAAAGATACTTCTTCATAAAAGCTACAAAAAAAACACTTAATAAAGTTCAACAAGCTAGTGAACTTAAACCATAATTCATGGAAACATGTCTTGGATAAATTCTCCTTGCTTGGTGTGCTTGTTCTATAATTCCATTTTGGAATGTAGTAGCAAGTACACATTCCATGGAAAAGAGTTTGAATTCACTTCCTTGTACCAAATTCATGAAAACTCATAAAAGACAAAAAAACAAACAATAAGAGACTATCCTGCGGGAACTTATCTTTTCTCACCTCATTCATTCTCAACGCGAACTTGCGACGACTTGTCTCATTTGCAAGACGATAAACGCATTCGTACTAGACGAGCCTGCAACACCTGAGCATAGGCATACACAGTTCCAGCACATAAAAATCACAAACAAAAAGTTCACGCCTGGTTAGACGAACTACGTCGACTCTGATCCTCATTTTCCCGATGATGTACGTAGGCAGCGGGTATGCCTATGCTCAGGTATTGCAGGCTCGTCTAGTGTAAGGCCCGAGTTAAAAGTTAATGTCTTAGTGATTATTAGATGATTTGATTAAGAGGTTTAAACAGATTAAGGGTTTAACACTTAGGATTAAAGTTATACACTCTATCCTAAATGAAGGATGCATACATAACCCTAATTCCAAAGTCCTAAAACCTTAAAAGTTAGTCTCTAATTATGAGATGAGAAGAGAGACACAAAGAAGACTCAAAGGTAAAAGCTAAGGGGGACTAATCACAACCCTAATTGTTATCATGATTGGATATTCCTATGGTTTGTGAGGTTTAAGAAAGATCTTCAAGGAAGCCACCAATGGAAGAAGCAGATGAAAGGAGGAAGAAGCAAAAGAACAAGTTACTTACTTCATTGAAGAAGACAAGTAACTTGAAGAAAGAAAGGAAGAGAAACACAAGTGAGAAAGCCCACTCAAAGACAAACAAAAATGCAGCAAAGATGTAATATGAGAGGATGTGAAGAGGTGGGAGGTGAAGGAAAATCCACCTCCCAATAAATTTACCATTTACCTGAAAAGTTAGCACAAGATGCATAATGAAAGAAATGAAATGAAACAATGCATATGCAAGGGCAAAGACCAAAATCAGAAGCATGTACATGATGCAAATAATGCTATGATATGATGCAAAGGAATACAAGATGCATATGTGTGATCATAAAAGAGAATGAATGCAAATAAAGCATGTAAGAAGCATGTAAACACATGGATGTTTATGGAATGAAATGGATGCAAAGCATAGAAAATGTATGAATGAATGATCAAGAAATGTTCAAGCAATGTATTAAGATGTCTAAGATGGCATACAAATGCTTAGAATGGCATGGTAAGTTCATATGTTCATGCAATGCAATGTAAAATGCAAGTAAAGATGCAAAATTAGGGTTATATGAAAGGATGAGATGCAAATGGCAAAGACAGAAGCAAATGATATGATAAAACATTGAAAATGCACTCAAAGGAACCCTAAACCTACACTAGGTTACCATCCAAAGGGGGAGGTCAGAAGCTAAACCTAGAAGGAGTTATGAATTTCCCAAGTTTCTAGGGTTTTTTTGGGTGATCCTCAATGTAAAATGCCAAACAAATTGGAAATGCAAGATAAATTCATGCCAAACATATCCTAGGTACTACATGATATGTGTAAAACAATTCAAAAAGAACCAACTTTAAACCCTTCATGGTTAGGCAGAAAAGATTTTTCAAAGGTTAGGGTTAAAAAATGTGATTTTAGGAACCCTAAATTCAAAGAAAATTGTTAAATGATGATCAAGACCAAAAATAAATTTGTATGAGGGGTTTGAAAATGTTCCTTAATGTGTTAAGATGCAACATAAATATTTGGGTGATTTTTAGAAACTTAAATGTTATTTTAATTAATTAAATTCAATTAATTAATTAAAATAAACATTTAAATATTTTAAAAATGCTTTTTATATGCAAAAAATAAAATAAAAAATAATTTTCTGATTAAGAAAAATATTTGAAATAAAAATGCAAGAAAAATGAATAAAATGAAATAAAAATGAATAAAAGGGGAAGTCAACGCATCTGATGGATGAGATTCAAAGGGAAAAAGGGAGGGAATTGACTGCGCGCCAGATCCAAAGGCCCACATTCAAATTGGCCTTAATTATGTGATTTATTTAATTAAACTGAAATTAACCTAAGTGGATTAATCTGAGCCGTACGCGCGCTAAACTAAACAAGATCCAAGGGTGCAGAATCAATATGGGCCACTAACCCTAATTAGGGTTTTAATGATTTTCAGGAGATCGGAGCTAGCTCCGGCCATCTTCTCCGGCTACTCAAAAACCCCAACTCATTCCCTAGGCCAAATTAGGAGCTCTAACTCTCAATATCAACTCTCCTAATCATTCTAAACATGATTCAATCATCAAACAATATTTATACTGCATCAAACATGAGATTCGAATCAAAACATAAAAACTGCAAAAATTTCAGAAGCACGATACAAGCTCAAATATCATCCATTTTCAAAAGTAAAAGGTGCAGTGTGATCAGTGAAGCATGAAGAACATTTCTATAACAAAAAATATAAGTTCTGGAAAATTTGTTCTTGATGATACCTGAGCTTGAGCTTTCTCAATCTGAGCTATCTGGGCCTCTCCTTGGTGCCAATCAACTCCAATGGACCTCCTGAGGATGTTTTGATGCTTGGAATGAATTTATTTGGGTTGTTTTGAAGTTTCAGTTCAGAGGGGGGGGGGTGAAATCGTGTTTTTGATTCTTGAGGTTTCACGCTTGTTTAATGGTTGGGAAATGATCTGGAGGATGTATGGAGATGATTGGTGAAGTTTGTTTGAAATTTTGATGGTTGGTTTGAGAATTTCGAAGAGATGAAGTTTGAGAGGGATTTTGGCAATATGAATGTTTGGGATTATTCAAGCTCCAAGATGTTATGAAATGTGATCCTTAGGGCATGTATGTGAAGATGTGATAGGTCAGAAGAGTTGTTGTGGGCTATGCTGATTGGTATGGCGTGAAATGAAAAATGTCAATTTTGGTTGTACTTGAGGTATGGGTCATGTCATACCCCAAATTTGTCCTACTTTAAATAAGCATTACAAGTCGTATTCATACGCATTAGCATAACCCTTTCATATGGTCATAGAGCATGGTCCATTCACATGCATTTTTTTTATATAAAAATTGTTTTAAAATCAATAAGAATATTATCTTACATTTTATCTTCGTAAAAAAAAGGGTTATTTGTATAGGCCATCACACTGATTTCGCTTCATTCATAATATTTTCACAAAAAAATTCACTTCACTTTGGTTTTAATTAAATGTTTCACCTCATGTTAATATTCATGTCTTTTTTTTTAATAAAATTTTACGAATAATTCATTGTTAGTGTAACATTTATTTAATAGTATTATTTTCATTACATACATAATCCATTCATGTCACTTATTAAAAAATATAATAATAAGCAAGGAATTCATCTGTTGAACTTTGTTATTGCACTATAATTAAACTCATTTTTTTGATAATCTCATGTCGTTATTTGTTCTTTTTTTTCTCTTCTTTTTATCAGTTCACATACATCAAATTCATCCCAACTCATGTATCTCTACACACAAAGAATAAAAATTGAGCAAATTCCATACGCTACAACCTGTTTTTATTAACAAGCATCAAAATAATAAGACAGACCCCACCACTATTTCATTTGCAATAGACAATGCAAAATAAAATCATCCTTCAACAATATTTTGTTACAGAATCGTACATTATAAGCGCTCAGCAACAACAATTCACAGCTGTAAAATTGATTATTCCCTTTCATTTTCAATAACAAATCTCCAGAATATCCTCTCCAAGTTCCCTATTTAAGAACACCCATTTTCACTTCCAAAAGGGAGAGAAATCGAAAAAAAACCTGCAGCAAAATTAAGCCAACCTTCATCACCAAGAACAAATTGAAAACATAGAAATAAAACTCACCACTTACATAGCTTTCTTCATCCTCATAACTCATAATACCTTCATAACTCCCATTAGTAGAAATAAAAAAACCAAAAAATACGCATAAAACTCAAAATAAGTCTGCAAATCCACAACCACCTTCGAATCCCTGTTCATCACCTTTCAAAACAAAAACTCTAGAAACCAAGAACCGTGAGCATACTGTGCGGAACTGGGATTCGAACGCCGAGTGTGAAGCGAGAACCCGAGAGAGAACCGTAGGAAGCACCGTGAGGGATTCATGTTGAGAGACCGGGGCCGCGAAACGTGTTGGAGAGTCGATTGCGCGGGACTGAGTGTTGAGGCTGAGCGAAAATTAAAAAACAAACAGGGGGGGGTCTGCACCGCCGTCGGACCGGCCCTCGCCGCCGCGAATAGCTAAGGGTGGGTTTCTCACCATTATTTTTCTGAAACCATGACCTTTCTGTTTCTTATTTCGTCATTCTTTTTTTTACTTTTCTAAAAAAAGTGGATATGCGTAATTTAAAAGAAATCGTTCTTTTTTTTATTAATTTGAAAAAGTGATAAAGCCTATAAAATACATTATGTTTTCCATCTATTTTGTTTTAAACTCTTTTTCCAATTTTATTTGTTTTTAGATTACGAGCACATACTTTCATATGTCATCAATGGGCTCAGCCCATTCCAAATGTTTTGCTAAACACACACGCCTCTCTCTGTTCTTGTATTTTTTTTTTAGTTTTAGTTTTCTTACTTGATGTTATTTCATTGGTTTGTATTTCTATTTTAGGTTGATTTTTTTTTACTTTGTTTTCCATTGTATTTTGGATCTTGTCGTCTAATTTATGGGTCCATGATATAACTGCGTTTCCTTGATATTCGGTTTACCGACATTATCGGAATCGTTATGAGACCATGTTGTTTATATTAAGTACTTTTATATTCATTTTATTATTTATATTATTTATTGGGGCCTATGATAAAAATACGGTTTATCGATATTCCATTTAGCGACGTTATCTAAACCGATTTGAGGCCGATTTATCTTTATCTATTATTTTATCAATTTATTAATTTATTTATATTTTGTTCTATGATATTATTATCCAATTCGCGACTTTCAACCTTGTGACGTTGTCCAAATTGATATGAGACCGTTTCCTATTATTTCTTATGGTTTCTAATAAATTTTAGATCCATTATTATTTATCGACTTTACTATTTATTTCGGCCAATGATAAATATTTGAATATTCGATTTCTGATAAATCGACGTTATCCCCTAATTTGAGGCCACATGTTTATTTTTTCTTATTATTTTTCATTATCTCAATTTATTTTATTTCGGCCGATGAATAAATATTTGAATATTCGATTTCTAATAAATCGACGTCATTTAAATTAAATATGAGGCCAAACTTTTATTATTATTTCTACTTTATTTTATTTTTTTGTGGTCGGTGATATAACAAATGATCTAAATGTTTGATTTCGACAAGTCGATGTCATTTAGATCAATATGAGACCAATTGTATTTTTTATCGCATTTCTTCTATTTAAATAATTATTTGATTATGAAGTAACTCTCGACTTCTCATAGAATGATTCTAACTTTGAATCGATTCTAAGATAGTTAAAGAGCTATATTTTGACGCTTACGGTTTAATCTCGAGCTTCAACGGCTCCACGTTTAGCTTAGGACTAGGACTAGACCTCACGTAACCACTTAATCCTTAACCCCCATTTTTGCACTTACCCTTCGCGATCGCTTTATGCCTCGCAATCGACCTACCAAGATGTCTCTTTTAAATCCAAACCCTTGATCCAACGTCAAGTATTCTTAGGTAACAAAATACTTTAATAGTATGAGAAACATTGTACGCCACGAGCCTTAAGTGGTAGAAAGGAGGATTACGAGCTCTCGTTATTTGCTCCGATTATTCCGTCGCAAGATGCTTGGTTTGTTGGTTCGGAATAAACTACCCATAGTCTTTATTGCAATTCGACTCCTAAAGAAAGATAATAAAATTTAATTCCTTTTCCTCTTTTATAAAGTAATTCTTTAGGCATAGACATCCTTTCGCGCGTGACAACTTAAAAGGTTCCCATCGAGTACGATGGATGTAGGGGGTGCTAATACCTTCCCCCTGCATAACCGACTTCCGAACCTAGGCAATGGTTCCGTCGACCTTGTCTTTATCCTTTTCTTCTCGGGTTTTATCTATATTTTCCCTTTCCTTCTTTGGGAATAAATCAAAATTAGGTGGCGACTCTCAAGTCAGCCTAGACGCGACCGCATTCGCGAGGATCGTATTTTTCGAGGTACGACAGGTCATGGCAGGCCTGGCTGCAAGGGGTGTCTGGCCTCAGCTGAGTTCAAGGAGGACCATGGAAACAGATTTGGCATGCTGGCACAAGTGAATGGAAAGATCTATACCATTTTGCAAATTTGAGAAGTTTTGGCCCTTTTGAAATTTCTTGAAGTTGAAGGCTTGGAAATGCATAATTCTTGGGCCAATTCTGATCAAAATGAGTTGCACTATGATGGTATGATGTTTAGAGATGTATTAGAGGTCAAGAAATGGCTTGGCAAGTGGTTTTGCAAAAAATCCTCTTTGGCGCATTGTTGAAAATTATAGGATTTTTTCCAACTTTGAAAGATCATAACTTGAGTTCCATAATGAATCAGAACATGTTCTTGTACTTTTTGAAAAGTGAAAGACCCAATCTACAACATTCATGACCAAGAATTTTTCAGTTGAAGCATTTTTGGTTGAGAAAGAGGAGGTTGAAGAACTTTCCCAAAATGGAATGTTTCCATTGCAAGTCATTTCCATTTTTGGCAACTTTTGGTTTAGCTCAAATTTATTCAATTGTGTGAACTTACAAGAACTTCAAGGATCAAATAAAGATCATAGAACTTCAATTTGATGAAAATACCCCTTTGGTTCCATTGTTGGGGGCCTCAGATGCCCTGATTTTTCTCTGACTTGCTCAAGAAGTTACCCAGTGAACAACTGACTTCCACAATGAATTTCTTCATAAAACTTGGTTCATATGATTCTTATAACATCTTAAGAACATCAGAAACAAGAATGGTCCAAAACTTTGGAGTTAAGGCCTGTGAAAACAAAACCCTAATTTTGGCCATCTATGTAGTGAAAACCCTAGCTCTGCTTCCATGCCTTGCCAGTTCTTGTGATTTCTTGACTTCTTTGAACTTTGAGGGATATAATATGATGATTGAACACACATGGACCCTCTTGGAATGATTTGAGGCCTTTGGAGTAGCTCAGATGGGATCTTGGATTGCTTAGATCACAAACCCTAGATGCAGATGAACTTGAACTATGTAGTGAAACAAAAAATGCAATATGAGATTGTATGCTTTTGATAATGCAAACATGAAAGATCACAAGCCATGATGTGAAATGAGTAATGGGAAATTTGGGGTGTTTACAGCTACCCCTATTCAAACATGAGTTAGTTGTGCAGGATGTAAGCGTCTGGCTTAACAGACAAACAAGATAACTTGTGGTTGAATACCAAAGACAGTCCAGAATTTGCACTCACTGGATAGAAGAAAAAAAGGGATATAAATTGTAAAATACAGTATAGCATGATTATTAAATGAAGGCGATGGAGGACGACCAACGAGCAGAGGATGACTATTGGGGATAAAGCGGTAAGTAAAACAATGACGGGGAACGACCGACATGCTGGGGAAATAACATGACCATGACGGGGACGACCATCAGGTAAAGAAACAAGATTCTCTGGGGATTAGAGAAAACGCAACGATGAGGAAGGCTATCAGTTTAAAGAATAAATGAAATATTGATGAGGGACGGTCATCAAAGGTGAAGGACGATCACCTAGTAGGGGACGGCTGCTCTTTATCACGACATAGGAAGAATGTAGGATAGAAAAGGTCGACGATGGGGACGACCATCGGATAAGCATGATGAAGGACGATCATCAAGAGGGGAAGGACGATCACCTAGCAGGGTACGGCTGCTCTCGGGGTTTATCACGACATAGGACGAATGTCGGATAACAAGATCAACGATGGGGACGGCCATCGAATAAAATGATGAGGGACAGTCATCAAAGGGTAAAGGATGATCACCTAGCAGGGGACGACTGCTCTTTATCACGACATATGACGAATGTCGGATAGAAAAGAGTTCCAATAATGGAGATTCCGTTGGGGAAAGGACGAGGGACGGTCATCCAAAGGCGAAGGACGATCACCTGGCAAGGGACGGTTGTTGAAAGTATCACGCCATAGGACGAATGTCGGATAGGAGAAAAGTTGTTCTGCTGGGGAAAGGTAAACACGGACGAGTGTTTATGCTTTCCAGAATAAAAGGTATAAGTGCTTTGACATTGTGTATAGATTAAAGATGCGGACGAGCATCCTTAGGACCATGATAGAGACGAGTATCGGTAGAAACAAACGCTGACACGTGTTCAGAGATGATGATACGGACGAGTACCAACTGGTTAACAAAGAACACGGACGAGTGTCGAATCTGTTGAGGAGTGATATATATACAAGGTACGGACGAGTATCTTTTGTATAAGTATGAGTGAATATTGGTTTGTTAGTGAAGTACGAGCAAGACACGGACGAGTGTTCGATTTGCTGGGGAAAGTATGGCACAGAAGAGTGTCAAGTAGGTATAAGTTATGAACAAATATTTGTATGTAAGAGTGTAAAAGGTGTTCCGGCGACCTGTGGTGATAGGATGACACGGACGGGTGTCGAAAGGAGTGTGTTATAAACAAGTACTTTGTTGGCAACAAGTGTTTTGACAACCATGCTGGGGAAAGGTGACGTGGACGAGTGTCAGTAGAGTATATATAGGTATCGGTATTTGAGAATGCAAAGGGATGCTTTGGCTTATATCTGTAGGGGAATAATATGACACGAACGAGTGTCGAAAAGTGTATATATGAATAGGCATTTGTGTTAGAGAGTGCATAAGGGACGCTTTGGCTTTTGTTTGCAAGGGATGAGGGTTTTATATATATTTTATTGATGAAGTATTGACGGTGATTGTAGGTGGTTGGCTCAAACCTGGCTTGTGATCATGCAAATGTTTGATTTTTGTCGTAATGCTCCGTATTAGACGGAATGCTACACTTATTTTGAATATGATGCGAATGCTATGATTATGCAAAAGAGAAACCGATCTGGGATTCAGATCCCAATGAAGAAAAGATCTCTGGCTGATCTGCTTGGAGGAATATCCCAGCTGGGGAAGAGATCATTGGTAGATCTGTTTAGATATGGCTCTGCTTGGGGAAATAAATCATTGGTAAACCTATTTGAAAGGAGAAACTCAGCTGGGGAGAAGGAAACTTTCGTCACTTTGTTGTGTAAGAGTTTCAGGCATTGCTCTTCTGGGGAGAGGCTGGAGATTCTGTGGGGGGATTGGTTGGGGATGATTTTGTTGAATAGATTTGTGCTGGGGATGAGAAGGCTTTGACAACTCCGCTGGGAAAAAGCATTCCAGGTACTACTTGGGGAAGAGGTATGTTGGGGAAGTATGCTTGGCATGCTCCATACTGCGTATTGAATACCTGCGATCTGTTAAGCCAAAGAAACACACAAGTATCCCGAGGTATCCCTTTCCGGATTCCGTCACAGGAGTTAGATATTCCCGAAAGTAAGAATATTTCCTGCAAGCATTTTTTTCAAAAAAATGGCTCATTTGTTTTATGCAAATATTATATCATGGATATTGGACATTTTGCAAACGAAACAAAAATGTACAAGAAAAGGTGTGACTGAAAATTCTGATTTTATTAATCTGGGTGCCCTGAATTGGCAAATACAATCAAAGAAAAAAATCCCCTGGAATGAGGAGATTGCTATAAATTGAGAAAAGTAAAAGTGCTGGCAATGTTGACGACGCTCCGGTGACCTTCCTTTGCTATGACTTGTATGACCTTGACATTCTTCTCATCTTGCTTTCTGAAGAAGGTTGATTCTGATTGATGCTTTATCCTTTCGAAGCTTGCCATATTGTAAATGATACAGACAAATTCAGAATGCAGTTGTTCGCTTATTTCCTGATTTTGCGTGGATCGGCCTTTCGGATTTTCGATCCACCAGGATTCCCATTTTTTGCCTGAGCTGTCCAATGCGGCTATTCAACTCAGCAGGTGTACACATTTCTTTTTAAATTTTTCCCTTATTTTTTCCGAGTCTCTTATTCTGTTTTTCACTCGCCGGGATGCCCTATGTTTGCGTGGACTTACATTCTGTTTTATGTCCAGCGGGTCATTTTATGCGAAGTATTTTTTAACTACATCTGAATTCACAAGGGATAAGAAATCTTCACCATCCATAGTAGTGAGCATCAGTGCTCCACCAGAGAAAACTTTCTTTACTATGAAGGGACCATCGTAATTAGGCGACCATTTGCCCTTGTGGTCTGTATGAGGAGGAATGAGTCTTTTCAACACAAGATATCCTAATTGGTATTCCCAAAGCCTGACTTTCTGATCAAAGGCTTTCTTCATCCTTTTTTGATATAACTGTCCATGATAAATAACATCTAATCTCTTTTCTTCGATCAGATTTAGTTGATTGTATCGAGACTGGTACCATTCTGCTTCATTCAGCTTTACATCCATCAGTACCCGTAAGGAGGGTAGTTCAACTTCAACAGGTAGGACTGCCTCCATACCATACACAAGCAGATAAGGTGTTGCCCCAGTGGACATTCTAATTGCGGTTCGGTACCCATGTAAGGAAAATGGTAGCATTTCATACCAGTCTTTGTAAGTAATCACCATCTTCTGCACAATCTTCTTGATGTTTTTATTAGCTGCCTCAACAACACCATTCATCTTTGGCCTGTAAGGAGAAGAGTTATGATGTTGGATTTTGAAGTTCCGGCACAGTTCTGCCATCATTTTGTTGTTCAAATTGGAACCATTATCAGTAATGATTCGCTCGGGAACTCCATATCGACAGATGATGTATCTTTTCAGAAATTTGGCTACCACTTGTCTGGTGACGTTTGCATACGACGCTGCTTCGACCCATTTAGTGAAGTAGTTAATGGCTACCAAGATGAATGTGTGGCCATTTGAAGCAGTCGGTTCGATCTTTCCAATCATGTCAATGCCCCACATGGCAAAGGGCCAAGGTGAAGACATCACGTTCAAAGGATTCAGAGGCACATGCACTTTATCTACATAGATCTGGCATTTGTGGTACTTTCCGGCATAGGCACAACAGTCTGCATCCATTGTGATCCAGTAGTAACCTGATCGTTATAATTTCTTAGCCATTGCATGTCCTCCAGCATGGGTACCGAAGGATCCTTCATGCACCTCGTGCATCAGAAGGTCTGCTTCTTTCTTATCAACACATCTGAGAAGAACCATGTCAAAGTTTCGCTTGTATAATGAACCCATCAAATTAAGGAAGAAACTATCGGCCAGCCTTCTTAATGTCTTCTTGTCATTGGATGATGCCCCAGGTGGGTATGTTTGACCCTCTAAGAAGCTTTTGATGTCATGGAACCACGACTTGTCATCTTTAGCAATGTCCACGGAGAATATGTATGCTGGTCGGTCTAGTCTAGATACTGAGATCCGAGGCACATAATTTGCAGTTTGAACCTTGATCATGGAGGAAATGGTAGCTAAAGCATCTGTGAAATGATTCTAGTCCCGAGGGATGTACTCAAGTTTGACTATTGTGAAGAAAGTCAATAATCTCCTCGTATAGTCACACTATTGAATCAGATGCTCTTTGTGAGTGTACCATTTCCCATTGGTCTGATTGATGTCTTGATCCTGAGGTCAATGGCTTCTTCAAGACCCATGATACAAGCTTCATATTCAGCTTCATTGTTAGTGCAGGAGAAGTGGAGTTTTGCCGAGAAAGGCATATGAACACCTTTAGGTGTAACGAGCACTGCACCAACTCCACGACCATTCATATTGACAGCCCCATCAAACATCATGGTCCACTCTTCTTCTGGATCAGGCCCTTCAGTGTGAACATGATCTTCATTATCTTTTGCTCTTAGGAACATGATATCTTCATCAGAGAAATCAAATCTCATGGGCTGATAATCATCAATGGGTTGCTCAACTAGATAGTCAGACAGTACACTACCTTTGATGGCTTTTTGAGATGTGTATTGAATGTCATACTCTGTCAGAATCATTTTCCATCTTGCAACCCTTCCGGTAAGTGTTGGCTTCTCAAATATGTACATGATTGGATCCATCTTTGAGATCAACAAAGTAGTGTGGGTCAACATATACTGCCTTAGTCGGCGAGCAGCCCACGCTAAAGCACAACAAGTTTTCTCGAGCAGTGAATAACGTTGTTCATAGTCGGTAAATTTTTTGCTTAGGTAGTATATTGCATACTCTTTTCGACCAAACTCGTCATGCTGGCCCAACACACACCCCATTGATCCTTCTAATATTGTCAGGTACATTATTAGAGGTCTTCCTTCAACTGGAGGCATAAGGATTGGAGGTTCTTGCAAGTACTCCTTGATCTTGTCAAAAGCCTTCTGACAATCTTCGTTCCACCTAACCGTTTGTTCCTTTTTTAACAATTTGAACAAGGGCTCGCAGGTTGTAGTGAGGTGAGATATGAACCTCGATATGTAGTTCAATCTACCTAAGAACCCCCGAACTTCTTTTTCGGTCCTAGGTGCAGGCATCTCCTGAATGGCTTTGACTTTGTCAAGATCAACTTCAATTCCCTTTTCACTTACGATAAATCCCAGCAATTTACCGGAATGTGCCCCGAATGTGAATTTGTTGGGGTTTAGCTTTAGATGATACTTTCTCAGACGCTTGAACAACTTCAGCAGATTTACCAGATGATCTTCTTCAGTGAGGGACTTGGCAATCATGTCATCCACATAGCATTCAATTTCTTTGTGGATCATGTCGTGGAAATAATGTCACCATAGCCCGTTGATAGGTTGCACCGGCATTCTTCAGTCTAAACGGCATTACCTTGTAACAAAATGTGCCCCATGGTGTAATGAAGGTTGTTTTCTTCATGTCTTCGGGTGACATCCTGATCTGATTATACCCGGAAAATCCATCCATGAAAGAGAATACCGAGAACTGAGCTGTGTTGTCAACCAATACATCAATGTGATGTAATGGGAAATCATCCTTTGGGCTAGCTCTATTCAGATCCCGGTAATCCACACACATCCGTACTTTTCCATCCTTCTTAGGCACTGGTACAATGTTAGCAACCCACGGCGGGTAACTAGTTACATTAAGGAAACCGGCGTCCCACTGTTTCTATACTTCTTCTCTAATCTTTATGGCCATATCCGGACGAGTACGGCGTAGCTTTTGCTTCACTCAAGGGCAATCTTCTTTCAAAGGCAGCTTGTGCATAATAATATCCATATCTAGACATGGCATGTCCTGATAGGACCAGGCAAAGACGTCGACGTATTCTCGAAGCATGTCAATGAGCTGTTCTTTTACTGAAACCTGCAGACTGACCCCAATCTTTACTTCTTTCAAATCTTCTTATGTACCAAGATTAACTGTCTCCACCTCCTCCTTATGTGGAGTAATCACTTTCTCTTCCTTCCTCAACAACCTGGCTAACTCTTCAGGTAACTCATAGTATTCTTCAACCCCTTCATCAACTTGATTAATTGGATTGTCGAAGTCATACAAGGCCATAACATTGTTGTTGTCAGTGCAATCTGGAGGATAATCTCTGCAAGGGTTGAGATTGGTTCGTTTTAGTGATGAATTTTAATCTTGTTTAGAAAAGTGAAAATGAAGTTATTTATTTTGAAAACATTTCCATTTTATTGTTTTGTACAAAAGTGAAAAATGAAAAGACAGTGAGCGAAAAAGAGACTCGTTTGCAAAAGATGTCTGATATTCATTGATAATTCATTTGCAAAAAATTACAATATGGCCCTATTACAAAATGAGTCATGACACCTTGGGCAAGATGCAGGACTTGATGCATGCAAAAAAACACAAGAAATAATAATTACTCTGTAGGAGTAACCCTTATAATTTCCTGGGAAGACCAGTTAAGGACTTGGTGACCCGGGACCCTTGGACGTATCCAGCTCTCCAGGTTGAGGTCGCTTTCTGCCTCGTCTTCCATGTTGTTAACATCATCTGGTGTGAGCACCCCCCTACAGATGAACTTGGGCTCTTTAGCAGCCTCTAATTGATCTTGTCGGAATGG
Source organism: Lathyrus aphaca (assembly GCA_963966055.1). NCBI lineage: Eukaryota > Viridiplantae > Streptophyta > Magnoliopsida > Fabales > Fabaceae > Lathyrus > Lathyrus aphaca. The sequence goes on along the minus strand of OZ014519.1, from coordinate 278,237,113 downwards.
TTTGTAACCCAAACCGAATCTATCCTCCTTCTTTTCCAATGGCAGCAGCTTGCCCCAGCCTTGGGCATTACCATCTTCAACAACCTTCCGTGCTTGCTGATAGGAGACAATTGAAGTACCCATCATATCCTCCTAGGATGCAGCAAATACTTCAGTCGTCGCCTCATTGATATTCAGGGCCTCGAACCCTTGGCTCATAGTTTCATGGATTTCACCATCCATCTCAATGTACTTGTAAGTAGCCAGATGGCTAAAAAATATGTCCTCCTCACCACAGATGGTGATAATCTGTCCTTCCCACTCATATTTCAATATCTGGTGAAGGGTCGACGTTACTGCGCCTGTGGGGTGAATCCATGGTTGACCCAACAAACAGCTGTAGGCCGGCTGAATGTCCATCACGTAGAAAGTAGTCTTAAAGACCTGCAGACCGATTATCACTAGCAGCTCCACCTCCCCAAGAACATACCTCTTGCAGCCATCAAAAGCCCTGACCACAAGGTTACATGGCCAGAGAGCTATTCCGTCATATTCGAGGTTGACAAGAGCTTTCTTGGGTAATACATTGAGTGAGGACCCAGTGTCTACAAGAACATGAGATAGTACAACCCCTTTGCACTCTAGGGTTATGTGCAACGCTTTGTTGTGGTGACGTCCTTCCGTTGTTAGATCAGCATTGGTGAGACCTAGCCCATGGCTAGTATTGACATTAGACACCATTGTTTCAAGCTGATTCACTATGATCTCTTCTGGCACGTAGGCAGCGTGCAGAACTTTGAGTAGTGCATCCCGATGGGCCTCGGAACACAACAGCAGGGATAATATAGAGATATTAGAAGGAGTCCGGTGGAGCTGGTCCACAACTTTATAGTCACTTCTTTTAATTATCCTCACAAATTCATCCACATCCTGATCGAAGGATGATTTATGAGTCTCTTTTGATGCAGATTTTTCAGGTATCACACTCTTTCCTTTGGCTTTGGTAGCAGCTTCTGCCTCAGTGCTGGTTCTTGGAGCTTGTGACGCGAAGAGGCGTCCGCTTCGGGTGAAGCCTCCGCCTCCCCTAACATTATCCACTTGGGTAGTGTGAACAGAAGAATCAATAAGGACTTTTTCTCCATTGCAGTAATGGTCAGCACCATAATGCCATGGTACAACACTGTCTTTATCATATGGAATTGGCCCTGGCACCGTGATGGTGACTGGGCTCACTGCAGCAGATGTTGGAACCGTTATTCTCTGTGGATCATAGAAGATAGTGACAAGACTTCTTGCAGATGTTGGAGGTGATGAATTGAAGCTTGATTGTTGCTGAAACTGTTGCTGAGGTTGTTGTTGAAAGTTGCTGGAGTTTGGGACCGTTGTAGGGTCATAATAAATAGTAATTGTGGAGACGTCATTGCTGGTGGTTGCTGAAGTTGTAGAAGGAGATGAAATGGAACTGTTTTTTTGTTGAAGTGAAGGAAGAAATGGTTGCTGAAGTTGTAGATGAATCAGTAGGAACAATGGTTGTTGCAGTTGTAGAAGAATCACTTGTACAAGGAGTTGCTGGTGTTGTAGAAGTTGTTGTGGCTATTTGCAGAATGCCTTCTTTGATCAAGACCTTGATGCTATTCCTCAAGCTTGCACACCCGTTCTCGGAAAGCTTGGAAGATTTACAACAGGCCTCACAGCCTGGAAACACTTGGCATTTCAAAAGCTGAGCTTTAACCTCTGCCAGAGGTGTCTGAATACTTGTAATATCTTCTATTAAACTCATGGGTGAGCCTTCCTCTATAGCATTAATCCTTGGCCCACTGTGGCTTGGCATAGTATTTTTCATGACATTGGAAGGAGGTGCAAAGTTCAGGGCCTTTGAATCTACCAGATCCTGGACCTTCATATGCAGAGCCCTGCATTTTTTTGTGGAGTGACAAGGTGCATTGGAATGAAAAGCACACCTAGCATTGACATCGTAGTTTCTCGGAAGGTTCTGAGGATTAGGTGGAGCCAATGTCCTCAACTCAACAAGATTGAGCTTTATGAGTTGTGGAAGCAGTGTAGCATATGGCATTGGAATAGGGTCAATCACCCTGTTGATCTAAGATGGACGTTGTTGAAAAGGGCGTTGTTGTTGATTGTTGTTATTGTTGTTGTATGATCTCTGTTGAGGAAATTGTGGTTGTTGCGGAAAGTTTTGTGGTTGTTAAGTATATTAAGGAGGTCGAGTAGGGATGGTGACGACATCAACTGATCTGGGCAGATATTGGGATCTCCCTCTTCCCATGTGTACAGAGTTTGTTTCACCAGATCTACGGGGCCCATCAAATGGCTTCCTTGCACTGCTTGAACTGGCACCGTTGTCGGAAATCTTTCCCATCTTCAGTAAGCTCTCAATTCTTTCCCCAACTATAACCACATCTACAAAGCCGGTGGAAGAAAATGCAGCCAATCTGTCAATATAAGTACCCTGGAAAGCATTCATGAACATGTCTTCCATCTCCCTTTAAGACATCGGGGGTTAAACGACAGCAGTTAGTTGCCTCCACCTTTGGGCATACTCTCTAAAGCTTTCACGGGAAGACTGAGACATTCCCATTAGAAGGGTCCTGTTCGGAGTCATGTCCAGATTATATTGATACTGACGGATGAAAGCTTCAGCCAAGTTTTTCCAGTTTCTTACTGTGGCTCTGGTCAAGTGGGAGTACCATTCTCGGCATGCCCCCGTCAAGCTATCCTCGAAGTAAAACATCCACAACTTCTCGTCCATGGTGTATGCTTTTAATCTTCCTAAGAAGGACTGAAGGTGGGTATGTGGGCAGGATGTGCCATTGTATCTTTCAAAACAAGGGGGTTTGAACTTGTGAGGAATTCTCACCCCTTCCACCAATCCCATTTCCATGACATCAAAACCTAGAGAGTTTTGGGATTCAAGAGACCTTAGCTTCTCTGCAATTTCATCCAACCGACAGTCGTAAACTTCGTCTCCAGCCCCGACCACAGTAAATTGCTCTTCTTGAGGGTCCTCCTGCAAGGCCCTTCCTCTAGTAGTGTTACCTTGGGTGTTTCTTGCGGCATTGATGTCTGGGTTCAGATGAGGTCCAAACTCTGGTGGATCAGTGTGAGGCTGCAAGTGATCGTTGTTACTGGTACCCCCTGTACCTGGATGGTGTTCCTCAGGAGTTTGTCGCTCAACCAACTCCCTCAGTCTTTCCTGGCTCTGAGCTAGACCAGTCATCACTGTCATAAATTGGTTCATTTGGTTTCTCATCTCAACCCTTTCATTGGCCATCTGGGCCCTCACTCCAGTCAAGTCTTGTTGAACCTGATCCATATGTAGTCCTGGAAGGTTGTTTCTTGTCGGGTACCGGTGTATTCTATTGACGGCGAACACTCTTCTGCGAGCAATGTTTCCTGAAACCACAACAAAGTGAAAAACAACAACAAAACAAAAACCTACAAAACAAAAAAAAATGTTATTATGCAATGTAGGATGCCTATTTGTCTTCCAAGGGTATCCGGTTCGGTTCTTTGGTTTTAACCTTTCCAGACCTCGAGGAAATGCTGATGATGTTGTCGAGAGAGATAAAGCCCACAAAGATAATACAAACCATATATATTACAAAGAGTGAAGATACATAGTTTGATTACAATAACATTCCCATGGCGGGTCAAAATACATCAACAAAAGGAAAATACAATCAAAATGAAGTACAAACAAAATGAGTCAAACATCCAATCCAAAGTCATCTTCTCTGACTTCCTTCAGGAGGGCCTCAGTCACTGGACCAACCGGGTGCTCTGTGATAGTCCTGATGAGGAGGTTCCTTGTGGCAATGGCATTGGTCAACTTCATATGCTTATCCTGATCCTTTGACCTCTTCAACCCCGCTCGTAGCTTAAACTCAGAGATCTCCTTATGTGCTGCTATCAAAGCTGCCTGATTCTTCTTCTCACTAGCCTCTAGTTTCTCTATCTTAGCTTTGGTTCTTTGATCCTCCTGTGCACGAGCTTCAGTGATCCTGATCCACCTAGCCTGGCTCTCCTCTAAATAATGCTCTGCCCTAGCCTTATGAGTCTTTACTTCCTTGCAAGTATTCTTTAGTACTAACTCCCCTGCTCTAGCCTTTCTGATGTAGTCGTCTATCTTCTCAATCATGGTTAAGTGCTCAATCCGGAGCTTCTCTAACCTCTCATTATCTAGACGGCCGTCATTCCTCTCCCAGAGGGTCTTCTTCAAGGCCTCAGAGAGTTGAGTATTCCTCTCTTTCAATTTCTTAAACTCTTCCAGGTTGTACTGTTGATGGCCCATGTGTATCCTCTAAAGTGAATGGCATTCGGGTGATCTGCCCCCTGGTACGAGACCAATCAAGATATTGTGCTGAAGCTATGTTGTTGCACTTGCCCAAAATAGTTGTCCCCTTAGTTTGGATGTTGTCCCAAGCCCAAGAAGCTTGTCTGACAATAGTTGAGTTGTGTTGGATGTCACAATAGAGGGTTTCAATCAAGTCTTGCCCTCTTGGGGGATGAACCAAAGCATACCCTAATTGTCTCTTAAAAAGTAAAGGGTTGTAGCTGATGCAACCTTTTACTCCAATCAAAGGCACATTAGGATACTGCCCACAGCTAGTAATGATCTCTTTGCCCGTGGTGCTCTGAGTGCACCATCTGATGTCTTCTAATGTCAGGGAAATCCATTTCTTAGCCCAATTCCTTGGCTGATGAGGGTTCAGGAAAGTATCTGATTTTGGCAAATGTCTTAACAATCAACAGTAATAGAGGGGTGCACAACATCTGACCAGTCCTCCTCTTTGCTTCTCATTCCTCTGGTGTATTGAATAAAAGAAGTCTCCAAGCAAGGTAGGTACTGGGTTCCTCAACAAGAATAGGTGAATAGCATTCTTGCTTACAAACTTTGGCTCGTCTGCAAACAAGATAACTCCATATATGCTGAGAGCTAGAAGTGCACAAACAACATCCCACTTCCCTGCTGCAGCATGTAGGGTGGCCTGGGAGATCAAGAAATCTAGGTGAAGGCCTATAACCCCAGCCTTGGTGGTCATGCTCTGATCAATGAAGGCAGGATCAAGGTACAAGGCCTTAGCTATGTCTTCATTCTTGGTAGAAACCATCTCAGGGTTGAAAGGAATCCCTCTCCTGACAGGGACACCTAACAACATGGAAAATTCTTCTAGCAGAGGTCCCAACTGAAAATCAGGGAATGTGAATCATCTGAGAGGAGGATCATAAAACTGAAAGTAGTATGAATCATGCTCCTCTGGGATACATCCAGTCATCTTCTCCGGCAAGCCAAAACACCTATCTTCTTCCCTAGGCTAAATCAAACCCTCTAACTCTCCAGAAATGATCTACCAACCTCCCTCAACAAGAATCCATCATCAAAACACATTTATCACTCATCAAAAACAAGATTCGAAACAAATCGTGAAAATAAACAAAACTTTCAGAAGTTCAATACATGCTCATTTCTTAATCATTTTCAAAACAAATCATATCAGGGTGATAAGTGAAGCATGTAGATTCATTTAGAAACTTTAATAGCAAGTTCAAGAAAAAAAGTTCATGAAGCTACCTGAGTTGAAACTTTGAGTTCTTGAGCTTTCTGGCCTCCCTCTTGGTTCAAAACCACCCCAATGATCTTCCTGATGATGAAGATGAGCTTAGAGCAAGCTTGTGATGGCTATTTTGAGGTGTTTGATTCTGAATATGCAGAAATTGTATTTCTGAATGGGGGTGTTTTAGGCTATGGTGAAGGGTGGGAAATGATCCTGAGATGTTTTTGAGTTGATTGGTGGAAGAAGTTTTGATTTTTAGTGGCTGAGTATTGAGAATCGAAGAGGGAAAGTTTAATGGTGATTTTGTGTAATCTGAGCTCCAAGGTGTTTCAGGCTTCAATGTGTTATGAAAAGGTCTCCTTAGGGTTTGCATAAGAGGTTGTGATTGGTCAGAGAGTGTGTGGTGGCTCAGTTTGATTGGTATGGGAGGAAATGCAAAAATGTCAACTTATGTGTACTTGAGGTATGGGCTGGGACATGAGTGATTTCTGTGCATGGATTGCCTCAACATGGATCATGGATGACCCTTAAAACAATAAAATGCAGCTGTAATGCCTTGATCAAGAGTTTACAATGTTTATGCATAAATGTCATTTTGTGAATTTTGTGACATTTGGTCACGAAACTGTCTTGTTCAATGCTGAATCTTGGTCATGGAATGTTGCATAATGTTGTTATGGTGCATTGAGATAAGTTAGAGGTCATACAAAGCCTTAAAAATCACTCTTGCAAAAAATCCTTCTTTTGAGAATTTTGTGAAAAATGGCTTATGGAGACTTGTGATCCAAGGCAAGAATTTAGTCTTGTAATGTTGCACCATGTTTGATTGATGTTTAGAAGTCAATTAGAGGTCACTTGAATGCTTGAAACATGATTTTTTTGCAAAGATCCTCTTTGGCATGAACTTGAAAATTATGTGATTTTTGCTGAATTTGAAAGGCCATATCTTGAGTTCTATGATGAATCAAGACATGATCTTGTACTTCTTGAAAAGGGAAATACCCAATCTACAACTTTCATGACCAAGAATTTTTCATTTGAAGCATTTTTGGTTAAGAAAAAGGGGGTTGAAAAACTTTCCCAAAATGGAAAGTTTGCATTTCAAGTCATTTCCATTTTTGGCAAGTTTGCAAATGGCTCAAAATTATTCAATATTGTGAACTTCCAACCTCTTCTAAGATCAAATAAAGATCATATAACTTCAATTTTATGAAAATACCCCTTTGATTCCATTGTTGGGGGCCTCAGATGCCCTGATTTTGACTTAACTTGCTCAGGAAGTTACCCAGTGAACAAATGACTTCCACAATGAATTTCTTCATCAATATTGGTTTACATGATCCTTATAACATCTTAAGAACAATAGAAACAAGAATGACACAAAAATTTGGAGTTAAGGCCTCTGAAACCAAAACCCTCATTTTGGTCATCTGTGTAGTGAAAACCCTAGCTCTGCTTCCATGCCTTTGCCAGTTTTTGTGATCCCTTTACTTTCATGAACTTTGAGGAGTATAATATGATGGTAGAAAACACATGGACCCTCTTATAAAGCTTTGAGGCCTTTGGGATGGCTCAGATGGATTCTTGGATTGCTCAGATCACAAACCCTAGATGCAAATGAACTTGAACTTATGCAGTGAAGCAAATATGCAATATGAGGTGGTATGCTTATGCTTATGAAAGATCACAAGCCATGGTGTGATAAAGAGTGAGGGAAAATTTAGGGTGTTTACAATTATTTATCGGCCAAGACAATGTGAAGTTATGGAGTCTTGTCACTTAATGGAGACATAAAGTGGTGGGACACGTGGAACTTGGGATCTGACGCGTTGAGGAGGCAGTTAATGTGAAAGACGTTTCACGCATTGTTTCAAGTAAAAGTCCATGATTAAAATCCAGAAAATTTGGCTGATGGGACTTTTGGGATTTTTGCCATTATGACATGATGTCATGCACATGGGCGAAGTATCACAATCGTTTTAGAACGTGGGGTAGGTGGTTTACAACCATACTTTCATCTGACTCAAGTTGGCGTCGAAATGATGAAGATCAAAAAATTATATTTTCATCAATATGGTCGAAAAGAACATTTTTGGGGGGCAATTTGTTATCCCTAAATTTCGACGCTAGCAATTAATGAGGTTATTTTGGCTTAATAAATGAGTTATTATATTATGAGCTAAAAAGAGGCCTTCGACCTTACTTAATAAAAGATGAGAGTCAAAGGGACCCACCTGCTATTTTCATACTTAGTAAAACACTAAATTTGAATTATTTTCTAACTGTTAAGAGGATTCAACCAAGGGAGTTCGACAAAGATGGCAGCGGTTACCAAGAGTCTTCACACGATAAAACATGGAGGGAAAGTGGGGTATCTTCAATTCAAATACAGAGACAAGTGGCGCAAGATGAACCTTCTACAACAAGTAGTGGGGCAAGTGTCACCATCTTAGGATAATTTTAGGAAGAAATCGTCCAAAACGGTTAATTTGTAATGTATATAAATAAATATGTTTAGTATGTGAATAATTTTGTGGAAATCATATGTACTAGTAACTCTGTAGACTCAAAGTATCCACGTCTAGAGAAACGATTGCAGTGAGAATGTACGTGATTGAAGCACCATAAAATTTATCTTCATATAACTTTTATTTTTAATGTCAAATTTCCTTTCAAGTATTTTACTTTCATGTCTTTTATCTTTAAAGTCATTTACTTTCTGCAAACTTTTACATTAAAGCCTTTTACATTTCAAAGTCATCTATGTTTTCAAGAAATTTACTTTTCATGCATTTTACTGCGTTTCTTTACAAATTCAAGCATCTTTACATTAATTGCCTTGTCTTTACTTTCATTTACATTTTAAGCCTTGCCTTTAAAATTCATTTACATTCCTTGCCTTGTTTTTACTTTCATTTACATTTCAAGTCTTGCCTTTAAAATATATTTACATTCTTTGTCTTTTCTTTACTTTCATTTGTATTTCAAGTCTTGTCTTTTACATTCCTTTATTTTTAAAGCTTTCAAAACGATCTTTGAGTCTTGTTTAACAATTCATACACAGTTTCCCAAAGAAATTGTGATTACGCAAATAACCTAACCTTCAACATGTCCTAGGATCAATCTGGTCAATCCTGCGAGTAACCAAGGGTATTCTAGGTATCTTTGGAGGACTAGCGCTTGTTTACTAATTTTGATGGTAAAGAAATTGGCACGCCTAGTGGGACAGTGCTAAGGAAACAGTTTTATAGTAGTTTTTGTTTCAGAGGTTTCCCTTTTTTGTAACTTCCTTGTGTTGTAACTTCCTCTATAGGAGCATAATGGTCGAAAGGACGATTATTTTCGTGCAAGATATTCAATCCCCGTAACAAGTGGCTTGAATCCTCAAGTGAACAGTTCGAATGCTCGCAATATAAATGTACATGATGGATCAAGAAATGAGGTCATACTAGTCTCCAACCCTTCGACAGGGGCGTCGACAACGCCAACAGTGGTGTAAGGGCCAACCCCTTCGACAGGTCTAGGAGAAATGGTCAATAGGCCTTATTCTCAGCCAATGTTGGAGTACATCAGGCCAATTACCCAGACTCCACCACCCAGTTCGACTATATTTAGGCCTTTTGGATCTACTCCTGCTCAGTAATACCCTAGAATCTTTGGGCCATCAGCTACCATAATGGAAGGAGTAAGGAATGCGCCTCCTATTTTATATGATCATTTTGTTCCTTCACCATTACAAGAGTCTAGTTCAACAATAAACATGAGAAGGAATAATCAAGTTGGTCAGTTGGGGCATTCGACGCAAAGTCAAACCTTAACAAACGAGACTACAGCCTATTTGAGGCAACAGATGGATGAAAGCAACATGCAAATGGTTCATAATTTATCTCAAACCATGGGAGAAGTTTTTCAACCTTTGATTTGGAATACAAACCAGAAAAATCAACAAATGGTAACCCAAATGGCATGCATAGAAGAATACATAGGTGTAGATGTTTAGAATTGGCAGAATTTTTGACCAACAAGAAGTGTTGAACTTAGTTCAGGATGTCACATCAGATGTTGTGACATTATCAAACAGAGTATAAGTAAATAAACATAATTTAGGATGTCACACCAGATGTTGTGACATTGTATCAGTTAATGAAGTAAGTTCAGTTTACAGGATGTCACACCAGATGGTGTGACATTGTATCAGTTAATGAAGTAAGTTCAATTTTCAAGATGTCACACCAGATGTTGTGACATCTCAAACCTGCTACCAGAATTAATGAATGCTTAACAGAAGTGAGTAAATTCAGGGAATTTATCTGGAATTAATTATGAATGGATAAAACAGAAGAAGGCGCATCTGTAGGGAGATTGGTTATATGATTTCAGTATAAACAGAAGAACTGACTCACCTAGTATCAAGGAAGTAACAAACCCTAATTCAAGGTGATGGCAGCATACGTATCAGGATTGTATAACCTACAGAAAGCCCAAAATCCAAGCATCTATTTAAGCAACAGAAACTCTCAGAATAGAGTACGAAATTAAGAAGACTAAATAGGGTGTTTGTGTTTTAAATAGCAGGTTGTATATGTGTATCACTTTATGAGCTTTTAAACAAAAGTGTATTGTGTCTTGATTGAAACTGTGAAGTAAGATCAAGCTGTTTTGTTTGAAGGATGACTTCAATTTTATTAAACTTGTAAACATATCACTGTGTGATTGAGGGGGAGTGAGTTGGTACTCATATCTAAGTTGTGTCTTAGGTAGAAATTGCCTTGGGTAGATATTAAGTGAAAGATTAAACTGAGTGGTTTAAGTCTAGAATTAATATTACTTATATTGGATTTCCTTCCTGGCTTGGTAGCCCCCAGATGTAAGTGTGGTTATACACTGAACTGGGTTAACAATTTCCTGTGTTGTTTCATTTTCCTGCACTTTAAGTTTTGTTCAAGTCTTCAAGTGTTTAAACATCTCATTCGACATCACGTACCTGATCCCAGAATTTCATGAAGGAACATCAAAGGTGAAGATGTCAAGACTTCAACTTCTCACCACCAAGTTTGAAAACTTGAGAATGAAGGAAGATGAGACAATTCATTAGTTCTACATGAACATCTTGGAAATAGCCAATACTTCTGGTGCTTTGGGAGAAAAGATGACTGATGAAAAGCTGGTAAGAAAGATTCTCATATCTTTACCAAAAAGATTTGACATGAAGGTCACAGCAATAGAAGAAGCTCAAGCATATGTACAATGAAGGTTGAAGAGCTCATTGGTTCCCTTCAAACATTTGAGATGGGAATGAATGACACAATTGTAAATAAGAACAAAAGCATAGCCTTGGTGTCAAATACTGATAAAGAAGAAGAAAATAATGAAGCAGACCCTAAAGAAAATTTATCAGAAACAATTGCTATGCTTGGAAGACAATTCAACAAGATTCTCAGAAAGATGGATGGCAAGTCCAGACCAAGTGGAAGATATTCAAACTCTTCTGAGAATAAAAGACCTTATGATGCTAATAGAAGGTCAAATTATGATGAAAAGACCAATCAAGAAAAAGGGGTTAAATGTCATGGATGTGAAGGATATGGACACATCAGAAATGAATGCCCTACCTATCTAAAGAAGCAGAAGAAAGGTCTTTCTGTGACCTGGTCTGATGAAGACTCAGGGTGTGATTCAGAAGAAGAATCAGCTAAGCACATCACTGCTCTAGTTGGAGTATGTGATTCTGAAAGTGGATCCAGTGATGAGGAGCTGACTTTTGAAGAGCTAGAAGAATCATACAAGATGCTGGTTAAAAGGAGCACTGAAATATGCATGGAGAGTATAAAGCAGAAGAAGCAGATTGAGGCATTAAAGGCTGAAAAAACAAGTGATCTAGAGATCATTGACACTTTGAAAAGTGAAGTAAGCATTCTCAACTCCAAGTTGGAGCATATGTCCAAATCTGTTAGAATGTTGAACAGTAGCTCAAACACACTGGATGTTATTCTCAACAACAATAAGCATTCAGGGGATAGAACTGGACTGGGATTTAACAAAGTTCAAAAGGTTGAGGCTAGCACCAGCAAAACTACTTCAAATTCCATAAAGTCAAACAAGATGTCCCAACAGATGCTCCAACATCATGAAAAGAACATAAAGTCAAACATAATGTCCCAACAAATGTCTCAACATCATGAAAAGAACATGATGAAAAAGAAGTATCAAAGATGGAGATGTAATCATTGTGGAAGGTTTGGTCATATCAAACCTCATTGCTACAAGTTGCATGGATATCCAAATCAGATGTATCAGCAACCCCCTAAGCAGAAGATAGAGGCTACAAAGAAAGTGCTGCATGGACATCAAAATCAAAGATATCAGCAACCCCCTAAGCAGAAGACAGAGATCATCAAGAAAGTATGGGTACCTAAAGCTAGTCTTCATGCTGATCAAAGCTACATGTCCAAGAACAAGCCCAACAAACAACCTTGGAGCTCTAAAAATGGACACTACACAGGGCAGAGGCATCAAAAGAAACCTCAATACAAATGGTCAAAGAAGGGTGTTGCATATATAGCTCATACATCTCTAAGAGTATCAGCTAAAGAAGAATGGTACTTTGACAGTGGATGCTCAAGGCACATGACTGGATTGAAGAATCTTCTAGTAGACTTAAAGTTATATTCATCCAGATATGTAACCTTTGGAGATGGAGCTAAAGGAGAAATCAAGGGAGTTGGGACCTTGGACTGTCCAGATGTACCAAGACTAGATGATGTGCTGCTGGTAAAAGGATTGACTGCTAACTTGATCAGCATAAGTCAATTATGTGATCAAGGTTACAGTGTAAACTTTACCAAAACTGAATGCATATTGTCTAATAAAGAACAGAAGGTTGTCATGAGAGGAGCCAGATCTAAAGACAACTGTTATATGTGGGAACCTCAAGATCTCAGTCTCACTTCAACTTGCTCTTTAGCCAAAGAAGAAGAAGTGAAACTATGGCACCAAAGACTGGGTCATCTTCATTTCAGAGGTATAAAGAAAATCATATCTATGGAAGCTATGAGAGGTATTCCTAAACTGAAGGTTGATGATGGCAAAATATGTGGTGAATTTCAAATAGGCAAGCAAACCAAGATGTCCCATCCAAAGCTCCAACATCTGACAACTTCCAATGTTTTGGAATTATTGCATATGGATCTTATGGGACCTATGCAGGTTGAGAGCCTTGGTGGTAAGAGGTATGCCTATGTGGTGGTTGATGACTTTTCAAGGTATACATGGATAAATTTTATCAAAGAAAAGTCTGATGTATTTGATGTATTCAAAGATTTATGCCAAAGAATACAAAGAGAAAAAGCAAGTTGTGTGGTCAGAATAAGAAGTGACCATGGAAAGGAGTTTGAGAATCAAAAATTCTCAGATTTCTGTTCTTCAGAAGGAATCAATCATGAATACTCTTCACCTATCACCCCTCGACAGAATGGGATTGTTGAGAGGAAGAACAAAACTATCCAAGAATCAGCAAGAGCTATGATCCATGCTAAAAAGTTACCATTGTACTTCTGGGCTGAAGCTATGAACACAGCTTGTTACATTAATAATAGAGTCACTCTAAGGAAAGGAACCTTGTCCACAATCTATGAAGTCTGGAAGGGCAGAAAACCCACAGTTAAGTACTTCCATGTGTTTGGAAGTAATTGTTATATTCTGGCTGATAGGGAGCAAAGAAGAAAAATGGATCCTAAAAGTGATGAAGGGATTTTCCTTGGATATTCTATAAATAGCAGAGCCTATAGAGTATTTAACTCTAGAACCAAGGTTATCATGGAGTCCATAAATGTGATAATTGATGATGCCCCTGCAGATGTTACAGATGATGTTGGAACATCTGCTGACAGTCAGACTGAAGCTGAAATAAAGAGTGATCATCCTGACTTCACTCAAACTGAAGCAAGGATAGAACAATCCAGCAAACCTCCCTCCATCAGAATCCAAAAGGATCATCCCAAAGATCTAATAATTGGTGATCCCAACAGAGGTGTAAGCACTAGATCAAAAGAGGTGATTTCAGGTTCTTGTTTTGTTTCAAAAATAGAACCTAAAAATATCAAGGAAGCTCTTAATGATGAGTACTGGATTTGTGCTATGCAAGAAGAATTAGGTCAGTTCACAAGGAATGAAGTGTGGGATCTTGTTCCTAGACCTGATGACATAAATATGACTGGCACAAAATGGGTGTATAAGAACAAGTCAAATGAGCAGGGAGTTGTTACAAAGAACAAGGCTAGACTGGTAGCTCAAGGATACACACAAATTGAAGGAGTAGACTTTGATGAAACCTTTGCACCAGTAGCAAGGCTTGAATCAATCAGACTACTTTAAGGAATTGCTTGTATCTTGAAGTTCAAGCTATTTCAAATGGATGTGAAAAGTGCCTTTCTAAATGGATATCTTAATGAGGAAGTATATGTGGAGCAGCCTAAGGGATTTGTTAATCCAAGCTGTCCAAATCATGTATACAAACTAAGGAAGGCTCTTTATGGTCTGAAGCAAGCCCCAAGAGCATGGTATGAAAGGCTAACTACTTTTCTCATAAAACAAGGATACAGGAAAGGTGGAATAGACAAAACCTTGTTTGTGAAGGAAGAAGAAGGAAATGTCATGATTGCTCAAATATATGTAGATGACATTGTCTTTGGTGGGATGTCAGACAGGATGGTTTAACATTTTGTCACTCAAATGGAATCTGAATTTGAGATGAGCCTAGTAGGAGAACTAACCTACTTTCTTGGACTGCAAATCAAGCAAATGGATGACTCCATGTTCATTTCCCAAAGCAAGTATGCTAAGAACATTGTCAAGAAATTTGAGATGGACAATGCTACTCACAAAAGAACACCTGCCCCCACTCATTTAAAGCTGACAAAGGATGACAAGGGTGAGAATGTAGACCAAAGCTTATACAGAAGCATGATTGGAAGCTTATTATATCTGACTGCTAGCAGACCAGACATAGCCTTTGCAGTAGGTGTATGTGCAAGATATCAAGCTGAGCCAAAAGTAAGTCATCTAAACCAGGTCAAGAGAATTCTGAAATATGTCAATGGTACTTGTGACTATGGCATAATGTACTCCCATGGATGTGAACAAATTCTCACTGGATTTTGTGATGCTGATTGGGCTGGAAGTGCTGATGATAGAAAGAGCACATTTGGAGGATGCTTCTTTCTAGGAAACAATTTGATTTCTTGGTTCAGTAAGAAGCAAAATTGTGTATCCTTATCCACTGCTGAAGCTGAATATATTGCAGCTGGAAGCAGTTGTTCACAGTTGATTTGGATGAAGAAAATGCTCACAGAATACAATGTCCACAAGATGTCATGACATTGTATTGTGACAATTTAAGTGCCATCAACATATCTAAGAATCCTATCCAACACAGCAGGACAAAGCACATTGATATCAGGCATCATTTCATCAGAGATCTTGTGGAAGAAAAGGTGATCTCATTAGAACATGTAGCCACAGATCTGCAATTGGCTGATATATTTACTAAAGCTTTGGATGCTACCCAATTTGAAAACCTAAGGGGTAAATTGGGCATCTGCTTATGTGAAATATAGCAGTTATGGAGAAGTGCCAATATGTCCTATGACATCGTGTGGCATGATCACCAGATGGCAACACCAGTCTGGTCAAGAACTCTGTGTATTCCACTCCTTAAAATTCTCCAAGTAACGGCTCTTATAAAAGTTCCAGCTTGCTCTCAGCTATTCATCTTCTCACCATTCTCTCAAAACAAATTGCATGCTATAGCTGATTTTTCAGAGTTCATCAAACTCAATAAATCTTAACCTCTTCCTCCACAACATTCGAAAATGTCTCAACATCAAAACACTAACCTCTCTAATGAAATCCTCAACCAAGAAGATGTGGTGCATGCAACCCCCATCTCTGTGGTACCTATGGATTCAACTCCTATAGAAGAAATCAGAGGAAGTGTTCCTCTTGCTCAAAAGCCTAGAACTCCAACAGTGAGAAGAGTAAAGGAACCTGTATTCAGCAAAGTCAAAGGGATGCCTTCTTCCTCAAACACCACTCCCAAAGCCTCTGAATATGTGGATGCTTCTATTAAGGATCTTGTGAATAGGATTCTGTCTGAGCAAAGAGTTGTGAGTGGTATATCCATTCCCCTGAACACCATGCCAGCTCCACAAGAAGAATAACCAAATCAGGCTGAAGAGGACACTCCTGTCCAACAGGATGTTCCAATAGATGTTGAAACATCTGAGGAACAGCACAAGGCCTCCACTGATGATAATGATGAAACATCTGAGGACCAGCACAAGGCCTCCACTGATGATCAAGCCTCTGTTGATCTACCTGCTGAAGAGGAGACTAACCAACCTCCTCCTGTTGTAGACATAAAGCATGATTCTGACACAGAGATCATTGCCTCTATGAACCCTAGCATAGCCAAAAGGCTCAGGACTAGGAAGGAAAATAAGACTGCAGGACATGCAACTCCTGAGAAGAAGCAGCCTACACCAAAGAATGACAAAGCTAAAGTTACTTTTGGTCCTACCAAACAATGGAGCAAGGTGAATACACAAAAGAGGAAAGTTGTCACTCCACCAGATTCAGATGTTGAAGAGGATGTCCCAACATCCCAACCAAAGAAGAAACCAACACCTTCAAGGTCCACCTCTGCTGTTCCAGAAGCTCCTCTGGATAATATTTCTTTCCATCATGTGTCAAGTGTGAGCAGATGGAAATTTGTCTACCAAAGAAGGGTAGCACTTGAAAGAGAGCTGGGCAGCAATGCACTTGAGTGCACTGAGGTAATTGACCTAATTTCTTCTGCTGGCTTATTCAAAACAGTGTCAAACTTTTCACCTTGCTATTAGCTGCTAGTCAAGGAATTTATTGTCAACCTTCAAGAGGAGTGTGCTGATGGTAAGTCAGATGAATTCAGAAAGGTATATGTAAGAGGGAGATGTGTGGAATTCTCTCCTAGGGTTATCAACCACTATCTAGGGAGAGAATCTGATGGACCTAATGAGCTGGGGAAGACTGACAACCAGGTGTGCAAGGTCATTACTGCCAATCAAGTCAAAGCTTGGCCAGTCAAGGGAAAACTTTATGTTAGCTTGCTAACAAGGAAGTATGCAATGCTGCATAGGATTGGCACTGCAAACTGGGTCCCTACCAACCATACTTCTTCAATAGCAACTGGATTGGGCAGATTTATTTATGCTATGGGCACCCAAACAAAGCTGGACTTTGGGTCTTACATTTTTGATCAAACATTGAAGCATGCTGGGACATTTGCAACAAAGCTGCCAATTGCCTTCCCCTCTTTGCTATGTGGAATAATCCTTAGCCAGTATCCAGGTATCCTCACTGAGAAGGATTCAATCTGCAAAAGAGAGAGTCCTCTGGCCTTCCACTACAAGTTGTTCTTAAGTCATCATGCAGCTGATGTTGAAGCTCCCTCTAGGACATCTGCTGGACCTTCAAAGGCAAAGTCTCCTATATCCAAAGCTGCTTTGATTGCTGAGCTGAAGAACACCTGCAAAGAGCTGGATGCCAGGAAGCAAAAGCTTGAGGAGATTATTCAAAGACTGGAAGTGGAAGAAAGTGCTCAGAAGGCTGCTGACTCTGATGATGAAACTGAAGAAGAGGAAGACACTAAATATGAAGATTTTGAGTGAAAAATGTTTGTGAGGAATATGTACTGTCTGTCTCAGCATTGTATTTTGAGTTTGTATTTTTGTAATTCTCTCTGACTATGTAAAATTTGGCCCCAATTTATGTTAACAAGGGGGAGAAGAGAACTGAACAACAACAACAATGTCTGCTGCAACTTACTGATTAATGAAAAAAGCATTTTGTTTGCTTCTGAACTAAGTTGTTTTTTAATGAAAAATTTCTGTTGAAACAAGTCAGAACACATATAGGTTTGAGGGGGAGTAAACTCACACATGACTCAACAGAAAAGAACTGTTGTACTCTGATAAAAGAAACTCTGCTGCACTCTGATAAACCAGAAGATTATGTTAGCCAAAAATTAGCCAAAGGGGGAGTTTGTAGATGTTTAGAATTGGCATAATTTTTGACCAACAAGAAGTGTTGAACTTAGTTCAGGATGTCACATCAGATGTTGTGACATTATCAAATAGAGTATAAGTAAATAAACTTAATTCAGGATGTCACACCAGATGTTGTGACATTGTATCAGTTAATGAAGTAAGTTCAGTTTACAGGATGTCACACCAGATGTTGTGACATTGTATCAGTTAAT
The DNA here is from genome assembly GCA_963966055.1 of Lathyrus aphaca. Classification (NCBI taxonomy): domain Eukaryota; kingdom Viridiplantae; phylum Streptophyta; class Magnoliopsida; order Fabales; family Fabaceae; genus Lathyrus; species Lathyrus aphaca. Next base: position 278,219,263 of record OZ014519.1, on the reverse strand, counting down.
GAAGTAAGTTCAATTTTCAGGATGTCACACCAGATGTTGTGACATCTCAAACCTGCTACCAGAATTAATGAATGCTTAACAGAAGTGAGTAAATTCAGGGAATTTATCTGGAATTAATTATGAATGGATAAAATAGAAGAAGGCGCATCTGTAGGGAGATTGGTTATATGATTTTAGTATAAACAGAAGAACTGACTCACCTAGAATCAAGGAAGTAACAAACCCTAATTCAAGGTGATGGCAGCATACGTATCAGGATTGGATAACCTACAGAAAGCCCAAAATCCAAGCATCTATTTAAGCAACAGAAACTCTCAGAATAGAGTAAGAAATTAAGAAGACATAATAGGGTGTTTGTGTTTTAAATAGCAGGTTGTATATGTGTATCACTTTATGAGCTTTTAAGCAAAAGTGTATTGTGTCTTGATTGAAACTGTGAAGTAAGATCAAGCTATTTTGTTTGATGTATGACTTCAATTTTATTAAACTTGTAAACATATCACTGTGTGATTGAGGGGGAGTGAGTTGGTACTCATATCTAAGTTGTGTCATAGGTAGAAATTGCCTTGGGTAGATATTAAGTGAAAGATTAAACTGAGTGGTTTAAGTCTAGAATTAATATTACTTATATTGAAATTCCTTCCTGGCTAGGTAGCCCCCAGATGTAAGTGTGGTTATACACTGAACTGGGTTAACAATTTCCTGTGTTGTTTAATTTTCCTGCACTTTAAGTTTTGTTCAAGTCTTCAAGTGTTTAAACATCTCATTCGACATCACGTACCTGATCCCAGAATTTCAATAGGAGTTCCAGCAATGCCTCGACGTCTAAATCAAAGAGTGATTGTGGAAGATGCCACACAACCACAAGATCATGTGGATCCTCTAGGGGTCGAACCATTTGAGGTTGAACCTGTTACGAATCAAAGACAAATCCCAGAAGAGGATGAACCAAGAGTAAGAGTGATAAATAGACACCAAGACGCAAATCAAGTGGTTCACCAAGTTCAATTGAACAATTTGGCAGCAGAAAATAATTTAGCAGCCATGGTCGAACGAATAATGGTTAGAAGTGGGATAAACACAGGCTTCGCTAGGCCAAATTTCACTTCGCCAATAGCAGAGTATTTACTCTAAGCAGAAATACCTCCTAGGACGAAGGTTCCTAAGTTCACCAAGTTCTTAGGAGATACGATTGAGTCTGCAGTTGAAAATGTGACGCGTTATGTGATAGAAGCAGGAGATCTAGAAAATGACGAAAGTCTAAGGGTTAAATATTTCCCTAGTTCTCTCACCAAGAACGCTTTCACTTGGTTCACTACATTTCCACATGGTTCAATTTGTAATTGGACTCAATTCAAGTGTTTGTTTCATGAGCAGTTTTACATGGGACAGACCAAGATTAGCCTGAAAGAATTGGATAGTGTCAAGAGAAAGTTCAATGAATCTATTGATGATTACTTGAAAAAATTTTGGCTACTCAAGGCTACATGCTTTGCACAAGTACCTGCGTGTGAATTGATCAAAATGGCTGCTTGTGGCCTTGATTATTCCATTAGGAAGAAGTTGGATACTTAGTACCTGAGGGATATGGCCCAGTTAGTGGATAGAGTTCGACAACTTGAAAGTCTTAAGGACGAAAAAGCTAGAACGAATAAACATAAGAAGATATTCTATATGGACTATCAAGACAAGGTCGAAGAAGTCCATGATGAAAACATAAGATTATGAGATAGATCTAGCTAAACATAAGAAGGGTCCTCCTTATTCCTGCAAGCTCTTAATGGGAAAAACCATGTCGAAACTGAAAAAGAACGACAAATATCATAAGAAAACATATACTTTCGACGTTACTAAATGTGACGAAATTTTAGATTTACTAGTTAAGGATGGCCAAATACTTGTGCCACCAGGCGCTAAAGTTATCCCTTTAGATCAATGAAAGAAAAGAGGTTTTTGTAAATACCATAGTTACTTGGGTCATAAAACTTCTCAATATTTTCCTTTAAGGTATTTGGTGCAAAATGATATCCAGGAGGGTATGATCAAATTCAGAGATAAGCCAAAAGCACAGATGAAGATAGATATTGATCCTCTTCAACTAGCTGAGGCTAATTATACTGAACCTACAACAGTCAATCTAATTGATGTTGTTGACCAAGTTATCGATGAAGACGATACCATTGGGACAGTTGCAGCCGTGAGGGAGTCTGTGATGGTTAGGGTCGCTGAAGACCATGCACATGATGTCACAGTAATCATTGCTGAAATGGAACTTACGAGAAGACAATTAGAGCACCGGATATGTATGGCTGCTGAAGGGTTCTTCAATACATCACCAGATGTAGAAAGGCTTGATGTAGGAATTGTTATTGGTTCAGTTGAAAAGACTGAAGAAGCAATTCTCCCACTGATAACAAAAGAAACTAATGAAAGTTGCAACAAAGAAGATGAGGCCACTGAGAGCCTTGACTTAGACTTCTCCAAAATGCAACTGAAGGATGAAGCCAATGTCAACATGGTTGAAATAACGCAGGACAAGGAAATCCAGACTAATGTTATCGGGCCTCGGAAGAATGACTACAAAAGGGCTTACCCTAAAGAGGGTGAAAGCATCGTTGATTTCTTGCAAAGATGTCAAAACAAGAAGCCAGAGGATATGATGTGTCCTAGATGCAGCTCTATCTTTGACAAAGAGCCTTCCAAAATCTTTCATAAAATTGATAAGGCTGGAGGAAACCAGAAGCCAAAAGTTGATCTCATACAAAGGCGTTTCGACCTAAGACGCATTGATCAGGGCGAAGATGACCAACTCCTCAAGTTGAAACTTCCCTCATTCAAGCCATGTGGGGAAGTCCCTGTTGATAAGTGGTATAGACAAAATGAGTCTAACATAAAGGGAGCCCAAATATGGGGAAAGATTGACATTGAAAGAGGACCTTCGTTGGGATATAGAAAAGAGCTCAGATCATCGAACAAATTTGCGTATGTATCTGAGAATTACAAGGGCAGGAACCTTATGACCAGGTCACAATGGTGCAAACAACAACGACGAAGGAAGGCTAAGAGAGAGGCCTCCAAAACAAATGTTGTTGAATCAAGCATTAATGTGGTTGGGGAAGAGGGTAACAACCTCAAGATAAAACCAACTAACAAAGTGCCTGAGGGGAACAAAGTACGTTCATCAAAGAATAAGGGAGCTGAAATCAGAGTATAGATCAAAAGAAGAACTGAAAGCCGTCAAAGAAGAAGAAATGACAGATAACTTTGAGTGTGGATGTGAAGCATCCTTCGATGTCCATTTTGAATGTAGTCTCGGTTATGCCCAGGGAGTACGAACATATTAGTGAGGTTGATGACCTGGATGCCAGAACTGAGGCAGAAATGGCAGCACATAAACTAGTGTGCTACTATGTCATGAATAATGGGTGCGTTGAAGAGCAAAATGCCTTCTGCGAACGCCCTTCTGAAGCTATGAGGGGGCATCTAAAGCCCTTGTATATCATCGGTAAGGTGTAAGACGTGTCAATTAACAAAATTCTGGTAGATTATGGTGCCATAGTAAACATCATGACACATTTCTTATTGCATAAGATTGGTAAGACTGACACTGACCTTAAACCACATAACTTGGTCCTGTCAAACTATGAAGGCAATACTGGATCTAATATAGGCGTCCTGCATGTGGACTTAATTGTGGGGACAATCACTAGACACACTCTCTTTATGGTGGTCAAAAGAAAGGCCAACTATAACCTCCTGCTAGGGAGAGAGTGGATACATGACATTGCTTTAGTGACATCTTCAATGCATCAGAGGGTTACCATCTGGAAGCCAGATGGAATTATCGAAAACATTGAAGTTGATCAAGGATACTTTAAGGTACCAGTTAATCATGTGGAAGGTATAGAGTTCGACAAGAACTTGTCACACATTGGCCCATGTGCACCAACATCATTCGAGTTCACAATAGATGATCACGTATACTGCAGTTTAAACCTCCATCCCATCGAAGGATTCTGTTGGGATAGAGAGGTTGTGGGGGAAGCAGGAAACCTCCCACTATATTTCCTATATGTTGAAAACCGGCCCACAAGCTAGGAAACCGAAGGCAGTAATAATGACTAACTTCAAAGCCTTAAAAAGGATTTCGGCCTATGTCGCCGAAATAAGAATACAAGCGGCCTTAGAGGCTGCAGGAAGTGCGATGGCTGTTGAAGCCATTATAGAATTTGTGGAAGAAGATCCTGTGAAGGATTCTGAACAAGAGCCTCTAAATAAGGCTCAAGAAGATTCACGCCAGAGGCTTGATGCAATATATGATAATGAGCCTTTGGAATTCGAAAAGGATCCTCTATCAGAGAGTACCAAAATGCTGTCTCAAGATCCCTTAGAATAAATTGACATGGGAGATGGAGAATAAAAAAGGCCTACTTACATCAGTGCCAATCTTGACCCTGAACTCAAGGTCGAAGTAGTTAGCTTGCTAAAGGAATTTCAAGATTGCTTTGCTTGGGATTACTATGAAATGCCTGGTCTAAAGAGAGAACTGGTCAAACATAAGCTGCCAATCAAACATGGGAAGAAGCCTGTCAAGAAAAATACAAGATTCTTCGCCCCAGTAATCCTCACCAAAATTAAAGAGGAAATTGAGAGGCTGCTTTGGTGCAAGTTTATTCACACTGCTAGGTACGTCGAATGGTTAGCCAACATTGTACAAGTAATTAAAAATAATGTGCTTTTTGTGTGCCGCCAGGGGACTTTTTGGGATTTGTGGTCCACAAGAAAGGGATCGAAATCAACCAAAATAAGACCAAAGATATTATGGAGGCTAAAGCACCTTCGACAAAGTATGAGCTACAATCACTCTTAGGTAAGATCAACTTCTTGAGAATATTCATATCAAACCTAAGTGGAAATACTCAAGCTTTCTCACCTTTGCTACGTATGAGCAAGGAAGACTTTAAGTGGGGGCAAGAACAACAACAAGCCTTCGACAAGATCAAGGAATACTTGAATCACCCTCCAATTCTTTCTCTGCCTTGTAGAAAGAAAAGTATGAGATTTTACATAACTGCTTCAGATATAACTTTAGGGAGCATATTATCCCAAGAAGATAATGATGGCATCGAAATATCCATTTATTACCTTAGTAGAGTTTTAAATGATTAAGAAACTAGGTATAGTATGATAGAGAAATTATGCATATGTTTGTATTACTCTTGTACTAAATTAAAACAATACATAAAGCCAGTTGATGTTTATGTTTCTTCGCACTTTGATGTTATTAAACATATGTTGTCTAAACCTATTTTGCATAGTCGAATTGGAAAAGGGGCACTGGCATTAACTCAATACTCTTTAACTTATAAACCTTTAAAGGCAGTTAAAGGTCAAGTGGTCGTAGACTTTATAGTTGACCACTATATAAATGAAATCCCATTGAATTATCTGGACATTGAACCATTAAAGTTATACTTCGACGGGTCTAGTCACAAAAATGGGACTGGAATTGGAGTACTTGTTATTTCTCCATATAATATTCCAACAACACTCAAGTACAAAATTGACGGCCATTGTTCTAACTATGAGGCTGAATATGCAGCTTTGATAGCTGGACTTGAGGTATTGTTGGAATTTGGGGCAACTCATGTCGAAATAATGGGAGACTCAGAGTTAGTAATAAAACAAGTTACACAATAATACAAGTGCATAAAATAAAACTTAATCATGTACTTTGTAATAGTAAATAAACTGTTGAAAAAATTTCAAACAACCACATGTCGACACATTCCTAGACTACAATATCATGTCCCCAATGACTTGGCTCAAATTGCATCAGGATACAAAATTTTAAAAGAAAAGTTACAGAATGCAATTGAGGTTAGAGGAAAAGTTGTGTCAGTAGGTTTAACCCCATCATACTTAGAAGAAACTAAACTTAGGTATGTTGATAAAGAGTATTTAGTGAGGCTGAAGCATATTTAGCTCTTTTAACTATCCATAGTGGGGCATGTGGAGCATACCAAGTAGGTCACAAAATGAAGTGGCTCTTGTTTCAACAAGGTGTGTATTAGCCTGCTATGATGAAAGATTACATAGAATTTTCCAAAGGATGCCAAGAATGCCAAGTACACGCTGGAATCCAACATGTTCCTGCAAGTGAATTACACTCTATAGTGAAATCTTGGCCTTTTAGTGGATGGGCTTTGGATTTAATTTGAGAAATTCGACCAGCATCTTCAAAAAATCACAAATACATCTCGGTAGGAATCGACTATTTTGCCAAATGGGTCAAAGCTATCCCATTGCCAAATGTTGACCAAGAAGATGTAATTGAATTTATTTAGAAACATATCATATATAGATATGGAATGACAAAGATAATCACTACAGATCAAGGGTCTGTGTTTACTAGTCGAAAAATGCAAGAGTTTGCCACAAAAATTGGCTTTAAACTCTTAACATCCACACCTTATTACGCCCAGGCCAATGGTCATGTCGAAGTAGAAAACAAGCTAGTTATTAGTTTGATTAAAAAACATGTGTGTAAGAAGCCAATAAATTGGCACAAGACATTAGACCAAATTCTTTGGGCGTGTCGAACTTCACCCAGAGAAGCAACTTATACTACACCGTTTCAACTAACTCATGGCCATGATATTTTCTTGCCTCTCGAAATTTATCTTCAATCTACAAGAATTCAAAGGCATCATGAAATCCCAGTGATACTTATTGGGTCATGATGCTAGACGAACTACTTGATTTGGATGAAGAGAGACTTCATGCCTTATAACTATTAGAAAGGCAAAAGAGGAAGGTAGATAAATCTTATTATAAAAAGGTTAAATTAAAAATCTTTTCAGTTGGTGAATTAGTGTGGAAAGTCATATTAGCTATGGATCGAAAGACCAAATCTTTAGGGAAATGGTCACCTAAATGGGAAGGCCATTTCCAAATCACCAAAGTATTCAGTAACAATGCTTGAGATTCATGAGATTGAAGTTGACTTAAGAGTCTTTAAAGTAAATGGAAAATATTAGAAAATATATAGACCAATACTGCAATAGATTCAATAAGGAAAATAAATTTTTCATTAATTTAAAGAAAGACCACAAAAGGCCTACAAGGACAAAAACCTAGATAAATGGTTTAAGAACCAAACAATGAACATATAGTCTTCTAAATCCTCCAAAGTGATGCAGTTGTGATAATCCATCCAATCTGCATCAGCTTCTTCATCAATATCTGGAAGCAAAGTGATGTAGTCGAGATAAGTCATCCAGTCTGTGTCAGCCTCCTCATCAATATCTGGAAGTTGATTCTTGGGAGAATCCTTGTTGGGAGGAGTAGTTGCTTGTGTGAAGGAGTTCCATTAACCTTCTTTGCAGAACTCTCCATGATATTGTGATGAAGATTGTGGAGCAAATAGAAGTACTATTTATAAAGAAATAAGTTGTGTGCTTATTGTCGCTCCCCGGATTTTCATCCCGGTGCAAACGCGAAACGTCATCGATGTTGGAGGTTGAGATTGAATAGAGTCGCCAACTAGGCATTTTTATCCCAAAGGAAAGGTAATGCTGCATAAACCTGGAATGATATGGATAAGACGGTTGCGGACCAAAGAAACTAATAAGGGGGTTGGTTACGACTTGGGAAGGTATTAGCACCCAGATCGTCCGCCGTACTCGACGAGATCCACACTTACTTGATTGTGTTTTAAAAGGGGATAGTGTATGTGCTAAACTGTGCATAAAAAGCTAGGGAGAAAAGGATGTATAGAGTGTCATTGCAAAAAAGAGAAAGTGAGTGCTCAAAACTGAGGCTAAGGGAAGAGAGAGGGGTAGAAAAAGAGACTTTTGTTCAATAACCGTTAAGTTATGCCTACGTATGCTCTCGTGCAATGAGGAAGTGAGAACACTGTAGTTTGACCCAAAGAGACTGATTGATTTTGCTGTGAACTGCTTGCTTGTCTATGCTCAAGTGTATGACTCGTCTGGCTCGAGTGCTAACTGTCTTGCATTAGACGGGAGAAGAAAGTTCTCATTTTTAGAGTGAATGTGATGAGAAAAGAATCCCGGAGGAGACGTTTATTGTTTGTTTTTGTGTTTTCAGTTTTTTTATTGTTTTTGGTGTTTTGCATAGGATAATGAGCTTAAGCCTTAATTAAGGGTTTGTAAACTCATTATATCACCCCTGATCAGGGATAATGTGTCTACTTAAGTATGAAATGAAAATCTCAACTTAATTACTCTAATGATGTAAGATTAAGATCATTAACCTACTTATGATTATTAAGTGTCTTTGGATTTTTGTTTTGTGTTAAGTAATGAGTTTAATCTCTAATCTGGGATTAGTGAACTCATTACACCATCCTAATAGATGGATGATAGATGAGGATACTTAAGATGAGGAAGATACCTCAACTTAATCCATGGTTAAGGATTAAAATCATTATATAACAAGCCTTTATTAAAGTGGATTTTAATTAAAGGTGGAGTTAAGAAATGGATTTTATGTTTGTAAGACTAAACCTGAGGGGGACTTGTCCATTGAACACTAGGGTTAGTTCCTCTGAACCAACAGGCAGAGATGTAACCCTAATATAAGGCCCAAGTTACAAGCTTAAGGGTTTAACACTAAGTATTAAAGTTATACACTCCATCCTAAGATAAGGATACAGGCATAACCCTAATTCAGAGCCCCAAAACATTAACTGTTTAGCCTTGATCATGAAATGAGAAGTAGAGACTCAAGGAGACTAAAAGGTAAAAAAAACTAGGGGGGACTATATACAACCCTAAAGTTAGCATGCTTGGACATTCCTATGGTTTTTGAGGCTTAGAGAAAGATCTTCAGGAAGTCTTCAGATGGCCACCAAGAAGAAGAAACAGATGAAAAGATAATAGGAAGAAGAATAGGTTACTTACTTCCTAAAGAAGTTAAGTAACCTAAGAGAAAGAAAAGGAGCAAGAGAGGGCACAATTGAAATAAATTCACTTCAAAGACATGTAAAGATGCAAATGAAGAGACAAGAATAGGTTTGATGAGGAGGCAAGTCCACATCCTAAACAACTTACCTGAAGCCCCTGAAATGGTTAGTATGAATGCATAAGATGAAACAAGATGCAAAGATGCAAATATGAAGATGAAATGATGCCAACCAAAAGTGAATACAAGATGCAAATGTGTCATGGAGAGATGCAGAGTCACATACAATGCATATGTATGAACATACAAGTGAAGGATGCAAAAATAAGCTTGTTAGAAGCTTAAGATCACATGAACATACATAAGATATAATGGATGAAAAACATACCAAATGAATGCAACAATGATCAACCAACATTCACATATGTCCTAAGGTGTCTAAGATGACATACAAATGCATGAGATGTCATGAAAAGTTCATATGATGATGGTATGCAAAGATGAATGCAAATGAACATGACAAATTAGGGTTTTAAGAAAGTATGAGATGCATATGATCAAAACAGAAGCAAAACACATGATAAAAAAATGAAATTTCAACCAAGTGAACGCTAAACCCACATAAGATCACACCCCAAAGATGGAAGTCAGAAACTATTCCAAAGTCAAGTTAAGGTTTTTATAAAATAGGCAAGGGTTTTGGGTGCTTCTTCATGAAAAATGCCAAACAAATGGAAAATGCAATGCAAAAATGTGAGGTAAATACCCTAGATACTACATGCCAAGTATGAAAGAATGCAAAAAAATCCATTTACAAACTCATCTTGGTTGATCGGAAATGAATTTTTGAAGTTAGGGTTAGAGAAATAGGAAATTTAGAAACCCTAATTCATGGTTAATTGTCTAAATGTGATCAAACCCTAAAAGAAATTTGTAAGATGAGTTGGTAAATTGTTTTAAATATGTGAGAATGCTACATGAATTTTTTTTGTGATTTTTAAATACCTAAAAGTATTTTTAATTAATTAAAATGAATTAATTAATTAAATAATACAATTAAATGATTTAAAAAAAATTTGTAATGCAAAATTTAAAAATAAAAATGTTTTTGGGTTCTGAAAATTATTTAAAGTTAAGATGCAAAAAATTATAATTTTATAAAATGAAATGCTATTTTAAATAAATAAAGAAAATAAAATGAAATTAAAATGAATTAAAATGCAAAGTAATTAAAAGGAGTGGCTCAGATTGCGTGAGAGAGAGATCAGTGGCCAGGATTGGAAGTCTGCTTGACTTGGAGTAGGATTATCTAAAGGCATAGGTTTAAACTTAGCTTACGCGCGTGATCCAAGGGCCATGATTTAATTTGACTAATTAATTATAAATTAACTTAATTAATAAGAATTAGGGTTTAATGATCTAACCTGGACCATCGATGCATTAACCTAATCAACATCCAAGGGCTGAGATTCAAAGTGGGGATCTAAACCCTAATGACCTTCAGGTGACCGGAGATGAGCTCCGGTCATCTTCTCCGGCAAGCCCCAACCCTAACTTCTTCTACAGACCACTAAACACCAAACTAACTGCCCATAAATGATCTCCAAACATCATACAATCAAAATCAATCCTCAAACAAGATTTAAAACACGCATATATGATTAATCGAAGCAAAAACACTTTCATGGACAAAGTTTCATAATAACCATACATGCTCATTTCTACACTATTTTCAATTCCAAACACATCAGCATGATCAACAAAGCATATAGAATCATTCTATAACAAGAAAATAAGGTTCTGGAAAAATTGTTTTTGATGGATATCTGAACTGAAGTTTTTCAAACTGGGACTTTTTAGGCCTCCCTCTTGTGCAAATCAACTCCTCTGGTCCTCCTTGTGCTAATGGAATGCTAGGATGAAGTTTATTTGGGCTATTTTGGGAGGTTCAGTTCTGATGAAGCAGAAATCGTGCTTTTGTTTTAGGGTGTTTCAAGCACTCGTGATGGGTGGGAAGTGATCTATGGATGATTTGTGGTTGATTGGTGAAAGAAATTTGGAAGTTTGATGGTTGGTTTGAGAGAATCGAAGAAGGGAAGTTCTTGACAATTTTTGTGCAATTTGAGTGTTGGCTTGTTCTGAGCTCTTGTGTGTTGTGTGTTGTGATCCTTAGGCTATGCATAAAAGATTAGAATGAGTCAGAAGAGTGGTTGGGCATTGTAGGAATGGTATTTCTCTATTAGCCAAAAAGTCAAAAATGGTGTACTTGAAGCATGGGCCATGGCATAAGTGATTTGAGGTCTTGGGATGCCTCAGCTGAGTTCAAGGAGAGCCTTTGGATCGAAAATGGTGAGCTGTATGGCTTGATTCATGAGTTTGTATGGTTTTTGCATTTTGACAACTTTGACATTTCTTGAGAAGCAATTCATGAAATCTTGTGGTTCAAAGCATAATTTTGATCAAGGTATGTTATATTATGTTTCTATGATGTGTTGCAATGTATTAGAGGTCATGAGAAGGCTTGGAAATCAAAATTGCACATTTCCCTCTTTGGCATGAACTTTAAAATTACAAGATTTTTCCCAACTTTGAATTTCCATATCTTGAGTTCTAGGATGAATCAAGAGGAGTTCTTGTACTTTTTGAAAATGGGAAGATCCAATCTACAACTTTCATGTTTGAATAAAATCCATTTGAAGCCTTTTTGATCAAGAAAGAGGAGGTTGAAGATCTTTCCCAAAATGGAATGTTTTCATTACAAGTCATGCCTAAAAAGAGAAACTTTTGCAATGGCTCATAATTCTTTGATTTTGTGAACTTCCAAGCATTACTAAGATCATATAAAGATCATAGGAGCTCAAATTGATGAAGATGACCCCTTGGTATGCTTCACATTTGATACAAATTCTCCTCATAACATATATATACATCCACTTGATCAGATGACTTCCATAAGGAAATTTTGCTTCAAATTTGATACAAATTCTCCTCATAACATATATAGACTAATAGAATCAAGAATGGCCAAAATATTTGAGTGTAGGGGCCTCAAACCCAAAACCCTAATTTCTAGGTCATCTGTGTAGGAGCTCCTAGCCTGCCTGGACAATTGTGCAATCCTCTACGATTTTGTGACTTCAAAGCAACCTTGGAGGTATAATATGATCATAGAACACTCATGGCCCCTCTTGGAATGCTTCATGGCCTCTGAGATAGCTCAAACCACTTCTAAGATTCACCTGATCACAAACCCTAGCTATGCAACTTATGCAGTTAAATAACTTTTGTAGTGAGATGTTATGCTTATGCAATGCAACATGAAGGATCATAAGCCAAGGTGTGAGAAAGAGGGGAGGGAAAATTTGGGGTGTTTACACTTATTGGCCAAATAAGAGGCAAAAAAAGGGTGCGTGAATCCTTCCTTGAAAATGTCATTTCAAAAAGACATTTTGGCTGCTGTCGTGAATTTGAAAATGTGCCATGTAATAATGAGGCATAAAAAGCTGGAACACAACATCCAATAATTAAGGTTAAGACATTAAAACGTTTTAACCTGAGTTTAAGTTAGAACTTATCTGACTTAAAGGTTGTTTTGAAGACCATGTTAACTTATTAATTATGCGAAAAGCAGAGTTATAATGCAAGTCGAAAAGTAACAAAGTGCATGAAAATTTAAAGAGGCAACCATGCCTTAATTGTCATTACCTAATGGTCACAACAGGGCCAACATAAATGGTGATAAAACAAAGAAAGCTGAAAGACCGTCGAAAGGCTAAAAAGGATGCTTTTATTGCAGTTGAAGGAGATTAAGTTGGGTGATCAACATAAGATTTTCACAAAAAGCCTTGTCAAGCTTGGATTCAACAAGTTTCTTGTCAATAGCCACATCCACATCAATAAGGTCAAGTGTGTTCTTTAACTCAGCCTCTAGCTCAATGCTGCCAGCTTCACTCAGCTCAAGATTTGCTTGCATAACATCAGCAATCTTTTTCTGTAGCGCCTCAAGCTCTTGTTACCAAACTCCAATGGTTATATTATTCGCATCAATTTGATTTTCCCTCTTGGACTTCTTGAAATCAAGCTTTTCGACTCTAGCTTCCGCCTCCTTTGCTAGCTCCCATGCACTCATGCTCCATAAGGGACACAAAGATTTTAGGATCAATGACTGAGAGATTTAGCGTCTGCAGAGTGTCCTTTAGCCAGAGGTGTGTAGTGGGTTCAGCTCCCATGGTAGTACGAATGTCCCTCTTGAAAAATTTGTCTTTGATTTTCTTGAAGAAAGGACCAACAAAGTCATTTAGAGCAGAAGCCCCAGGGGATAATGGAGAGTCACTTGCAGAGAAGCAAGAACTCTTGCCATGTTTTATCCTGACATACTTCCGGGGATTTGACCACTTCAGACTTCCTAGTTGATCCCCAGCTACAGGAGTCGAAATTTGGAGGTTCCTTTCAGGCATGGATTGTGGAGTCATTTCAGGCTCTATCTATTTGTCAGTTTCCACTTTCCCTTCGTCATCCTCCTTCTCAAGGTCAATTATGTATGGGGCTTGGACAGTAGCTAGGGGATTATCATCAACCTCTGGTCCTTTATGTTTGGGGCTAGAGGGGGCAGGACCTTTAGAGTGTTTGCCACTTTCTTCTCCTTCGACAATAAAGGCCGTGTTTATCTCCTTAACTAGCCTGCTTGTCTGGCCATCAAGATCTTTTCCAGAAGCAATCTCGCACTAATGCTATGAATCAGCAATATGAGATTGTTGAGTGGTAGTTTTGGTCAGAGAGTGTGGAGTGTAACACCCTTCTACCCGAAAACAAAATATTTAAGTAATATCAGAGTAATCATCGAGAAGGGTATCACAGTTCATCATAATTCAAAACAAACAGTGTCCTGTCCCGTAACACGGGTTAATCAACATCAAGAATAACATATAGCATTTCACATCGGAATTTAAACTTCATATTTCAAAATCACAATTTTTACTTCATAAACATAATTTTCTCCATCCTAAATTTCAACATCATATAATGATAAAACATTTATCAAAGTAATAACATAACTGAAAACAGTTTAACAAATAAACCCCGTCCCAGTGTTACATGACACAGAGCAGGACACATAGACCAAAACCACTTCTAAGGAACACTAAAGCACGCTCCGAGACTCATGAAAAACTCCTCTTGCACTGCAAGCCTATTCTTTATCATCTGCAAGTTACCCACGAAAGAGGCAACATTTCCAAGCAGGCAGAGTGAGTAATCATAATATATCATAAACGTACAAGAATAAAGAACATAAATAAATTAGTACAACATATCATGGCATCATCAACTATAAAATTTAGCAACAACAACAACACGATCATGAAATTAAGCAACACCAACACAGTCATGAAATTCATCCAAAATATGCAATTCTAACCATCCAGATATGCAATATGCATGTGGTACCAATTTCTTCATGAGATGGATACATGACCATCAACCCTCCACAAGGGAGCACATCGTAAATCATCGAGACACTCCAATCCAAACAATGGGATTGAAGCAATTAAATAGGCCGAAGCCCCATCGTGAATGTTATGAAATGCAATGATGCGCTACATCGTAAAATTCATCAAAATAATTCGCATCATTCATTTCACAACAGCAAACCAATCATCAAATAATCATATATATATATCATCATGACATTACACTCAGAACACTGGTTCTATACCCACTCTGACACATCAAGAATTGACCCGTACCCCATATATTATGAGGCAATTACAAGGTTATTTCATAAATTCATTTATAAAAACTATTGCATTTTTCTCATTTTTATTTATCAAAATAAAGTTCAGTTTATGCTCTTTCCGACGCTTCAAATGGAATGCGAATCGAACTTACGGTTTGAAAGTTATGGATTTTTAAAGAATTAAAATTTTCCTCTCAAACAGTGTTAACCGGTTAACCCATAGCTTTAACCGGTTAACGCCTGTGAAACCTCAGAAAAAACCCAAAATTTTCAATGGTTAACCGGTTAACGCACGTTTTACAGTAGTTTTCTGCTACTCAAATGCAGACTGCTTTATAACCTCAAAACCCCCAAATTCCATTACGGGTTCCACCTCAAATCACCCAAAAATCACTCAAAAATATCAACCTAACACCAACAACATCATGATAATAATTATACAATCAATTATGTGATTCAACTCACTTTTACCACTCTAATTCATCAATATTTTTCTCATAAACTCAACCTAACTCAAAAACCCCAAAACTCATAAAACTCATACAATCTTAAACTATTCATAATCCAATTCCTAAACATTTACAATAGATTATAAAAACTCCCCATACCTTAGAGAATTTCGCCGCTTAACACTCTTCTCTGGGGTTCTCCACAACCTCCTGACTCTGAGCTTCTTCATTCTTCAGAGCACTTCACCAAACACAATAGCAAATGAGAAAACTGATCGTGTATTCCTTTTTACCAAAACATATCCGAGTTAAGCCTTTTCCTTATTTACCCTCATATATTTCACAAAAGGACCACCTTACCATTTTTCTTTAATATATTTTTAATAATAATAATAAAATAGTATAATAAAACACTATTTATCCTTATTATATAAAAATACTCTTTTTCTCCAAAATTCTCTAATTAATCCAAACTCTCCAATTTTTCTAAATTAATTAAATAAATGACTAAATAATTAAATTTAGATTTTCGGGATGTTACAACTCTCCCCTATTTAAAGAATTTTCGTCCTCGAAAATTACTTGGAGTAAACAGTGTCGGATACGATTCTTTCATCTGATCTTCCCGTTCCCAAGTCCAACTTTCTCCAGACCTCGAGGAAATGCTGATGATGTTGTAGAGAGAGATAAAGCCCACAAAGTTAATACAAACCATATATATTACAAAGAGTGAAGATACATAGTTTGATTACAATAACATTCCCATGGCGGGTCAAAATACATCAACAAAAGGAAAATACATTCAAAATGAAGTACAAACAAAATGAGTCAAACATCCAATCCAAAGTCATCTTCTCTGACTTCCTTCAGGAGGGCCTCAGTCACTGGACCAACCAGGTGCTCTGTGATAGTCCTGATGAGGAGGTTCCTTGTGGCAATGGCATTGGTCAACTTCATATGCTTATCCTGATCCTTTGACCTCTTCAACCCCGCTCGGAGCTTAAACTCAGAGATCTCCTTATGTGCTGCTATCAAAGCTGCCTGATTCTTCTTCTCAATATCCTCTAGTTGTTCTATCTTAGCTTTGGTTCTTTGATCCTCCTGTGCACGAGCTTTAGTGATCCTGATCCACCTAACCTGGCTCTCCTCTAAATAATGCTCTGCCCTAGCCTTCTGAGTCTTTACTTCCTTGCAACTATTCTTTAGTACTAACTCCCCTGCTCTAGCCTTTTTGATGTAGTCGTCTGTCTTCTCAATCATGGTTAAGTGCTCAATCCAGAGCTTCTCTATCCTCTCATTATCTAGACGACTGTCATTCCTCTCCCAGAGGGTCTTCTTCAAGGCCTCAGAAAGCTGAGTATTCCTCTCTTTCAATTTCTTAAACTCTTCCAGGTTGTACTGTTGATGGCCCAGGTGTATCCTCTAAAGTGAATGGCATCCGGGTGATCTTCCCCCTGGTACGAGACCAATCAAGATACTGTGTTGAAGCTATGTTGTTGCACTTGCCCAAAATAGCTGTCCCCTTAGTCTGGATGTTGTCCCAAGCCCAGGAAGCTTGTCTGACAATAGCTGAGTTGTGCTGGATGTCACAATAGAGGGTTTCAATCAAGTCTTGCCCTCTTGGGGGATGAACCAAAGCATACCCTAATTGTCTCTTAAAAATTAAAGGGTTGTAGCTGATATAACCTTTTACTCCAATCAAAGGCACATTAGGATACTGCCCACAACTAGTAATGATCTCTTTGCCCGTGGTGCTCTGAGTGCACCATATGATGTCTTCTGATGTCAGGGAAATCGATTTCTTAGCCCAATTCCTTGGCTGATGAGGGTTCAAGAAAGTATCTGATTTTGGCAAATGTCTTAACAATCAACAGTAATAGAGGGGTGCATAACATCTGACCAGTCCACCTCTTTGCTTCTCATTCCTCTGGTGTACTGAATAAAAGAAGTCTCCAAGCAAGGTAGGCACTGGGTTCCTCAGCAAGAACAGGTGAATAGCATTCTTGCTTATAAACTCTGGCTCGTCTGCAAACAAGATAACTCCATATATGCTGAGAGCTAGAAGTGCACAAACAACATCCCACTTCCCTGCTGCAGCATGCATGGTGGCCTGGGAGATCAAGAAATCTAGGTGAAGGCCTAGAACCCCAATCTTGTGCGTCATGCTCTGTTCAATGAAGGCATGATCAAGGTACAAGGCCTTAGCTATGTCTTCATTCTTGGGAGAAACCATCTCAGGGTTGAAAGGAATCCCTCTCCTGACAGGGACACCTAACAACATGGAAAATTCTTCTAGCAGAGGTCCCAACTGAAAATCAAGGAATGTGAATCATCTGAGAGGAGGATCATAAAACTGCAAGTAAGTATGGATCATGCTCCTCTGGGATGCATCCGGTCATCTTCTCCGGCAAGCCAAAACACCTATCTTCTTCCCTAGGCTAAATCAAACCCTCTAACTCTCCAGAAATGATCTACCAACCTCCCTCAACAAGAATCCATCATCAAAACACATTTATCACTCATCAAAAACAAGATTCAAAACAAATCGTGAAAATAAACAAAACTTTCAGAAGTTCAATACATGCTCATTTCTTAATCATTTTCAAAACAAATCATATCAGGGTGATAAGTGAAGCATGTAGATTCATTTAGAAACTTAAATAGCAAGTTCAATAAAAAAAGTTCATGAAGCTACCTGAGTTGAAACTTTGAGTTCTAGAGCTTTCTGGCCTCCCTCTTGGTTCAAAACCACCCCAATGATCTTCCTGATGATGAAGATGAGCTTAGAGCAAGCTTGTGATGGCTATTTTGAGGTGTTTGGTTCTGAATATGCAGAAATCGTATTTCTGATTGGGGGTGTTTTAGGCTATGGTGAAGGGTGGGAAATGATCCTGATATGTTTTTGAGTTGATTGGTGGAAGAAGTTTTGATTTTTAGTGGCTGAGTATTGAGAATCGAAGAGGGAAAGTTTTATGGTGATTTTGTGTAATCTGAGCTCCAAGGTGTTTCAGGCTTCAATATGTTATGAAAAGGTCTCCTTAGGGTTTGCATAAGAGGTTGTGATTGGTCAGAGAGTGTGTGGTGGCTCAGTTTGATTGGTATGGGAGGAAATGCAAAAATGTCAACTTATGTGTACTTGAGGTATGGGCTGGGACATGAGTGATTTATGTGCATGGATTGCCTCAGCATGGATCATGGATGACCCTTAAATCAATAAAATGCAGCTGTAATGCCTTGATCAAGAGTTTGCAATGTTTATGCATAAATGTCATTTTGTGAATTTTGTGACATTTGGTCATGAAAGTGTCTTGTTCAATGCTGAATCTTGGTCATGGCATGTTGCATAATGTTGTTATGGTGCATTGAGATAAGTTAGAGGTCATACAAAGCCTTAAAAATCACTCTTGCAAAAAATCCCTCTTTTGAGAATTTTGTGAAAAATGGCTTATGGAGACTTGTGATCCAAGGAAAGAATTTGGTCTTGTAATGTTGCACCATGTTTGATTGATGTTTAGAAGTCAATTAGAGGTCACTTGAATGCTTGAAACTTGATTTTTTTGCAAAGATCCTCTTTGGCATGAACTTGAAAATTATGTGATTTTTGCTGAATTTGAAAGGCCAAATCTTGAGTTCTATGATGAATCAAGACATGTTCTTGTACTTCTTGAAAAGGGAAATACCCAATCTACAACTTTCATGACCAAGAATTTTTCATTTGAAGCATTTTTGGTTAAGAAAAAGGGGGTTGAAAAACTTTCCCAAAATGGAAAGTTTGCATTTCAAGTCATTTCCATTTTTGGCAAGTTT
Organism: Lathyrus aphaca; assembly: GCA_963966055.1. NCBI lineage: Eukaryota > Viridiplantae > Streptophyta > Magnoliopsida > Fabales > Fabaceae > Lathyrus > Lathyrus aphaca. The sequence goes on along the minus strand of OZ014519.1, from coordinate 278,200,345 downwards.
GCAAATGGGTCAAAATTCTTAAATATTGTGAACTTCCAACCACTTCTAAGATCAAATAAAGATCATATAACTTCAATTTTATGAAAATACCCCTTTGGTTCCATTGTTGGGGGCCTCAGATGCCCTGATTTTGACTTAACTTGCTCAGGAAGTTACCCAGTGAACAAATGACTTCCACAATGAATTTCTTCATTAAACTTGGTTTACATGATCCTTATAACATCTTAAGAACAATAGAAACAAGAATGACACAAACATTTGGAGTTAAGGCCTCTGAAACCAAAACCCTAATTTTGGTCATCTGTGTAGTGAAAACCCTAGCTCTGCTTCCATGCCTTTGCCAGTTTTTGTGATCCCTTTACTTTCATGAACTTTAAGGAGTATAATATGATGGTAGAAAACACATGGACCCTCTTATAAAGCTTTGAGGCCTTTGGGATGGCTCAGATGGATTTTTGGATTGCTCAGACCACAAACCCTAGATGCAGATGAACTTGAACTTATGCAGTGAAGCAAATATGCAATATGAGGTGGTATGCTTATGCTTATGAAAGATCACAAGCCATGGTGTGATAAAGAGTGAGGGAAAATTTAGGGTGTTTACAATTACTTATCGGCCAAGACAATGTGAAGTTATGGAGTCTTGTCACTTAATGGAGACATAAAGTGGTGGGACACGTGGAACTTGGGATCTAACGCTTTGAGGAGGCAGTTAATGTAAAAGACGTTTCACGCATTGTTTCAAGTAAAAGTCCATGATTAAAATCCAGAAAATTTGGCTGATGGGACTTTTGGGATTTTTGCCATTATGACATGATGTCATGCACATGGGCGAAGTATCACAATCGTTTTAGAACGTGGGGTAGGTGGTTTACAACCATACTTTCATCTGACTCAAGTTGGCGTCGAAATGATGAAGATCAAAAAATTATATTTTCATCAATATGGTCGAAAAGAACATTTTTGGGGGGCAATTTTTTATCCCTAAATTTCGACGCTAGCAATTAATGAGGTTATTTTGGCTTAATAAATGAGTTATTATATTATGAGCTAAAAAGAGGCCTTCGACCTTACTTAATAAAAGATGAGAGTCAAAGGGACCCACCTGCTATTTTCATACTTAGTAAAAACACTAAGTTTGAATTATTTTCTAACTGTTGAGAGGATTCAACCAAGGGAGTTCGACAAAGATGGCAGCGATTACCAAGAGTCTTCACACGATAAAACATGGAGGGAAAGTGGGGTATCTTCAATTAAAATACAGAGACAAGTGGCGCAAGATGAACCTTCTACAACAAGTAGTGGGGCAAGTGTCACCATCTTAGGATAATTTTAGGAAGAAATCGTCCAAAACGGTTAATTTGTAATGTATATAAATAAATATGTTTAGTATGTGAATAATTTTGTGGAAATCATATGTACTAGTAACTCTGTAGACTCAAAGTATCCACGTCTAGAGAAATGATTGCAGTGAGAATGTACGTGATTGAAGCACCGTCAAATTTATCTTCATATCACTTTTATTTTTAATGTCAAATTTCCTTTCAAGTATTTTACTTTCATGTCTTTTATCTTTAAAGTCATTTACTTCCTGCAAACTTTTACATTACAGCCTTTTACATTTCAAAGTCATTTACGTTTTCAAGCAATTTACTTTTCATGCATTTTACTGCGTTTCTTTACAAATTCAAGCATCTTTACATTCATTGCCTTGTCTTTACTTTCATTTACATTTTAAGCCTTGCCTTTAAAATTCATTTACATTCCTTTCCTTGTTTTTACTTTCATCTACATTTCAAGTCTTGCCTTTAAAATATATTTACATTCTTTGTCTTTTCTTTACTTTCATTTGTATTTCAAGTCTTGTCTTTTACATTCCTTTATTTTTAAAGCTTTCAAAACGATCTTTGAGTCTTGTTTAACAATTCATACACAGTTTCCCAAAGAAATTGCGATTACGCAAATAACCTAATCTTACAACATGTTCTAGGATCAATCTGGTCAATCCTGCGAGTAACCAAGGGTATTCTAGGTATCTTTGGAGGACTAGCGCTTGTTTACTAATTTAGATGGTAAAGAAATTGGCACGCCTAGTGGGACAGTGCTAAGGAAACAGTTTTATAACAGTTTTTGTTTCAGAGGTTTCCCTTTTTTGTAACATCCTTGTGTTGTAACTTCCTCTATAGGGGCATAATGGTCGAAAGGACAGTTATTTTCGTGCAAGATATTCAATCCCCGTAACAAGTGGCTTGAATCCTCAAGTGAACAGTTTGAATGCTCGCAATATAAATGTACATGATGGATCAAGAAATGAGGTCATACTAGTCTCCAACCCTTCGACAGGGGCTTCGACAACGCCAACAGTGGTGTAAGGGCCAACCCCTTCGACAGGTCTAGGAGAAATGGTCAACAGGCCTTATTCTCAGCCAGTGTTGGAGTACATCAGGCCAATTACCTAGACTCCACCACCCAGTTCGACTATATTTAGGCCTTTTGGATCTACCCCTGCTCAGTAATATCCTAGAATCTTTGGGCCATCAACTACCACAATGGAAGGATTAAGGAATGTGCCTCCTATTTTATATGATCATTTTGTTCCTTCACCATTACAAGAGTCAAGTTCAACAATAAACATGAGAAGGAATAATCAAGTTGGTCAGTTGGGGCATTCGACGCAAAGTCAAACCTTAACAAACGAGACTACAGCCTATTTGAGACAACAGATGGATGAAAGCAACATACAAATGGTTCATAATTTATCTCAAACAATGGGAGAAGTTTTTCAACCTTTGATTTGGAATACAGACCATACAAATCAACAAATGGTAACACAAATGGCATGCATAGAAGAATTCATAGGAGTTCCAGCAATGCCTCGACGTCCAAATCAAAGAGTGATTATGGAAGATGCCACACAACCACAAGATCATGTGGATCCTCTAGGGGTCGAACCATTTGAGGCTGAACCTGTTACGAATCAAAGACAAATCCCAGAAGAGGATGAACCAAGAGTAAGAGTGATAAATAGACACCAAGACGCAAATCAAGTGGTTCACCAAGTTCAACTGAACAATTTGGCAGCAGAAAATAATTTAGCAGCCATGGTCGAACGAATAATGGTTAGAAGTGGGATAAACACAGGCTTCGCTAGGCCAAATTTCACTTCGCCAATAGTAGAGTATTTACTCTAAGCAGAAATACCTCCTAGGACGAAGGTTCCTAAGTTCACCAAGTTCTCAGGAGATACGATTGAGTCTGCAGTTGAAAATGTGACGTGTTATGTGATAGAAGCAGGAGATCTAGAAAATGAAGAAAGTCTAAGGGTTAAATATTTCCCTAATTCTCTCACCAAGAACGCTTTCACTTGGTTCACTACATTTCCACATGGTTCAATTTGTAATTGGACTCAATTAGAGTGTTTGTTTCATGAGCAGTTTTACATGGGACAGACCAAGATTAGCCTGAAAGAATTGGATAGTGTCAAGAGAAAGTTCAATGAATCTATTGATGAATACTTGAATAAATTTTGGCTACTCAAGGCTACATGCTTTACACAAGTACCTGCGTGTGAATTGATCAAAATGGCTGCTTGTGGCCTTGATTATTCCATTAGGAAGAAGTTGGATACTTAGTACCTGAGGGATATGGCCCAGTTAGTGGATAGAGTTCGACAACTTGAAAGTCTTAAGGACAAAAAAGCTAGAACGAATAAACATAAGAAGATATTCTATATGGACTATCAAGACAAGGTCGAAGAAGTCCATGATGAAAACATAGGATAACGAGATAGATCTAGCTAAACATAAGAAGAGTCCTCCTTATTCCTGCAAGCTCTTAATGGGAAAAACCCTGTCGAAACTGAAAAAGAACGACAAATATCCTAAGAAAACATATACTTTCGACGTTACTAAATGTGACGAAATTTTAGATTTACTAGTTAAGGATGGCCAAATACTTGTGCCACCAGGCGCTAAAGTTATCCCTTTAGATCAATGAAAGCAAAGAGGTTTTTGTAAATACCATAGTTACTTGGGTCATAAAACTTCTCAATATTTTCCTTTAAGGTATTTGGTGCAAAATGATATCCAGGAGGGTATGATCAAATTCAGAGATAAGCCAAAAGCACAGATGAAGATAGATATTGATCCTCTTCAACTAGCTGAGGCTAATTATACTGAACCTACAACAGTCAATCTAATTGATGTTGTTGACCAAGTTGTCGATGAAGACGATACCATTGGGACAGTTGCAGCCGTGAGGGAGCCTGTGATGGTTAGGGTCGCTGAAGACCATGCACATGATGTCACAGTAATCATGGCTGAAATGGAACTTACGAGAATGGTTTGATGTAGGAGTTGTTATTGGTTCAGTTGAAGAGACTGAAGAAGCCATTCTCCCACTGATAACAAAAGAAACTAATGAAAGTTGCAACAAAGAAGATGAGGCCACTGAGAGCCTTGACTTAGACTTCTCCAAAATGCAACTGAAGGATGAAGCCAATGTCAACATGGTTGAAATAACGCAGGACCAGGAAATCCAGACTAATGTTATCGGGCCTCGGAAGAATGACTACAAAAGGGCTTACCCTAAAGAGGGTGAAAGCATCGTTGATTTCTTGCAAAGATGTCAAAACAAGAAGCCAGAGGATATGATGTGTCCCAGATGCAGCTCTATCTTCGACAAAGAGCCTTCCAAAATCTTTCATAAAATTGATAAGGCTGGAGGAAACCAGAAGCCAAAAGTTGATCTCATACAAAGGCGTTTCGACCTAAGACGCATTGATCAGGGCGAAGGTGACCAACTCCTCAAGTTGAAACTTCCCTCATTCAAGCCAAGTGGGGAAGTCCCTGTTGATAAGTGGTATAGACAAAATGAGTCTAACATAAAGGGAGCCCAAATATGGGGAAAGATTGACATTGAAAGAGGACCTTCGTTGGGATATAGAAAAGAGCTCAGATCATCGAACAAATTTGCGTATGTATCTGAGAATTACAAGGGCAGGAACCTTATGACCAGGTCACAATGGTGCAAAGAACAACGACGAAGGAAGGCTAAGAGAGAGGCCTCCAAAACAAATGTTGTTGAATCAAGCAATAATGTGGTTGGGGAAGAAGATAACAACCTCAAGATAAAACCAACTAACAAAGTGCCTGAGGGGAACAAAGTACGTTCATCAAAGAATAAGGGAGCTGAAATCCGAGTATAGATCAAAAGCAGAACTGAAAGCCGTCAAAGAAGAAGAAATGACAGATAACTTTGAGTGTGGATGTGAAGCATCCTTCGATGTCCATTTTGAATGTAGTCTCGGTTATGCCCAGGGAGTAAGACCATATTAGTTAGGTTGATGACCTGGATGCCAGAACTGAGGCAGAAATGGCAGCACACAAACTAGTGTGCTACTATGTCATGAATAATGGGTGCGTTGAAGAGCAAAATGCCTTCTGCGAAAGCCCTTCTGAAGCCATGAGGGGGCATCTAAAGGCCTTGTATATCATCGGTAAGGTGTAAGACGTGTCAATTAACAAAATTCTGGTAGATTATGGTGCAATAGTAAACATCATGACACATTTCTTATTGCATAAGATTGGTAAGACTGACACTGACCTTAAACCACATAACTTGGTCCTGTCAAACTATGAAGGCAATACTGGACCTAATATAGGCGTCCTGCATGTGGACTTAATTGTGGGGACAATCACTAGACACACTCTCTTTATGGTGGTCAAAAGCAAGGCCAACTATAACCTCATGCTTGGGAGAGAGTGGATACATGACATTGCTTTAGTGACATCTTCAATGCATCAGAGGGTTACCATCTGGAAGCCAGATGGAATTATCGAAAACATTGAAGTTGATCAAGGATACTTTAAGGTACCAGTTAATCATGTGGAAGGTGTAGAGTTTGACAAGAACTTGTCACACATTGGCCCATGTGCACCAACAACATTCAAGTTCACAATAGATGATCACGTATACTGCAGTTTAAACCTCCATCCCATCGAAGGATTCTGTTGGGATAGAGAGGTTGTGGGGGAAGCAGGAAACCTCCCACTATATTTCCTATATGTTGAAAACTGGCCCACAAGCTAGGAAACCGAAGGCAGTAATAATGACTAACTTCGAAGCCTTAAAAAGGATTTCGGCCTATGTCACCGAAATAAGAATACAAGCGGCCTTAGAGGCTGCAGGAAGTGCGATGGCTGTTGAGGCCATTATAGAATTTGTGGAAGAAGATCATGTGAAGGATTTTGAACAAGAGCCTCTAAATAAGGCTCAAGAAGATTCACGCCAGAGGCTTGATGCAATATATGATAATGAGCCTTTGGAATTCGAAAAGGATCCTCTATCAGAGAGTACCAAAATGCTGTCTCAAGATCCCTTAGAATAAATTGACATGGGAGATGGAGAATAAAAAAGGCCTACTTACATCAGTGCCAATCTTGACCCTGAACTCAAGGTCGAAGTAGTCAGCTTGCTAAAGGAATTTCAAGATTGCTTTGCTTGGGATTACTACGAAATGCCTGGTCTAAAGAGAGAACTAGTCAAACACAAGCTGTCAATCAAACCTGGGAAGAAGCCTGTCAAGCAAAATACAAGATTCTTCGCCCCAGTAATCCTCACCAAAATTAAAGAGGAAATTGAGAGGCTGCTTTGGTGCAATTTCACACTACTAGGTACGTCGAATGGTTAGCCAACATTGTACAAGTAATTAAAAATAATGTGATTTTTGTGTGCCGGCAGGGGACTTTTTGGGATTTGTGGTCCACAAGAAAGGGATCGAAATCAACCAAAATAAGACCAAAGATATTATGGAGGCTAAAGCACCTTCGACAAAGTATGAGCTAAAATCACTCTTAGGTAAGATCAACTTCTTGAGAATATTCATATCAAACCTATGTGGAAAGACTCAAGCTTTATCACCTTTGCTACGTATGAGCAAGGAAGGCTTTAAGTGGGGGCAAGAACAACAACAAGCCTTCGACAAGATCAAGGAGTACTTGAATCACCCTCCAATTCTTTCTCCGCCTTGTAGAAAGAAAAGTATGATATTTTACATAACTGCTTCAGATATAACTTTAGGGAGCATATTATCCCAAGAAGATAATGATGGCATCGAAATATCCATTTATTACCTTAGTAGAGTTTTAAATGATTAAGAAACTAGGTATAGTATGATAGAGAAATTATGCATATGTTTGTATTACTCTTGTACTAAATTAAAACAATATATAAAGCCAATTGATGTTTATGTTTCTTTGCACTTTGATGTTATTAAACATATGTTGTCTAAACCTATTTTGCATAATCGAATTGGGAAAGGGGCACTAGCATTAACTGAATACTCTTTAACTTATAAACCTTTAAAGGCAGTTAAAGGTCAAGTGGTCGTAGACTTTATAGTTAACCACTATATAAATGAAATCCCATTGAATTATCTGGACATTGAACCATTAAAGTTATACTTCGACGGGTCTAGTCACAAAAATGGGACTGGAATTGGAGTACTTGTTATTTCTCCACATAATATTCCAACAACACTCAAGTACAAAATGGACGGCCATTGTTCTAACTATGAGGCTGAATATGAAGCTTTGATAGCTGGACTTAAGGTATTGTTGGAATTTGGGGCAACTCATGTCGAAATAATGGGAGACTCAGAGTTAGTAATAAAACAAGTTACCAAATAATACAAGTGCATAAAAGAAAACTTAATCATGTACTTTGTAATAGTAAATAAACTGTTGAAAAAATTTCAAACAACCACATTTTGACACATTCCTAGACTACAAAATCATGTCCCCAATGACTTGGCTCAAATTGCATCAGGATACAAAATTTCAAAAGAAAAGTTACAAAATGCAATTGAGGTTAGAGGAAAAGTTGTGTCAGTAGGTTTAGCCATATCATACTTAGAAGAAACTAAACTTAGGTATGTTGATGAAGAATATTTAGTGAGGCTGAAGCATATTTAGCTCTTTTAACTATCCATAGTGGGGCATGTGGAGCATACCAAGTAGGTCACAAAATGAAGTGGCTCTTGTTTCAACAAGGTGTGTATTAGCCTGCTATGATGAAAGATTACATAGAATTTTCCAAAGGATGCCAAGAATGTCAAGTACACGCTGGCATCCAACCTGTTCCTGCAAGTGAATTACACTCTATAGTGAAATCTTGGCCTTTTAGTGGATGGGCTTTGGATTTAATTTGAGAAATTCGACCAGCATCTTCAAAAAATCACAAATACATCTCGGTAGGAATCGACTATTTTTCCAAATGGGTCAAAGCTATCCCATTGCCAAATGTTGACCAAGAAGATGTAATTGAATTTATTTAGAAACATATCATATATAGATATGGAATGACAAAGATAATCACTACAGATCAAGGGTCTGTGTTTACTAGTCGAAAAATGCAAGAGTTTGCCACAAAAATTGGCTTTAAACTCTTAACATCCACACCTTATTATGCCCAGGCCAATGGTCATGTCGAAGTAGAAAACAAGCTAGTTATTAGTTTGATTAAAAAACATGTGTGTAAGAAGCCAATAAATTGGCACAAGACATTAGACCAAATTCTTTGGGCGTGTCGAACTTCACCCAGAGAAGCAACTTATACTACACCGTTTCAACTAACTCATGGCCATGATATTTTCTTGCCTCTTGAAATTTTTCTTTAATCTACAAGAATTCAAAGGCATCATGAAATCCCAGTGATACTTATTGGGTCATGATGCTAGACGAACTACTTGATTTGGATGAAGAGAGACCTCATGCCTTATAACTATTAGAAAGGAAAAAGAGGAAGGTAGATAAATCTTATTATAAAAAGGTTAAATTAAAAATCTTTTCAGTTGGTGAATTAGTGTGGAAAGTCATATTAGCTATGGATCGAAAGACCAAATCTTTAGGGAAATGGTCACCTAAATGGGAAGGCCATTTCCAAATCACCAAAGTATTCAGTAACAATGCTTATGAGATTCATGAGATTGAAGTTGACTTAAGAGTCTTTAAAGTAAATGGAAAATATTAGAAAATATATAGACCAATACTGCAATAGATTCAATAAGGAAAATAAATTTTTCATTAATTTAAAGAAAGACCACAAAAGGCCTACAAGGACAAAAACCTAGATAAATGGTTTAAGAACCAAATAATGAACATATAGTCTTCTAAATCCTCCAAAGTGATGCAGTTGTGATAATCCATCCAATCTGCATCAGCTTCTTCATCAATATCTGGAAGCAAAGTGATGCAGTTGAGATAAGTCATCCAGTCTGCGTCAGCCTCCTCATCAATATCTGGAAGTTGATTCTTGGGAGAATCCTTGTTGGGAGGAGTAGTTGCTTGTGTGAAGGAGTTCCATTAACCTTCTTTGCAGAACTCTCCATGATATTGTGATGAAGATTTTGGAGCAAATAGAAGTACTATTTATAAAGAAATAAGTTGTGTGCTTATTGTCGCTCCCCGGATTTTCATCCCGGTGCAAACGCGAAACGTCATCGATGTTGGAGGTTGAGATTGAATAGAGTCGCCAGCTAGGCATTTTTATCCTGAAGGAAAGGTAATGCTGCATAAACCTGGAATGATATGGATAAGACGGTTGCGGACCAAAGAAACTGATAAGGGGGTTGGTTACGACTTGGGAAGGTATTAGCACCCAGATCGTCCGTCGTACTCGACGAGATCCACACTTACTTGATTGTGTTTTAAAAGGGAATAGTGTATGTGCTAAACTGTGCATAAAAAGCTAGGGAGAAAAGGATGTACAGAGTGTCATTGCAAAAAAGAGAAAGTGAGTGCTCAAAATTGAGGCTAAGGGAAGAGAGAGGGGTAGACAAAGAGACTTTTATTCGATAACCGTTAAGTTATGCCTACGTATGCTCTCGTGCAATGAGGAAGTCAGAACACCGTAGTTTGACCCAAAGAGACTGATTGATTTTGCTGTGAACTGCTTGTTGTCTATGCTCAAGTGTATGACTCGTCTGGCTCGAGTGCTAACTGTCTTGCATTAGACGGGAGAAGAAAGTTCTCGTTTTTAGAGTGAATGTGATGAGAAAAGAATCCCGGAGGAGACGTTTATTGTTTGTTTTTGTGTTTTCAGTTTTTTTATTGTTTTTGGTGTTTTGCATAGGATAATGAGCTTAAGCCTTAATCAAGGGTTTGTAAACTCATTATATCACCCCTGATCAGGGATACTGTGTCTACTTAAGTATGAGATGAAAATCTCAACTTAATTACTCTAATGATGTAGGATTAAGATCATTAACCTACTTATGATTATTAAGTGTCTTTGAATTTTTGTTTTGTGTTAAGTAATGAGTTTAATCTCTAATCAGGGATAAGTGAACTCATTACACCATCCTAATAGAAGGATGATAGATGAGGACACTTAAGATGAGGAAGATACCTCAACTTAATCCATGGTTAAGGATTAAAATCATTATATAACAAGCCTTTATTAAAGTGGATTTTAATTAAAGGTGGAGTTAAGAAATGGATTTTATGTTTGTAAGACTAAACCTGAGGGGGACTTGTCCATTGAACACTAGGGTTAGTTCCTCTGAACCAACAGGCAGAGATGTAACCCTAATATAAGGCCCAAGTTACAAGTTTAAGGGTTTAACACTAAGTATTAAAGTTATACACTCCATCCTAAGATAAGGATACAGGCATAACCCTAATTCAGAGCCCCAAAACTTTAACTGTTTAGCCTTGATCATGAAATGAGAAGTAGAGACTCAAGGAGACTAAAAGGTAAAAAAACTAGGGGGGACTATATACAACCCTAAAGTTAGCATGCTTGGACATTCCTATGGTTTTTGAGGCTTAGAGAAAGATCTTCAGGAAGTCTTCAGATGGCCACCAAGAAGAAGAAGCAGATGAAAAGATAATAGGAAGAAGAATAGGTTACTTACTTCCTGAAGAAGTTAAGTAACCTAAGAGAAAGAAAAGGAGCAAGAGAGGGCATAAGTGAAATAAATTCACTTCAAAGACATGTAAATATGCAAATGAAGAGACAAGAATAGGTTTGACGAGGAGGCAAGTCCACATCCTAAACAACTTACCTGAAGCCCCTGAAATGGTTAGTTTGAATGCATAAGATGAAACAAGATGCAAAGATGCAAAGATGAAGATGCAATGATGCCAACCAGAAGTGAATACAAGATGCAAATGTGTCATGGAGAGATGCAGAGTCACATACAATGCATATGTATGAACATACAAGTGATGGATGGAAAAATAAGCGTGTTAGAAGCTTAAGATCACATGAACATACATAAGATATAATGGATGCAAAACATACCAAATGAATGCAACAATGATCAACCAACATTCACATATGTCTTAAGGTGTCTAAGATGACATACAAATGCATGAGATGTCATGAAAAGTTCATATGATGATGGTATGCAAAGATGAATGCAAATGAACATGACAAATTAGGGTTTTAAGAAAGTATGAGATGCATATGATCAAAACAGAAGCAAAACACATGATAAAAAAATGAAATTTCAACCAAGTGAACGCTAAACCCACATAAGATAACACCCGAAAGATGGAAGTCAGAAACTATTCCAAATTCAAGTTATGGTTTTTATAAAATAGGCTAGGGTTTTGGGTGCTTCTTCATGAAAAATGCCAAACAAATGGAAAATGCAATTCAAAAATGTGAGGTAAATACCCTAGATACTGCATGCCAAGTATGAAAGAATGCAAAAAAAACCATTTACAAACTCATCTTGGTTGATCGGAAATGAATTTTTGAAGTTAGGGTTAGAGAAATAGGAAATTTAGAAACCCTAATTCATGGTTAATTGTCTAAATGTGATCAAACCCTAAAAGAAATTTGTAAGATGAGTTTGTAAATTGTTCTAAATATGTGAGAATGCTACATGAATTTTTTTTTTATTTTTAAATACCTAAAAGTATTTTTAATTAATTAAAATGAATTAATTAATTAAATAATATAATTAAATGATTTAAAAAAAATTTGTAATGCAAAATTTAAAAATAAAAATGTTTTTGGGTTCTGAAAATTATTTAAAGTTAAGATGCAAAAAATTATAATTTTATAAAATGAAATGCTATTTTAAATAAATAAAGAAAATAAAATGAAATAAAAATGAATTAAAATGCAAAGTAATTAAAAGGAGTGGCTCAGATTGCGTGAGAGAGAGATCAGTGGCCAGGATTGGAAGTCTGCTTGACTTGGAGTAGGATTATCTAAAGGCATAGGTTTAAACTTAGCTTACGTGCGTGATCCAAGGGCCATGATTTAATTTGACTAATTAATTATAAATTAACTTAATTAATTAGAATTAGGGTTTAATGATCTAACCTGGACCATCTATGCATTAACCTAATAAACATCCAAGGGCTGAGATTCAAAGTGGGGACCTAAACCCTAATGACCTTCAGGTGACCGGATATGAGCTCCGGTCATCTTCTCCGGCAAGCCCCAACCCTAACTTCTTCTACAGACCACTAAACACCAAACTAACTGCTCATAAATGAACCCCAAACATCATACAATCAAAATCAATCCTCAAACAAGATTTAATACACGCATATATGATTAATCGAAGCAAAAACACTTTCATGGACAAAGTTTCAGAATAACCATACATGCTCATTTCTACAGTATTTTCAATTCCAAACACATCAGCATGATCAACAAAGCATATAGAATCATTCTATAACAAGAAAATAAGGTTCTGGAAAAATTGTTTTTGATGGATATCTGAACTGAAGTTCTTCAAACTGGGACTTCTTAGGCCTCCCTCTTGTGCAAATCAACTCCTCTGGTCCTCCTTGTGCTAATGGAATGCTAGGATGAAGTTTATTTGGGATATTTTGATGGTTGGTTTGAGAGAATCGAAGAAGGGAAGTTCTTGACAATTTTTGTGCAATTTGAGTGTTGGCTTGTTCTGAGCTCTTGTGTGTTGTGTGTTGTGATCCTTAGGCTATGCATAAAACATTAGAATGAGTCAGAAGAGTGGTTGGGCATTGTAGGAATGGTATTGCTCTATTGGCCAAAAAGTCAAAAATGGTGTACTTGAAGCATGGGCCATGGCAGAAGTGATTTGAGGTCTTGGGATGCCTCAGCTGAGTTCAAGGAGAGCCTTTGGATCGAAAATGGTGAGCTGTATGGCTTGATTCATGAGTTTGTATGGTTTTTGCATTTTGACAACTTTGACATTTCTTGAGAAGCAATTCATGAAATCCTGTGGTTCAAAGCATAATTTTGATCAAGGTATGTTGCATTATGTTTCTATGATGTTTTGCAATGTATTAGAGGTCATGAGAAGGCTTGGAAATCAAAATTGCACATTTCCCTCTTTGGCATGAACTTTAAAATTACAAGATTTTTCCCAACTTTGAATTTCCATATCTTGAGTTCTAGGATGAATCAAGAGGAGTTCTTGTACTTTTTGAAAATGGGAAGATCCAATCTACAACTTTCATGTTTGAAGAAAATCCATTTGAAGCCTTTTTGATCAAGAAAGAGGAGGTTGAAGATCTTTCCCAAAATGGAAAGTTTTCATTACAAGTCATGCACAAAAAGAGAAACTTTTGCAATGGATCATAATTCTTTGATTTTGTGAACTTCCAAGCATTACTGAGATCAAGTAAAGATCAGAGGAGCTCAAATTGATGAAGATGGCCCCTTGGTATGCTTCACATTTGATACAAATTCTCCTCATAACATATATAGACATCCACTTGATCAGATGACTTCCATAAGGAATTTTTGCTTCAAATTTGATACAAATTCTCCTCATAACATATATAGACTAATAGAATCAAGAATGGCCAAAATATTTGAGTGTAGGGGCCTCAAACCTAAAACCCTAATTTCTAGGTCATCTGTGTAGGAGCTCCTAGCCAGCCTGGACAATTGTGCAATCCTCTACGATTTTATGACTTCAAAGCAACCTTGGAGGTATAATATGATCATAGAACACTCATGGCCCCTCTTGGAATGCTTCATGGCCTCTGAGATAGCTCAAACCACTTCTAAGATTCACCTGATCACAAACCCTAGCTATGCAACTTATGCAGTGAAATAACTTTTGTAGTGAGATGTTATGCTTATGCAATGCAACATGAAGGATCATAAGCCATGGTGTGAGAAAGAGGGGAGGGAAAATTTGGGGTGTTTACACTTATTGGCCAAATAAGAGGCAAAAAAAGGGTGCGTGAATCCTTCCTTGAAAATGTCATTTCAAAAACACGTTTTGGCTGCTGTCGTGAATTTGAAAATGTGCCATGTAATAATGAGGCATAAAAAGCTGGAACACCGCCTCCAGTAATAAAGTTAAGACATTAAAACGTTTTAACCTGAGTTTATGTTAGAACTTATCTGACTTAAAGGTTGTTTTGAAGACCATGTTAACTTATTAATTATGCGAAAAGCAGAGTTATAATGCAAGTCGAAAAGTAACAAAGTGCATGAAAATTTTAAGAGGCAACCATGCCTTAATTGTCATTACATAAAGGTCACAACAGGGCCAACATAAATGGTGATAAAACAAAGAAAGCTGAAAGACTGTCGAAAGGCTAAAAAGGATGCTTTTATTGCAGTTGAAGGAGATTAAGTTGGGTGATCAACATAAGATTTTCACAAAAAGCCTTGTCAAGCTTGGATTCAACAAGTTTCTTGTCAATAGCCACATCCGCATCAATAAGGTCAAGTGTGTTCTTTAACTCAGCCTCTAGCTCAATGCTGCCAGCTTCACTCAGCTCAAGATTTGCTTGCTTAGCATCAGCAATCTTTTTCTGTAGCGCCTCAAGCTCTTGTTCCCAAACTCCAATGGTTATATTATTCGCATCAATTTGATTTTCCCTCTTGGACTTCTGGAAATGAAGCTTTTCGACTGTAGCTTCCGCCTCCTTTGCTAGCTCCCATGCACTCATGCTCTGAGGCCCAACCCTCTGAATGACATCATCAACCTTTGGGGTTAACTTAAGATCATTAGCCATCTAATTCATAAGATCACTTTGCTCCATAAGGGACACAAATATTTTAGGATCAATGACTGAGAGATTCAGCGTCTGCAGAGTGTCCTTTAGCCAGAGGTGTGTAGTGGGTTCAGCTCCCATGGTAGTACGAATGTCCCTCTTGAAAAATTTGTCTTTGATTTTCTTGATGAAAGGACCAACAAAGTCATTTAGAGCAGAAGCCCCAGGGGATAATGGAGAGTCACTTGCAGAGAAGCAAGAACTCTTGCCATGTTTTATCCTGACATACTTCCGGGGATTTGACCACTTCAGACTTCCTAGTCGATCCCCAACTACAGGAGTCGAAATTTGGAGGTTCCTTTCAGACATGGATTGTGGAGTCATTTCAGGCTCTATCTATTTGTCAGTTTCCACTTTCCCTTTGTCATCCTCCTTCTCAAGGTCAATTATGTATGGGGCTTGGACAGTAGCTAGGGGATTATCATCAACCTCAGGTCCTTTATGTTTGGGGCTAGAGGGGGCAGGACCTTTAGAGTGTTTGCCACTTTCTTCTCCTTCGACAATAAAGGCCGTGTTTATCTCCTTAACTAGCCTGCTTGTCTGGCCATCAAGATCTTTTCCAGAAGCAATCTCGCACTAACGCTATGAATCAGCAATATGAGATTGTTGAGTGGTAGTTTTGGTCAGAGAGTGTGGAGTGTAACACCCTTCTACCCTAAAACAAAATATTTAAGTAATATCAGAGTAATCATCGAGAAGGGTATCACAGTTCATCATAATTCAAAACAAACAGTGTCCTGTCCCGTAACACGGGTTAATCAACATCAAGAATAACATATAGCATTTCACATCGGAATTTAAACTTCATATTTCAAAATCACAATTTTTACTTCATAAACATAATTTTCTCCATCCTAAATTTCAACATCATATAATGAGAAAACATTTATCAAAGTAATAACATAACTGAAAACAGTTTAACAAATAAACCCCGTCCCAGTGTTACATGACACAGAGCAGGACACATAGACTAAAACCACTTCTAAGGAACACTAAAGCACGCTCCGAGACTCATGAAAAACTCCTCTTGCACTGCAAGCCTATTCTTTATCATCTGCAAGTTACCCACGAAAGAGGCAACATTTCCAAGCAGGCAGGGTGAGTAATCATAATATATCATAAACGTACAAGAATATAGAACATAAATAAATTAGTACAACATATCATGACATCATCAACTATAAAATTTAGCAACAACAACAACACGATCATGAAATTAAGCAATACCAACACAGTCATGAAATTCATCCAGAATATGCAATTCTAACCATCCTGATATGCAATATGCATGCGGTACCAATTTCTTCATGAGATGGATACATGACCATCAACCCTCCACAAGGGAGCACATCGTAAATCATCGAGACACTCCAATCCAAACAATGGGATTGAAGCAATTAAATAGGCCGAAGCCCCATCGTGAATGTTATGAAATGCAATGATGCGCTACATCGTAAAATTCATCAAAATAATTCGCATCATTCATTTCACATCAGCAAACCAATCATCAAATAATCATATATATATCATCATGACATTACACCCAGAACACCGGTTCTATAACCACTTTGACACATCAAGAATTGACCCGTACCCCATATATTATGAGGCAATTACAAGGTTATTTCATAAATTCATTTATAAAAACTATTGCATTTTTCTCATTTTTATTTATCAAAATAAAGTTCAGTTTATGCTCTTTCCAACGCTTCAAACGGAATGCGAATCGAACTTACGGTTTGAAAGTTATGGATTTTTAAAGAATTAAAATATTCCTCTCAAACAGTGTCAACCGGTTAACCCATAGCTTTAAACGGTTAACGCGTGCGAAACCTCAGAAAACACCCAAAATTTTCAATGTTTAACCGGTTAACCCATAGCGTTAACCGGTTAACGCACGTTTTACAGTAGTTTTCTGCTACTCAAATGCAGACTGCTTTATAAACTCAAAACCCCCAAATTCCATTACGGGTTCCACCTCAAATCACCCAAAAATCACTCAAAAATATCCACCAAACACCAACAACATCATGATAACAATTATACAATCAATTATGTGATTCAACTCACTTTTACCACTCTAATTCATCAATATTTTTTCTCATAAACTCAACCTAACTCAAAAACCCCAAAACTCATAAAACTCATACAATCCTAAACTATTCATAATCCAATTCCTAAACATTTACAATAGATTATAAAAACTCCCCATACCTTAGAGAATTTCGCCGCTTAACACTCTTCTCTGGGGTTCTCCACAGCCTCGTGTATTCCTTTTTACCAAAACACATCCCAGTTAAGCCTTTTCCCTATTTACCCTCATATATTTCACAAAAGGACCACCTTACCATTTTTCTTTAATATATTTTTAATAATAATAATAAAATAGTATAATAAAACACTATTTATCCTTATTATATAAAAATACTCTTTTTCTCCAAAATTCTCTAATTAATCCAAACTCTCCAATTTTTCTAAATTAATTAAATAAATGACTAAATAATTAAATTTAGATTTTCGGGATGTTACAACTCTCCCCTATTTAAAGAATTTTCGTCCTCGAAAATTACCTGGAGTAAACAGTGTCGGATACGACTCTTTCATCTGATCTTCCCGTTCCCAAGTCCAACTTTCTCCAGACCTCGAGGAAATGTTGATGATGTTGTAGAGAGAGATAAAGCCTGTCGCTCCCAACAAATGAGGCTTTAACCCAAATGAGGTACAGACGCGAACGGTCCGCGAAAGGAGGAATGAGAACACACAGGGGTGAACTCAAGAGAAAAGAAAGAGTCGCCAGCTAGGCATTTTTATCCCAAAGGAAAGGTAATGCTGCATAAACCTATAAAGATATGGACAAGACGATTGCGAACCAGAGAGACTGAGAAAGGGGGTTGGTTACAAACTGGGAAGGTGTTAGCACCCAGATTATCCGTCGTACTCGACGGGATCCACGCTTAAAAGATTTGTGTTTTAAAGGGGTAGTGTCAGTGCAATTTGTGTATAGAGAGCTGGAAAAGGACGTACAGGTGTCAGTGTAAAAGAAGTGTGAAGTGTATAAGTGAAGTGTTAGTGTAAGAAATGAATGAAGCCCAAGAATATGAGGCTAAAAGAATGATACTGGAAAAGGGGGGAATATACAGAGACTTTTGTTCGATAACTGTTAAGTTATGCCTACGTATCCTCTCGTGCAATGAGGAAGTCAGAACACCGTAGTTCGACCCAAAGAGACTGAAAGATGAATTGACTTGTGAACTGCTTACTTATCTATGCTCAAGTGTATGACCTGTCTGGCTCAGGTGCAAACTGTCTTGCATTAGACAGAAGAAGCAAGTTCTCTCTTATGAGTGAAGATGATGAGAAAAGAATCCCAAAGGAGACGATTATTGTTTGTTTTTGTATTTTCAGTCTTTTATTGCTTTTTGGAGTTTGTCATAAATTAATGAGCTTAAGCCTAAACCAATGGATTTAGTAAACTCATTACATCTTCCATCTGATTAGGGGTAATGAGAATGCCTTAAGTGTGAAGTCAGCTTCTCACACTTAACCACCATGATGTAGGATTAAGATCATTAACCTACTTGTGATTATTTAGATGTTTTTGGTGTTTTTGTTTAGTGTTAAGTAACGAGATTAAGCCATAATCAAGGATTAAACAGACTCATTACACCATCCTAATAGAAGGATAATAGATGAGAATGTTTAAGCTGAGGAAAGCTCCTCAACGTAATCCATGATTAGGGATTAACTTCATGGCAAAACAAAGCCTTTCTTAAATGGATTTTAATTAATGGTAAGGTGATGAAGTGAGTTTTAGGGTTTGTAAGACAACTTGAAGGGGACTTTTCCATTAACACTAGGGTTAGTCCTTCTTAACCGATTGAGGAAGAATTAGAACCCTAATGCAAGGCCCAAGTTACAAGCTTGATGTCTTGATGATTATTAGATGGATTGATTAAAGGATTTAAACACATTAAGGGTTTAACACTTAGGATTAAAGTTATACACTTCATCCTAATAGAAGGATACAGGCATAAGCTTAATCACAAAGCCTTAAAGCCTTTAGGGTTTAGTCCCTGATTATGAGATGAGAAGAGAGGACTCAATGAGACACAAAGGTAAAATCTAAATGGGGGACTAATCAAAACCCTAATTATTGTCATACTTGGTTGTTCCTAAGGTTTGTGAGGTTTGCAAGAAAGATCTTCAGAGAAACCACCAGGAAACAGATGAAAGGAGCAAAGAGAAGCAAAGTAACTTGCTTCATTTAAGAAGACAAGTCATTTGAAGAAAGAAAGTAAGAGATGAACAAGAATGAGCAAGCTCAATCCAAGCACAAGATAAAATGCAGCAATGATGCATAAGAGATGAAAAGAGATTGTGAGAAGTGAAGGCAAATTCTCTTCTCAAAGTAACTTACCACCTGAAAAGTTAGTGAAAGAAATGCAATGCAATGCAAAATGAGATGAAATGGCATGATGCAAACCAAAACCAGAAGCATGTGTGTGATGTTAATGATGCTAAGAGATGATGCAAACATGAGGCAAGGCCTGAGAATGATCATACAAACATATGGATGCAAGAGAAACATCCTTAGAACCATGAACATATATGAAAAGTTATGGAATGCAAATGACATACAACATGGCAAATGAAAGATGCAATGATCAAACATGATTCTAATATGTCCTAAGATGCATTATGAATCAAATGGATGCACAAAATGTCATGGTAAGTCATGGTATGCAAACAAATGGAAGATGGATGCAAATGAAAGCCCAAATTAGGGTTTATGATCAATGCACAAAACAAAAACCAAAACCAGAAGCAAACATCATGATAAAAAATTGAAAATGCATTAAAAGGAACCCTAAACCTATACAAACTCACTGCCCAAAGGAGGGGTTCTAACTCTTAACCTAGTGAGGGTTATGAATTTCTTAAGATTTGCTAGGGTTTTAAGGTACCTTATCAAGAAAAATGCCAAACAAATTGAAAATGCAAGATCAATCCATACCAATTTAGTACTATAAACTACATGCTAAACATGATGCAATGCAAGAAGAATCAAGGTCCAACTCTTAAAGGCTAGGCAGAAATGGATTTTTGAAGATTGGATCAAAATAATGCCTTGAAATGGAATTAATTCCATGGAAAATTGTCAAAAGACATCAAGATCAAAAAAGAAATTTGGTTTGAGAGTTGGACAATGTTTCTAAATGATTTTAAATGTTTCATGAATTTTTTTTGTGATTTTTAGATACCTAAAAGTATTTTTAATTAATTAATTCTCATTAACTAATTAAAAATAAACTTTTAAAAGATTTAAAAATAAATTTTAATGCAAAAAATAAAAATAAAAATGTTTTTGGTTTCTGAAAATTAATAAAAGCTTGGATAAAAATTTTCAGAATTTTTCAAAGTGTTTTGCTATTTTAAATAAATTATAGAAAACAAATGAAATAAAAAAGAAAATAAAATGAATTAATGGGAAAGTCAGCGCATCCTGGGGTCAGCATTTAAACTTGGAATGGAGGGAAAGACTGGCGCCAGATCTAAGGGCTCTCATTCAAACTGGTCAGATTAATATAAAACTCAGTTAATTAGGTTAATGACGTGGATTAGGGCTTAAGTGAATGGATCTGTACCCTCCAAACGCGCGGGAGTCAAACAAAGTCAGCCTATCCTACGTACCAAATTCAAACCTAGCCCTAAACGTATTTAAGACACTAATCACTTTCAGGTGGCCGGAGAAGACTTCCGGTCGTCTTCTCCGGCCAGACTCTCACCTGAAAGTTGCGAACTTTCTCCCCAGGTCCTTAAAACATCATCTCTCTGCCCAGAATCCAACCCCAATCATCATAGATCAAGAATCAACAACCAAAGTTCATTTATTTCTCATATTAAGGCTGAATCGAAACAAAATGCACTTAGGTCAGAAAAATTTCAGAGCACGAATACATGCTTATTTCTCAACCATTTCAAAAAGTAAACACATCAGAGTGATCAGCAGAGCATGAGGAACAATCTAAGAACTTGAAAACTCATTTCTGGAAAAAAAGTTCTTGAGGTACCTGAGCTTGAGCTTTCTCAGTTTGCAACTTTCTGGCCTCTTCTCTTTGTGCAATCCACTCCTCTTGAACTCCTGATGAAGTCCTGATGCTTGGAAGTAATTTATGTTGGTTGGTTTAGGAGATTGCAGAAGTTCTGTTCAAGGGGGGGTGGAAATCGTATCTTGGTTTCTGAGGGTTTCAGGCTATGGTGATGGATGGTTTGTGATCAGTGAAGCATGCTGAGATTATTTGTGAAGTTTGTTTATGTGTTTGAGGCTTGTGGAGGGAGTTTCGAATGAAAATGCAAATTGGAGAGATTTTGATAACTATGGCTTGTGGGCAAGATCAGAATGAGTTGTGTGTTGTGTTAGGCTGGCTTTGGTCCATGTATCAAAGGGTGATAGGTCAGAGAGTTGTTGGTGGCCTATGGTGATTGGTATGGGTCTTTGGCCAAAATGTCAACTTGATTTGTACTTGAGGTATGGGCAATGGTACAACTTGCTTTTTGGCTTGCTTTGGCTTAGCTTGAATCAAGGAATGCTATGGAAAAGGTCTAGAGGCAATGCAGCAAGTGGTTTGTAATTTGTGATAGGTTTTGCAAGTTGGCTCATGTTTGTCCCCTTTGACATTTCTTGAGTCTCAAGGCATCAAAGTGCAAAGTTCTTAGGCCCATTCTGAATTTTAGAGGTCATGTGATCATGTTGTGAAGAAATTGTACACATTTGAGGCCTTTAGAACACTTGATCATACCATTTTGCAAAATGCCTCTTTGGTAGAAAACTTCAAATTTTGTGATTTTAGCCAACTTTGACAAGCCATAACTTTTGATCCAAAATGAATTAGGTCATGTTCTTGTACTTTTTGAAAAGGGAATGATCCATTCTACAACTTTCATGACCAAAGTGTTTCCATTTGAAGCATTTTTGAATCAAAAAGCAAGGGTTGAAAAAGTTTCCCAAAATGGCAATTTTCATTATAAGTCAACTTTCCCAAAAAGTCAACTTTGCAAATGACTTGAAATTCTTCAAATTTGTGAACTTCTAACATCTTCTATGATCAAATAAAGATCATACACAATCAAAATGATGAAGAACACCCTTTGGTTGGGTCATTGGGGGCCTCAGATGCCCTGATTTTGCACTGGCTTGCTCAAAAAGTCAACTCTTGATTAGATGACTTCCCCATGGAATTTCTTCATGAAAATTGATATGCATGATCCCTATATCATATAGAGACCAATAGAAACAAGAATGACCAAAAAATTTGGAGTTATGGCCTTTGGAACCAAAACCCTAGTTCTAGGTCATCTGGGCAGTTAAACCTGGCTCTGCTTCCATGCCATTCCCAGTTCTTGTGATTCTTTGACATTCTTGACTTTGAGGGGATATGATATGATGCTTGAACATACATGGACCCCTTTGAAGTGATTGATGACCTTTGGAGAGGCTCAAGAAGCTCTTGGATTGCTCAGATCACAAACCCTAGATGCAGATGACTTTGAACCAATGCAGTGAATCAAAAATGTATTATGAGGTGCTATGATTGAGTTTATGCATATGAAGAGATCACAAGACATGGTGTGAATGGGTGAGGGCAAATTTGGGGTGTTTACAGCTTCCCCTATTCAAACATGAGTTAGCTGTACAGGATGTAAGCAACGGCTTATCAGGCAAACGAGATAACTTGTGGTTGAATACCAAAGAAAGTCTAGAATTTGCACTCACAGAATGAAGAAGAAAAGGGATATAGTTTGTAAAAGAAAATAAAGTATAATATAAAGTGCGGGCGACGGAGGACGACCGTCGAGCAGAGGACGACTGCTGGGGAACGGGCAATGACAGGGACGGCCGACATGCTGGGGAAGATGCGGGAAATAAAGCAGTGACGGGGACGACCGACATGCTAGGGATATGAGAGATCATGATGGGGACGGCCATCAAAAATAAAGCTATAAGATTCTCTGGGGATTAAAGGTAAAAATAAATGATGAGGTACGGTTATCAGGTTCATAGAGCAATACAAGCAACGATGGGGACGGCCATCGGGCTAAACTGATGAAGGACGATCATCAGGAAAAGGAAAGGGGTCCACGACAGGGACGGCCATCGGGTTAAAGAATAAATGAAATAATGATGAGGGACGGTCATCAGAGGTGAAGTACGATCACCTAGCAAGGGACGGCTGCTCTGTTGTGGGTAAGATGAGGGACGGTCATCTAAGGTGAAGGACGATCACCCGGCAGGGTACAGCTGCCGAAAGTATCGCGACACAGGACGGATGCCGGATAAAAGGTCAACGATGGGGACGGCCATCGGACGAGCATGATGAAGGACGATCATCAAGAGGTGAAGGACGATCACCTAGAAGGGGACGGCTGCTCTCAAGGTTTATCATGACATAGGACGAATGTCAGATAAAAAAAGATCAACGATGGGGACGGCCATCGGATAAAATGATGAAGGACGATCATCAAAGGGGGTGAAGGACGATCACCTAGCAGGGGACGGCTGCTAAATATCACGACATAGGACGAATGCCGGATAAAAAGGATCAGCGATGGGGACGGCCATCGGATGAGCATGATGAAGGACGATCATCAAGAGGTGAAGGACGATCACCTAGCAGGGGACGGCTGCTCTCAGGGTTTATCATGACAGACAGGAAAGAAATTTTTGCTTTGCTGGCGGCCTACTGGGGAATAGTAAACACGGACGAGTGCTTATATCCAAGAAATAAAAGGTATAAGTGTTTTGACGCTGTGTATAGATTAAGGATGCGGACGAGCATCCCTAAGACTACGATACGGACGAGTATCGGGTAGAAACAAATACTGACACGTGTTCAGAGATGATGATACGGACGAGTATCAACTGGTTAACAAGGAACACGGACGAGTGCTGAATCTGAGGGGACTCTTCTGGGGAAAAGTATACACAGACGAGTATCTAAATTCAAGAAGACATGCGTGTTTGACACGTGTATGGATTAAAGATGCAGACGAGCATCCTTAGGACTATGATACGGATGAGTATCAGGTAGAAACAAACGCTTGACGCATGTTCTGGGATGATGGTACGGACGAGTACCAACTGGTTAACAAAGAACACGGACGAGTGTCGACTCTGAGGGTATTTAAGTGGTATATATAAGATACGGACGAGTATCTGTATGAGTGAAATAAGTATGAGTGGTGTATAGATGAATGTTTAACTTGTTGGGGAGAGCGTGACACGGACGGGTGTCGGAAAAAGTGTATTATAAACAAATATCTGATATACAAAGTGTTCAGGCAACTATGCTGGGGAAAGTGACACGGACGGATGTCAAGAAAGTTGTATAAAGAGGTATCTGTGAGTGCAAAGAGGACGCTTTGGCTTTCTACTGGGGATATGACACGGACGGGTGCCACAAGGAGTATGTACTGATGTTTGTGAGCGTAAGGCAACTGCTTTAGCTTTAGCTCTTCGCTGGGGAATCTGGGGAGCATTCTGTATATTGTTGATGAGTTGTCATTATTCACAAGTGTTTGATTCAGAACATGGCTTATGATTATGCAATATGTTTGATTTTTGCCGTAATGCTCCGTATTAGACGGAATGCTACGCTTTTGTGGGGTGGATATGATGCGAATGCTATGTTTATGCAATAGATACTGATCCGGGATTTGGATCCCGTTGCTAAGGAGATCTCTGGTTGATCTGCTTGAAGTGAACATCCCAGCCGGGGTCGAGATCACTGGTAGATCTGATGAGATGTATCTGCTTGGGGGAATAGGTCACTGATAAACCCATCCTTGGTGATGAGGGACCCTGCTAGGGTAGGTAGAAGCTTTCGTCACTTTGTTGTGATTTCTTCGTGTGTTGCTTTTCCGGGTAGAGGCTGAAGCTCTATGGGGAGATGGTTCCTTGGCTTTTGTACTTGGCTTGAGGAGGAAGAATGAATGGCAACTCGGCTAGGGAGAAATAACAAGTGGCAACTCAGCTGGGGAGAAAACACTTCGGGTGCTAAGACTGAGTGAGTATTGATTTTCCAGCTTGCTGGGATGAAGTTTACATGCCCCATGTTGCGTTTTGGATACCTGCAATCCTGCAAAGACAGAAACGTACGAGTAATCCCGAGGTAAGAGTTTAGACACTCCCGGGAGTAAATATATTTCCTGCAAGCACGTATTCTTTTAGAAGAGAAGCATCTGTGTTTATGCAAGCAGTATCTTATAGACATCGGACATTTTTCAAATGAAAAATAAAATGTACGAGACGAGACATGACTGAAAATCTGATTTTATTAATTCGTATGTCCTGAATTGGCAAGATACAGTCAAAGAAACATATTCCCTAAAAAGAGGAGATTGTTTACAAATGGAGAAACAAAACGTTGGCAATGTTGATGACGCTTCCAGGAGCTTCCCTTTTGCTATGACTCGTATGACATTTGACGTTCTTCTCGTCTTGCTTTCTGAAGAAGGCTGATTCTGAAAGAGGCTTGATCCTTTCGGAGCTTAACAAGTTGTAAGTGATACAGACGAACTCAGAGTGCAGTTGTTCACTTATTCCCTTATTTTGCATGGATCGCCCTTTCGGGTTTTCAATCCATCGGGATACCCATTTTTGCCTGAGTTTTCCAATGCGGCTTTTCAACTCAGCGGGTGTACATTTTTTATTTATTTCCCTTATTTTTGCCCGAGTCTTTTATTCTGTTTTTGACTCGCCGGGATGCCCTATTTTGCCTGGACTTACATTCTGTTTTTATGTCCAGCGGGTCTTTTTATGCGAAGTATTTTTTAACTGCATCTGAATTCACAGGGGACGGGAAATCTTCACCATCCATAGTGCAGAGCATGAGTGCTCCACCGGAGAAAACTTTCTTTACTACGAATGGCCCTTCATAGTTTGGAGTCCATTTGCCCCTGTGGTCTGTATGAGGAGGGAGGATTCTCTTCAGCACAAGATCTCCCACTTGGTACTCTCGGTGCCTGACTTTCTGATCGAAGGCTTTCTTCATTCTTTTCTGATACAACTGCCCATGACAGATTGCAGCCAATCTTTTCTCTTCAATCAGACTCAGTTGTTCGTATCGGGATCGGACCCATTCTGCTTCGTTCAGCTTAACATCCATCAGTACCCGTAGGGAGGGTAATTCCACTTCAACAGGTAGGACTGCTTCCATACCATACACAAGCTGATACGGTGTTGCCCCAGTGGATGTTCTGATTGACGTGCGGTACCCATGCAAGGAAAATGGTAGCATCTCATGCGAGTCTTTGTATGTGACTACCATCTTCTGCACAATCTTCTTGATATTCTTATTAGCTGCCTCGACAGCGCCATTCATATTTAGCCTGTAAGGAGAAGAATTGTGGTGTTGGATCTTGAAGTCCCGGCATAGCTCTGCCATCATTTTATTGTTTAAGTTGGAACCATTATCAGTAATGATTCGCTCGGGCACTCCATATCGACAAATGATGTCTCTCTTCAGAAATCGGGCTACCACTTGCCTTGTAACATTTGCATAGGAAGCTGCTTCGACCCACTTAGTGAAATAGTCAATGGCAACTAAGATGAATCTGTGGCCATTCGAAGCAGTCGGCTCAATCTTGCCAATCATGTCAATGCCCCACATGGCAAAGGGCCAGGGAGAAGACATCACATTTAGAGTATTGGGAGGCACATGCACCTTATCCGCATAAATCTGGCATTTATGGCATTTTCTGGCGTAGGCACAACAGCCAGCATCCATTGTGATCCAATAATAACCTGATCTTAGCAACTTTTTAGCCATTGCATGTCCTCCAGCATGGGTACCAAAGGACCCTTCGTGCACCTCGTGCATCAACAAGTCTGCTTCTGTTCTATCAACGCACTGGAGGAGTACCATATCAAAGTTTCTCTTGTACAGGGAACCATCAGTGTTCAGGAAGAAACTACCAGCTAGCCTTCTTAAAGTCTTCTTATCATTGGAAGATGCCCCAGGTGGGTATGTTTGATCCTCCAAGAAGCACTTAATGTCATGAAACCAAGGCTTATCATCTTTGACAACGTCTGTTGCAAATACATATGCTGGTCTGT
The DNA here is from genome assembly GCA_963966055.1 of Lathyrus aphaca. Classification (NCBI taxonomy): domain Eukaryota; kingdom Viridiplantae; phylum Streptophyta; class Magnoliopsida; order Fabales; family Fabaceae; genus Lathyrus; species Lathyrus aphaca. Next base: position 278,173,207 of record OZ014519.1, on the reverse strand, counting down.
CAAGTCTGAACACTGAAATCCGAGGCACAAAGTTGGCAGCTTGAACGTTGATCATGGATGAAATGGTGGCAAGAGCATCTGCAAACTGATTCTCGTCCCGGGGAATGTGCTCAAGCTTGACCGTTGTAAAGAAAGTCAATAACCTCCTTGTATAATCCCTGTAAGGTATCAGATGATCCTGGTGGGTGTACCATTTGCCGCTGGTTTGATTAACTACTAGAGCTGAATCTCCGAATACAGTCAAAGTCTTAATCCTGAGGTCAATGGCTTCCTCAAGACCCATAACACAGGCTTCGTATTCAGCTTCGTTGTTAGTGCAGTTAAAGGTGAGCTTTGCCGAGAAAGGCATGTGAGCTCCCTTAGGTGTAATGAGTACTGCACCAACACCACGACCATTCATATTAACAGCCCCATCAAACATCATAGTCCATTCTTCTTCCAGGTCAGGCCCTTCAGTGTGAATAGGCTCTTCATGATCTTTTGCTTTTATGAACATGATGTCTTCATCAGGGAAGTCAAATCTCATCGGCTGGTAATCATCAATAGGTTGCTCAGTAAGATAATCAGACAATACACTGCCCTTGATGGCTTTCTAAGACGTGTACTGGATGTCATATTCTGTGAGGATCATCTGCCATCTTGCAACCCGTCCGGTAAGTGCTGGCTTCTCGAAAATGTACTTAACTGGGTCCATCTTGGAGATCAATAAAGTAGTGTGGGTCAACATATACTGTCTTAGTCGGCGAGCAGCCCACGCTAAAGCACAACAAGTTTTCTCGAGCAGTGAATAACGTTGTTCACAATCGGTAAACTTTTTGCTCAGGTAGTAAATTGCATACTCTTTTCGACCAGACTCGTCATGCTGGCCCAGCACACACCCCATTGACTCCTCTAACACTGTCAAGTACATTATCAGAGGTCTTCCTTCAACTGGAGGCATAAGGATTGGAGGTTCTTGCAAGTACTCCTTGATCTTGTCAAAAGCCCTCTGGCAGTCTTCGTTCCACCTGACCGTTTGTTCCTTTCTTAACAGCTTGAACAAAGGCTCACAGGTTGCAGTAAGGTGAGATATGAACCTTGAAATGTAGTTCAGTCTACCCAGGAACCCCCGAACTTCTTTTTCAGACTTCGGTGCAGGCATTTCTTGAATGGCTTTGACTTTATCAGGGTCAACTTCAATCCCTTTCTCGCTTACAATAAAGCCCAGCAGCTTACCAGATCGCACCCCGAATGTGCACTTGTTGGGGTTCAATTTCAGTTGGTACTTCCTCAAACGCTTGAATAGCTTCAATAGATTTACCAGGTGGTCTTCTTCTGTGAGGGACTTGGCAATCATGTCATCCACATAACACTCGATTTCTTTATGGATCATGTCGTGGAATAATGTTACCATAGCCCGTTGATAGGTTGCACCAGCATTCTTCAGTCCGAATGGCATCACCTTATAACAGAAAGTGCCCCAGGGTGTGACGAAAGTTGTCTTCTCCATGTCTTCAGGTCACATCTTGATCTGATTGTATCCTGAAAATCCATCCATGAAGGAGAACACCGAGAACTGAGCCGTATTATCGACCAATACATCAATGTGAGGTAAAGGGAAGTCATCTTTCGGGCTGGCTCTGTTTAGGTCCCGGTAGTCAACACACATCCTCACCTTGCCATCCTTCTTAGGAACAGGTACAATATTAGCAACCCACGGTGGATAGCTAGTCACAGCAAGGAACCCGGCGTCCCATTGCTTTTGTACCTCTTCTTTTATCTTCATCGCCATATCTGGGCGAGTGCGGCGCAACATCTGTTTAACCGGTGGGCAGTCCTCTTTCAAAGGCAGTTTGTGCATGACAATATCAGTGTCCAACCCTGGCATATCCTGATAAGACCAAGCGAAAACATCCACATACTCTCGAAGCATATCAATCAGTTTCTCCTTTACTGAGTCTTGTAGGCAGGCCCCGATCTTAACCTCTTTCAAGTCTTCTTTCGTACCAAGATTAACCGTTTCAACCTCCTCCTGATGAGGGGTGATAACCTTCTCCTCTTGACTTAACAACCTGACTAGCTTTTCCGGAAGCTCATAATCTTCTTCAACCCCTTCATCAGCTTGATTGATTGGATTGTCAAAGTCATACAAAGTCATAGCTGTGTTGTTGTCGGTGCAGTCTGAAAGGCACTCTCTGCAAGGGTTTAGATTGTTCATTTTAGTGATTGATTTTAATCTTGTTTTAGAAAAAAGTGAAATGAAGTTTATCATTTTGGAAAACATTGCCATTTTATTTTTGTACAAAAAGAAAAATGAAAGACAGTGAGCGGAAAAGAAAAAGACTCATTTGCAAAAGATGTCCGATATTCATTGATTGATCTGTTTGCACAAAATTACAAGATGGCCCGATTACAAAATGAGTCTTGTCATCTTGGGCAAGATGCAAGACTTGATGCATGCTTAAAATATACAGGAAATAATAATTACTCTGCAGGAGTAACCCTTATAATTTCCTGGGAAGACCAGTTTGAGATACGGCTCCCCGGGATCCTTGGACGTATCCAGCTCTCCAGGTTGCGCTCATCTTCCGACTCATCTTCCATGTTGTTTACTGCATCAGGGGTGAGCATCCCCCCACTGACAAAATTGGGCTTCTTAGCGGCCTCTGATTGATCTTGTTGAGTTGGTTTGTAACCCAACCCAAATCTGTCCTCTTTCTTCTCCACAGGCAACAGCTTGCCCCAGCCTTGGGCAGTCCCCTCTTCAACAACCTTCATGGCTTGCTGATAAGATGTCATGGAAGTCCCAAGTACAGCAGATGCTTCATTAATGTTCAGGGCTTCAAATCCCTGGCTCATGGTTTCATGGATCTCCCCATCCATCTCAATGTATTTGTATGTAGCCAGATGCCTAACAAAAATATCTTCTTCACCACAGATAGTGATGATCTGGCCCTCCCACTCGAATTTCAACTTCTGGTGAAGGGTAGACGTAACTGCGCCAGCGGCATGAATCCAAGGTCTACCCAACAAACAGCTGTAGGCCGGCTGAATGTCCATCACATAGAAGGTAATCTTAAAACTCTGCGGGCCAATCATCACTGGCAGATCAATCTCTCCTAGCACTGATCTCTTAGAGCCGTCGAATGCTCTTACCACCAGATTACTTGGGCGCAACGCCAAGCCATCATATTCCAGCTTCACCAGGGCTTTCTTTGGTAAAACATTGAGTGAAGACCCAGTGTCTACCAGTACATGTGATAGTACAACACCCTTACATTCAAGAGTGATGTGTAAAGCCTTGTTGTGGTTACACCCCTCAGTTGTTAGATCAGCATTAGTAAAACCCAACCCATGGCTGGTATTGACATTTGCTACCACGGTCTCCAGCTGATTAACGGTGATCTCCTCTGGCACATATGCTGCGTGCAAGACTTTTAGTAATGCATTCCGGTGAGCTTCGAAACACATCAGTAGAGATAAAATGGAGATTTTTTAGGGAGTTTGGTGAAGCTGATCCACCACTTTGTAATCACTCCTCTTGATAATTCTCATAAACTCGTCTACATCTTGTTCAAAAGATGTCTTTTGTGTTTCCTTGAGAATGGGTTCTTCAGCTATTACACTCTTTCCCTTTGCTTTGGCGGCAGCTTCTGCTTCAGCATTAGGTCTTTGTGATTGCGAGGCAAAAAGGCGTTCGCTTCTGGTGAAGCCTCCGCCTCCCCCGACATTATCAATCTGTGGAGAAGAGGTTGAAGATTCAAGAGTGATTTTCTTCCCATTGCAATACAGGTCAGAGCCATAATGCCAAGGGATGGCATTACTGCTTTCATATGGAACGGGCCCAGGTACCGTGATGGTAACCGGGCTGACTGCAGCAGAGGAGGGTGCTGGAATAGTGTGTGGATCGTAGTAGATGGTAACCGGTGACCTGGCAGGAGATGCTATTGTTTGTTGTTGAAAATTCTTGTTCGGAGGAATACTTGACGGTTCATAGTAAATAGTGACTGCTGAGATATTTGCTGGTGTTGTAGAAGAAGATTCTGAATAAAGGGGTGCTGATGTTGTAGAAGGAATGTTTGTTGATATCTGGTTTGTTGAAGTGATAGATGAAACATTTGTTGATGAATTTGAAGAATTGTTTGGAACGACTGTTGTTGCAGTTGTAGGAGACTCAGGAATTGTTGTTGGAGAGATTGCTGGATTTGAAGGTGTTGATGTTGTGATTTGAAGTAGGCCACTCTGGATAAGACCATCTATGCCGCTTCTCAAATTATCACACCCATTTACCGAAATGTTGCAATAACCGCACCCGAGCTCACACCCGGGGAATATCTGGCATTCTAGGAGTTGAGCTTTAATCTCTACCAGGGGTGTCCGGATCTGCCCCACACTGGTTATTAAAAAAGAAGGCTTATCTTCCTCAATAGCATTGATCCTTGGCCCTCCATGGTTGGGCATGGGGTTCTTGTTGACATTTGGCGGGGGTGCGAAATTGAGGGCTTTGGAATCCACTAGATCCTGTACCTTCATTTGTAAGGCTCTGCACTTCTCTGTACTGTGGCCAGGTGCATTGGAGTGGAAAGCACATCTGGCGTTGGCGTCATAATTTCTTGGTAGACTGGAAGGATCTGGTGGTGCCAATGTCCTTAACTCAACCAAGTTGAGCTTCAGGAGTTGTGGCAATAGAGTGGCATAAGGCATAGGGATTGGATCAATCACCCTATTGGCCTGAGATGGTCTCTGCTGAAAAGGTCTTTGTTGATTGTTGCTGTTGTTGTTGTTGTAGTTTCTCTGAGGCGGATATGGAACTTGTTGCTGGTAGTGGGGTTGTTGTTGCAGTTGATATGCTGGTTGCTGAGGAATTGGAGCGGGAATAATGACAGCCGCTACTGACCTATGAACATATTGAGGTCTGCCCCTGTTGGCATGAATAGCATTAGTCTCACCTGTTCTTCTAGGCCCCACAAAAGGTTTTTTGGGGTTGCTGGACGAGCTCATACCATTGTCAGAAATCTTGCCCATCTTTAATAGGCTTTCAATCCTTTCTCCAGCTATGACTACGTCAGCGAAGCTGGTGGAAGAAAAGGCAGCTAGCCTGTCAATATATGTCCCTTGAAGGGTGTTCATAAACATGTCAGCCATTTCCCTTTCCGACGTGGGTGGCTGGACAGCAGCAGCAAGCTGTCTCCACCTCTGGGCGTATTCCCGGAAGCTTTCCTTGGATGATTGAGACATTCCCATCAGGAGGGTCCTATTAGGAGCCATATCTAAGTTGTACTGGTACTGTCTGATGAAGGCCTCCGCTAGGTCCTTCCAGCATCTGATGGTCGCTCTAGTCAAATGAGAGTACCATTCCCTTGAAGCCCCTGTTAAATTGTCTTCAAAGTAAAACATCCATAGTTTCTCATCCATGGTGTATGCCTTCAGCCTCCCCAGAAAGGATTGTAAGTGGGTTCGTGGACAGGAAGTTCCGTTGTACTTCTCGAAGCACGGAGGTTTAAACTTGTGGGGAATCCTTACCCCATCCACTAATCCCATGTCCATGACATCAAAGCCCAGGGAATTTTGAGACTCTAGAGATCTCAATTTCTCAGCAATTTCATCTAGCCTTCTGTCATAGGCTTCATCCCCAGCTCCCATCACAGTGAATTGATCCTCTTAGGGGTCTTCTTGTAATACTCTGCACGCAGTATTATTCCCTTGTACATTAGCAGGGATGTTGATCTCTGGATGAAGATGGGGCCCATACACTAGTGGATTCACATGAGGCTGAACCCTCTCATTGTTGCTCGTTCCTCCAGTCCCTAGATGGGGGTCTTCTTGGGTCTGCCTTTCTACCAATGCCCTTAATCTTTCTTGGCTTTGAGCTAAACCATTCATCACTTCCATGAACTGAGTCATCTGGTTTCTCATTTCTAGCCTCTCATTGGCCATTTGAGTCCTGACTTCTATAAGGTCCTGCTGTACTTGGTCCATTTGTATACCCGGAAGGTTGTTGCGAGTGGGATATCTGTGCGGGCGATTGAGTGGGAACACCCGACGGCGAGCAATAGTTCCTGAATCACAACAGAGTTAGTTACAAACAAAACAAAAACCTACAAAATAAAACAAAGGTTGGTATGCAATGCAGTATGCTTATTTGTTTCCAAGGTATCCGACTTGGCATTTGGTTTTGACCTTTCCAGACCCCTGAGGAAGATGCTTTGATGTTGCTAGGGAGAAAGAGACTCAAATGAAACAAACTAATGAATATATTACAAAAAGTGAACCATACATAGTTTGTTTTTTTACAATACATGCCCTCTGAGGGGTCAAAAATACAACATAAAAGAAAAGTACATGAAATGAAAGCAACAACAAGCAGAAGTCAGACACCAAGACCAAAATCATCCTCCCTCACTTCCTTCAGAAGTGCTTCAGTCACGGGATCAGCTGGATGCTCTGTGAGGTTCCTGACAAGAAGATTCCTGGTGGTGATAGCAGTGGTCAACCTCTTGTGCCTGCTTTGGTCCTTTGACCTCTTCACACCAGCCCTAAGCTTCAATTCTGAGATCTCCTTCTGGGCTGCTAGTAGGGCTTCCTGTTCTTCCTTTGCTTTAGCCTCCAACTGCTCAATCCTGTCCTGAGTTCTCTTATCTTCCTGAGTGCGAGCTTCAGTGATTCTGACCCACCTAGCTTGGCTTTCTTTCAGATAGAGATCAGTCCTGGCCTTCTGGAACTGGGCCTCTTTACAGGCATTCTTCAAAATTTGTTCCCCTGCCCTTGACTTTTTGATGTAGTCCTCTGACTTCTCAATCCTGGCTAGATGCTCCACCTTAAGCTTTTCTAACCTTTCAATGTCCAGAAGACCATCACTCCTCTCCCAGAGGGTTCTCTTTAAGGCTTGAGACAGATTCTCATTCCTTTCTTTTAGCTTCTCAAACTCTTCCAGGCTGACAGTGGCTGGAGGAGGTGTTGCGGATGGTCCAGGTGCATCCTCAATGGTGAAGGGCATCCCAGAAAGCTGAGCCCTGGCATGAGACCACTCATAATACTGAGCTGAGGCCACATTGTTGCATCTCCCAAGAATGGCCATTCCTCTGGTCTGGACATTGTCCCAAGCCCAGGATGCTTGCCTGACAATAGCTCGGTTAGGCTTAATCTCACAGTAAAGGGTCTCATCTAGATCTTGCACTCTAGGAGGGTGGACCAATGCATAGCCCAATTGTCTTTTGAATAGCAAAGGGTTGTAGTTGATGCATCCCTTCACTCCTATCAGAGGTACATTGGGGAACTGCCCACAACTAGTAATGATGTCCCTGCCCTTGGTGCTCTGGGTGCACCACCTGATGTCATCTGAGGTCAAAGCAACAAGTCTCCTAGCCCAATTCTTCTGTTGGTGAGGATTCAGGAATGCATCAGTCTTGGGCAAGTGTTTGAGCAGCCAGGTACGAAATAGGGGAGCACAGCATCTCACCAACCTTCCTCTTTGCTTTTCATTCCTTTGGTGAACAGAGTAGTAGAAATCTCCCAGTAAGGTGGGAACTGGGTTCCTCAGAATGAAAAGATGAATGGCATTCTTGCTAATAAACTTAGGCTCATCTGCAAATAATATAACCCCATGTATGCTGAGGGCCAACAATGTACAGATTGCCTTCCATTCTCCTAAGGAGGCCTTCAGGATAGCCTGAGAAGTCAAGAAATCCAAATGTAGACCAGAGATTCCAGCCTTTGCTGTCATGTTCTGCTCAATCAGTGTCGGTTCCAGATACAGTGCTTTTGCCACTTATTCAATACTGGGAAAAGCCATCTCAGGGTTGAAGGGGACACCACCCTTGACAGGCACTCCAATCAGTGATGAATACTCTTCCAACAAGGGTCCCAACTGAAAATTCTGGAAGGTGAAGCATCTCAAAGGAGGATCATAGAACTGTAGACAAGTGTGAATCAAGCTCCTCTGAGAAGGGTCCAAATCCATAACCACATCAAGGATGCCTCCATAATGTTCTCTAAATAGTGGTATATGGTCTGGAGTGATAAGGGCCTGGACCTTCCTGATGCCAGCCAGCTCAGGCTCAAAGAAATGATATGAGATGTTGCTTTTCTTGGGTGCCATGTCTGCTGATGAAGAGCTGAGACAGATACTGATGATGATGACTGATACTAGAAGATGAGTGATTGAAGCAGGTAGCTGAAGCAGATACTGATGAAGATAGGTCTATGCAGATGAAGGGGTCAAAACCAAGCCAAATTTGATGTGGATACCCTGAAAAACAAATAAGCAAATGTTAAATGATGCAATGATGATGTATGCAAATGACATGCAAGGGTTTGTGATCAAGCTGGATCTGATTACTGCTTTGGTATAAGTCCATGTATGTTCAAGAAATCCAGATGGAGGCTCATAAGTCCAGTAACCAAGGTAGGGGACTCAAATAAAGAGTCATATGTCCAGGGTTCAAATCACAAGAACTGTCCCAAAATGGAGTACTCTTAATCGAAACAAAGTAACAGGGTATGCTGAGGTCAAAGGTACCTGCAAACCTGTCAACAGCCCAACCCCCTCACAGGTGATGTTCTAAAACAAGGATCCTAAGACTTGGATCAGTTATGAGAAGTGTAAACACTTCTAACCCGGAGGTGCAGTGTTCACAATAACCATAAAAGATCCTCCTCTAATTCACCTCAGTTTCTAAAGGTCATAATAAAGGTCATCCAGACTTAGCAGGCTTCCCAGATAGCCCTAGCACTACAGGAGATATGTAGCACAGAGTTCTCAAGAAGAAACCCATATCTGAACCGTGTTTCTTATTCCCGCACCAGACCGAAATGGAATGGGAAAGAACATGAACCACTCTAGCCTAGGTGTCACTCAGGTCCCAGGTATAGGACCTTAAACTCTCAATAGAACACCCACCCACCAAAGCAACAAAACCAGATCCAGCCCAAAACAGTATGACAGTATGATGTATATAAAGCTGTAAAGAAAGCAATAAATAACTGTACATAAAGCAATAAATAAAAGCAACTATACAAACACAAATAACACATAACACCCCAGTAAACACAAATCAAACAAGCGCTAGGAGGAACCCACAAAAAGAACCAGAAGCCCTGGTTACAGTATAAGAATCCCCAGCAGAGTCGCCAAGCTGTCGCTCCCAACAAATGAGGCCTTAACCCAAATGAGGTACATACGCGAACGGTCGGCGAAAGGAGGAATGAGAACACACAGGGGTGAACTCAAGAGAAAAGAAAGAGTCGCCAGCTAGGCATTTTTATCCCGAAGGAAAGGTAATGCTGCATAAACCTAGAAAGATATGGACAAGACGGTTGCGAACCAGAGAGACTGAGAAAGGGGGTTGGTTACAACCTGGGAAGGTGTTAGCACCCAGATTGTCCGTCGTACTCGACGGGATCCACGCTTAAAATATTTGTGTTTTAAAGGGGTAGTGTCAGTGCAATTTGTGTATAGAGAGCTGGAAAAGGACGTACAGGTGTCAGTGTAAAAGAAGTGTGAAGTGTATAAGTGAAGTGTCAGTGTAAGAAATGAATGAAGCCCAAAAATATGAGGCTAAAAGAATGATACTGGAAAAGGGGGGAATATACAGAGACTTTTGTTTGATAACTGTTAAGTTATGCCTATGTATCCTCTCGTGCAATGAGGAAGTCAGAACACCGTAGTTCGACCCAAAGAGACTGAAAGATGAATTGACTTGTGAACTGCTTACTTATCTATGCTCAAGTGTATGACCTGTCTGGCTCAGGTGCAAACTGTCTTGCATTAGACAGAAGAAGCAAGTTCTCGCTTATGAGTGAAGATGATGAGAAAAGAATCCCAAAGGAGACGATTATTGTTTGTTTTTGTATTTTCAGTCTTTTATTGCTTTTTGGAGTTTGTCATAAATTAATGAGCTTAAGCCTAAACCAATGGATTTAGTAAACTCATTACATCTTCCCTCTGATTAGGGGTAATGAGAATGCCTTAAGTGTGAAGTCAGCTTCTCACACTTAACCACCATGATGTAGGATTAAGATAATTAACCTACTTGTGATTATTTAGATGTTTTTGGTGTTTTTGTTTAGTGTTAAGTAATGAGATTAAGCCATAATCAAGGATTAAACAGACTCATTACACCATCCTAATAGAAGGATAATAGACGAGAATGTTTAAGCTGAGGAAAGCTCCTCAACTTAATCCATGATTAGGGATTAACTTCATGACAAAACAAAGCCTTTCTTAAATGGATTTTAATTAATGGTAAGGTGATGAAGTGAGTTTTAGGGTTTGTGAGACAACTTGAAGGGGACTTGTCCATTAACACTAGGGTTAGTCCTTCTTAACCGATTGAGGAAGAATTAGAACCCTAATGCAAGGCCCAAGTTACAAGCTTGATGTCTTGATGATTATTAGATGGATTGATTAAAGGATTTAAACACATTAAGGGTTTCACACTTAGGATTAAAGTTATACACTCCATCCTAATAGAAGGATACAGGCATAAGCTTAATCACAAAGCCTTAAAGCCTTTAGGGTTTAGTCCCTGATTATGAGATGAGAAGAGAGGACTCAATGAGACACAAATGTAAAATCTAAATGGGGGACTAATCAAAACCCTAATTATTGTCGTACTTGGTTGTTCCTAAGGTTTGTGAGGTTTGCAAGAAAGATCTTTAGAGAAACCACCAGGAAGCAGATGAAAGGAGCAAAGAGAAGCAAAGTAACTTGCTTCATTTAAGAAGACAAGTCATTTGAAGAAAGAAAGTAAGAGATGAACAAGAATGAGCATGCTCAATCCAAGCACAAGATAAAATGCAGCAATGATGCATAAGAGATGAAAAGAGATTGTGAGAAGTGAAGGCAAATTCTCTTCTCAAAGTAACTTACCACCTGAAAAGTTAGTGAAAGAAATGCAATGCAATGCAAAATGAGATGAAATGGCATGATGCAAACCAAAATCAGAAGCATGTGTGTGATGTTAATGATGCTAAGAGATTATGCAAACATGAGGCAAGGCATGAGAATGATCATACAAACATATGGATGCAAGAGAAACATCCTTAGAACCATGAACATATATGAAAAGTTATGGAATGCAAATGACATACAACAAGGCAAATGAAAGATGCAATGATCAAACATGATTCTAATATGTCCTAAGATGCATTATGAATCAAATGGATGCACAAAATTTCATGGTAAGTCATGGTATGCAAACAAATGGAAGATGGATGCAAATGAAAGCCCAAATTAGGGTTTATGATCAATGCACAAAACAAAAACCAAAACCAGAAGCAAACATCATGATAAAAAATTGAAAATGCATTCAAAGGAACCCTAAACCTATACAAACTCACTGCCCAAAGGAGGGGTTCTAACTCTTAACCTAGTGAGGGTTATGAATTTCTTAAGATATGCTAGGGTTTTAAGGTACCTTATCAAGAAAAATGCCAAACAAATTGAAAATGCAAGATCAATCCATGCCAATTTAGTACTATAAACTACATGCTAAACATGATGCAATGCAAGAAGAATCAAGGTCCAACTCTTAAAGGCTAGGCAGAAATGGATTTTTGAAGATTGGATCAAAATAATGCCTTGAAATGGAATTAATTCCATGGAAAATTGTCAAAAGACATCAAGATCAAAAAAGAAATTTGGTTTGAGAGTTGGACAATGTTTCTAAATGATTTTAAATGTTTCATGAATTTTTTTTGTGATTTTTAGATACCTAAAAGTATTTTTAATTAATTAATTCTCATTAACTAATTAAAAATAAACTTTTAAATGATTTAAAAATAAAGTTTAATGCAAAAAATAAAAATAAAAATGTTTTTGGTTTCTGAAAATTAATAAAAGCTTGGATAAAAATTTTCAGAATTTTTCAAAGTGTTTTGCTATTTTAAATAAATTATAGAAAACAAATGAAATAAAAAAGAAAATAAAATGAATTAATGGGAAAGTCAGCGCATCCTGGGGTCAGCATTTAAACTTGGAATGGAGGGAAAGACTGGCGCCAGATCTAAGGGCTCTCATTCAAACTGGTCAGATTAATATAAAACTCAGTTAATTAGGTTAATGACGTGGATTAGGGCTTAAGTGAATGGATCTGGACCCTCCAAACGCGTGGGAGTCAAACAAAGTCAGCCTATCCTACGTACCAAATTCAAACCTAGCCCTAAACGTATTTAAGACACTAATCACTTTCAGGTGGCCGGAGAAGACTTCCGGTCGTCTTCTCCGGCCAGACTCTCACCTGAAAGTTGCTAACTTTCTCCCCAGGTCCTTAAAACATCATCTCTCTGCCCAGAATCCAACCCCAATCATCATAGAGCAAGAATCAACAACCAAAGTTCATTTATTTCTCATATTAAGGCTGAATCGAAACAAAATGCACTTAGGTCAGAAAAATTTCAGAGCACGAATACATGCTTATTTCTCAACCATTTCAAATAGTAAACACATCAGAGTGATCAGCAGAGCATGAGGAACAATCTAAGAACTTGAAAACTCATTTCTGGAAAAAAAGTTCTTGAGGTACCTGAGCTTGAGCTTTCTCAGTTTGCAACTTTCAGGCCTCTTCTCTTTGTGCAATCCACTCCTCTTGAACTCCTGATGAAGTCCTGATGCTTGGAAGGAATTTATGTTGGTTGGTTTGGGAGATTGCAGATGTTCTGTTCAAGGGGGGGTGGAAATCGTATCTTGGTTTCTGAGGGTTTCAGGCTATGGTGATGGGTGGTTTGTGATCAGTGAAGCATGCTGAGATTATTTGTGAAGTTTGTTTATGTGTTTATGAATGAAAATGCAAATTGGAGAGATTTTGATAACTATGGCTTGTGGGCAAGATCAAAATGATTTGTGTGTTTTGTTAGGCTGGCTTTGGTCCATGTATCAAAGGGTGATAGGTGAGAGAGTTGTTGGTGGCCTATGGTGATTGGTATGGGTCTTTGGCCAAAATGTCAACTTGATTTGTACTTGAGGTATGGGCAATGGTAAAACTTGCTTTTTGGCTTGCTTTGGCTCAGCTTGAATCAAGGAATGCTATGGAAAAGGTCTAGAGGCAATGCAGCAAGTGGTTTGTAATTTGTGATAGGTTTTGCAAGTTGGCTCATGTTTGTCCCCTTTGACATTTCTTGAGTCTCAAGGCATCAAAGTGCAAAGTTCTTAGGCCCATTCTGAATTTTAGAGGTCATGTGATCATGTTGTGAAGAAATTGTACACATTTGAGGCCTTTAGAACACTTGATCATACCATTTTGCAAAATGCCTCTTTGGTAGAAAACTTCAAATTTTGTGATTTTAGCCAACTTTGACAAGCCATAAATTTTATCCAAAATTAATTAGGTAATGTTCTTGTACTTTTTGAAAAGGGAATGATCCATTCTACAACTTTCATGACCAAAGTTTTTCCATTTGAAGCATTTTTGAATCAAAAAGCAAGGGTTGAAAAAGTTTCCCAAAATGACAATTTTCATTATAAGTCAACTTTCCCAAAAAGTCAACTTTGCAAATGACTTGAAATTCTTCAAATTTGTGAACTTCTAACATCTTCTATGATCAAATAAAGATCATACACAATCAAAATGATGAAGAACACCCTTTGGTTGGGTCATTGGGGGCCTCAGATGCCCTGATTTTGCACTGGCTTGCTCAAAAAGTCAACTCTTGATTAGATGACTTCCCCATGGAATTTCTTCATGAAAATTGATATGCATGATCCCTATATCATATATAGACCAATAGAAACAAGAATGACCAAAAAATTTGGAGTTATGGCCTTTGAAACCAAAACCCTAGTTCTAGGTCATCTGGGCAGTTAAACCTGGCTCTGCTTCCATGCCATTCCCAGTTCTTGTGATTCTTTGACATTCTTGACTTTGAGGGGATATGATATGATGATTTAACATACATGGACCCCTTTGAAGTGATTGATGACCTTTGGAGTGGCTCAAGAAGCTCTTGGATTGCTCAGATCACAAACCCTAGATGCAGATGACTTTGAACCAATGCAGTGAATCAAAAATGTATTATGAGGTGCTATGATTGAGTTTATGCATATGAAGAGATCACAAGCCATGGTGTGAATGGGTGAGGGAAAATTTGGGGTGTTTACAAAGGCCACAAAGATAATACAAACCATATATATTACAAAGAGTGAAGATACATAGTTTGATTACAATAACATTCCCATGGCGGGTCAAAATACATCATCAAAAGGAAAATACAATCAAAATGAAGTACAAACAAAATGAGTCAAACATCCAATCCAAAGTCATCTTCTCTGACTTCCTTAAAGAGGGGCTCAGTCACTGGACCAACCGGGTGCTCTGTGATAGTCCTGATGAGGAGGTTCCTTGTGGCAATGGCATTGGTTAACTTCATATGCTTATCCCGATCCTTTGACCTCTTCAACCCCGCTTGGAGCTTAAACTCAAAGATCTCCTTATGTGCTACTATCAAAGCTGCCTGATTCTTCTTCTCACTAGCCTCTTGTTGCTCTATCTTAGCTTTGGTTCTTTGATCCTCCTGTGCACGAGCTTCAGTGATCCTGATCCACCTAGCCTGGCTCTCCTCTAAATAATGCTCTGCCCTAGCCTTCTGAGTCTTTACTTCATTGCAAGTATTCTTTAGTACTAACTCCCCTGCTCTAGCCTTTCTGATGTAGTCGTCTGTCTTCTCAATCATGGTTAAGTACTCAATCCGGAGCTTCTCTAACCTCTCATTATCTAGACGACTGTCATTCCTCTCCCAGAGGGTCTTCTTCAAGGCCTCAGAGAGCTGAGTATTCCTCTCTTTCGATTTCTTAAACTCTTCCAGGTTGTACTATTGATGGCCCAGGTGTATCCTCTAAAGTGAATGGCATCCGGGTGATCTGCCCCCTGGTACGAGACCAATCAAGATACTGTGCTGAAGTTATGTTGTTGCACTTGCCCAAAATAGATGTCCCCTTAGTCTGGATGTTGTCCCAAGCCCAGGAAGCTTGTCTGACAATAGCTGAGTTGTGCTGGATGTCACAATAGAGGGTTTCAATCAAGTCTTGCCCTCTTGGGGGATGAACCAAAGCATACCCTAATTGTCTCTTAAAAATTAAAGGGTTGTAGCTGATGCAACCTTTTACTCCAATCAAAGGCACATTAGGATACTGCCCAAAGCTAGTAATGATCTCTTTGCCCGTGGTGCTCTGAGTGCACCATCTGATGTCTTCTGATGTCATGGAAATCCATTTCTTAGCCCAATTCCTTGGCTGATGAGGGTTTAGGAAAGTATCTGATTTTGGAAAATGTCTTAACAATCAACAGTAATAGAGGGGTGCACAACATCTGACCAGTCCTCCTCTTTGCTTCTGATTCCTCTGGTGTACTGAATAAAAGAAGTCTCTAAGAAAGGTAGGCACTAGGTTCCTTAGCAAGAACATGTGAATAGCATTCTTGATTACAAACTTTGGCTCGTCTGCAAACAAGATAACTCCATATATGCTGAGAGCTAGAAGTGCACAAACAACATCCCACTTCCCTGCTGCAGAATGCAGGGTGGCCTGGGAGATCAAGAAATCTAGGTGAAGGCGTAGAACCCCAGCCTTGGTGGTCATGCTCTGATCAATGAAGGCAGGATCAAGGTACAAGGCCTTAGCTATGTCTTCCTTCTTGGGAGCAACCATCTCAGGGTTGAAAGGAATCCCTCTCCTGACAGGGACACCTAACAACATGGAAAATTCTTCTAGTAGAGGTCCCAACTGAAAATCAGGGAATGTGAATCATCTGAGAGGAGGATCATAAAACTGCAAGTAAGTATGGATCATGCTCCTCTGGGATGCATCCGGTCATCTTCTCCGGCAAGCCAAAACACCTATCTTCTTACCTAGGCTAAATCAAACCCTCTAACTCTCCAGAAATGATCTACCAACCTCCCTCAACAAGAATCCATCATCAAAACACATTTATCACTCATCAAAAACAAGATTCGAAACAAATCGTGAAAATAAACAAAACTTTCAGAAGTTCAATACATGCTCATTTCTTAATCATTTTCAAAACAAATCATATCAGGGTGATAAGTGAAGCATGTAGATTCATTTAGAAACTTAAATAGCAAGTTCAAGAAAAAAAGTTCATGAAGCTACCTGAGTTGAAACTTTGAGTTCTTGAGCTTTCTGGCCTCACTCTTGGTTCAAAACCACCCCAATGATCTTCCTGATGATGAAGATGAGCTTAGAGCAAGCTTGTGATGGCTATTTTGAGGTGTTTGGTTCTGAATATGCAGAAATCTTATTTCTGATTGGGGGTGTTTTAGGCTATGGTGAAGGGTGGGAAATGATCCTGAGATGTTTTTGAGTTGATTGGTGGAAGAAGTTTTGATTTTTAGTGGCTGAGTATTGAGAATCGAAGCGGGAAAGTTTTATGGTGATTTTGTGTAATCTGAGCTTCAAGGTGTTTCAGGCTTCAATGTGTTATGAAAAGGTCTCCTTAGGGTTTGCATAAGAGGTTGTGATTGGTCAGAGAGTGTGTGGTGGCTCAGTTTGATTGGTATGGGAGGAAATGCAAAAATGTCAACTTATGTGTACTTGAGGTATGGGCTGGGATAGAGTGATTTTTGTGCATGGATTGCCTCAGCATGGATCATGAATGACCCTTAAATCAATAAAATGCAGCTGTAATGCCTTGATCAAGAGTTTGCAATGTTTATGCATAAATGTCATTTTGTAAATTTTGTGACATTTGGTCATGAAAGTGTCTTGTTCAATGCTGAATCTTGGTCATGGCATGTTGCATAATGTTGTTATGGTGCATTGAGATAAGTTATAGGTCATACAAAGCCTTAAAAATCACTCTTGCAAAAAATCCCTCTTTTGAGAATTTTGTGAAAAATGGCTTATGGAGACTTGTGATCCAAGGAAAGAATTTGGTCTTGTAATGTTGTACCATGTTTGATTGATGTTTAGAAGTCAATTAGAGGTCACTTGAATGCTTGAAACTTGATTTTTTTGCAAAGATCCTCTTTGGCATGAACTTGAAAATTATGTGATATTTGCTGAATTTGAAAGGCCATATCTTGAGTTCTATGATGAATCAAGACATGTTCTTGTACTTCTTGAAAAGGGAAATACCCAATCTACAACTTTCATGACCAATAATTTTTCATTTGAAGCATTTTTGGTTAAGAAAAAGGGGGTTGAAAAACTTTCCCAAAATGGAAAGTTTGCATTTCAAGTCATTTTCATTTTTGGCAAGTTTGCAAATGGCTCAAAATTCTTCAATATTGTGAACTTCCAACCTCTTCTAAGATCAAATAAAGATCATATAACTTCAATTTTATGAAAATACCCCTTTGGTTCCATTGTTGGGGGCCTCAGATGCCCTGATTTTGACTTAACTTGCTCAGGAAGTTACCCAGTGAACAAATGACTTCCACAATGAATTTCTTCATCAAACTTGGTTTACATGATACTTATAACATCTTAAGAACAATAGAAACAATAATGACCCAAAAATTTGGAGTTAAGGCCTCTGAAACCAAAACCCTAATTTTGGTCATCTGTGTAGTGAAAACCCTAGCTTTGCTTCCATGCCTTTGCCAGTTTTTGTGATCCCTTTACTTTCATGAACTTTGAGGAGTATAATATGATGTTAGAAAACACATGGACCCTCTTATAAAGCTTTGAGGCCTTTGGGATGGCTCAGATGGATTCTTGGATTGCTCAGATCACAAACCCTAGATGCAGATGAACTTGAACTTATGCAGTGAAGCAAATATGCAATATGAAGTGGTATGCTTATTCTTATGAAAAATCACAAGTCATGGTGTGATAAAGAGTGAGGGAAAATTTAGGGTGTTTACAATTATTTATCGGCCAAGACAATGTGAAGTTATGGAGTCTTGTCACTTAATGGAGACATAAAGTGGTGGGACACGTGGAACTTGGGATCTGACGCGTTGAGGAGGTAGTTAATGTAAAGACGTTTCACGCATTGTTTCAAGTAAAAGTCCATGATTAAAATCCAGAAAATTCAGCTGATGGGACTTTTGGGATTTTTGCCATTATGACATGATGTCATGCACATGGGCGAAGTATCACAATCATTTTAGAACGTGGGGTAGGTGGTTTACAACCATACTTTCATCTGACTCAAGATGGCGTCGAAATGATGAAGATCAAAAAATTATATTTTCATCAATATGGTCGAAAAGAACATTTTTGGGGGGCAATTTGTTATCCCTAAATTTCGACGCTAGCAATTAATGAGGTTATTTTGGCTTAATAAATGAGTTATTATATTATGAGCTAAAAAGAGGCCTTCGACCTTACTTAATAAAAGATGAGAGTCAAAGGGACCCACCTGCTATTTTCATACTTAGTAAAAACACTAAGTTTGAATTATTTTCTAACTGTTGAGAGGATTCAACCAAGGGAGTTCGACAAAGATGGCAGCGGTTACCAAGAGTCTTCACACGATAAAACATGGAGGGAAAGTGGGGTATCTTCAATTCAAATACAGAGACAAGTGGCGCAAGATGAACCTTCTACAACAAGTAGTGGGGCAAGTGTCACCATCTTAGGATAATTTTAGGAAGAAATCGTCCAAAACGGTTAATTTGTAATGTATATAAATAAATATGTTTAGTATGTGAATAATTTTGTGGAAATCATATGTACTAGTAACTCTGTAGACTCAAAGTATCCACGTCTAGAGAAATGATTGCAGTGAGAATGTACGTGATTGAAGCACCATCAAATTTATCTTCATATCACTTTTATTTTTAATGTCAAATTTCCTTTCAAGTATTTTACTTTCATATCTTTTATCTTTAAAGTTATTTACTTTCTGCAAACTTTTACATTTCAAAGTCATTTACGTTTTCAAGCAATTTACTTTTCATGCATTTTATTGCGTTTCTTTACAAATTCAAGCATCTTTACATTCATTGCCTTGTCTTTACTTTCATTTACATTTTAAGCCTTGCCTTTAAAATTCATTTACATTCCTTGCCTTGTTCTTACTTTCATTTACATTTCAAGTCTTGCCTTTAAAATATATTTACATTCTTTGTCTTTTCTTTACTTTCATTTGTATTTCAAGTCTTGTCTTTTACATTCCTTTATTTTTAAAGCTTTCAAAACGATCTTTGAGTCTTGTTTAACAATTCATACACAGTTTCCCAAAGAAATTGCGATTACGTAAATAACCTAATCTTACAACATGTCCTAGGATCAATCTGGTCAATCCTGCGAGTAACCAAGGGTATTCTAGGTATCTTTGGAGGACTAGCGCTTGTTTACTAATTTTGATGGTAAAGAAATTGGCACGCTGTCGCTCCCGACAAATGAGGCTAAGTCAAATGAAGGTACAGACGCGAACGGTCGGCGGAAGGGACAATGAGAACACACAACAGTGAACTCACTGGAAAAGAAAAGATTCGCCAGCTAGGCATTTTTATCCCGGAGGAAAGGCAATGCTGCATAGGCCTAGAAAGATATGGATAAGACGGTCGCGAACCAGAGAGACTGAGAAAGGGGGTTGGTTACAACCTGGGAAGGTATTAGCACCCAGATTGTCCGTCGTACTCGACGGGATCCACGCTTGCAAGATTTGTGTTTTAAAGGGGTAGTGTCAGTGCAATTTGTGTATAAAAGAGCTGGAAAAGGACGTACAGGTGTCAGTGTAAAAGAAAGTGAAGTGTGATATGTATAGTGTCAGTGTAAGAACTGGAATATAATGCTCAAGATCATGAGGCTAAAAGAATAAAGCTAGAAGAGGGGGAATGTACAGAGACTTTTGTTCGATAACTGTTAAGTTATGCCTACGTATCCTCTCGTGCAATGAGGAAGTCAGAACACCGTAGTTCGACCCAAAGAGACTGAAAGGGTGAATTGACTTGTGAACTGCTTGCTTGTCTATGCTCAAGTATATGACCTGTCTGGCTCAGGTGCAAACTGTCTTGCATTAGACGGAAGAAGCGAGTTCTCGTTTGTGAATGAATGAGATGAGAAAAGAATCCCGGAGGAGACGATTATTGTTTGTTTTTGAGTTTTCAATCTTTTATTGCTTTTGAAAGTTTGTCATAAGTTAATGAGCTTAAGCCTAAACCAATGGATTAGTAAACTCATCACATCTTCCCTCTGATTAGAGGTAATGAGAATACCTTAAGTGTGAAGTCAGCTTCTCACACTTAATCACCTTTGATGTAGGATTAAGGATCATTAACCTACTTGTGATTATTTAGATGTTTTTGTTGTTTTTGTTTAGTGTTGAGTAATGAGATTAAGCCATAATCAGGGATTAAACAGACTCATTACACCATCCTAATAGAAGGATGATAGATGAGGGTGTTTAAGCTGGGGAAAACTCCTCAACTTAATCCATGATTAGGGATTAAACCCATGACAAAACAAAGCCTTTATTAAGTGGATTTTATTTAATGATATGATGATGAAGTGATTTTTAGGGTTTGTAAGACAACTTGAGGGGAACTTGTCCATTAACATCAGGGTTAGTCCTTCTTAACCATTTAAGGAAGAATTAGAACCCTAATGCAAGGCCCAAGTTACAAGTGTGATGTCTTGAAGATTATTGAGTGAATTGATTAAGAGATTTAAACACATTAAGGGTTTAACACTTAGGATTAAAGTTATACACTCCATCCTAATAGAAGGATGCAGGCATAAGCTTAATCACAAAGCCTTAAAGCCTTTAGGGTTTAGTCCCTGATTATGAGATGAGGAGAGAAGACTCAATGAGACACAAAGGTAAAAGCTAAGTGGGGGACTAATCAAAACCCTAATCATTGTCATACTTGGTTGTTCCTAAGGTTTGTGAGGTTAAACAAGAAAGATCTCCAATGGAACCACCAGGAGAGAAAGAGGGAAAAAGAAGAATGAGCAAGCTCAATCTCAAACACAAACATGAATGCAGCAAGGATGCATAAAAAGAGATGAAGAGAAGTTGTGAGAAGTGAAGGCAAATCCACTTCTCAAGATAACTTACCACCTGAAAGGTTAGAAAAGAAATGCAATGCAATGCAAAATGGGATGGAATGACATGATGCAAACCAAAACCAGAAGCTCATACATGATGTTAATGATGCTATGAGATGATGCAAACAAGAGACAACACATGGGGATGATCATACAAGCTCATGGATGCAAATGGAGCAAGTTAAAAAGCATGAACATACATGAAAAGTTATGAAGTGCATATGTCATACAACATGGCAAATGCAAGATGCAATGATCAAACATGCTTTCAATATGTCTTATGATGTTAAATGAATCACATGGAGGCATGAAATGTCATGGCAAGTCATTTTATGCAAGCAAATGCAAGATGAATGCATATGGAAGCCCAAATTAGGGTTTATGAACAAAGAAACAAACACAAACCAAAATCAGAAGCAAACAACAATATAAAAAATTGAAAATGCACTCCAAGGACCCCTAATCCTATACTAACCCAATGCCCAAAGGAGAGGTTTCAACTCTTAACCAATTTCAAGTCATGGTTTTCCTAAGTTTCCTAGGGTTTTAGGGTTCCTTAACAAGAAAATTACCAAACAAATTGAAAATGGAAGATCAAATCATGACCATTTAATCTTACAAACTACATGCTAAACACAATGCAATGCAAAAAGAATCAAGGTCCAACTCTTCCTGGATAGGCAGAAATGATTTTTGGAACTTTGGATCAAAATAATGCATCAAAATGATTTTAATTCAATGAAAAATTCTCAAAATGCATCAAGATCAAAAAATAAATTTGGTTTGAAGGTTGGACAATGTTTCTAAATGTCTTAAAACATTTCATGAATTTTTTGGTGATTTTTAAATACCTAAAAGTATTTTTAATAAATTAATTTTCATTAATCAATTAAAAATAAACTTTTAAATATTTAAAAATACTTTTTTAATGCTAAAAATGAAAATAAAAATATTTTTGAGTGTTAAAAATTAATGAGACTCTTGACAAAAAGTTTCATAATTTTTAAACAAATTTTGCTATTTTAAATAAATTGTATAAAACAAATGAGAAAAATTGAAAAGAAAATTAAATAAATGAGAAGTCAACTGAATGGAGGGCTGGGATGGATCCTGGGAGGAGGGGGATTGACTGCGCGCGCAGATCAAAGGCCCACATTCAAACTTGGTTTAAACAGGATTATGAATTAATTAATTATGGTTTAGGGTTTAATGATGAATCTCAGCCACACACACGCGCGGCAAGTCAACCTTTTCAACGCATCTAACGCTCCAGATTCAAATGCTCATTAATAACCTGATTAAACCCTAATGATTTTCAGGTGGCCGGAGAAGACCTTCGGTTGTCTTCTCCGGTGGGAACCCCACCTGAAAATCCCTAAAGACCTCAAAACACAATTAAAATGAAATCCAAGAACACTGGAATGATCCCCATAACCCACTGAATCAAAACCCCATCCCAAACACCATTTATATTCCCTCAAACTCATGAATCGAAACAAAACATTTTTTAGGTCAGGGAGTTTCAGAACACAATTAAACTCTTATTTCTTCACCATTTTTAAAACTAAAGACATCAGAACAATCAGTGAATCATGAAGAACAACTTAAGAACTTAAAAAATGATTTCTGGAAAAAAAGTTCTTGAGCTACCTGAGTTTCGAAGCTTTCACTCTTGCAACTTTCTGTCCCCTTCCTTTGATGAAAACCACTCCTTGTGACCCCCTGATGATGTTTGGATGCTTAAACGAAGTTCATGTTGGCTGGTTAAGGAGTTTGCACAGCTTCTGCTCAAGCTCAGGTGAAAATGGTGTTGGTGATTCAGGCTGTTTTAGGCAAAGGTGAAGGGTTCTTCATGACCAGGATGATGAATGGAGAAGGTTTATGAAGTTTGTTCAGGTGTTTGTGAGCTGTGGAATGAGATTCGAAAGCTTTTGCTTTGAGAGTGAAAAATGGAGAAACTCAGTTCTTGCTTGGTTCAGGCTTATGTCTTGCTGGTTTTGGCTCAGTGAAGCAAGGTGAGTTGATCAGTGGAGTTGGTTTTTGTGTTTGTGAGCTGTGTAGAGAGATTCGAAGAGAAATGCTTGAGGGAGTGAGTTTGTGAATGTGATGGTCCTGTGTGTTCCAGCCTTGCTTGATGTATGAAATGGCTAGCATTTTGCTTGCATAAAATAATCTCATTGGTCAGATGATGTGACCTGGCCTGCTGTGATAGGTAAGTTAACTTTTGCAAATTGTCAACCTTTGTGTAAGAGAGGCATGGGTTGTGTTCTAGGCTAGTACAAAGGTGTGGGCTGGTGCAGCATGGTGAGGGGAAAGGCTATGGTTGGTTCAGCAGCCAAGGCAACAAGTGGATGGAAGTGTGATGATGATTTTGCAACTTGATCACTTTTGGTTCACATGAAACTTTCTTGCTTTGCAAACCATGAACATGTGATATTTTTGGTTCAAATATGATTTTTAGAACTTGTATGATGCTTTCATATTGGTTAGACATGAATTAGAAGTCACAAATGCCTTGGTACAAAGTTTTTGCAAGTTTCTCATTTGAGGCATATCTTGAAAATTAGTGATTTTTGCCAACTTTGACACACCATAACTTTTGATCCAAAATGAATTAGATCATGTTATTGTACTTTTTGAAAAGGGAAAGATCTAATCTACAACTTTCATGACCAAAGTTTTTTCATTTGAAGCATTTCTGGATCAAAAAGCAAGGGTTGAAAAAGTGGCATAAAATGACATTTCATGAAAAGTCAAACATGCCCTAAAAAGTCAACTTTGCAAAAACTTGTAATTCTTTAATTTTGTGAACTTCAACCTTCTTCCATGATCAAATAAAGATCAAATACACTTAAAATGATGAGGATCACCCCTTGGTTGGGTCATCGGGGGCCTCAGATGCCCTGATTTTGCACTGACTTGTCTGAAAAGTCAACTCTTGATCAGATGACTTCCCCATGGAATTTCTTCATGAAAATTGATATGCATACTCCCTATACCATATAGAGACCAATAGAAACAAGAATGGACAAAAAAATTGGAGTTATGGCCTTTGAAACCAAAACCCTAATTTTAGGTCATCTGTGCAGTTAAACCTGGCTCTGCCTTCATACCAATCCCAGTTCTTGTGATTCTTTGGCATTTTTGACTTTGATAGGGTGTAATATGATATAAGAACACAAATGGATCCCTTTGAAGTGATTGATGACCTCTGGAGTGGCTCAAGAAGCTCTTGGATTGCTCAGATCACAAACCCTAGGTGCAAATGACTTTGAATCTATGCAGTGAATCAAAAATGGGATATGAGATGCTATGATTGTGCTTATGGATATGAAATGATCACAAGCCATGATGTGAATGGGTGAGGGAAAATTTGGGGTGTTTACACACGCCTAGTGGGACAGAGCTAAGGAAACAGTTTTATAGCAGTTTTTGTTTCAGAGGTTTCCCTTTTTTGTAACTTCCTTGTGTTGTAACTTCCTCTATAGGGGCATAATGGTCGAAAGGACGGTTATTTTCTTGCAAGATATTCAATCCCCGTAACAAGTGGCTTGAATCCTCAAGTGAACAGTTCGAATTCTCGCAATATAAATGTACATGATGGATCAAGAAATGAGGTCATACTAGTCTCCAACCCTTCGACAGGGGCGTCGACAACGCCAACAGTGGTGTAAGGGCCAACCCCTTCGACAGGTCTAGGAGAAATGGTCAACAGGCCTTATTCTCAGCCAGTGTTGGAGTACATCAGGCCAATTACCTAGACTCCACAACCCAGTTCGACTATATTTAGGCCTTTTGGATCTAATCCTGCTTAGTAATACCCTAGAATATTTGGGCCATCAACTACCACAATGGAAGGAGTAAGGAATGCGCCTCCTATTTTATATGATCATTTTGTTCCTTCACCATTACAAGAGTCTAGTTCAACAATAAACATGAGAAGGAATAATCAAGTTGGTCAGTTGGGGCATTCGACGCAAAGTCAAACCTTAACAAACGAGACTACAGCCTATTTGAGGCAACAGATGGATGAAAGCAACATACAAATGGTTCATAATTTATCTCAAACCATGGGAGAAGTTTTTCAACCTTTGATTTGGAATACAGACCAGACAAATCAACAAATGGTAACCCAAATGGCATGCATAGAAGAATTCATAGGAGTTCCAGCAATGCCTCGACGTCCAAATCAAAGAGTGATTGTGGAAGATGCCACACAACCACAAGATCATGTGGATCCTCTAGGGGTCGAACCATTTGAGGCTGAACCTATTACGAATCAAAGACAGATCCCAGAAGAGGATGAACCAAGAGTAAGAGTGATAAATAGATACTAAGACGCAAATCAAGTGGTTCACCAAGTTCAATTGAACAATTTGGCAGCAGAAAATAATTTAGCAGCCATGGTCGAACGAATAATGGTTAGAAGTGGGATAAACACAGGCTTCGCTAGGCCAAATTTCACTTCGCCAATAGCAGAGTATTTACTCTAAGCAGAAATACCTCCTAGGACGAAGGTTCCTAAGTTCACCAAGTTCTCAGGAGATACGATTGAGTCTGCAGTTGAAAATGTGACGCGTTATGTGATAGAAGCAGGAGATCTAGAAAATGACGAAAGTCTAAGGGTTAAATATTTCCCTAGTTCTCTCACCAAGAACGCTTTCACTTGGTTCACTACATTTCCACATGGTTCAATTTGTAATTGGACTCAATTAGAGTGTTTGTTTCATGAGCAGTTTTACATGGGACAAACCAAGATTAGCCTGAAAGAATTGGATAGTGTCAAGAGAAAGTTCAATGAATCTATTGATAATTACTTGAAAAAATTTTGGCTACTCAAGGCTACATGCTTTACACAAGTACCTGTGTGTGAATTGATCAAAATGGCTGCTTGTGGCCTTGATTATTCTATTAGGAAGAAGTTGGATACTTAGTACCTGAGGGATATGAGCCAGTTAGTGGATAGAGTTCGACAACTTGAAAGTCTTAAGGAAGAAAAAGCTAGAACGAATAAACATAGGAAGATATTCTATATGGACTATCAAGACGAGGTCGAAGAAGTCCATGATGAAAACATAGGATAATGAGATAGATCTAGCTAAACTTAAGAAGGGTCCTCCTTATTCCTGCAAGCTCTTAATGGGAAAAACCCTGTTGAAACTGAAAAAGAACGACAGATATCCTAAGAAAACATATACTTTCGACGTTACTAAATGTGACGAAATTTTAGATTTACTAGTTAAGGGGTGCCAAATACTTGTGCCACCAGGCGCTAAAGTTCTCCCTTTAGATCAATGAAAGAAAAGAGGTTTTTGTAAATACCATAGGTACTTGGGTCATAAAACTTCTCAATATTCTCCTTTAAGGTATTTGGTGCAAAATGATATCCAGGAGGGTATGATCAAATTCAGAGATAAGCCAAAAGCACAGATGAAGATACATATTGATCCTCTTCAACTAGCTGAGGCTAATTATACTGAACCTACAACAGTCAATCTAATTGATGTTGTTGACCAAGTTGTCGATGAAGACGATACCATTGGGACAATTGCAGCCGTGAGGGAGCCTGTGATGGTTAGGGTCGCTGAAGACCATGCACATGATGTCACAGTAATCATGGCTGAAATGGAACTTACGAGAAGACAATTAGAGCACCGGATATGTATGGCTGCTGAAGGATTCTTCAATACATCACCAGATGTAGAAAGGTTTGATGTAAGAGTTGTTATTGGTTCAGTTGAAGAGACTGAAGAAGCAATTCTACCACTGATAACAAAAGAAACTAATGAAAGTTGCAACAAAGAAGATGAGGCCACTGAGAGCCTTGACTTAGACTTCTCCAAAATGCAACTGAAGGATGAAGCCAATGTCAACATGGTTGAGATAACGCAGGACCAGGAAATCCAGACTAATGTTATCGGGCCTCGGAAGAATGACTACAAAAGGGCTTACCCTAAAGAGGGTGAAAGTATCGTTGATTTCTTGCAAAGATGTCAAAACAAGAAGCCAGATGATATGATGTGTCCCAGATGCAGCTCTATCTTCGACAAAGAGCCTTCCAAAATCTTTCATAAAATTGATAAGGCTGGAGGAAACCAGAAGCCAAAAGTTGATCTCATACAAAGGCGTTTCGACCTAAGACGCATTGATCAGGGCGAAGGTGATCAACTCCTCAAGTTGAAACTTCCCTCATTCAAGCCAAGTGGGGAAGTCCCTGTTGATAAGTCGTATAGACAAAATGAGTCTAACATAAAGGGAGCCCAAATATGGGGAAAGATTGACATTGAAAGAGGACCTTCGTTGGGATATAGAAAAGAGCTCAGATCATCGAACAAATTTGCATATGTATCTGAGAATTACAAGGGCAGGAACCTTATGACCAGGTCACAATGGTGCAAAGAACAACGACGAAGGAAGGCTAAGAGAGGGGCCTCCAAAACAAATGTTGCTGAATCAAGCATTAATGTGGCTGGGGAAGAGGGTAACAACCTCAAGATAAAACCAACTAACAAAGTGCCTGAGGGGAACAAAGTACGTTCATCAAAGAATAAGGGAGCTGAAATCAGAGTATAGATCAAAGCAGAACTGAAAGCCGTCAAAGAAGAAGAAATGACAGATAACTTTGAGTGTGGATGTGAAGCATCCTTCGATGTCCATTTTGAATGTAGTCTCGGTTATGCCCAGGGAGTACGACCATATTAGTGAGGTTGATGACCTGGATGCCAGAACTGAGGCAGAAATGGCAGCACACAAACCAGTGTGCTACTATGTCATGAATAATGGGTGCGTTGAAGAGCAAAATGCCTTCTGCGAAAGCCCTTCGGAAGCCATGAGGGGGCATCTAAAGCCCTTGTATATCATCGGTAAGGTGTAAGACGTGTCAATTAACAAAATTATGGTAGATTATGGTGCCATAGTAAACATCATGACACATTTCTTATTGCATAAGATTGGTAAGACTGACACTGACCTTAAACCACATAACTTGGTCCTGTCAAACTATGAAGGCAATACTGGACCTAATATAGGCGTCCTGCATGTGGACTTAATTGTAGGGACAATCACTAGACACACTCTCTTTATGGTGGTCAAAAGCAAGGCCAACTATAACCCCCTGCTTGGGAGAGAGTGGATACATGACATTGCTTTAGTGACATCTTCAATGAATCAGAGGGTTACCATCTGGAAGCCAGATGGAATTATCGAAAACATTGAAGTTGATCAAGGATACTTTAAGGTACCAGTTAATCATGTGGAAGGTGTAGAGTTCGACAAGAACTTGTCACACATTGGCCCATGTGCACCAACAGCATTCGAGTTCATAATAGATGATCACATATACTGCAGTTTAAACCTCCATCCCATCGAAGGATTCTGTTGGGATAGAGAGGTTGTGGGGGAAGCAGGAAAACTCCCACTATATTTCCTATATGTTGAAAACCATCCCACAAGCTAGGAAACCGAAGGCAGTAATAATGACTAACTTCGAAGCCTTAAAAAGGATTTTGGCCTATGTCGCCAAAATAAGAATACAAGCGGCCTTAGAGGCTGCAGGAAGTGCGATGGCTGTTGAGGCCATTATAGAATTTGTGGAAGAAGATCCTGTGAAGGATTCTGAACAAGAGCCTCTAAATAAGGCTCAAGAAGATTCACGCCAGAGGCTTGATGCAATATATGATAATGAGCCTTTGGAATTCGAAAAGGATCCTCTATCAGAGAGTACCAAAATGTTGTCTCAAGATCCCTTAGAATAAATTGACATGGGAGATGGAGAATAAAAAAGGCCTACTTACATCAGTGCCAATCTTGACCCTGAACTCAAGGTCGAAGTAGTCAGCTTGCTAAAGGAATTTCAAGATTTCTTTGCTTGGGATTACTACGAAGGCAGTAATAATGACTAACTTCGAAGCCTTAAAAAGGATTTTGGCCTATGTAGCCAAAATAAGAATACAAGCGGCCTTAGAGGCTGCAGGAAGTGCGATGGCTGTTGAGGCCATTATAGAATTTGTGGAAGAAGATCCTGTGAAGGATTCTGAACAAGAGCCTCTAAATAAGGCTCAAGAAGATTCACGCCAGAGGCTTGATGCAATATATGATAATGAGCCTTTGGAATTCGAAAAGGATCCTCTATCAGAGAGTACCAAAATGCTGTCTCAAGATCCCTTAGAATAAATTGACATGGGAGATGGAGAATAAAAAAGGCCTACTTACATCAGTGCCAATCTTGACCCTGAACTCAAGGTCGAAGTAGTCAGCTTGCTAAAGGAATTTCAAGATTTCTTTGCTTGGGATTACTACGAAATGCCTGGTCTAAAGAGAGAACTGGTCAAACATAAGCTGCCAATTAAACCTCGGAGGAAGCCTGTCAAGAAAAATACAAGATTCTTCGCCCCAGTAATCCTCACCAAAATTAAAGAGGAAATTGAGAGGCTGCTTTGGTGCAAGTTTATTCACACTACTAGGTACGTCGAATGGTTAGCCAACATTGTACAAGTAATTAAAAATAATGTGCTTTTTGTGTGCCTCCAGGGGACTTTTTGGGATTTGTGGTCCACAAGAAAGGGATCGAAATCAACCAAAATAATACCAAAGATATTATGGAGGCTAAAGCACCTTCGACAAAGTATGAGCTACAATAAATCTTAGGTAAGATCAACTTCTTGAGAATATTCATATCAAACCTAAGTGGAAAGACTCAAGCTTTCTCACCTTTGCTACGTATGAGAAAGGAAGGCTTTAAGTGGGGGCAAGAACAACAACAAGCCTTCGACAAGATCAAGGACTACTTGAATCACCCTCCAATTCTTTCTCTGCCTTGTAGAAAGAAAAGTATGAGATTTTACATAACTGCTTCAGATATAACTTTAGGGAGCATATTATCCCAAGAAGATAATGATGGCATCGAAATATCCATTTATTACCTTAGTAGAGTTTTAAATGATTAAGAAACTAGGTATAGTATGATAGAGAAATTATGCATATGTTTGTATTACTCTTGTACTAAATTAAAACAATATATAAAGCCAGTTGATGTTTATGTTTCTTCGCACTTTGATGTTATTAAACATATGTTGTCTAAACCTATTTTGCATAGTCTAATTGGGAAAGGGGCACTGGCATTAATTGAATACTCTTTAACTTATAAACCTTTAAAGGCAGTTAAAGGTCAAGTGGTCGTACACTTTATAGTTGACCACTATATAAATGAAATCCCATTGAATTATCTGGACATTGAACCATTAAAGTTATACTTCGACGGGTCTAGTCATAAAAATGGGACTGGAATTGGAGTACTTGTTATTTCTCCACATAATATTCCAACAACACTCAAGTACAAAATTAACGGCCATTGTTCTAACTATGAGGCTGAATATGAAGCTTTGATAGCTGGACTTGAGGTATTGTTGGAATTTGGGGCAACTCATGTCGAAATAATGGGAGACTCAGAGTTAGTAATAAAACAAGTTACAAAATAATACAAGTGCATAAAAGAAAACTTAATCATGTACTTTGTAATAGTAAATAAACTGTTGAAAAAATTTCAAACAACCACATTTCGACACATTCCTAGACTACAAAATCATTTCCCCAATGACTTAGCTCAAATTGCATCAGGATACAAAATTTCAAAAGAA
This sequence comes from Lathyrus aphaca, assembly GCA_963966055.1. Taxonomy (NCBI): domain Eukaryota; kingdom Viridiplantae; phylum Streptophyta; class Magnoliopsida; order Fabales; family Fabaceae; genus Lathyrus; species Lathyrus aphaca. Next base: position 278,142,640 of record OZ014519.1, on the reverse strand, counting down.
AAGTTACAGAATGCAATTGAGGTTAGAGGAAAAGTTGTGTCAGTAGGTTTAGCCCCATCATACTTAGAAGAAACTAAACTTGGGTATGTAGATGAAGAATATTTAGTGAGGCTGAAGCATATTTAGCTCTTTTAACTATCCATAGTGGGGAATGTGGAGCATACCAAGTAGGTCACAAAATGAAGTGGCTCTTGTTTCAACAAGGTGTGTATTAGCCTGCTATGATGAAAGATTACATAAAATTTTCCAAAGGATGCCAAGAATGTCAAGTACACGCTGGCATCCAACATGTTCCTGCAAGTGAATTACACTCTATAGTGAAATCTTGGCCTTTTATTGGATGGGCTTTGGATTTAATTTGAGAAATTCGACCAACATCTTCAAAAAATCACAAATACATCTCGGTAGGAATCGACTATTTTTCCAAATGGGTCAAAGCTATCCCATTGCCAAATGTTGACCAAGAAGATGTAATTGAATTTATTTAGAAACATATCATATATAGATATGGAATGACAAAGATAATCACTACAGATCAAGGGTATGTGTTTACTAGTCGAAAAATGCAAGAGTTTGCCACAAAAATTGGCTTTAAACTCTTAACATCCACACCTTATTACGCCCAGGCCAATGGCCATGTCGAAGTAGAAAACAAGCTAGTTATTAGTTTGATTAAAAAACATGTGTGTAAGAAGCCAATAAATTGGCACAAGACATTAGACCAAATTCTTTGGGCGTGTCGAACTTCACCCAGAGAAGCAACTTATACTACACCGTTTCAACTAAATCATGGCCATGATATTTTCTTGCCTCTTGAAATTTATCTTCAATCTACAAGAATTCAAAGGCATCATGAAATCCCGGTGATACTTATTGGGTCATGATGCTAGACGAACTACTTGATTTGGATGAAGAGAGACTTCATGCCTTATAACTATTAGAAAGGCAAAAGAGGAAGGTAGATAAATCTTATTATAAAAAGGTTAAATTAAAAATCTTTTCAGTTGGTGAATTAGTGTGGAAAGTCATATTAGCTATGGATCGAAAGACCAAATCATTAGGGAAATGGTCACCTAAATGGGAAGGCCATTTCCAAATCACCAAAGTATTCAGTAACAATGCTTATGAGATTCATGAGATTGAAGTTGACTTAAGAGTCTTTAAAGTAAATGGAAAATATTAGAAAATATATAGACCAATACTGCAATAGATTCGATAAGGAAAATAAATTTTTCATTAATTTAAAGAAAGACTACAAAAGGCCTACAAGGACAAAAACCTAGATAAATGGTTTAAGAACCAAACAATGAACATATAGTCTTCTAAATCCTCCAAAGTGATGCAGTTGTGATAATCCATCCAATCTGCATCAGCTTCTTCATCAATATCTGGAAGCAAAGTGATGCAGTCGAGATAAGTCATCCAGTCTGCGTCAGCCTCCTCATCAATATCTGGAAGTTGATTCTTGGGAGAATCCTTGTTGGGAGGAGTAGTTGCTTGTGTGAAGGAGTTCCATTAACCTTCTTTGCAGAACTCTCCATGATATTGTGATGAAGATTGTGGAGCAAATAGAAGTACTATTTATAAAGAAATAAGTTGTGTGCTTATTGTCTCTCCCCGAATTTTCATCCCGGTGCAAACGCGAAACGTCATCGATGTTGGAGGTTGAGGTTGAATAGAGTCGCCAGCTAGGCATTTTTATCCTGAAGGAAAGGTAATGCTGCATAAACCTGAAATGATATGGATAAGACGGTTGCGGACCAAAGAAACTGATAAGGGGGTTGGTTACGACTTGGGAAGGTATTAGCACCCAGATCGTCCGCCGTACTCGACGAGATCCACGCTTACTTGATTGTGTTTTAAAAGGGGATAGTGTCTGTGCTAAACTGTGCATAAAAAAATAGGGAGAAAAGGATGTACAGAGTGTCATTGCAAAAAAGAGAAAGTGAGTGCTCAAAACTGAGGCTAAGGGAAGAGAGAGGGGTAGACAAAGAGACTTTTGTTCGATAACCGTTAAGTTATGCCTACGTATGCTCTCGTGCAATGAGGAAGTCAGAACACCGTAGTTTGACCCAAAGAGACTGATTGATTTTGCTGTGAACTGCTTGCTTGTCTATGCTCAAGTGTATGACTCGTCTGGCTCGAGTGCTAACTGTTTTGCATTAGACGGGAGAAGAAAGTTCTCGTTTTTAGAGTGAATGTGATGAGAAAAGAATCCCGAAGGAGACGTTTATTATTTGTTTTTGTGTTTTCAGTTTTTTGTTATTTTTGGTGTTTTTCATAGGATAATGAGCTTAAGCCTTAATCAAGGGTTTGTAAACTCATTATATCACCCCTGATCAGGGATAATGTGTCTACTTAAGTATGAGATGAAAATCTCAACTTAATTACTCTAATGATGTAGGATTAAGATCATTAACCTACTTATGATTATTAAGTGTCTTTGGATTTTTGTTTTGTGTTAAGTAATGAGTTTAATCTCTAATCAGGGATTAGTGAACTTATTACACCATCCTAATAGAAGGATGATAGATGAGGACACTTAAGATGAGGAAGATACCTCAACTTAATCCATGGTTAAGGATTAAAATCATTATATAACAAGCCTTTATTAAAGTGGATTTTAATTAAAGGTGGAGTTAAGAAATGGATTTTATGTTTGTAAGACTAAACCTGAGGGGGACTTGTCCATTGAACACTAGGGTTAGTTCCTATGAACCAACAGGCAGAGATGTAACCCTAATATAAGGCCCAAGTTACAAGCTTAAGGGTTTAAAACTAAGTATTAAAGTTATACACTCCATCCTAAGATAAGGATACAAGCATAACCCTAATTCAAAGCCCCAAAACTTTAACTGTTTAGCCTTGATCATGAAATGAGAAGTAGAGACTCAAGGAGACTCAAAGGTAAAATAACTATGGGGGACTATATACAACCCTAAAGTTAGCATGCTTGGACATTCCTATGGTTTTTGAGGCTTAGAGAAAGATCTTCAGGAAGTCTTCAGATGGCCACCAAGAAGAAGAAGCAGATGAAAAGATAATAGGAAGAAGAATAGGTTACTTACTTCCTGAAGAAGTTAAGTAACCTAAGAGAAAGAGAATGAGCAAGAGAGGGCACAAATGAAATAAATTCACTTCAAAGACATGTAAAGATGCAAATGAAGAGACAAGAATAGGTTTGATGAGGAGGCAAGTCCACATCCTAAACAACTTACCTGAAGCCCCTGAAATGGTTAGTATGAATGCATAAGATAAAACAAGATGCAAAGATGCAAAGATAAAGATGAAATGATGCCAACCAGAAGTGACTACAAGATGCAAATGTGTCATGGAGAGATGAAGAGTCACATACAATGCATATGTATGAACATACAAGTGATGGATGCAAAAATAAGCGTGTTAGAAGCTTAAGATCACATGAACATACATAAGATATAATGGATGCAAAACATACCAAATGAATGCAACAATGATCAACCAACATTCACATATGTCCTAAGGTGTCTAAGATGACATACAAATGCATGAGATGTCATGAAAAGTTCATATGATGATGGTATGCAATGATGAATGCAAATGAACATGACAAATTAGGGTTTTAAGAAAGTATGAGATGCATATGATCAAAACAGAAGCAAAACACATGATAAAAAAAAATGAAATTTCAACCAAGTGAATGCTAAACCCACATAAGATCACACCCCAAAGATGGAAGTCAAAAACTATTCCAAAGTCAAGTTATGGTTTTTATAAAATAGGTTAGGGTTTTGGGTACTTCTTCATGAAAAATGCCAAACAAATGGAAAATGCAATACAAAAATGTGAGGTAAATACCCTAGATACTACATGCCATGTATGAAAGAATGCAAAAAAAAACCATTTACAAACTCATCTTGGTTGATCGGAAATGAATTTTTGAAGTTAGGGTTAGAGAAATAGGAAATTTAGAAACCCTAATTCATGGATAATTGTCTAAATGTGATCAAACCCTAAAAGAAATTTATAAGATGAGTTTGTAAATTGTTCTAAATATGTGAGAATGCTACATGAATTTTTTTGTGATTTTTAAATACCTAAAAGTATTTTTAATTAATTAAAATGAATTAATTAATTAAATAATACAATTAAATGATTTAAAAAAATTTGTAATGCAAAATTTAAAAATAAAAATGTTTTTGGGTTCTGAAAATTATTTAAAGTTAAGATGCAAAAAATTATAATTTTATAAAATGAAATGCTATTTTAAATAAATAAAGAAAATAAAATGAAATAAAATGAATTAAAATGCAAAGTAATTAAAAGGAGTGGCTCAGATTGCGTGAGAGAGAGATCAGTGGCCAGGATTGGAAGTCTGCTTGACTTGGAGTAGGATTATCTAAAGGCATAGGTTTAAACTTAGCTTACGCGCGTGATCCAAGGGCCATGATTTAATTTGACTAATTAATTATAAATTAACTTAATTAATTAGAATAAGGGTTTAATGATCTAACCTGGACCATCCATGCATTAACCTAATGAACATCCAAGGGCTGAGATTCAAAGTGGGGACCTAAACCCTAATGACCTTCAGGTGTCCGGAGATGAGCTCCGGTCATCTTCTCCGGCAAGCCCCAACCCTAACTTCTTCTACAGACCACTAAACACCAAACTAACTGCCCATAAATGATCTCCAAACATCATACAATCAAAATCAATCCTCAAACAAGATTTAAAACACGCATATATGATTAATCGAAGCAAAAACACTTTCATGGACAAAGTTTTAGAATAACCATACATGCCCATTTCTACACTATTTTCAATTCCAAACACATCAGCATGATCAACAAAGCATATAGAATCATTCTATAACAAGAAAATAAGGTTCTGGAAAAATTGTTTTTGATGGATATCTGAACTGAAGTTCTTCAAACTGGGACTTTTTAGGCCTCCCTCTTTTGCAAATCAACTCCTCTGGTCCTCCTTGTGCTAATGGAATGCTAGGATGAAGTTTATTTGGGCTATTTTAAGAGGTTCAGTTCTGATGAAGCAGAAATCGTGCTTTTGTTTTAGGGTGTTTCAAGCCATCGTGATGGGTGGGAAGTGATCTATGGATGATTTGTGGTTGATTGGTGAAAGAAATTTGGAAGTTTGATGGGTGGTTTGAGAGAATCGAAGAAGGGAAGTTCTTGACAATTTTTGTGTAATTTGAGTGTTGGCTTGTTCTGAGCTCTTGTGTGTTGTGTGTTGTGATCCTTAGGCTATGCATAAAAGATTAGAATGAGTCAGAAGAGTGGTTGGGCATTGTAGGAATGGTATTGCTCTATTGGCCAAAAAGTCAAAAATGGTGTACTTGAAGCATGGGCCATGGTAGAAGTGATTTGAGGTCTTGGGATGCCTCAGCTGAGTTCAAGGAGAGCCTTTGGATCGAAAATGGTGAGTTGTATAGCTTGATTCATGAGTTTGTATGGTTTTTGCATTTTGACAACTTTGACATTTCTTGAGAAGCAATTCATGAAATCCTATGGTTCAAAGCATAATTTTGATCAAGGTATGTTGCATTATGTTTCTATGATGTGTTGCAATGTATTAGAGGTCATGAGAAGGCTTGGAAATCAAAATTGCACATTTCCCTCTTTGGCATGAACTTTAAAATTACAAGATTTTTCCCAACTTTGAATTTCCATATCTTGAGTTCTAGGATGAATCAAGAGGAGTTCTTGTACTTTTGAAAATGGGAAGATCCAATCTACAACTTTCATGTTTGAAGAAAATCCATTTGAAGCCTTTTTGATCAAGAAAAAGGAGGTTGAAGATCTTTCCCAAAATGGAAAGTTTTCATTACAAGTCATGCCCAAAAAGAGAAACTTTTGCAATGGCTCATAATTCTTTGATTTTGTGAACTTCCAAGCATTACTAAGATCAAATAATGATCAGAGGAGCTCAAATTGATGAAGATGACCCCTTGGTATGCTTCACATTTGATACAAATTCTCCTCATAACATATATAGACATCCACTTGATCAGATGACTTCCATAAGGAATTTTTGCTTCAAATTTGATACAAATTCTCCTCATAACATATATAGACTAATAGAATCAAAAATGGCCAAAATATTTGAGTGTAGGGGCCTCAAACCCAAAACCCTAATTTCTAGGTCATCTGTGTAGGAGCTCCTAGCCTGCCTGGACAATTGTGCAATCCTCTACGATTTTGTGACTTCAAAGCAACCTTGGAGGTATAATATGATCATAGAACACTCATGGACCCTCTTGGAATGCTTCATGGCCTCTGAGATAGCTCAAACCACTTCTAAGATTCACCTGATCACAAACCCTAGCTATGCAACTTATGCAGTGAAATAACTTTTGTAGTAAGATGTTATGCTTATGCAATGCAACATGAAGGATCATAAGCCAAGGTGTGAGAAAGAGGGGAGGGAAAATTTGGGGTGTTTACACTTATTGGCCAAATAAGAGGCAAAAAAAGGGTGCGTGAATCCTTCCTTGAAAATGTAATTTCAAAAAGATGTTTTGGCTGCTGTCGTGAATTTGAAAATATGCCATGTAATAATGAGGCATAAAAAGCTGGAACACCGCCTCCAGTAATAAAGTTAAGACATTAAAACGTTTTAACCTGAGTTTAAGTTAGAACTTATCTGACTTAAAGGTTGTTTTGAAGACCATGTTAACTTATTAATTATGCGAAAAGCAGAGTTATAATGCAAGTCGAAAAGTAACAAAGTGCATGAAAATTTTAAGAGGCAACCATGCCTTAATTGTCATTACATAATGGTCACAACAGGGCCAACATAAATGGTGATAAAATAAAGAAAGCTGAAAGATTGTCGAAAGGCTAAAAATGATGCTTTTATTGCAGTTGAAGGAGATTAAGTTGGGTGATCAACATAAGATTTTCACAAAAATCCTTGTCAAGCTTGGATTCAACAAGTTTCTTGTCAATAGCCACATCCGCATCAATAAGTTCAAGTGTGTTCTTTAACTCAGCCTCTAGCTCAATGCTGACAGCTTCACTCAGCTCAAGATTTGCTTGCTTAGCATCAGCAATCTTTTTCTGTAGCGCCTCAATCTCTTGTTCCCAAACTCCAATGGTTATATTATTCGCATCAATTTTATTTTCCCTCTTGGACTTCTGGAAATCAAGATTTTCGACTCTAGCTTCCGCCTCCTTTGCTAGCACCCATGCACTCATGCTCTGAGGCCCAACCCTCTGAATGACATCATCAACCTTTGGGGCTAACTTAAGATCATCAGCCATCTGATTCAAAAGATCACTTAGCTCCATAAGGGACACAAAGATTTTAGGATCAATGACTGAGAGATTCAGCGTCTGCAGAGTGTCCTTTAGCCAGAGGTGTGTAGTGGGTTCAGCTCCCATGGTAGTACGAATGTCCCTCTTGAAAAATTTGTCTTTGATTTTCTTGAAGAAAGGACCAACAAAGTCATTTAGAGCAGAAGCCCCATGGGATAATGGAGAGTCACTTGCAGAGAAGCAAGAACTCTTGCCATGTTTTATCCTGACATACTTCCGGGGATTTGACCACTTCAGACTTCCTAGTCGATCCCCAGCTACAGGAGTCAAAATTTGGAGGTTCCTTTCAGGCATGGATTGTGGAGTCATTTCAGGCTCTATCTATTTGTCAGTTTCCACTTTCCCTTCGTCATCCTCCTTCTCAAGGTCAATTATGTATGAGGCTTGGACAGTAGCTAGGGGATTATCATCAACCTCTGGTCCTTTATGTTTGGGGCTAGAGGGGGCAGGACCTTTAGAGTGTTTGCCACTTTCTTCTCCTTCGACAATAAAGGCCGTGTTTATCTCCTTAACAAGCCTGCTTGTCTGGCCATCAAGATCTTTTCCAGAAGAAATCTCGCACTAACGCTATGAATCAGCAATATGAGATTGTTGAGTGGTAGTTTTGGTCAGAGAGTGTGGAGTGTAACACCCTTCTACCCAAAAAACACAATATTTAAGTAATATCAGAGTAATCATCGAGAAGGGTATCACAGTTCATCATAATTCAAAACAAACAGTGTCCTGTCCCGTAACATGGGTTAATCAACATCAAGAATAACATATAGCATTTCACATCGGAATTGAAACTTCATATTTCAAAATCATAATTTTTACTTCATAAACATAATTTTCTCCATCCTAAATTTCAACATCATATAATGAGAAAAAATTTATCAAAGTAATAACATAACTGAAAACAATTTAACAAATAAACCCCGTCCCAATGTTACATGACACAGAGCAGGACACATAGACCAAAACCACTTCTAACGAACACTAAAGCACGCTCCGAGACTCATGAAAAACTCCTCTTGCACTACAAGCCTATTCTTTATCATCTCCAAGTTACCCACGAAAGAGGCAACATTTTCAAGCAGGCAGGGTGAGTAATCATAATATATCATAAACGTACAAGAATATAGAACATAAATAAATTAGTACAACATATCATGACATCATCAACTATAAAATTTAGCAACAACAACAACACGATCATGAAATTAAGCAACACCAACACAGTCATGAAATTCATCCAGAATATGCAATTCTAACCATCCTGATATGCAATATGCATGCTGTACCAATTTCTTCATGAGATGGATACATGACCATCAACCCTCCACAAGGGAGCACATCGTAAATCATCGAGACACTCCAATCAAAACAATGGGATTTAAGCAATTAAATAGGCCGAAGCCCCATCGTGAATGTTATGAAATGCAATGATGCGCTACATCGTAAAATTCATCAAAATAATTCGCATCATGACATTACACCCAGAACATTGTTTCTATAACCACTCTGACACATCAAGAATTGACTCGTACCCCATATATTATGAGGCAATTACAAGGTTATTTCATAAATTCATTTATAAAAACTATTGCATTTTTCTCATTTTTATTTATCAAAATAAAGTTCAGTTTATGCTCTTTCCGACGCTACAAACAGAATGCGAATCGAACTTACGGTTTGAAAGTTATGGATTTTTAAAGCATTAAAATTTTCCTCTCAAACAGTGTTAACCGGTTAACCCATAGCTTTAACCGTTTAACGCCTGCGAAACCTCAGAAAACACCCAAAATTTTCAATGGTTAACCGGTTAACCCATAGCGTTAACCGGTTAACGCACGTTTTACAGCAGTTTTCTGCTACTCAAATGCAGACTGCTTTATAACCTCAAAACCCCCAAATTCCATTACGGGTTCCACCTCAAATCACCCAAAAATCACTCAAAAATATCAACCAAACCCCAAAACATCATGATAACAATTATACAATCAATTATGTGATTCAACTAACTTTTACCACTCTAATTCATCAATATTTTTCTCATAAACTCAACCTAACTCAAAAACCCCAAAACTCATAAAACTCATACAATCCTAAACTATTCATAATCCAATTCCTAAACATTTACAATAGATTATAAAAACTCCCCATACCTTAGAGAATTTCGCCGCTTAACACTCTTCTCTGGGGTTCTCCACATCCTCCTGACTCTGAGCTTCTTCTTTCTTCAGAGCACTTCACCAAACACAATAGAAAATGAGAAAACTGATTGTGTATTCCTTTTTACCAAAACACATCCCAGTTAAGCCTTTTCCCTATTTACCCTCATACATTTCACAAAAGGACCACCTTACCATTTTTCTTTAATATATTTTTAATAATAATAATAAAATAGTATAATAAAACACTATTTATCCTTATTATATAAAAATACTCTTTTTCTCCAAAATTCTCTAATTAATCCAAACTCTCCCATTTTTCTAAATTAATTAAATAAATGACTAAATAATTAAATTTAGATTTTCGGGATGTTACAACTCTCCCCTATTTAAAGAATTTTCGTCCTCGAAAATTACCTGGAGTAAATAGTGTCGGATACGACTCTTTCATCTGATCTTCCCGTTCCCAAGTCCAACTTTCTCCAGCTGGTCCTCCCCACAATACCTTCGCTAAAGCAATTTCCTTGCCTCGTAGTTGCTTCAATTCTCTACCATCGATCCTCACCGGTAAAGCTTCAATCGTCATATTATCTCTCACCAGAACATCATCTATCTGAATTGCATGCAACGGGTCTGGAATGTACTTCCTCAACTGTGATACATGGAATACATCATGTAAATTTTAATGAGAGGGATGTAAAGCAACTCGATAGGCCACTTCCCCTATCCTCTGCATAATCTGATACGGACCGACAAAACGTGGAGTGAGCTTTCTAGACTTCAAAGCTCTTCCCACACCAGTCATAGGAGTAACTCTTAAGAACACGTGATCTCTCTCTTGGAACTCAAGTACTTTCCTTCTCTTATCGTGATAACTCTTTTGACGACTTTGTGACGTTTTCATCCTTTCCTGAATCATTTTTATCTTTTCAGTTGTTTCTTGGACAATCTCTGGCCCAATCACTAAACTCTCTCCTGACTCATACCAACATAATGGAGTACGACAACGTCTACCATATAATGCCTCATATGGATCCATCCCGATACTAGCATGAAAACTGTTATTGTATGTAAACTCGACCAACGGAAAATGACTATCCCAAGACCCTCCTTGATCTAATACACAAGCTCTCAACAAATCTTCTAAAGATTGGATTGTTCTTTCCGTCTGGCCATCCGTTTGCGGGTGATATGCAGAACTCATCCTCAACTTAGTACCCAAGGCATCCTGCAACTCTTCCAAAACCTCGACGTAAACCGCGGATCTCTATCCGATACAATACTTGAAGGTACACCATGCAACTTCACAATTCCCTAAATATAAATCTCAGCTAACCTTTGCATCGAATGGTTAATCTAAATCGGCAAGAAGTTTGCCGACTTAGTTAACCGGTCAATAATGACCCAAATCGAATCATTACCTCTAGCTGTCTTAGGTAACCCAGTCACGAAATCCATGGAAATGCTATCCCATTTACACTCAGGAACATTCAATGGTTGCATCATACCTGAAGGTCTCTCATGTTCTATCTTTGACTTCTGACATGTCATACATGCATATACAAATTCAGCAATGTCTCTTTTCATACCCGGCCACCAAAACAACCTGCGTAAATCCTGATACATCTTCGTAGCACCAGGATGAATAATCAGTCGACTCTTGTGCCCCTCTTCTAAAATACTCTTTTTAATTCCTATAATATCCGTAACACATACTCTATCTCGGAATCTCAAAACTCCATCTTCATCAACTCGAAATTCACCTACATTACCTTGATCAACCAACATCAAATGATCAACTAATTTCAAATCAGATTTCTAACCCTTACGAATCTCTTCCAAAATCTCACTGGTCAGCTTTAACATTCCCAATTTCATACTATTAGTAGTAGTTTCACACAACAAGCTCATGTCTCTTAATTGCTCGATCATTTCTAATTCTTTCACCATAAGCATCAAAATATGCAACGACTTCCTACTCAAAGCATCAGCCACAACATTTTCCTTACCAGGATGGTAATTCAAATTAAAATCAAAATCTTTCAATAATTCAAGCCACCTCCTGTGTCTCATATTTAACTCTTTCTGATTAAACAAGTACCTTAAACTTTTGTGATCACTGAATACTTCAAATTTTGAACCAAACAAGTAGTGCCTCCAAATCTTAAGCACAAACACCACAGCTGCTAACTCTAAGTCGTGAGTAGGATAGTTCCTCTCATGAACTCTTAACTGTCTAGAAGCATAAGCAACCACCTTATTATCCTGCATCAAAACTCCACCAAGACCCATCTTGGAAGCATCACAATAAACTACAAAGGATTCATTTGGGTTCGGTAAGACCAACACTGGCGCGGTCGTTAATCTTTTCTTCAGTTCTATGAAACTCTCTTCACAAGCAACGTCCGACACATACGCTTGACCCTTCCTAGTCAATTGCGTCAACGGTAAAGCTATCTTAGAAAAAACTTCAATGAACTTACGATAGTAACCAGCCAACCCAAGAAAACGACGAATTTCTGTAGCTGACTTCGGAGTCTTCCACTGCAATACCGCATCAATCTCTGAAGGATCCACTGAAATTCCACCACTTGAAATTACATGGGCGAGGAACTCACTTCCTTTAACCAGAACTCACACTTAGATAATTTAGCAAACAATTTCTTTTCTTTCAACACTTGCAACACAACCCTCAAATGCTCGGCATGTTCCTCTTCTCATTTAGAATATACCAAGATATCATCTATGAAAACCACCACGAATTTATCAAGATACTCATGAAAGATCCTATTCATATATTCCATAAACACACCAGGCGCATTAGAAACCCCAAACGGCATCACCGTATACTCATAATGCCCATATCTCTTCCTGAAAGTTGTCTTCGGAATATCATCAACTTTAACTCGAATCTAATGATAACAAGACCTCGTATCAATTTTACTAAATACACAAGCACCTACTAGCTAATCCATCAAATCATCGATCCTCGGAAGTGGGTACTTATTCTTGATAGTCACTTTATTCAACTGTCGGTAATCGACACACAATCTCATACTACAATCCTTCATCTTAACGAGCAACACCGGAGCACCCTAAGGAGAAACACTGGGACTAATGAACCTCTTCTCTAACAATTATTCTAATTGTTTCTTCAACTCATTCAACTCTGAAGCCTACATTCTATAAGGAGCCATCGAGATAGGACTCGTACCCGGTACCAAGTCCACAAAAATATCAATTTCACGTTCCGGTGGTAAATCACTTATATCACTAGGAAACACATCTTGAAATTCACAAACCACAGGCAACTCTGCACTGACAGTCTTATCATTAACTTCCAAGGATGCAGACACTGCAAACATCAAAGCTTCATCCAATACAAGTTCATCCACTTGCTTAGCAGATAAAACATCAACTCACCATTCTCGCTCAATTCAGGGAACTTCACTGTCTTACTATAACAGTTAATATGAATATTATTAAATTCCAACCAGTTCATACCAAGGATAACATCGATTTGGTGTAATGGTAGGCACACCAAATCCATCACAAAATTCTTCTCAAAAATTGTCAAAAGACACTTCAAACAAACAAGCATGGAACTCACAGAACCATTAGCAGGAGTCTCTATTATCATATTACCGTTCATATTAGACAACTTTAAACCCAATCTATTAGCACACTCCAGAGAAATAAATGAATGTGTAGCTCCAGTGTAAATAATAGCAATCGACTCAGTATTATTAATAAAACAGGTACCTCTGATCAAGTTGTCCTTCTTTGGAGCTTTTGAACCAGCTAATGCAAAAACTCTCCAGCATTCTGAGCAGTAGCAGCATTCTTCTTTGGTTTCTGGCATTGGGCGCTGATATGCCCATGTTCACCACAATTGTAACAGGTTGGGCCCTCATTAGGACAATCATTCATCTTATGCCTAAGCTTGCCACAATGGTAACATTTCATAACTCTGGCGGTACACACATCGGCCTTATGACCTGCCTCTCCACACTTGTAACACTTAACAGGTACATTAGCAGCTCCCCTACTTTGCTTCTTCTCATCAGATTCCTTCTGCGTCCCTTTATCACCAGTAGTCACATAAGGTTTCCCTCTATAGTGACTCTTGTCTTTCTTCTCGCTCAACTGTTTATAGTGAGCTGACCGAGCTTGGTTGTCCCCGTCATAAATACGGCTCTTATCGACCAACTCTGCATATTTGCGAATTTTTTGGCATCCAATTCCCTGCTTAATTTCAGGTCTCAGCCCATTCTCAAACTTAAGGCACTTGGAAAGTTCAACATCTGCCCTGTTGTAGTGAGGACAAAACTTCACCAGCCTTTCAAATTTGGCAGCATATTCTGCCACTGTCATGTTTCCTTGCTCCAGTTCAAGGAATTCTACCTCCAACTTACCACGAGCATCTTCAGGCAAATACTTCTTAAGGAACTTCGCCTTAAACACAGTCCAAGTCACCACAACAACCTCATCCTCTAGACGCTGACGAGTATTATCCCACTAGTCTTCAGCTTCCTCAGACAACATATAAGTCCCGAATTGAACTTTATGCGCATCAGCACATGCCATCACTCTGAAAATCTTCTCAATTGCCTTGAGCCACTTCTTTGCGCTCGCCGGGTCATGAGTTCCTTCAAACACGGGTGGATTATTCCTCTGGAATTTCTCCAAGGCACAAAACTCATCATGCGCATTGTTACGAGCAATAGTCTGAGCAAGAGCTGCCATAGCATCAGCAAGAACACGCGTGTTGTTTCCATCCATTCTGCACAACACTTACCACATCAGAAGAGAATAATCGTTAATTAAATAACGACTTGACAATAGACTGTCTACAACAAGACTTGGCCAGACAGAACGACCTGCTCTGATACCACTAATGTAACACCCTTCTACCCCAAAACAAAATATTTAAGTAATATCAGAGTAATCATCGAGAAGGGTATCACATTTCATCATAATTCAAAACAAATAGTGTCCTGTCCAGTAACACGGGTCAATCAACATCAAGAATAACATATAGCATTTCGCAGCGGAATTTAAACTTCATATTTCAAAATCATAATTTTTACTTCATAAACATAATTTTCTCCATCCTAAATTTCAACATCAAATAATGAGAAAACATTTATCAAAGTAATAACATAACTGAAAACAGTTTAACAAATAAACCTCGTCCCAGTGTTACATGACACAGAGCAGGATACATAGACATAAATCACTTCTAAGGAACACTAAAGTACGCTCCGAGACTCATGAAAAACTCCTCTTGCACTGCAAGCATATTCTTTATCATCTGCAAGTTACCCACGAAAGAGGCAACATTTCCAAGAAGGCAGGGTGAGTAATCATAATATATCATAAACGTACAAGAATATAGAACATAAATAAATTAGTACAACATATCATGACATCATCAACTATAAAAATTCAGCAACAACAACAACACGATCAGGAAATTAAGCAACACCAACACAGTCATGAAATTCATCCAGAATATGCAATTCTAACCATCCTGATATGCAATATGCATGCGGTACCAATTCCATCATGAGATGGATACATGACCATCAACCCTCCACAAGGGAGCACATCGTAAATAATCGAGACACTTCAATCCACACAATGGGATTGAAGCAATAAAATAGGCCGAAGCCCCATCGTGAATGTTATGAAATGCAATGATGCGCTACATCGTAAAATTCATCAAAATAATTCACATAATTCATTTCGCATCAGCAAACCAATCATCAAATAATCATATATATATCATCATGACATTACACCCAGAACACTAGTTCTATAACCACTCTGACGCATCAAGAATTGACCCGTACCCCATAAATTATGAGGCAATTACAAGGTTATTTCATAAATTCATTTATAAAAATTATTGCATTTTTCTCATTTTTATTCATCAAAATAAAGTTCAGTTTATGCTCTTTCCGACACTTCAAACGGAATGTGAATCGGACTTACGGTTTGAAAGTTATGGATTTTAAAAGAATTAAAATTTGCCTCTCAAACAGTGTTAACCGGTTAACCCGTAGCGTTAACCGATTAACGCCTGCGAAACCTCAGAAAAACACCCAAAATTTTCAATGGTTAACCGGTTAACCCATAGCGTTAACCGGTTAACACACGTTTTACAACAGTTTTCTGCTACTCAAATGCAGACTGCTTTATAACCTCAAAACCCCCAAATTCCATTACGGGTTCCACCTCAAATCACCCAAAAATCACTCAAAAACATCAACCAAACACCAACAACATCATGATAACAATTATACAATCAATTATGTGATTCAACTAACTTTTACCACTCTAATTCATCCAGATTTTTGTCATAAACTCAACCTAACTCAAAAACCCCAAAACTCATAAAACTCATACAATCATAAACTATTCATAATCCAAATCCTAAACATTTACAATAGATTATAAAAACTCCCCATACCTTAGAGAATTTTGCCGCTTAACACTCTTCTTTGGGGTTCTCCATAGCCTCCTGACTTTGAGCTTCTTCTTTCTTCAGAGCACTTCACCAAACACGATAGCAAATGAGAAAACTAATCGTGTATTCCTTTTTACCAAAACACATCCCAGTTAAGTCATTTCCCTATTTACCCTCATATATTTCACAAAAGGACCACCTTACCATTTTTCTTAAATATATTTCTAATAATAATAATAATAAAATAGTTTAATAAAACACTATTTATCCTTATTATATAATGTATCACCCTTCTACCCCAAAACAAAATATTTAAGTAATATCAGAGTAATCATCGAGAAGGGTATCACATTTCATCATAATTCAAAACAAACAGTGTCCTGTCCCGTAACACGGGTTAATCAACATCAAGAATAACATATAGCATTTCACAGCGAAATTTAAAATTCATATTTCAAAATCATAATTTTTACTTCATAATCATAATTTTCTCCATCCTAAATTTCAACATCATATAATGAGAAAACATTTATCAAAGTAATAACATAACTGAAAACAGTTTAATAAATAAACCCCGTCCCAGTGTTACATGACACAGAGCAGGACACATAGACCAAAACCACTTCTAAGGAACACTAAAGCACGCTCCGAGACTCATGAAAAACTCCTCTTACACTGCAAGCCTATTCTTTATCATCTGCAAGTTACCCACGAAAGAGGTAACATTTCCAAGCAGGCAGGGTGAGTAATCATAATATATTATAAATGTACAAGAATATAGAACATAAATAAATTAGTACAACATATCATGACATCATCAACTATAAAATTCAGCAACAACAACAACACGATCATGAAATTAAGCAACACCAACACAGTCATGAAATTCATCCAGAATATGCAATTTTAACCATCCTGATATGCAATATGCATGCGGTACCAATTCCATCATGAGATGGATACATGACCATCAACCCTCCACAAGGGAGCACATCGTAAATCATCGAGACACTTCAATCCACACAATGGGATTGAAGCAATTAAATAGGCCGAAACCCCATCAATGCAATGATGCGCTACATTGTAAAATTCATCAAAATAATCCGCATCATTCATTACACATCAACAAACCAATCATCAAATAATCATATATATCATCATGACATTATACCCAGAACACTGGTGCTATAACCACTCTGACACATCAAGAATTGACCCGTACCCCATAAATTATGAGGCAATTACAAGGTTATTTCATAAATTAATTTATAAAAACTATTGCATTTTTCTCATTTTTATACATCAAAATAAAGTTCAGTTTATGCTCTTTCCGACGCTTCAAACGGAATGTGCATCGGACTTACGGTTTGAAAGTTATGGATTTTTAAAGAATTAAAATTTGCCTCTCAAACAGTGTTAACCGGTTAACCCGTAGCGTTAACCGATTAACGCCTGCGAAACCTCATAAAAACACCCAAAAATTTTAATGGTTAACCGGTTAACGCACGTTTTACAACAATTTTCTGCTACTCAAATGTAGACTGCTTTATAACCTCAAAACCCCCAAATTCCATTACGGGTTCCACCTCAAATCACCCAAAAATCACTCAAAAACATCAACCAAACATCAACAACATCATGATAACAATTATACAATCAATTTTTGTGATCCTCTGTGAGAGAGATAGATTCTAACTCGGATCTGAGTATAACTTATGATAGGACGGGGATATTCGAAGTGATACCCGATGGAGTAATCCAAAGCGATAACAATTCGATAATATCCACTCGGTTAGGCTCTCTTGGATTATTAATGTCATAATGAGTAATTGTAACATGGCATTTTTCCGACCTTGAGCTGATCATACTGAGGACCGTAGAATCCTTAACCCATCGAAGACAATTTAGGAACATAGTGCGGAAACTATCCAGGTGTAAACCTGAGGTGGTTGTCACGCGATACTACACTCGGACGAGGTTTATGTTAAGAATGTTATTGGTTGGGGAGTATTCCAATGTACCGATAATATTCTAAAGATGAATGTTAACTCCGGGAACCTCTGTTAGCACCGTTTTGGTTTTCTGCAGGTACAATGAAGACAAAACCTTAGTACTTATCTATGTGGGAGGTGTTATGTTACCTTGACTTCATGCTTGTGACTCGAAACCTAGACCCGTGTGCTTTGTGTGATCTTGTTTGTGGTTGTTTCATACATGCACTAGTGCATTCATGAGCATAGTTCTCAATATTTCAAGGGACTTATAGATACTCTTGCAATATTTCAGATGTCTTTGGTTATGAATGTTGAAAGGAGGAATAAAAGGAAGTATAGTTTCAAGAGTCCTAATCTGGTAGAGTTGAGAAAGCTAGGAGCTTTAGTGGTTGACACCTAGGAGTTTCTGAAATATTATGGAAAGCTTTTGTTTATCTTGGATACTGATGTACCATAGGGGATTCTCCCTACCTTGGCTCAGTTTTATGATCCTTTGCATCATTGCTTTACCTTTCCTGATTATCAGCTTATGCCGCCTTTGGAGGAGTACTCTCATTGGATAGGTTTATCTATTTTGGACAAGGAATTTCTTTTTAGTGGTTTAGAGAATGATCATATGACCAAAGTCATCGCCAAAGACCTTTTTCTCAAAGAGTTTGATCTTAGTGGGAAGTTTCTTCCAAAAAGAGGTGTTCATGGTATTGATGTTAAGTTCTTAATAGGGAAAGCTTCTACTTCTCTTAATTTGGGTCATAAGGATGCATTTGAGGGTATTCTTGCTTTGTTTTTATATGGGATTGTTTTGTTTCCTAACTTAGATGGTATTGTGGATGAGAGTGCCATTCATATTTTCTTGAAGAGAAATCTGGTACCTACTTTTCTTGGAGACATGTATAGTTCTTTTCATCATATGATCTCCAAAGGTGATGGAGAGATTGTGTGTTGTGCACCTCTTCTCTATAGGTGGTTTATTTCGCAGGATGTCTCTTTCTCATAAGGATATGACTTTGGTATTGTTCCTATTATGATACTAGAATGCTTATTGATGGTTGTGGAGAGCTTACTAATGTACCTCTTCTTGGTACACGTGGAGCAATTAGTTACAACCCTATTTTGGATAGGCGGCAGTTGGGATATTGCTTGAAGGACATACCAAGCAACCTTTCATTATTCAGTTTCTTCTTTTTAAATGGTACAGATCATGTAGAAATGAAGAAAAGGATATCTCATTATTGGTATGCAGTTCATCGGAAAGAGAAAGGTCAATTGGGAAGACAACATGTTGCTCCCTCCGAGTGTTACATCCAGTGGGTTCGATCTAGGGCTTCCAAGATCAATATGCCCTATCCACCCGAGGAGCCTTTGTTTCATATACTACCATTATTTATTTTTCTTCCTCGCGTTGATAAGAAGGTTTCCCTTCAAGAAGAGTTGGACAGGATGAAGAAAGAGAAAGAAGAATGGCAACTTGAGAAGATGACGATGCATGAGCAACTGAAGGATAAAGATGATCTCATTGAGTTACTTGAGCGGCGTGTTACAAAGAGACCACGAGAGGATTTATTTTCCTTTAATACTCCATCTAATATTCCTTCTACATCCGGTGCTTGGAAGGCTATTGTTGACTAGTTGGTGAAGGATAAGGAAGACATGGAAAATCGGTACAAGAAAGAGATTAAGAGGATTCACGTGAAGTACTACCAGAATTTCAATATTCTTCAAATATGATCCCCTAGGCCTAGTTTACTTTTCTCTCATGTATTAGGATTGTTGAGACTTGTACTTCACGTATAATCCTTACTTTGATTTTAATGAGAATGAGTTTTTAGTATTTCAAAAAGTGTTTCTTAATAAATATTGCAATTTATCTTGTAGTCCTTTGAAATATTTGCATTTGCATACATATACCATGCATCATGCCCGCATTGGTCTTGCTTCTTAAGAGTTGTACATGAATTTTATGTTGTTTCTTGGTCTTCATTTAGTTCTCCTGTCAAGCTGACTCACAAGGTTGATACTCGAGCTAATCGGAAGAAGATGTTGGAAGCCTTAGAACAAGAGAATCGCGAGCTACGTGAGGAAGTTTCATCTCTGAAGGATAGCTTGGAAATGATCACTTCCATGATGGAAAGCTTGGTGGCTACTCAGAATCAGCCACCCCCTATTCCTAATTCTCCAATTCAGCATACAATCATCTCTGAGATTGTCATTGCATCAATTCCTACTGAAACTGTCATTTCTCCTTACTACCGCATGCCTTCTAGCAGATAATGGGGTATGCTGGTTTATTTAATTCCTGCTGGTTATCATCCTACTCCTCTTGAGACTGCTGCATTTAATACTCTTCAGCCAGTGATAACTACTGCACTTCCTGTGATGCACACTACTCCGCACCATGATGAATTGATTTACCATGCTAAGCCTAGTGTGATTGAAAAACTTGATGACTTTCTAGGCTGTTTTGTTGAAATGCAGAAGGAAATGAAGGCTTTGAGGCATAAATATTTGTTTGGTAAAGATTCTTATGATCTTTTCTTGGTTCCTAATGTCAAGGTTTCGTACAAGTTCAAGTTTCCTGAGTTCGAGAAGTATAAGGGAAATACTTGTTCTCTGAGTCACCGGACTATGTATGCTAGAAAGATGTCTGCTTAGACAGACAATGATCATCCTCTGATTCATTATTTCCAAGATAGTCTGACTGGTGTAGTCATAACATGGTACATGAGTTTGGATAGTAGTCAAATCAAGACTTTCAATGATTTGGGAGAGGCTTTTGATAAGAAATACAAGTATAATATTGATATGGCACAGGACAAGGATCAACTTCGTGCTATGTCCCAGAAGGAAAAAGAAACTTTCAAAGAGTATGCATAGAGATGGCGCGAATTAGCAGTTCAAATTGTTCCTCCTTTGGAAGAGAAAGAGATGACGAAGATATTTTTGAAGAATTTAAGTTCTTTCTACTATAAGAAGATGATTGCGAGTGCTCCATCTGATTTCACTGAAATGGGGAGTATGGGGATGCGACTAGAAGAAGGTGTCCATGAGGGACGATTGAGTAAAGATAGTAGTACTGGCTCAAGTTCTAAGAGGTTCAACTTTGGTAAGAAGAAATAAGGTGAGACTAATGATGTGTCTCGTGAAAGTTACAGAAGACCTCGTGGTCGTTAGAATCGTCATCAGCAACATGTAGCTTTTGTAACTCCGATGATTAATGTGACTCCAACTATGCTAATAGCTCCAAAGTATCAGTCTCGTTATCAACATCCTTATGTGCAACAAGGTGGTAATCAAAAGGTTCATGCTAAGCCGAATTTTTATCCCATTCCAATGTTTTATGCGGATTTTATTCCATCTCTAATTGAGTAGAATCTTGTGAAAACATGTTCTCGGTCTCCAGTTCCAGAGTTTATCCCATGGAGATATAAACCAGAGGCTCACTATGCTTTTCATCAAGGTGCCCCGGGGCACGATATTAAGAATTGTTACCCATTAAAGTCTGAAGTACAAAAATTGATAAGGAGCAATGTTTTGTCTTTCAATGATGTTAATCTGAATGTGAACATGAATCCACTTCCACATCATGGTAACACGTCTATGAACATGGTTGATCGTTGTCCTGGTTTGTTCAAGATTTATGATGTCCTCCATATTCGAAGGTCTTTGGTTGAGATGCATGCTTTTTAAGTGAATATAATGATTTTGATCATGATTATGCTGGATGTTGCATTTGCTCGGTGAACCCTCGTAGTTGCGTGATTGTTAAAAGAGACATTCAAAAGATGATGGATGATAAGTTGATTGAAGTGACAGCGAAATGAGACGAGTATGACAATGAATTGAATGTTATTGTTCCTCAGTTCAATATTCCTGAGAAGGTTGTTACCGATAAGGTGGTTATTTCTTTTGATAGCTGCAAATATGTTGTTACTCCATTGGTGATCAGTTTGCCTGGTCCAATGCCGTAAGAGTCTGATAAATTTGTTATTTAACGGTATAATGCTACGATGACACAAAATGGTAAGGAAGTTACTATTCCTTATCCGAATTTTGTGGTTAGCATTGCTGATGTGACAAAGGTTACTCGAAGTGGTAGAGTTTATGATTCAGATTCTCCTAAGAGAGCTGAAGATACAAGTGCGAGTAAACAAATTGAGGATGTTGTTTCCCGATCAGGTCAAATTGATGATTCCAGTTTGAAAGATAGTGAAGATGAGGTGTTGAAATTGATAAAGAAGAGCGAGTACGACGTTACTGAGAAGTTGTTGCATACTCCGTCAAAGATATCAGTTTTATCACTCTTGATGTGCTTTGAGGCTCATAGGCAGTCTTTGTAGAAGATTCTGGATCAAGCTTATGTTGATCTTGATGTGATTGTTGATCAATTTGATAATATATTGGCTAATATCACATCATGCAATAATATGAGTTTTTATGATGATGACTTGCTTGAAGAAGGAAGGAACCATAATTTGGCCCTACATATTTCAGTGAACTGTCAGGAAGATGTTATGTCTAAAGTGCTGGTTGATACTAGATTTTCTCTGAATGTGATGTCGAAGTCGACTTTGTCCAAGCTTTCGTACCAATGTGCTCCCATGAGGCACAATGGGATTATTGTGAGAGCTTTTGACGGATCGAAGAAAATAGTGATTGGTGAAGTTGATCTTCTTATTCTGATTGGACCGTTTATATTCCAAATTACTTTTTAATTAATGGATATACGTCCCGCCTACAGTTGTCTCCTTGGAAGACCATGGATTCATGAGGTAGGAGTTGTGACAACTACTCTCCATTAGAAACTAAAGTTTGTGAAAGATGGGAAATTAATGACTATTGGCGGTGAGCAGGCGATGCTGGTGAGCAATTTGTCATCTTTCTCCTATATTGATACTGAAGAAGAGGTGGGACTTCATTCCAAGCTCTTTATGTTGTTGATGATGCTGCTAAGAAGAATGTTATGCCTATGTCTTCTGTCAAGGATACTCTGCGCGTACTCGAAACCGGTCGATCTGACGGTTGGGGACGAGTTATTAATGTTGTTTACAAAAAAGAAGGATTTGGTATTGGTTTTGCACCAGGTGTGGTTCTCAGTTACCCAAAGACTATTCAGGAAGGATTATGAAGTGCTAGGTTTATCAACGATCATTCCGCTGCTGCCATCATTGAAGATGATGAAGATGAAGAAATGCATAACTTTGTTACGCACAGAAAGATTTGCAAGAACTGGATTGCTGTTTATGTTCCTTCTGTTGTTCATAATTTTCAAAGTAATTTGTTTTATTTTCTTTCAAAAATCCTTTCACTCTGCGCAAGGTGAAAGTGATGTTTGTCGGGCTTTGTTTCAAATTTTATCATCATCAATAAAATGTTATTTTGTTTTTTCCATATGTGTTTTTCCTTTTTGTTTTATTCTGAAAAATGGTAACATAACAAACCCAAAATGATAATAATTGTTTATCTGCATGATGTTTTCACTTTTGTTCATACTCTCAAATAAAAATAAAATCATTGTGCAGATTGATTGATAAACCCATTGAAAACAATGATCCTATGACCACTCCCAACTTTGAATTCCCTGTTTTCGAAGCTGAGGAAGAGGATGTTGAAGAGATTCCTAATGAGATTTCCCGGTTGCTTGAGCACGAGGAGAAAGTTATTCAGCCTCATGGAGAGTCTATAGAAATAGCCAACTTTCTGAAGATGATAAGAAAGAAGTGAAGATTGGAGCATTGCTTGATTCTGAGGTTAAGAAGAGGATGGTAGAGCTTCTTAGAGAATATGTTTATGTGTTTGCTTGGTCTTATCAAGACATGCCGGGTCTTGATACTAATATTATGGAGCATAGAGT
This sequence comes from Lathyrus aphaca, assembly GCA_963966055.1. Lineage (NCBI taxonomy): Eukaryota > Viridiplantae > Streptophyta > Magnoliopsida > Fabales > Fabaceae > Lathyrus > Lathyrus aphaca. Next base: position 278,118,854 of record OZ014519.1, on the reverse strand, counting down.
GTCGTTGAAGCCTAAATGTCCACCTGTGAAGCAAAAGTTGAGAAGAACTCATCATGATATGGAAGTAAAGATCAAAGAGGAGGTTCAAAAGCATATTGATATAGGTTTTCTTGTGACATCTATTTATCCTCAATAGGTGGCCAATATTGTGCTTATTCCAAAGAAAGACGAAATAATCTGAATGTGTGTTGATTACAGAGATTTGAATAAAGCCAGTCCAAAAGATGATTTTCCATTGCCACACATTAATGTGTTGGTAGATAATACGACTAAGTTTGATGTGTTCTCTTTTATGGACGGATTTTCTGGTTATAATCAAATTAAGATGGCACTCGAGGACATGGAAAAGACCACATTTATTACATCATGGGGAACATTCTACTATAGAGTGATGCCCATTGGATTGAAGAATGCTGGTGCGACATACCCAAGAGCTATGACCATGCTTTCCATGATATGATGCACAAAGAAATTGAGGTATATGTTAATGATATGATTTCTAAATAGAGTACTGTAATACCTCAAAATTTGCCCTCCTATTTATTCCCTCTATTGGTTCATCGTGTCGCATTCATCTGCATTTCACATCAGTTCATTAACAGCATACTAGTGCATTTCATTGTTTCATTGGGCATGTGATTAAGGTTGTACTGGATTAGGGTTTAGTACCTTATCTGTATCTGTCAGAGATTGAAGTGGTGGAGAATTTACTTGATGTTGATTCTACTTCAAGTGCGGTTGTTCAATTGAGTTTCGATTCAGATAAGAGCTTAACCTAATCTTGGTCAGACTATCAGAAGATTACTGCAATTGCAAGTTTATTTTGGACCACTGGACTGTTTCTTAGACAATGCATATTCAAAGTTCAGGTTGTCTTGTGTTGTGATTCATCAGGATATTGAGCAGTATTTTGTGTGAAGCCTGGTTCGAATCTTCAGTTTACTAGTGATTCATTTGGATTTGAATGGTCATGGCATGTTTCTGACAATTCAGAGAGTTGTGACTAATCAAAAAATATCCAGTGGCTCAGAAGTGGTTGTGCTTATAGATTTGTGGAAAGATTTCAAGATATGTTTTGGGCAAAAATCAAGATTTCATTCATTGCTTTGTTCTCACTGTTATGAACCACTCCCGATTATTCCATTCCATCTTCACCTTTCTACTTCAATACGTTTCCATCAATTCATCTTCATTTTTATTTTATTCACTTTCCCATTTATCTTTTGTCCGTAATCCATTTTGAATCATCTTTCATTTTTTCATAGTTCATATCAAACTCATTTTTTCTCCTTGTCCATTTTTACACCATTTAAACTCGATAGCAATTTCGTTCTAGAATCATCATAAATTTCCACAAAAAGTAATAAGAGGTCATTTTCTTTTGTTTTCATCCTAGTATCCAAATCACTAAACCAATTTCCAATTAGTCATCTTAAGGTTCAAGTCCATGTCCAATAAGATCCATTTCCAATATCTTGTATTTCTAATCAATATCCTTTTTGAGTTCTATTCCATATTTTCAAGCCCGTTTCAAATCCATACATATTTCCAGGCCCACTATCCATTAACCATTCTCATTTTTAAGTGAAATGTCATACTTTCCTTTCACATGATTTGCAAGTTCAATGAGATGTCATGTTTGTATTTTAACTAAGTACTTTATATTTGAGTTCAATCCTATGGCAATTTAATTAAAATTATACAACTCAAAGTTGTTGACCAAGTTGGTCATCTGCAAATTTCCAAGGTGACTGTCATTTGGGGATGGAGTTAGCTGGAGAAGTGTAGCATTTGGATGACTATAAATTGAATACAAAGTCAGCTTAAAACTATACGACTATGGGAATCAATAAAATGATTGACAAAATTAAAAAAAAAAGGTCACATAAAGAAAAAAAAAACCGCAGCCGTTACACCAAAATGTGGGAAAATCTAATAGAAGTTTCAACAGCAAAAGTTCCAGTTACGAATCTAAAGAAAAATTCCAATTAGCAGAAAGAATCTGTAACGGGATAGCAGCAAACAGAGCTCTTCACTCCCATTACAGGAGCATCCCTTCAAGATCTTCAATCACCTCACGAACTTCTCAACCTTCATCAATCCTGGATCACTCTATTTTATTCTCCATAACTCCATCTCTAAGCAACATAAATATTCATCAATAGCGCATCAATTTGCGACGACAACCATAAAGTTCTCAGCTACAAATAATCTCACGAGTTCGAAGACGAACTTTCAAAAATCACTTTCTCTAATCTTGACTTAATCCTGCAAAATACGGCAATAAGAAAATTAGAAAAGAAGAGAGCAGGACCAAGCTGAAAAGAGAAAAAACTCAGGAAAAAAGCAAAGTTTCAATTACATTGATTCTAACTGAAATCATTAATTAGCAACAGAGTAGAACTAACTCGGGAAAAAAGCTCATAACAGAAATATGATTAGTTCAGGACTCATAATTGAAAGCTAACTGAGGTGCTTGAGAAGGTTCCAGAGCAAAATTAAATATTAAAACAAAATCAGTAACTAACTCTATAACTGAATTTTTCATAACCAAAAATCAGAGAAAACCAACTTCACAACAGAAAATAACAGAACCAAAACTGATTAATAACAATCCTAACATAAAATTCTAGAAGTTACCTGAGAAAACTCCAGGACTACCATCTTCAAGCATTCCCTATAAAGCAGGAGCTTCTGATTCAATCTATTTTTCTTCCACAATTTTCCAAAACCACTTCACTATTTTCTCAATCCTTCTCATTCAATCTTCTTCACCATTTTTTTTCAATCTTTCCACTTCTCTTCTCCTCTCAATCCAATCTCCTTCAACCATTCCTTTTCATCCCTCAAATCATTCTTCACCATTTTCGATTATCTAACCTCCATCTTCCAAATTTGGGTTCGGCAAGTTCATCTCCCCAATTTCCAGTTCTGACTTTCACTTGTTTCCATTGGTGAAGCCCCAACTGGTGTTCTTGAATGATTTACTTCATGACGGAATCAATTCATCATCCCCGTCGAAACTGAATGTAAGGACTCTGCCTCAGGGAGTCCTTTCATCAACCTACACCTGCAAGAAGCTGTGATGACCATACTCAGAGAAGGCTAGAAGAACTCAAAGAGGAAAAGGTGAAATAGATAATCATACCTGAGCGGAATTTTGAACCGTTTCTCTCCTCAATATTGAGGCATCCACTGTTGAACCATCGTTTTGAAAATGACTTGAGTTATCATCGATCTCGCAAACAACAGAAACAACACGCCTCCATTTTTGAAGAACATCGGCGTAAACATCGATTCAAGAAGAAGCTGTGTAATCGAAAGCTGCAAGAAGAGTAGTTTTGAATGAGCAATAATCGTTTTAGAAGCAAAACAGAAGACGATTGGAATCGAACAAGGAGAGAAATCGCAGAATGACGCAAGTACTTAGCTCGTGAAGTTCAGATTTGGAGTGTTCGGTCCTCGTTCTAACATCAATCTCACGCCGTCGTGAGTAGCTTCGGGCTTCATCAGCCTTCACTCATCGCTCATCTCCGCCGTGTTCCGTCAGCTAACAAGGTGTGTCTTCTTACTGTTAACCCTCTTGCTGTTAACGATTTTATCGTTGTTCTTGGGTTGTTGGAAGATTTTTTTTTTAGGTTTAGAATTTCGGTTGAACGGACGGGGGAGAGGCTTAGGTTCGATTAGGGTTTACATTTTCGTATAACTAGATTTAGAAAGATGAGGTTATGTTCGGGTTAGGATCAGAGAGAGGTTTAGGGAAGGAACTGTAGCGGTTTGAGACGGAGAAGAGAGGAGTGGAGGGTGGTGATGGTGAAACGGCAGCGGGTAGAAGATGAGAGGATCGGTAATGGCGGTGGGGAACAAGGAATGACGGAGAAGAGAAGCTGAGGAGTTTGAGAGGGTGGCGGACGGATTTAATTGAGGAAGGACGAAGAGATGGTGGCGGTGAGTCGATCGACGTGAGGGAAGAAGAGGGAAAGGGTTAGCGGCGTGAGGAAGGGGAGAGGAAGAAAGGTTCAGATTAGGGTTCCATATATCTCATGACCTTTTTAGGTTATTTCTTTTGTTTTTTTATTATAAGAATGATTTAATTATTTCTGGAAAGTCTAAGAGGCCATTAACATAATTTAATAGGGGATTAAGATATTATTAGGGAATTAAAAAAGGGAATTAAGATTAAGAAATGCAGTTAATGTCATTAAAAATAAGTTGATCCACTTAATTTCCTATTAGTACCCCATTTAGGATTCATAACATAGAAAACAATAGAAAACCATGCTATTTACACCTCCCCCAAAGGCTGCGTTTTGAGGCCCAGCATTGTTGCTATTCGCACCCCACTCTTATGAGTCCAACAAATAATCAACATAAAACAATGCTTCCTGCACCCCTCATTAGCCTGCGAATTGGACCTCACTTGGATTCCTATTGACACCTCCTTATCAGGCCCATTGAGAAAAGGTAATAAGAAAATTTATTAAGTCCACCCCCATTTCTTTTTTCTTTAGGAATTTTATTTTGTTTTGTATTAGTTTGAAAATAATTCTAATAAAAATAGGAGAAAGCATTATAAAATTCCCAAAAAACTTTCAGTAGCTTAATAATTCAATTTAGAAATTTTTGGTATTTTTACTTTCTGAATTTTGGCTGTTTTTCGATTTGATTTTGATTTTTCTTGTAATTAGCTTTTATTGAATTTCCTTTAACTGTACTTGAGTTTGTTCATTTTATTTTGGTAACTTCCAGTAACTTTTTTAACCCATTCTTTTTACTGTAGTTAGAAGACTTATAATAGTACTTAGGATAATTTTTGTAGATTTTTTAGAGCATTTTATTTTAGGTTTTAGAGGTTAATTTCTTAGAAATTAGAGGTTAATTCATAGCTGGAAATAAGCAATTTTTAGGCATATAAAAAATAGGATTTTTTAGGATTCTTTTTAGTACAATGTTGTAGGTAATCTTAGGCCCCATGGTTTATTTTTTCATAATTTTTCCAGAAGTTTAGATATATTTTTAGAATATTAATTCTTAGGTTTGTTATGTGTATTTCCTATTAGTTTAGGTTATGAAAATAGAGTCCAATAAAAAAATAGTTTAGATTAGATTTAGTCTTAGAATTTCATATAGACTTAGGTTAGTTTAAATTTAAATGTTTAGAAGGGAAATATTAGGCTTGACTTTGATTTAGGACTTAGGCTTAAAGTTTCACTTTAATTAGAATTAGAATAAATAAATAGACTATTTTAATTCATGCCTTTAATTGCATTTTTAGAATTTTATTTCTTATGTCCATTTTTAATGTTTTGCCTTATTATTTGTTTTTATAACTTGCATAGGCTTCTCCATTGTTCTTAGAATCAACTTAACTTCGTTAGGAAGTAAGTTAGTTTCTAAGCTCTCTTTTCTTCTTTTCCTTTTCTTCCTTAGGATTAGAATACCTCATTAACCATAGGACCTCTCTTGTAAATAAACAAATAAAATTAGGGTTGTGTCTTAGTCCCCTTAGTTTTTCCTTTTTGCAACTTGAGTCTTTCTTTCTCATCTCATAAAGAAAAGCAATAAAACACTTAATAAAAACCGAACAATCTTGTACGACACGAAACTTTGTTGCGGAGTGTTTATACGCGTCCTGTTTCGGGGCGAGGTGTAAATACTCACCGCGATGGATAGGTCTTAGTACAAGACCGTTCACAAACAAATTCAAAACACTTCTTTTAAAAGACAAGAACAAATAACAAGCGACTATCCTGCGAGAACTTCTTTTCTCATCTCATTCACTCACAACGCGAACTCGCGGCGACTTGTCTTTCATGCAAGACGGTAAACGCACTCGTACCAGACGAGCCTGAACACCTGAGCATAGACATACGCAGTTCAAGCTGTAAAAAAACACAAACAAATAGTTCCCGCCTTAGTTAGGCGAACTACGTCGACTTTGATCCTCATTATCCCGATGAGGTACGTAGGCAGCGGGGTAGGGCCCGTTCGAGTACATTTTTTATTTTCCCTACATTTCCCCTTTTTTCCATTCTCTTTTCTTATTCCTTTCTCTTTTCAGTTTCTTTTTTCATTCCATTTCCAGTTAGCGGTTCATTTATTCAGCAGCATATTATTTCTCACCCTTTGAAACAAAACAAGCAAGCGTGGATCCCGTCGGGTACGACGGACGGATTGGGGTGCTAATACCTTCTCAATTCGTAACCGACTCCCGAACTCAGATCTTTGGTTCGCAGGACCTTGTCCTTTCCTTATTCCTTAGGTTTGTGCAACATTACCTTTCCCATTCTTTCGGGATAAAAATGTCTGGCTGGCGACTCTAACTTTTCCGCGCCACTTTCGCGTTTGTACTAGGATGAAAATTCCGGGAGAGACAGCTGGCGACTCTGCTGGGGACTTAATCTTATTCTTCCGGTTTCCCTTGTAGAGTCAATCCAAGCGCCTGTTTGGTTTTGTTTCTTTGGGTGTCTATCTGTTTGTTGTTGTGTGCTTTAGTTCATTTACAGTTTTACTTTACAGCTTTACTTTATCGCATTTATTTACCGCTTTCAGTATTTTATTTTCCATGCATCATATTATACTGGACTGTCTGGCTGTGCTGGTTTTCATTTTTTCTGCGGGATGGGATTTATTGTGAGATAAGCCAAATACCCGGCTTGAGTGCACTATAGGATTAGCGTGGACACGTTGTGCTCGCATGGTTACATGATGAATGGTGATGTGTTCCACACCCAGATTGCGACTGTCTTGGGACTATTCTGTGTGGGGGTTCTTCTCCACTTCAGGGTACAACCTTGATAGTTATGTGCATCTGGTGACCGATCTTCGAGGACCTTAATGGAAATAACCCTCTCCAGTGATTACAGTGGCAGACCACATTTGTTGGCAAACCCACTCGCATCCGAGGGTCCATTGGGAACTCGCATAGGATGGCCTGGTTCTCTCATAGGAATTCAGTTAAAGCAAAACTGTCCCTGAGTAGTACATAATGCCAAATCGATCCCCTGATTTGGTCATGAGCCATCTCTCGGGAATGGTGAACGTATTATTACTATTTGGCTTTGAGAGTCCGTGATGTTGACCCGAGTAGCACACCCGTGAGATTGTGATGGGTTTACAGGTTTGCAGGAACCCTAAGACCTTCAGCATACCCACTTTGCCTTTGGTTCAGTTTTTGTGATATGGATTTCTGTTCTTAAGATATGGATCCTGGATCAGAGGGATGATTATTGTGATATCTGGATTTTGAGACCTTGCACCGACACCTGATTATATGATTGGCACATCACAGACACTTTACTGATCGCATGCCTTGTCTTGCATAAACATCATATCATCATTAATCATTTGTGTTTCTTTTATTCTCAGGGTCTACATTTATTCCCAGTTCCTGGCCATATCATTGCTTCAGAATGGAAGACGTCAAAAAGAGAACTCTGCACTACAAATTCTTCGATACCAAGATGGACCTGATCAACCAATTGGTGTCTCTGATTACCCCGGGTCATTTGGGCTACTTCAAGGAAAAGTATGGCGATATTCTGGATCTGGTATTCAACTTGGATATTTCTCAGAGAAGTGCCATTCACACTTTTTTGCAGTATTACGATCCACGGCTTAGGTGTTTCACATTTCATGACTTTCAGTTGGGTCCTTTGCTGGAAGAATATGCTGAGATTATGGGAGTTTCAATCAAGGATCAACTTCCTTTTAACTCGGAGATGACAAGACCGACTAATGATGACATTGCTCAGGCTCTTTATTTGAGCCCATCAGAGGTGTCTTCTAATCTGGTTTCCACCAAAGCAGGAGTACTTGGTTTTCCCTTAGAGTTTCTGGTCAGGAGAGCTGAAGAATGTGCCGTGGAAAAGCAGTGGAATTCAGTTTGTGCCATCTTGGCGTTATCTGTGTATGGGATAGTTTTATTTGCCGATATGGACAAGTTTGTGGACATGAATGCTATTCATTTGTTTGTGTTGAAGAATCCGGTGCCCACCCTCTTAGGTGATTTGTATTATTCTGTGCATTATAAGAATGAGAAGAAGCGAGGAGGTCTTGTTAGATGTTGTGCTCCTTTATTCTACAAGTGGGTTATGAGACACTTGCCTACTACTGAGAGTTTTACTGATCCTAATTCTACTTGGGTTTAGAAGCTGAGTACTTTGTCTGCTGGAGATATCAGGTGGTTTACTTTGAGGTTGAAAGCAAGAAATTTCATTACCAGTTGTGGTAATTACCCTAATGTGCCTTTGTTAGGAGTATCGGGAGGTATCAACTACAATCCCATCCTCTTAAGAAGACAATTAGGGTATGCGCTCAAGGAGGTTCCTGATGAGTCTGAATTATTCCAAACCTTCTATTTCCCGGTGAAAGACAATCTTCCTTTGGTCCAAAAAGCTGCAGGTTCCTGGAAGGTGATCAAGAGAAAGGGTATAGCATGTCTGGGCAAGAGCAACAATCGAATGTTCCCTGAATTTGAAGCTTGGATAAAGAAGGAGGTTCAAGCGGCTCTAGTCCCTTTTTCTGTACCAACTCCGCCTCCAGCAACGGTACCTTTGGAAGATTATCAGAAGTTGGAAGCTTTGGTTAAGCAGCTTAGGGTTGAGAATCAAGAGGCTCATAATTCTTGTCAGAAACTGATGATCCAGAACCGTCGGTTAGAAGATAGAGTTGTACAAGCCGAGGAAATAGTTCATCGCAAGCAGAAGGACTTTAAAGATAGAGAGCTCTACTTCCGAAAAAAGGGGTTAGCTGAGACTCACAAGACTTCCTAGCGCCGAAGAGAGAAGAAAGATCTGAGTGAAGCCAATGAAGCTGTTACTTTATGGCAAGTAAAATGGGCCGATCATTTGAAGAAGCAAAAGGAGTTAGATGCCAAGCACGAGTTGGAAATCAAAAGTCTTCAAGATTCTTTGGATGGGCAGAAAGAACTTCTCAGGAAGGCTTATCATCAAGAGAAGGACCGTCTCCAGCGCTTAGCAGAAAGCCAGCAGGCACTGAAGGAAGCTCAAAAGGAAATTGAAGACTTGAAGTTGAAAGCTGATGTGAAAAGGTCAAAGGCCGAGTCGAGTCAAAGCAAAGAGAATGAGACAGCATTCCTGCAGCAGATTGAGGAGTTACACACTTCTTCTGATACGAGGGACCTCTTCATCCAGAGACTCATCCAGGAGCCCGGTCATCCAGATGTAGTTCAGCTGTTCCAGAGCGTCAAGCACCTTAGCTGGAGATTGCGAGATTTAGAGTTCCCTAGGGTTTAATTTCATGTTATTGTACTTGGATTACCCACAGGCTTGTTGTGGGATTCCTTATATTTGATGTACTTTTGTTGTTATTGTGATTGGCACCCTTCGGGGACTTTGTATTTTCAAACTCCGGTTTATATGATTGATTTGTTCTGAATTTCTTGTTCGTTGTTTGTTGCACCAACACGGGGTAATGAGCACTAATTCTCCACAGCCGTCATTATACTCGAATATTACTTGGGTCTTCTTCCCAATTCTTATCTTCTTAATGCCAGGACCGGACACGGGAAAAGTCTCGGGAATAAAAGGAACACATTGCATTGCATACACATCATTTGCATTTTGTCTTTGTCTTTGCAGGTTTTTCTTCGGGGTGTTTAATTTATCTGTGTTCAACAGGCAAAGATTGCGAGAGCCGCCAAGAACCGGTACCTCCGACGAGATATCCCTCATCGGTACGCGACCCGCAACAATCAAAGAACAGCAATGGATGCCATGCAGACAGAGCTCAATGAAGTCCGTACCAAGATGGCAGAATTTATGATCCTGATGCAAGGGATGGCCCAGGGGCAACAAGAGCTGAGAAATGCAATTCAAGGGTTAACTCCTCCTAATACTAATGCTCAGGCGACCACTTCTGGCGGGCTAGGGGCTCCTCCCAACACCAACAACGGCCCAGGCGGACCCAATATTCCAGATCCAGCTATGGCGACGTTCGTTCCTGTGCACGACATACAAGAGGACCAATTCCAGTATTTCAACAATGATATGGGTTTCGGCGGCTATGGAAATCTTAATGACTTCTTGGTGCTTGCGGAGAAGGTCAAGGCCATCGAGTGTAGAGACACTTTAAGGATTGATGTGTCGGATATGGGTTTAGTACCTGGGGTGGTCATTCCACACAAGTTCAGACCACCAGCTTTTGATAAATACAACGGCAGCTCCTTCCCGGAAACTCACCTACAGGCCTTCTACCGGAAGATCGCGGCCCATACGCGAGACGAAAAACTCTGGATGTACTACTTCCAGGAGAGTCTCTCCGGAGGATCCTTGGAGTGGTACATGAAGCTGGAGAGGAGCTCTATTAGAAGCTGGAAGGTTTTGGGAGAAGCTTTCCTCAAACAATATCAGTACAACATTGACATGGCACCCAGCCGCACTCAGCTTCAGAGCTTGACGCAAAGGAGTTCGGAGAGCTTCAAAGATTATGCACAGAGGTGGCGTGAGGTAGCCGCCCGAGTGCAACCACCTTTATTGGAGTGAGAGATGGTCGAACTTTTCCTAGATACCCTCCCAGGGCATTTCATGGAAAGGCTGGCTGGTTGTTCCTCAAGTGGTTTCTCGGACATTATCTTGACTGGAGAAAGAATAGAAAGCTGGCTCAAACAGGGGAAAATTCAGAATGGAGGTGCTTCAGGGTCTGGTATCAAGAAACCCTTTGTGAAAAGGAGGGAAGGAGAAACAGGTGCAGTGTACACACAGAGAGGAGTGATTAACCGAGCATATTATCAGCAAGTGGCCCCTGTCACTATTTCAACTCCAGCCGTTCAACAGCAGGCCCAACCACCACAGCCGCAGCGTTTACAAGGGTATCAGCAAAGAGCCCCTCGTTCATACTACCCTCAGAGACCTAAGGATAGACATTTCGAAGTTCCACCGATGTCTTACTCACAGCTTTTGAAGAATCTTCTACAGCTTCAGATGATTCAACTCCGAACTCTACAACCTCCAAAGCCACGCCAAATTCCTGAGGGTTATGACTCAAATGCTAGATGTGAATTCCATTCCGGAGCTCCCGGACATACCACAGAGAACTGTAAAGAATTGAAGCATGTTGTTCAGGACTTACTGGACACTAAAGCAATTAATTTCGCTCCTTCTCCTAATGTGCTTCAGAATCCCATGCCTCCTCATAGGGGTACGGTTGGGGCAATTGATGAAGGAGAGAACCTGAATTTGGTGGGTGATGTTGACGACTTGCAGACTTCATTGATTGCTGTCAAAGTTTGTTTGTTAAAGAAAAGTATCTTCCCTGGGTGCGAAGAAGATTGCCCGGAATGTGCCGAAGCTATGAATGGTTGTAAGCGGTTGAAGGCCGGAATTCAAGGCATGATTGATGAAGGAGTGATGCAGTTTGACAAGGTTGTAAAAGAAAGTGAAGTCTCCACAGTAACTATCTTTTATGACCCATCTCAAGTTCCTTCGCGGGCCAGAGTGGCACCAATAACCATTACCACGGCTGGACCAGTAATGTACCAAAATGACAGAGCTGTTCCTTGGAACTATGGTGGTGAAGTGTACTGCAACGGCCAGAGGCAAGATTTGGCCACGACTAGTATAACCCCAACTCAAGTAGAGAACGTTGGAGTAGGGGGTTTTACTAGAAGTGGAAGGTTGTTTGCACCGGAAACACTGAGAAACAACGTGATACCACCCAGAGATACTGCAGAAGCCCAAGCTAGAGCAAGAGCGAAGCAACCAGTAGTTGTCAATGATCCAACACCATCAACTGATCCAGACCTCACCTTTGATAAAGAAGCTGAAGAATTCCTGAGGATCATCAAGAAGAGTGACTACAAGATTGTGGACCATTTGCAGCAGACGCCGTCGAAGATCTCCATCTTTTCCTTGCTCATGTGTTCTGACTCTCACAGAAAATCTCTCCTAAATATTCTGAACAAGGCATACGTGCCTCAGGATATTTCTGTAAATCAGTTAGAAACGGTATTGTCCAGCGTCAATGCCAGTCATGGATTGGGTTTCACAGACTTGGATTTGACTTCTGATGGGTGTGCTCATAATCGGGCATTGCATATCTCTCTGGAATGTAGGGGTGCAGTACTCTCCCACGTGTTGGTAGATACTGGATCATCTTTGAACGTTTTTCCCAAGAAAGCACTGATGAAGTTGGACTATGATGGAGTGGTTCTAAAGCCCAGTGATCTAGTAGTTCGAGCGTTTGATGGGTCGAGAAGATCGGTGTTTGGAGAGGTGGAGTTACCTATCAAGGTAGGTCCACAGGTCTTCAATACCACGTTCTACGTGATGGATATACAACCTGCATATAGCTGTTTATTCGGAAGACCTTGGATACATTCGACAGGAGCGGTATCGTCTACACTCCATCAAAAGCTAAAGTTTGTCTGGGAGGGTCAAATTGTGACCGTCAATGGGGAAGAAGATATCTTTGTTATTCATCTCGCTTCGTTCAAATATGTGGAGATGGATGGCGAAATAGTTGAGACCCCATGTCAGGCTTTTGAGCCCTTGAAGTCTGAGCAAGCATCCGCAGTAGCAACTTCTCCTGAAGTACCGAAGAAGGGGGTTTCCGTAGCCTCTTATAAACAAGCTCTTGAACTAGTAGAATCTGGAATACGAGAAGGTTGGGGCAGTCCAGTTGAAGTGCCAGAGAAGAAAGACATGTTCGGGATTGGCTATCACCCTGGAAGATCTTCGTCTGAACCAAGTGCAAAAGGTTGTCAGAGCCCGGTCACTTTCACAAGTGCGGGAGTGGTAGACTATGAAATTAACGGTGCTGTGCAGGATGACATTGTCGATAGTGATTGTGACCTAGATGAATGGATCAGGCCTGCCGCTCTAGGAACTCAGCTTAGCAACTGGACATCGGAAAGGCTTATTTCGGTCACCTCTTTCGAAGAGTAATAATGTTTTGTTTCTATTTCTCCTGTATTAAAGCACCATGTCTTGCCCGAGGCATAGTGGCTCTTTTTAAGGGTTCATTTGTTCATTAACACAATCATAAATAAAATTGACGTTTCACATTCATTCATGTTGTTCTCTGTCTTTCGTTTTACTTTTGTTTTTCAAAAAGAAAGAAAAGTTTTAAAATGGCAATGTTTCTCATTTTCTCAAGTTGTTGCTAAAGCCTTGCAAGAATCATCATTCATGCAGGTGCTCGTCATCGGATCTTATCAATGACGACCCTGTTATGGCTGAGTATGACTTCGACAATCCAATTTATCAAGCCGATGAGGAAGGTGAAGAGGATTGCGATCTACCCGAAGAATTGGCCAGACTGCTTAAACAGGAGGAAAAGATGATTCAGCCGCACGAAGAAGATGTCGAAGTAATAAACCTGGGTACCGAAGAAGACAAGAAAGAGGTCAAAATCGGAGCTGCCTTAGAAGAGTCTGTCAAGACCCGCTTGACTGCTATGCTTCGAGAATATGTCGACGTCTTCGCATGGTCCTACCAAGATATGCCTGGTTTAGACACTGACATTGTGGTACACAAGCTACCTCTCAGAGCAGATTGTCCTCCGGTAAAGCAGAAGTTGAGGCGCACGCGTCCAGACATGGCAATTAAAATAAAAGAAGAAGTGCAAAAACAGTTTGATGCTGGCTTCTTGCCCGTGACCAGTTATCCTCTGTGGGTTGCTAACATTGTGCCAGTTCCCAAGAAAGATGGCAAAGTCAGGATGTGTGTGGATTACAGGGATTTGAATAGGGCCAGCCCCAAAGATGATTTCCCTTTACCTCACATAGATGTACTTGTCGATAATACTGCTCAGTTTTCCGTGTTCTCCTTCATGGACGGATTCTCAAGCTATAATCAGATCAAGATGGCTCCCGAGGACATGGAAAAAACAACTTTCATCACTCCTTGGGGCACCTTTTGTTACAGGGTTATGCCGTTTGGTTTGAAGAATGCAGGAGCTACCTATCAACGGGCAATGGTAACGTTGTTTCACGACATGATCCATCATGAAATTGAGGTTTATGTTGATGACATGATAGCGAAATCCCAGACGGAGGAAGAGCATTTGGTTAACCTAGCAAAATTGTTTGACAGGCTTCGGAAGTTCAAACTGAGGTTGAATCCGAATAAGTGTACCTTCGGGGTTTGTTTTGGCAAGTTACTCGGCTTCATTGTTAGTGAACGAGGAATTGAGGTTGATCCAGCCAAGGTAAAAGCTATCCAAGAAATGCCTGAGCCGAAGACTGAAAAAGCAAGTGCGTGGCTTCTTAGGGAGACTAAACTACATTGCACAGTTTATTTCTCACCTAACGGCCACGTGTGAGCCCATCTTTAAGCTTCTGAGGAAAAATCAGGCCATTAAATGGAATGAAGACTGCCAGCAAGCCTTCGACCGAATCAAAGAATACTTGTTAGAACCACCAATCCTTATGCCTCCAGTGCCAGGGAGACCTTTGATTATGTATCTTACTGTGCTTGAAGGATCGATGGGGTGTGTGCTGGGTCAGCAGGACGAGTCTGGTCGAAAAGAGCACGCCATTTATTACCTTAGCAAAAAGTTTACCGATTGTGAGACACGATACTCACTACTCGAGAAAAATTGTTGCGCTTTGTCATGGGCTGCTCGCCGACTAAGACAGTACATGCTGACTCACACTACTCTCTTAATTTCCAAGATGGATTCTGTGAAATACATCTTTGAGAAGCCGGCTTTGACAGGAAGAGTGGCCCGTTGGCAGATGATACTAACGGAGTATGACATACAATACACTTCACAAAAGGCAATCAAGGGGAGTGTGTTGTCAGAATACTTGGCCCAGCAGCCGATTGATTATTATCAACCCATAAGGTTTGAGTTTCCGGATGAGGACATCATGTTCCTCAAGTCGAAAGACTACGAAGAACCACATCCGGAGGAGGGGCCCGACCCTGAATCCAGATGGAAGTTGATGTTTGACGGCGCTGTAAACATGAATGGAAGCGGAGTGGGTGCTTTTATCATCTCGCCAGAAGGGGTTCACACACCTTTAGCCGCTCGGTTGACCTTCGAGTGCACTAACAATGAGGCGGAGTATGAAGCTTGTATCATGGGGATCGAAGAGGCAATAGACTTGCGAGTCAAGAACCTTGAGATCTTCGGAGATTCTGCTTTGGTGGTAAATCAAGTCAATGGTAAATGGCTGGTTCATCAAGCTCGTTTGATTCCTTACAGAGATTATGTCAGGAGGTTGTTAACTTTCTTTACCAAGGTCAAGCTGATCTATATTCCTAGAGACGAAAACCAGTTCGCCGATGCTCTAGCAACTTTGTCGTCCATGATTAAAGTTTATCAAGAGAATTTCGTGCCTCGAATTTCGATCTCCCTGCTTGAAAGACCCGCTTATGTCTTTGTAGTTGATGATGGTGAGGATAATAAGCCTTGGTACCATGACATCAAACAATTCCTGAAGGCTCAAGAATACCCGGCTGGGGCATCTAGTAAGGATAAGAAAACTCTTAGAAGACTGGCAGGAGGCTTCTTCTTGAATCAAGACGGTGTGTTGTACAAACGGAACTTTGACATGGTGCTCCTCAGATGCGTGGATAGACACGAAGCAGACATGTTAATGCAGGAGGTTCATGAAGGCTCCTTTGGTACCCATGCTGGAGGACATGCCATGGCCAAGAAATTATTGAGATCGGGATACTATTGGATTACCATGGAATCTGATTGTTGTAAATACTCCCGTAAATGCCATAAGTGTCAAATTTATGCCGACGAGGTCCATGTGCCTCCGAATCCGTTGAGTGTCATGTCTTCACCATGGCCGTTCGCTATGTGGGGCATCGATATGATTGGAAAAATTGAGCCAACAGCTTCTAATGGTCATCGCTTCATCCTAGTCGCTATTGATTATTTCACGAAGTGGGTTGAAGCGGCATCCTACACCAATGTCACTAAACAAGTGGTCGCTCGATTTATTAAGCGAGATATTATCTGCCGGTACGGAGTCCCTGAAAGGATCATTACTGATAATGGTTCTAATCTCAACAATAAGATGATGGCCGATTTGTGTCAAGACTTCAAGATAGAACACCACAACTCTTCTCCATATCGTCCGAAGATGAATGGCGCCGTCGAGGCGGCTAATAAAAACATCAAGAAGATTGTGCAGAAGATGGTTGTGACGTACAAAGACTGGCATGAGATGTTACCATTCGCGTTGCATGGGTACAGGACATCAGTACGCACTTCAACTGGGGCAACTCCATTCTCATTGGTGTATGGTATGGAGGCAGTCCTACCAATCGAAGTGGAAATCCCCTCGTTGAGGTTGATGATGGATATCAAGCTAGATGAAGCCGAGTGGCCCCGATCCAGATATAATCAATTGAGCCTCATTGAAGAGAAGCGTCTAGCAGATGTATGCCATGGACAGTTGTATCAGCGACGAATGAAGCAGGCTTTTGACAAGAAGGTGCGACCACAGAGGTACACGCCAGGAGACTTAGTGCTGAAAAGGATTCTTCCTCCTCTCAACGATCACAGGGGCAAGTGGACACCCAATTATGAAGGACCGTTCGTGGTTAAAAAGGTTTTCTCATGCGGAGCCTTAATGTTGACAACCATGGACGGAGAAGACTTCCAATCCCCTGTCAATGCAGACGCAGTAAGAAAATACTTCGTGTAAAAAGGACCCGCTGGATAAAAATAGAATAAAGATCCAGGCAAAAATGGGCATCCCGGCGAGCAAAAAACAGAATAAAAAGGCTCCGGAAAAAGTTAGGGAAATCTTGGAAAAAAATGTACACCCGCTGAGTTGAAAAGCCACATCGGACAACTCAGGCAAAAAAGGGTATCCCGGTGGATTGAAAACCTGAAAGGGCGATCCACGCAAAAGAGGGATTAACACGAACGACTGCGATCTGCGAGATCCATGACCTACCTACAATTGAGGCTATCCTAAGGGTTGAAGATCAGTTCATTTACTTTTCCTCAAGAGGCAGAGCGAGCGGAGCGTCTTGAAGACATACGAGTCATAACTGGGTTGAGACTTGATGAGATTCACTTCTCACATTGCCAATAGGATAGTTTGTTTTTTCTTTTTTAGTTGTTCCCTCATTCCAGGGAACTGCTTCCTTTGTATTTCCTATTCAGGGCCACCTTTACGAATCAATAAAAATTCTACTTCAGTCAATTGATTACATTACTTCTTTTGTTTTTGCTTTTTTCATCTAGCATTGATTGATTGTGAAAACGTCTAGCAAATGGTAACTTGCATTGTGTTATGAACATTTGAATGTTTTCTAATTCGTGCAGGGGAATAGAAACATTTAATACAACTCTGAAAGGGTGTCGAGGTTCCCAGACAATGATTCATGATATGAGCCTGGGGCAAGCAGGTCCCAAACTAATTCTCTATGTTGCAGGTACTATCGATTGTGTTCATGCAAGTACAGGTACTGGCGCGCTAACGAAGCTAACAACTATTATCCAGATGGGCATTCCCTTTTGTTTGAACAAAAACAAGTGTCTCCCAGGGTGCTTCCAATCATCCCCAGCCATGTTGAAGTTGAAATTTCACCTAGCAAGGTAGCAGGGAGTGGGTGTCGTCCCCAAGCAGAAGTTTCCCTTCAGACAGGGGTAATTCTCAGCAGTATAAGGAGTGTTTTGCCTCCCCAGCAGTTGTTTCCTCAGCGATGTCATGCCTTTGGTTCTCAACCAAATCAAGAAGTCCTCACTTCCCCACCAGAGTTCAAAAAAGGTCCATCTCCAGCAGGGTCTTGGCACTCCAATCTTAAAGTCCAATTTATTTTTGGCAATGGCGGCTATTCAGAGCTGGTGAATTATTAACAGCTTTCCCCACATAGTTGTTTCCTCCTCATCAGGATGAACCAAATCAATGCAGTGATTATCGTTCCTCCCCAGTCAAGCCATCTGGGATACCTGCAGTCTCCTTATCAGGAGATCCCTTTGCATTTGCATATGCATAATCATCATCACATTTGCATCCTGCAAAGCGTAGCATTTCCATCATCATGGAGCATTACGTCATAAATTCAAACATATGCATGCCAGCATGGGCCAATTTTGAGGTATATTACATACAACCTATAACATCTTCTCAACCTGAAGTACTCTGCACAGAGGTTACCATCATCACTTCTCAGACATCCTTGTCTTTTCAAGTCAATGTTTGTCACTTATTTCGCGTCTTGTTTGGTACAACAATCACGTTACAGGTTCCCGTTTTGTATAACGGTCCTGTTTGCTCGGGCTCTCGTTTATGTACAACGATCCCGTTCCATCTTGTCCTATTTTCTTTGTGTTTGGTTACCGCCTGCGGTCGGTATACCTTTGCGTCTCCATTCGAGGAATGTTTCATGTTAGATTCGAGGATCTTTTGATTTGTCATTCGAGGATGGCATCTCTTTTCTTCAAGTCTTTCCGAGGTTGGTCTTGTTGTTGTGGCTATTATTCGAGGATATTAGTTCACTTTTTGAGCTTATTGATCGAGGTCAGTTTGTCTCTTTTGCAAAGTCTGTCTGAGGTCAGCTTTGTGTTTGGTTATCAGTCGAGGCTGGTATACCTTTGCGTCTCCATTAGAGGATGTTTTCGTGTTAGATACGAGGATCTTTTGATTTGTCATTCGAGGATGGCGTCTCTTTTCTTCAAGTCCTTCCGAGGTTGGTCTTGTTGTTGTGGCTATTATTCGAGGATAGTAGTTCACTTTTTGAGCTTATTGATCGAGGTCAGTTTGTCTCTTTTGCAAAGTCTGTCTGAGGTCAGCTTTGTGTTTGGTTATCAGTCGAGGCTGGTATACCTTTTTGTCTCCATTCGAGGATGGTTTCGTGTTAGATCTGAGGATCTTTTGATTGTCATTCGAGGATGGCATTCTTTTCTTCAAGTCCATCTGCGGTTGGTCTTGTTGTGTGGCTATTATTCGAGGATAGTAGTTCACTTTTCGAGCTTATTGATCGAGGTCAGTTTGTCTCTTTTGCAAAGTCTGTCTGAGGCCAGCTTTGTGTTTGGTTATCAGTCGAGGCTGGTATACCTTTGCGTCTCCATTCGAGGATGGTTTCGTGTTAGATCCGAGGATCTTTTGATTTGTCATTCGAGGATGACATCTCTTTTGTTCAAGTCCTTCCGAGGTTGGTCTTGTTGTTGTGGCTATTATTCGAGGATAGTAGTTCACTTTTTGAGCTTATTGATCGAGGTCAGTTTATCTATTTTGCAAAGTCTGTCTGAGGTCAGCTTTGTGTTTGGTTATCAGTCGAGGCTGGTATACCTTTGCGTCTCCATTCGAGGATGGTTTCGTGTTAGATCCGAGGATCTTTTGATTTTTCATTCGAGGATGGCATCTCTTTTCTTCAAGTCCTTCCGAGGTTGGTCTTGTTGTTGTGGCTATTATTCGAGGATAGTAGTTCACTTTTTGAGCTTATTGATCGAGGTCTGTTTGTCTCTTTTGCAAAGTCTGTCTGAGGTCACTCTTTGTCGTTGATGGTTATCTCCTGCGGCCGGTATACCATTGTGTTTCTATTCCAGGATGATTTTTAGTACTGGATCCGAGGATCCCGTGTGAGTTGTCATTCGAGGACGGAATTCTTCCCAGCATATTTCCACCTGGTTCTACTTTCGCTACCTATTCAGAGGTCAAAACAAAAAATATATAAATAAATAAATGGGCAGATGGCATTTTCATTACCCTCAATGTGCAAATTTTCAGGTTTTATTCGAGTATCCAATCACTTCATACCTTGAACGTATAAAAGCTGTTGCAATTATTCGTTCAGGCTTGCAGATGATTGAATAGGGGCAGCTGTAATACCTCAAAATTTGCCCTCCTATTTATTCCCTCTATTGGTTCATCGTGTCGCATTCATCTGCATTTCACATCAGTTCATTAACAGCATACTAGTGCATTTCATTGTTTCATTGGGCATGTGATTAAGGTTGTACTGGATTAGGGTTTAGTACCTTATCTGTATCTGTCAGAGATTGAAGTGGTGGAGAATTTACTGGATGTTGATTCTACTTCAAGTGCGGTTGTTCAATTGAGTTTCGATTTAGATAAGAGCTTAACCTAATCTTGGTCAGACTATCAGAAGATTACTGCAATTGCAAGTTTATTTTGGACCACTGGACTGTTTCTTAGACAATGCATATTCAAAGTTCAGGTTGTCTTGTGTTGTGATTCATCAGGATATTGAGCAGTATTTTGTGTGAAGCCTGGTTCGAATCTTCAGTTTACTAGTGATTCATTTGGATTCGAATGGTCATGGCATGTTTCTGACAATTCAGAGAGTTGTGACTAATCAAAAAATATCCAGTGGCTCAGAAGTGGTTGTGCTTATAGATTTGTGGAAAGATTTCAAGATATGTTTTGGGCCAAAATCAAGATTTCATTCATTGCTTTGTTCTCACTGTTATGAACCACTCCCGATTATTCCATTCCATCTTCACCTTTCTACTTCAATACGTTTCCATCAATTCATCTTCATTTTTCATTTATTCACTTTCCCATTTATCTTTTGTCCGTAATCCATTTTGAATCATCTTTCATTTTTTCATAGTTCATATCAAACTCATGTTTTCTCCTTGTCCATTTTTACACCATTTAAACTCGATAGCAATTCCGTTCTAGAATCATCATAAATTTCCACAAAAAGTAATAAGAGGTCATTTTCTTTTGTTTTCATCCTAGTATCCAAATCACTAAACCAATTTCCAATTAGTCATCTTAAGGTTCAAGTCCATGTCCAATAAGATCCATTTCCAATATCTTGTATTTCTAATCAATATCCTTTTTGAGTTCTATTCCATATTTTCAAGCCCATTTCAAATCCATACATATTTTCAGGCCCACTATCCATTAACCATTCTCATTTTTAAGTGAAATGTCATACTTTCCTTTCACATGATTTGCAAGTTCAATGAGATGTCATGTTTGTATTTTAACTAAGTACTTTATATTTGAGTTCAATCCTATGGCAATTTAATTAAAATTATACAGCTCAAAGCTGTTGACCAAGTTGGTCATCTGCAAATTTCCAAGGTGACTGTCATTTGGGGATGGAGTTAGCTGGAGAAGTGTAGCATTTGGATGACTATAAATTGAATACAAAGTCAGCAAAAAACTATACGACTATGGGAATCAATAAAATGATTGACAAAATTAAAAAAAAAGGTCACATAAAGAAAAAAAAACCCACAGCCGTTACACCAAAATGTGAGAAAATCTAATAGAAGTTTCAACAGCAAAAGTTCCAGTTACGAATCTAAAGAAAAATTCCAATTAGCAGAAAGAATCTGTAACGGGATAGCAGCAAACAGAGCTCTTCACTCCCATTACATGAGCATCCCTTCAATATCTTCAATCACCTCACGAACTTCTCAACCTTCATCAATCCTGGATCACTCTATTTTATTCTCCATAACTCCATCTCTAAGCAACATAAATATTCATCAATAGCGCATCAATTTGCGACGACAACCATAAAGTTCTCAGCTACAAATAATCTCACGAGTTCGAAGACGAACTTTCAAAAATCACTTTCTCTAATCTTGACTTAATCCTGCAAAATACGGCAATAAGAAAATTAGAAAAGAAGAGAGCAGGACCAAGCTGAAAAGAGAAAAAACTCAGGAAAAAAGCAAAGTTTCAATTACATTGATTCTAACTGAAATCATTAATTAGCAACAGAGTCGAACTAACTCGGGAAAAAAGCTCATAACAGAAATATGATTAGTTCAGGACTCATAATTGAAAGCTAACTGAGGTGCTTGAGAAGGTTCCAGAGCAAAATTAAATATTAAAACAAAATCAGTAACTAACTCTATAACTGAATTTTTCATAACCAAAAATCAGAGAAAACCAACTTCACAACAGAAAATAACAGAACCAAAACTGATTCATAACAATCCTAACAGAAAATTCTAGAAGTTACCTGAGAAAACTCCAGGACTACCATCTTCAAGCATTCCCTATAAAGCAGGAGCTTCTGATTCAATCTGTTTTTCTTCCACAATTTTCCAAAACCACTTCACTATTTTCTCAATCCTTCTCATTCAATCTTCTTCACCATTTTTTTTCAATCTTTCCACTTCTCTTCTCCTCTCAATCCAATCTCCTTCAACCATTCCTTTTCCTCTCTCAAATCATTCTTCACCATTTTCGATTATCTAACCTCCATCTTCCAAATTTGGGTTCGGCAAGTTCATCTCCCCAATTTCCAGTTCTGACTTTCACTTGTTTCCATTGGTGAAGCCCCAACTGGTATTCTTGAATGATTTACTTCATGACGGAATCAATTCATCATCCCCGTCGAAACTGAATGTAAGGACTCTGCCTCAGGGAGTCCTGTCATCAGCCTACACCTGCAAGAAGCTGTGATGACCATACTCAGAGAAGGCTAGAAGAACTCAAAGAGGAAAAGGTGAAATCGATAATCATACCTGAGCGGAATTTTGAACCGTTTCTCTCCTCAATATTGAGGCATCCACTGTTGAACCATCGTTTTGAAAATGACTTGAGTTATCATCGATCTCACAACCAACAGAAACAACACGCCTCCATTTTTGAAGAACATCGACGCAAACTTCGATTCAAGAAGAAGCTGTGTAATCGAGAGCTGCAAGAAGAGGAGTTTTGAATGAGCAATAATCGTTTTAGAAGCAAAACAGAAGACGATTGGAATCGAACAAGGAGAGAAATCGCGGAATGACACAAGTACTTAGCTCGTGAAGTTCAGATTTGGAGGTATCGGTCCTCGTTCTAACATCAATCTCACGCCGTCGTGAGTAGCTTCGGGCTTCATCAGCCTTCGCGAATCGCTCATCGCCGCCGTGTTCCGTCAGCTAACAAGGTGTGTCTTCTTACTGTTAACCCTCTTGCTGTTAACGATTTTATCGTTGTTCTTGGGTTGTTGGAAGATTTTTTTTTAGGTTTAGAATTTCGGTTGAACGGACGGAGGAGAGGCTTAGGTTCGATTAGGGTTTTCATTTTCATATAACTAGATTTAGAAAGATAAAGTTATGTTCGGGTTAGGATCAGAGAGAGGTTTAGGGAAGGAACTGTAGCGGTTTGAGACGGAGAAGAGAGGAGTGGAGGGTGGTGACGGCGAAACGGCAGCGGGTAGAAGATGAGAGGATCGGTAATGGCGAAGGGGAACAAGGAATGACGGAGAAGAGAAGCTGAGGAGTTTGAGAGGGTGGCGGACGGATTTGATTGAGGAAGGACAAAGAGATAGTGGCTGTGAGTCGATCGGCGTGAGGGAAGAAGAGGGAAAGGGTTAGCGGCGTGAGGAAGGGGAGAGGAAGAAAGGTTCAAATTAGGGTTCCATATATCTCATGACCTTTTTAGGTTATTTCTTTTGTTTTTTTATTATAAGAATGATTTAATTATTTCTGGAAAGTCTAAGAGGCCATTAACATAATTTAATAGGGGATTAAGATATTATTAGGGAATTAAAAAAGGGAATTAAGATTAAGAAATGAAGTTAATGTCATCAAAAATAAGTTGATCCACTTAATTTTCTATTAGTACCCCATTTAGGATTCATAACATAGAAAACAATAGAAAACCATGCTATTTACACCTCCCCCAAAGGCTGCGTTTTGAGGCCCAGCATTGTTGCTATTCGCACCCCACTCTTATGAGTCCAACAAATAATCAACATAAAACAATGCTTCCTGCACCCCTCATTAGCCTGCGAATTGGACCTCACTTGGATTCCTATTGACACCTCCTTATCAGGCCCATTGAGAAAAGGTAATAAGAAAAATTATTAAGTCCACCCCCATTTCTTTTTTCTTTAGGAATTTTATTTTGTTTTGTATTAGTTTGAAAATAATTCTAATAAAAATAGGAGAAAGCTTTATAAAATTTCCAAAAAAATTTCAGTTGCTTAATAATTCAATTTAGAAATTTTTGGTATTTTTACTTTCTGAATTTGGTTTATTTTTCGATTTAATTTTGATTTTATTGTAATTAGCTTTTATAGAATTTCCTTTAACTGTACTTGAGTTTGTTCAATTTATTTTGGAAACTTCCAGAAACTTTTTTAACCCATTCTTTTTACTGTAGTTAGAAGACTTATAATAGTACTTAGGATAATTTTTGTAGATTTTTTAGAGCATTTTATTTTAGGTTTTAGAGGTTAATTTCTTAGAAATTAGAGGTTAATTCATAGCTGAAAATAAGCAATTTTTAGGCATATAAAAAATAGGATTTTTTAGGATTCTTTTTAGTACAATATTGTAGGTAATCTTAGGCCCCATGGTTTATTTTTTCATAATTTTTCCAGAAGTTTAGATATATTTTTAGAATATTAATTCTTAGGTTTGTTATGTGTATTTCCTATTAGTTTAGGTTATGAAAATAAAGTCCAATAAAAAAATTGTTTAGATTAGATTTAGTCTTAGAATTTAATATAGACTTAGGTTAGTTTAAATTTGAATGTTTAGAAGGGAAATATTAGGCTTGACTTTGATTTAGGACTTAGGCTTAAAGTTTCACTTTAATTAGAATTAGAATAAATAAATAGACTATTTTAATTCATACCTTTAATTGCATTTTTAGAATTTTATTTCTTATGTCCATTTTTAATGTTTTGCCTTATTATTTATTTTTATAACTTGCATAGGCTTCCCCATTGTTCTTAGAATCAACTTAACTTCGTTAGGAAGTAAGTTAGTTTCTAAGCTCTCTTTTGTTCTTTTCCTTTTCTTCCTTAGGATTAGAATACCTCATTAACCATAGGACCTCTCTTGTAAATAAACAAATAAAATTAGGGTTGTGTCTTAGTCCCCTTAGTTTGTCCTTTTTGCAACATGAGTCTTTCTTTCTCATCTCATAAAGAAAAGCAATAAAACACTTAATAAAAACCGAACAATCTTGTACGACACGAGACTTTGTTGCGGAGTGTTTATACGCGTCCTGTTTCGGGGCGAGGTGTAAATACTCACCGCGATGGATAGGTCTTAGTACAAGACCGTTCACAAACAAATTCAAAACACTTCTTTTAAAAGACAAGAACAAATAACAAGCGACTATCCTGCGGGAACTTCTTTTCTCATCTCATTCACTCACAACGCGAACTCGCGGCGACTTGTCTTTCATGCAAGACGGTAAACGTACTCGTACCAGACGAGCCTGCAACACTTGAGCATAGACATACGCAGTTCCAGCTATAAAAAAACACAAACAAATAGTTCCCGCCTTAGTTAGGCGAACTACGTCGTCTCTGATCCTCATTATCCCGATGAGGTACGTAGGCAGCGGGGTAGGGCCCGTTCGAGCACATTCTTTATTTTCCCTACATTTCCCCTTTTTTCCATTCTCTTTTCTTATTCCTTTCTCATTTCAGTTTCTTTTTTCATTCCATTTCCAGTTAGCGGTTCATTTATTCAGCTGCATATTATTTCTCACCCTTTGAAACAAAACAAGCAAGCGTGGATCCCGTCGGGTACAACGGATGGATTGGGGTGCTAATACCTTCTCAATTCGTAACCGACTCCCGAACTCAGATCTTTGGTTCGCAGGACCTTGTCCTTTCCTTATTCCTTAGGTTTGTGCAACATTACCTTTCCCATTCTTTCGGGATAAAAATGTCTGGCTGGCGACTCTAACTTTTCCGCGCCACTTTCACGTTTGTACTAGGATGAAAATCCCGGGAGCGACAGCTGGAGACTCTGCTGGGGACTTAACCTGATTCTTCCGGTTTCCCTTGTAGAGTCAATCCTAGCGCCTGTTTGGTTTTGTTTCTTTGGGTGTCTATCTGTTTGTTGTTGTGTGCTTTAGTTCATTTACAGTTTTACTTTACAGCTTTACTTTATCGCATTTATTTACCGCTTTCAGTATTTTATTTTCCATGCATCATATTATACTGGACTGTCTGGCTGTGCTGGTTTTCATTTTTTCTGCGGGATGGGAGTTACTGTGAGATAAGCCAAATACCCGGCTTGAGTGCACTATAGGATTAGCGTGGACACGTTGTGCTCGCATGGTTACATGATGAATGGTGATGTGTTCCACACCCAGATTGCGACTGTCTCGGGACTATTCTGTGTGGGGGTTCTTCTCCACTTCAGGGTACAACCTTGATAGTTATGTGCATCTGGTGACCGATCTTCGAGGACCTTAATGGAAACAACCCTCTCCAGTGATGACAGTGGCAGACCACATTTGTTGGCAAACCCACTCGCATCCGAGGGTCCATTGGGAACTCGCATAGGATGGCCTGGTTCTCTCATAGGAATTCAGTTAAAGCAAAATTGTTCGTATGACGATAGTATTGTACCCTTCGGGATGAATGTACTATTGTTTCTCGATTCAGTGCTTGAAGCTGGAGACTTGTGAGGGATGCTTGTTTTTCCGGACTCAACTGAGACCTCCCTGAGTAGTACATAATGCCAAATCGATCCCCTGATTTGGTCATGAGCCATCTCTCGGGAAATGTGAACGTATTATTACTATTTGGCTTTGAGAGTCCGTGATGTTGACCCGAGTAGCACACCCGTGAGATTGGGATGGGTTTACAGGTTTGCAGGAACCCTAAGACCATCAGCATACCCACTTTGCCTTTGGTTTAGTTTTTGTGATATGGTTTTCTGTTCTTAAGATATGGATCCCGGATCAGAGGGATGATTATTGTGATATCTGGATTTTGAGACCTTGCACCGACACCTGATTATATGATTGGCACATCACAGACACTTCACTGATCGCATGCCTTGTCTTGCATAAACATCATATCATCATTAATCATTTGTGTTTCTTTTATTCTCAGGGTCTACATTTATTCCCGGTTCCTGGCCATATCATTGCTTCAGAATGGAAGACGTCAAAAAGAGAACTGTGCACTACAAATTCTTCGATACCAAGATGGACCTGATCAACCAATTGGTGTCTCTGATTACCCCGGGTCATTTGGGCTACTTCAAGGAAAAGTATGGCGATATTCTGGATCTGGTATTCAACTTGGATATTTCTCAGAGAAGTGCCATTCACACTTTTTTGCAGTATTACGATCCACGGCTTAGGTGTTTCACATTTCATGACTTTCAGTTGGGTCCTTTGCTGGAAGAATATGCTGAGATTATGGGAGTTTCAATCAAGGATCAGCTTCCTTTTAACTCGGAGATGACAAGACCGACTCATGATGACATTTCTAAGGCTCTTTATTTGAGCCCATCAGAGGTGTCTTCTAATCTGGTTTCCACCAAAGCAGGAGTACTTGGTTTTCCCTTAGAGTTTATGGTCAGGAGAGCTGAAGAATGTACCGTGGAAAAGCAGTGGAATTCAGTTTGTGCCATCTTGGCGTTATCTGTGTATGGGATAGTTTTATTTGCCGATATGGACAACTTTGTGGACATGAATGCTATTCATTTGTTTGTGTTGAAGAATCCGGTGCCCACCCTCTTAGGTGATTTTTATTATTCTGTGCATTATAAGAATGAGAAGAAGCAAGGAGGTCTTGTTAGATGTTGTGCTCCTTTATTCTACAAGTGGGTTATGAGACACTTGCCTACTACTGAGAGTTTTACTGATCCTAATTCTACTTGGGCTCAGAAGCTGAGTACTTTGTCTGCTGGAGATATCAAGTGGTTTACTTTGAGGTTGAAAGGAAGAAATTTCATTACCAGTTGTGGTAATTACCCTAATGTGCCTTTGTTAGGAGTATCGGGAGGTATCAACTACAATCCCATCCTCTTAAGAAGACAATTAGGGTATGCGCTCAAGGAGGTTCCTGATGATTCTTAATTATTCCAAACCTTCTATTTCCCGGTGAAAGACAATCTTCCTTTGGTCCAAAAAGCTGCAGGTTCCTGGAAGGTGATCAAGAGAAAGGGTATAGCATGTCTGGGCAAGAGCAACAATCGAATGTTCCCTGAATTTGAAGCTTGGATAAAGAAGGAGGTTCAAGAGGCTCTAGTCCCTTTTTCTGTACAAACTCCGCCTCCAGCAATGGTACCTTTGGAAGATTATCAGAAGTTGGAAGCTTTGGTTAAGCAGCTTAGGGTTGAGATCAAGAGGCTCATAATTCTTGTCAGAAACTGATGATCCAGAACCGTCGGTTAGAAGATAGAGTTGTACAAGCCGAGGAAATAGTTCATCTCAAGCAGAAGGACTTTAAAGATAGAGAACTCTACTTCCGAAAAAAGGGGTTAGCTGAGACTCACAAGACTGCCCAGCGCCGAAGAGAGAAGAAAGATCTGAGTGAAGCCAATGAAGCTGTTACTTTATGGCAAGTAAAATGGGCCGATCATTTGAAGAAGCAAAAGGAGTTAGATGCCAAGCACGAGTTGGAAATCAAAAGTCTTCAGGATTCTTTGGATGGGCAGAAAGAACTTCTCAGGAAGGCTTATCATCAAGAGAAGGACCGTCTCCAGCGCTTAGCAGAAAGCCAGCAAGCACTGAAGGAAGCTCAAAAGGAAATTGAAGACTTGAAGTTGAAAGCTGATGTGAAAAGGTCAAAGGCCGAGTCGAGTCAAAGAAAAGAGAATGAGACAGCATTCCTGCAGCAGATTGAGGAGTTACACACTTCTTCTGATACGAGGGACCTCCTCATCCAGAGACTCATCCAGGAGCCCGGTCATCCAGATGTAGTTCAGTTGTTCCAGAGCGTCAAGCACCTTAGCTAGAGATTGCGAGATTTAGAGTTCCCTAGGGTTTAATTTCATGTTATTGTACTTGGATTACCCACAGGCTTGTTGTGGGATTCCTTATATTTGATGTACTTTTGTTGTTATTGTGATTGGCACCCTTCGGGGACTTTGTATTTTCAAACTCCGGTTTATATGATTGATTTGTTCTGAATTTCTTGTTCGTTGTTTGTTGCACCGACACGGGGTAATGAGCATCAATTTTCCACAGCCGTCATTATACTCGAATATTACTTGGGTCTTCTTCCCAATTCTTATCTTCTTAATGCCAGGACCGGACACGGGAAAACTCTCGGGAATAAAAGGAACACATTGCATTACATACGCATCATTTGCATTTTGTCTTTGTCTTTGCAGGTTTTTCTTCGGGGTGTTTAATTTATCTGTGTTCAACAGGCAAAGATTGCGAGAGCCGCCAAGACCCGGTACCTCCGACAAGATATCCCTCATCGGTACGCGACCCGCAGCAATCAAAGAACAGCAATGGACGCCATGCAGACAGAGCTCAATGAAGTCCATACCAAGATGGCAGAATTTATGACCCTGATGCAAGGGATGGCCCAAGGGCAACAAGAGCTGAGAAATGCAATTCAAGGGTTAACTCCTCCTAATACTAATGCTCAGGCGACCACTTCTGGCGGGCTAGGGGCTCCTCCCAACACCAACAACGGCCCAGGCGGACCCAATATTCCAGATCCAGCTATGGCGACGTTCGTTCCTGTGCACGACAGACAAGAGGAACAATTCCAGTATTTCAACAATGATATGGGTTTCGGCAGTGATGGAAATCTTAATGACTTCTTGGTGCTTGCGGAGAAGGTCAAGGCCCTCGAGTGTAGAGACACTTTAGGGATTGATGTGTCGGATATGGGTTTAGTACCTGGGGTGGTCATTCCACACAAGTTCAGACCACCAGCTTTTGATAAATACAATGGCAGCTCCTGCCCGAAAACTCACCTACAGGCCTTCTACCGGAAGATCGCGGCCCATACGCGAGACGAAAAACTCTGGATGTACTACTTCCAGGATAGTCTCTCCGGAGGATCCTTGGAGTGGTACATGAAGCTGGAGAGGAGGTCTATTAGAAGCTGGAAGGATTTGGGAGAAGCTTTCCTCAGACAATATCAGTACAACATTGACATGGCACCCAGCCGCACTCAGCTTCAGAGCTTGACGCAAAGGAGTTCGGAGAGCTTCAAAGATTATGCACAGAGGTCGCGTGAGGTAGCCGCTAGAGTGCAACCCCCTTTATTGGAGTGAGAGATGGTCGACCTTTTCCTGGATACCCTCCCAGGGCATTTCATGGAAAGGCTGGCTGGTTGTTCCTCAAGTGGTTTCTCGGACATTATCTTGACTGGAGAAAGAATAGAAAGCTGGCTCAAACAGGGGAAAATTCAGAATGGAGGTGCTTCAGGGTCTGGTATCAAGAA
Organism: Lathyrus aphaca; assembly: GCA_963966055.1. Lineage (NCBI taxonomy): Eukaryota > Viridiplantae > Streptophyta > Magnoliopsida > Fabales > Fabaceae > Lathyrus > Lathyrus aphaca. Next base: position 278,088,819 of record OZ014519.1, on the reverse strand, counting down.
ACCCTTTGTGAAAAGGAGGGAAGGAGAAATAGGTGCAGTGTACACACAGAGAGGAGTGATTAACCGAGCGTATTATCAGCAAGTGGCCCCTGTCACTATTTCAACTCCAGCCGTTCAACAGCAGGCCCAACCACCACAGCCGCAGCGTTTACAAGGGTATCAGCAAAGATCCCCTCGTTCATACTATCCTCAGAGACCGAAGGATAGACATTTCGAAGTTCCACCGATGTCTTACTCACAGCTTTTGAAGAATCTTCTACAGCTTCAGATGATTCAACTCCGAACTCTGTAACCTCCAGAGCCAGGCCAAATTCCATTCCGGAGCTCCCGGACATACCATAGAGAACTGTAAAGCATTGAAGCATGTTGTTCAGGACTTACTGGACACTAAAGCAATTAATTTCGCTCCTTCTCCTAATGTGCTTCAGAATCCCATGCCTCCTCACAGGGGTACGGTTGGGGCAATTGATGAAGGAGAGAACCTAAATTTTGTGGGTGATGTTGACGACTTGCAGACTTCATTGATTGCTGTCAAAGTTTGTTTGTTAAAGAAAAGTATCTTCCCTGGGTGCAAAGAAGATTTCCCGGAATGTGCCGAAGCTATGAATGGTTGTAAGCGGTTGAAGGCCGGAATTCAAGGCATGATTGATGAAGGAGTGATGCAGTTTGACAAGGTTGTAAAAGAAAGTGAAGTCTCCACAGTAACTATCTTTTATGACCCATCTCAAGTTCCTTCGCGGGCCAGAGTGGCACCAATAACCATTACCACGGCTGGACCAGTAATGTACCAAAATGACAGAGCTGTTCCTTGGAACTATGGTGGTGAAGTGTACTGCAACGGCCAGAGGCAAGATTTGGCCACGACTAGTATATCCCCAGCTCAAGTAGAGAACGTTGGAGTAGGGGGTTTTACTAGAAGTGGAAGGTTGTTTGCGCCGGAAACACTGAGAAACAACGTGATACCACCCAGAGATACTGCAGAAGCCCAAGCTAGAGCAAGAGCTAAGCAACCAGTAGTTGTCAATGATCCAACACCATCAACTGATCCAGACCTCACCTTTGATAAAGAAGCTGAAGAATTCCTGAGGATCATCAAGAAGAGTGACTACAAGATTGTGGACCATTTGCAGCAGACGCCGTCGAAGATCTCAATCTTGTCCTTGCTCATGTGTTCTGACTCTCACAGAAAAGCTCTCCTAAATATTCTGAACAAGGCATACGTGCCTCAGGATATTTCTGTAAATCAGTTAGAAACGGTGGTGTCCAGCGTCAATGCCAGTCATGGATTGGGTTTCACAGACATGGATTTGACTTCTGATGGGCGTGCTCATAATCGGGCATTGCATATCTCTCCAGAATGTAGGGGTGCAGTACTTTCCCACGTGTTGGTAGATACTGGATCATCTTTGAACGTTTTGCCCAAGAAAGCACTGATGAAGTTGGACTATGATGGAGTGGTTCTAAAGCCCAGTGATCTAGTAGTTCGAACGTTTGATGGGTCGAGAAGATTGGTGTTTGGAGAGGTGGAGTTACCTATCAAGGTAGGTCCACAGGTCTTCAATACCACGTTCTACATGATGGATATACAACCTGCATATAGCTGTTTACTCGGAAGACCTTGGATACATCCGGCAGGAGCGGTATCGTCTACACTCCATCAGAAGCTAAAGTTTGTCTGGGAGGGTCAAATTGTGACTGTCAGTGGGGAAGAAGATATCTTTGTTAGTCATCTCGCTTCGTTCAAATATGTGGAGATGGATGACGAAATAGTCGAGACCCCATGTCCGGCTTTTGAGCCCTTGAAGTCTGAGCAAGCATCCGCAGTAGCAATTTCTCCTGAAGTACCGAAGAAGGGGGTTTCCATAGCCTCTTATAAACAAGCTCTTGAACTAGTAGAATCTGGAATACGAGAAGGTTGGGGAAGTCCAGTCGAAGTGCCAGAGAAGAAAGACATGTTCGGGATTGGCTATCACCCTGGAAGATCTTCGTCTGATCCAAGTGCAAAAGGTTGTCAGAGCCCGGTCACTTTCACAAGTGCGGGAGTGGTAGACTACGAAAACATCAGTGCTGTGCAGGATGCCATTGTCGATAGTGATTGTGACCTAGATGAATGGATCAGGCCTGCCGCTCCAGGAACTAAGCTTAGCAACTGGACATCGTAAAGGCTTATTTCAGTCACCTCTTTCGAAGAGTAATAATGTTTTGTTTCTATTTTTCCTGTATTAAAGCACTATGTCTTGCCCGAGGCATAGTGGCTCTTTGTAAGGGTTCATTTGTTCATTAACACAATCATAAATAAAATTGACGTTTCACATTCATTCATGTTGTTCTCTGTCTTTCGTTTTACTTTTGTTTTTCAAAAAGAAAGAAAAGTTTTAAAATGGCAATGTTTCTCATTTTCTCAAGTTGTTGCTAAAGCCTTGCATGAATCATCATTCATGCAGGTGCTCGTCATCGGATCTTATCAATGACGACCCTGTTATGGCTGAGTATGACTTCGACAATCCAATTTATCAAGCCGATGAGGAAGGTGAAGAGGATTGCGATCTACCCGAAGAATTGGCCAGACTGCTTAAACAGGAGGAGAAGATGATTCAGCCGCACGAATAAGATGTCGAAGTAATAAACCTGGGTACCGAAGAAGACAAGAAAGAGGTCAAGATCGGAGATGCCTTAGAAGAGTCTGTCAAGACCCGCTTGACTGCTATGCTTCGAGAATATGTCGATGTCTTTGCATGGTCCTACCAAGATATGCCTGGTTTAGACACTGACATTGTGGTACACAAGCTACCTCTTAGAGCAGATTGTCCTCCGGTAAAGCAGAAGTTGAGGCGCACGCGTCCAGACATGGCAATTAAAATAAAAGAAGAAGTGCAAAAACAGTTTGATGCTGGCTTCTTGGCCGTGACAAGTTATCCTCCGTGGGTTGCTAACATTGTGCCAGTTCCCAAGAAAGATGGCAAAGTCAGGATGTGTGTGGATTACAGGGATTTGAATAGGGCCAGCCCCAAAGATGATTTCCCTTTACCTCACATAGATGTACTTGTCGATAATACTGCTCAGTTTTCCGTGTTCTCCTTCATGAACGGATTCTCACGCTATAATCAGATCAAGATGGCTCCCGAGGACATGGAAAAAAAAACTTTCATCACTCCTTGGGGCACCTTTTGTTACAAGTTTATGCCGTTTGGTTTGAAGAATGCAGGAGCTTCCTATCAACGGGCAATGGTAACGTTGTTTCACGACATGATCCATCATGAAATTGAGGTTTATGTTGATGACATGATAGCGAAATCCCAGACGGAGGAAGAGCATTTGGTTAACCTAGCAAAATTGTTTGACAGGCTTCGGAAGTTCAGACTGAGGTTGAATCCGAATAAGTGTACCTTCGGGGTTCGTTCTGGCAAGTTACTCGGCTTCATTGTTAGTGAACGAGGAATTGAGGTTGATCCAGCCAAGGTAAAAGCTATCCAAGAAATGCCTGAGCCGAAGACTGAAAAGCAAGTGCGTGGCTTCTTAGGGAGACTAAACTACATTGCACAGTTTATTTCTCACCTAACGGCCACGTGTGAGCCCATCTTTAAGCTTCTGAGGAAAAATCAGGCCATTAAATGGAATGAAGACTGCCAGCAAGCCTTCGACCGAATCAAAGAATACTTGTTAGAACCACCAATCCTTATGCCTCTAGTGCCAGGGAGACCTTTGAATATATATCTTACTGTGCTTGAAGGATCGATGGGGTGTGTGCTGTGTCAGCAGGACGAGTCTGGTCGAAAAGAGCACGCCATTTATTACCTTAGCAAAAAGTTTACCGATTGTGAGACACGATACTCACTACTCGAGAAAACTTGCTGCGCTTTGGCATGGGCTGCTCGCCGACTAAGACAGTACATGCTCACTCACACTACTCTCTTAATTTCCAAGATGGATCCTGTGAAATACATCTTTGAGAAGCTGGCTTTGACAGGAAGAGTGGCCCGTTGGCAGATGATACTAACGGAGTATGACATACAATACACTTCACAAAAGGCAATCAAGGGGAGTGTGTTGTCAGAATACTTGGCCCAGTAGCCGATTGATGATTATCAACCCATGAGGTTTGAGTTTCCGGATGAGGACATCATGTTCCTCAAGTCGAAAGACTACGAAGAACCACTTCCGGAGGAGGGGCCCGACCCTGAATCCAGATGGAAGTTGATGTTTGACGGGGCTGTAAACATGAATGGAAGCGGAGTGGGTGCTTTTATCATCTCGCCAGAAGGGGTTCACACACCTTTAGCCGCTCGGTTGACCTTCGAGTGCACTAACAATGAGGCGGAGTATGAAGCTTGTATCATGGGGATCGAAGAGGCAATAGACTTACGAGTCAAGAACCTTGAGATCTTCGGAGATTCTGCTTTGGTGGTAAATCAAGTCAATGGTAAATGGCTGGTTCATCAAGCTCGTTTGATTCCTTACAGAGATTATGTCAGGAGGTTGTTAACTTTCTTTACCAAGGTCAAGCTGATCTATATTCCTAGAGACGAAAACCAGTTCGCCGATGCTCTAGCAACTTTGTCGTCCATGATTAAAGTTTGTCAAGAGAATTGCGTGCCTCGAATTTCGATCTCCCGACTTAAAAGACCCGCTTATGTCTTTGCAGTTGATGATGGTGAGGATAATAAGCCTTGGTACCATGACATCAAACAATTCCTGAAGGCTCAAGAATACCCAGCTGGGGCATCTAGTAAGGATAAGAAAACTCTTAGAAGACTGGCAGGAGGCTTCTTCTTGAATCAAGACGGTGTGTTGTACAAACGGAACTTTGACATGGTGCTGCTCAGATGCGTGGATAGACACGAAGCAGACATGTTAATGCAGGAGGTTCACGAAGGCTCCTTTGGTACCCATGCTGGAGGACATGCCATGGCCAAGAAATTATTGAGATCGGGATACTATTGGATTACCATGGAATCTGATTGTTGTAAATACTCTCGTAAATGCCATAAGTGTCAAATTTATGCCGACAAGGTCCATGTGCCTCCGAATCCGTTGAGTGTCATGTCTTCACCTTGGCCGTTCGCTATGTGGGGCATCGATATGATTGGAAAAATTGAGCCAACAGCTTCTAATGGTCATCGCTTCATCCTAGTCGCTATTGATTATTTCACGAAGTGGGTTGAAGCGGCATCCTACACCAATGTCACTAAACAAGTGGTCGCTCGATTTATTAAGCGAGACATTATCTGCCGGTACGGAGTCCCTGAAAGGATCATTACTGATAATGGTTCTAATCTCAACAATAAGATGATGGCCGATTTGTGTCAAGACTTCAAGATAGAACACCACAACTCTTCTCCATATCGTCCGAAGATGAATGGCGCCGTCGAGGCGGCTAATAAAAACATCAAGAAGATTGTGCAGAAGATGGATGTGACGTACAAAGACTGGCATGAGATGTTACCATTCGCGTTGCATGGGTACAGGACATCAGTACGCACTTCAACTGGGGCAACTCCATTCTCATTGGTGTATGGTATGGAGGCAGTCCTACCAATCGAAGTGGAAATCCCCTCATTGAGGTTGATGATGGATATCAAGCTAGATGAAGCCGAATGGATCCGATCCAGATATAATCAATTGAGCCTCATTGAAGAGAAGCGTCTAGCAGCTGTATGCCATGGACAGTTGTATCAGCGACGAATGAAGCAGGCTTTTGACAAGAAGGTGCGACCACAGAGGTACACGCCAGGAGACTTAGTGCTGAAAAGGATTCTTCCTCCTCTCAACGATCACAGGGGCAAGTGGACACCAAATTATGAAGGACCGTTCGTGGTTAAAAAGGTTTTCTCAGGCGGAGCCTTAATGTTGACAACCATGGACGGAGAAGACTTCCAATCCCCTGTCAATGCAGACGCAGTAAGAAAATACTTCGTGTAAAAAGGACCCGCTGGATAAAAATAGAATAAAGATCCAGGCAAAAATGGGCATCCCGGCGAGCAAAAAATAGAATAAAAAGGCTCGGGAAAAAGTTAGGGAAATCTTGGAAAAAAATGTACACCCGCTGAGTTGAAAAGCCACATCGGACAACTCAGGCAAAAAAGGGTATCCCGGTGGATTGAAAACCTGAAAGGGCGATCCACGCAAAAGAGGGATTAACACGAACCACTGCGATCTGCGAGATCCATGACCTACCTACAGTTGAGGCTATCCTAAGGGTTGAAGACATACGAGTCATAACTGGGTTGAGACTTGATGAGATTCACTTCTCACATTGCCAATAGGATAGTTTGTTTTTTCTTTTTTAGTTGTTCCCTCATTCCAGGGAACTGCTTCCTTTGTATTTCCTATTCAGGGCCACCTTTTCGAATCAATAAAAATTCAACTTCAGTCAATTGATTACTTTACTTCTTTTGTTTTTGCTTTTTTCATCTAGCATTGATTGATTGTGAAAACGTCTAGCAAATGGTAACTTGCATTGTGTTATGAACATTTGAATGTTTTCTAACTCGTGCAGGAGAATAGAAACATTTAATACAACTCTGAAAAGGTGTCGAGTTGCCCAGACAATGATTCATGATATGAGCCTGGGGCAAGCAGGTCCCAAACTAATTCTCTATGTTGCAGGTACTATCGATTGTGTTCATGCAAGTATAGGTATTGGCGCGCTAACGAAGCTAACAACTATTATCCAGATGGGCATTCCCTTTTGTTTGAACAAAAACAAGTGTCTCCCAGGGTGCTTCCAATCATCCCCAGCCATGTTGAAGTTGAAATTTCACCTAGCAAGGTAGCAGGGAGTGGGTGTTGTCCCCAAGCAGATGTTTCCCTTCAGACAGGGGTAATTCTCAGCAGTATAAGTAGTGTTTTGCCTCCCCAGCAGTTGTTTCCTCAGCGATGTCATGCCTTTGGTTCTCAACCAAATCAAGAAGTCCTCACTTCCCCACCAGAGTTCAAAAAAAGGTCCATCTCCAGCAGGGTCTTGGCACTCCAATCTTAAAGTCCAATTTATTTTTGGCAATGGCGGCTATTCAGAGCTGGTGATTTATTAACAGCTTTCCCCGCAGAGTTGTTTCCTCCTCATCAGGATGAACCAAATCAATGCAGTGATTATCGTTCCTCCCTAGTCAAGCCATCAGGGATACCTGCAGTCTCCTTATCAGGAGATCCCTTTGCATTTGCATATGCATAATCATCATCACATTTGCATCCTGCAAAGCGTAGCATTTCCATCATCATGGAGCATTACGTCATAAATTCAAACATATGCATGCCAGCATGGGCCAATTTTGAGGTATATTACATACAACCTATAACATCTTCTCAACCTGAAGTACTCTGCACAGAGGTTACCATCATCACTTCTCAGACATCCTTGTCTTTTCAAGTAAATATTTGTCACTTATTTCGCGTCTTGTTTGGTACAACAATCGCGTCGCAGGTTCCCGTTTTGTATAACGGTCCTGTTTGCTTGGGCTCTCGTTTATGTACAACAATCCCGTTCCATCTTGTCCTATTTTCTTTGTGTTTGGTTACCGCCTGCGGCCGGTATACCTTTGCGTCTCCATTCGAGGATGGTTTCGTGTTAGATCCGAGGATCTTTTGATTTGTCATTCGAGGATGGCATCTCTTTTCTTCAAGTCCTTCCGAGGTTGGTCTTGTTGTTGTAGCTATTATTCGAGGATAGTAGTTCAATTTTTGAGCTTATTGATCGAGGTCAGTTTATCTCTTTTGCAAAGTCTGTCTGAGGTCAGCTTTGTGTTTGGTTATCAGTCGAGGCTGGTATACCTTTGCGTCTCCATTCGAGGATGGTTTCGTGTTAGATCCGAGGATCTTTTGATCTGTCATTCGAGGATGGCATCTCTTTTCTTCAAGTCCTTCCGAGGTTGGTCTTGTTGTTGTGGCTATTATTCGAGGATAGTAGTTCACTTTTTGAGCTTATTGATCGAGGTCAGTTTGTCTCTTTTGCAAAGTCTGTCTGAGGTCAGCTTTGTGTTTGGTTATCATTCGAGGCTGGTATACCTTTGCGTCTCCATTCGAGGATGGTTTCGTGTTAGATCCGAGGATATTTTAATAGTCATTCGAGGATGGCATTCTTTTCTTCAAGTCCAACTGCGGTTGGTCTTGTTGTGTGGCTATTATTCGAGGATAGTAGTTCACTTTTCGAGCTTATTAATCGAGGTCAGTTTGTCTCTTTTGCAAAGTCTGTCTGAGGCCAGCTTTGTGTTTGGTTATCAGTCGAGGCTGGTATACCTTTGCGTCTCCATTCGAGGATGGTTTCGTGTTAGATCCGAGGATCTTTTGATTTGTCATTCGAGGATGGCATCTCTTTTCTTCAAGTCCTTCCGAGGTTGGTCTTGTTGTTGTGGCTATTATTCGAGGATAGTAGTTCACTTTTTGAGCTTATTGATCGAGGTCAGTTTGTCTCTTATGCAAAGTCTGTCTGAGGTCAGCTTTGTGTTTGGTTATCAGTCGAGGCTGGTATACCTTTGCGTCTCCATTCGAGGATGGTGTCGTGTTAGATCCGAGGATCTTTTGATTTGTCATTCGAGGATGGCATCTCTTTTCTTCAAGTCCTTCCGAGGTTGGTCTTGTTGTTGTGGCTATTATTCGAGGATAGTAGTTCACTTTTTGAGCTTATTGATCGAGGTCTGTTTGTCTCTTTTGCAAAGTCTGTCTGAGGTCAGTCTTTGTTGTTGATGGTTATCACCTGCGGCCGGTATACCATTGTGTTTCTATTCCAGGATGGTTTTTAGTACTGGATCCGAGGATCCCGTGTGAGTTGTCATTCGAGGACGGCATTCTTCCCAGCATATTTCCACCTGGTTCTACTTTCGCTACCTATTCAGAGGTCAAAACAAAAAATATATAAATAAATAAATGGGCAGATGGCATTTTCATTACCCTCAATGTGCAAATTTTAAGGTTTTATTCGAGTATCCAATCACTTCATACCTTGAACGTATAAAAGCTGTTGCAATTATTCGTTCAGGCTTTCAGATGATTGAATAGGGGCAGCTGTAATACCTCAAAATTTGCCCTCCTATTTATTCCCTCTATTGGTTCATCGTGTCGCATTCATCTGCATTTCACATCAGTTCATTAACAGCATACTAGTGCATTTCATTGTTTCATTGGGCATGTGATTAAGGTTGTATTGGATTAGGGTTTAGTACCTTATCTGTATCTGTCAGAGATTGAAGTGGTGGAGAATTTACTTGATGTTGATTCTACTTCAAGTGTGGTTGTTCAATTGAGTTTCGATTCAGATAAGAGCTTAACCTAATCTTGGTCAGACTATCAGAAGATTACTGCAATTTCAAGTTTATTTTGGACCACTGGACTGTTTCTTAGACAATGCATATTCAAAGTTCAGGTTGTCTTGTGTTGTGATTCATCAGGATATTGAGCAGTATTTTGTGTGATGCCTGGTTCGAATCTTCAGTTTACTAGTGATTCATTTGGATTCGAATGGTCATGGCATGTTTCTGACAATTCAGAGAGTTGTGACTAATCAAAAAATATCCAGTGGCTCAGAAGTGGTTGTGCTTATAGATTTGTGGAAAGATTTCAAGATATGTTTTGGGCAAAAATCAATATTTCATTCATTGCTTTGTTCTCACTGTTATGAACCACTCCCGATTATTCCATTCCATCTTCACCTTTCTACTTCAATACGTTTCCATCAATTCATCTTCATTTTTATTTTATTCACTTTCCCATTTATCTTTTGTCCGTAATCCATTTTGAATCATCTTTCATTTTTTCATAGTTCATATCAAACTCATTTTTTCTCCTTGTCCATTTTTACACCATTTAAACTCGATAGCAATTTCGTTCTAGAATCATCATAAATTTCCACAAAAAGTAATAAGAGGTCATTTTCTTTTGTTTTCATCCTAGTATCCAAATCACTAAACCAATTTCCAATTAGTCATCTTAAGGTTCAAGTCCATGTCCAATAAGATCCATTTCCAATATCTTGTATTTCTAATCAATATCCTTTTTGAGTTCTATTCCATATTTTCAAGCCCATTTCAAATCCATACATATTTCCAGGCCCACTATCCATTAACCATTCTCATTTTTAAGTGAAATGTCATACTTTCCTTTCACATGATTTGCAAGTTCAATGAGATGTCATGTTTGTATTTTAACTAAGTACTTTATATTTGAGTTCAATCCTATGTCAATATAATTAAAATTATACAGCTCAAAGTTGTTGACCAAGTTGGTCATCTGCAAATTTCCAAGGTGACTGTCATTTGGGGATGGAGTTAGCTGGAGAAGTGTAGCATTTGGATGACTATAAATTGAATACAAAGTCAGCAAAAAACTATACGACTATGGGAATCAATAAAATGATTGACAAAATTAAAAAAAAAAAGGTCACATAAAGAAAAAAAAAACCCGCAGCCGTTACACCAAAATGTGAGAAAATCTAATAGAAGTTTCAACAGCAAAAGTTCCAGTTACGAATCTAAAGAAAAATTCCAATTAGCAGAAAGAATCTGTAACGGGATAGCAGCAAACAGAGCTCTTCACTCCCATTACAGGAGCATCCCTTCAAGATCTTCAATCACCTCACGAACTTCTCAACCTTCATCAATCCTGGATCACTCTATTTTATTCTCCATAACTCCATCTCTAAGCAACATAAATATTCATCAATAGCGCATCAATTCGCGACGACAACCTTAAAGTTCTCAGCTACAAATAATCTCACGAGTTCGAAGACGAACTTTCAAAAATCACTTTCTCTAATCTTGACTTAGTCCTGCAAAATACGGCAATAAGAAAATCAGAAAAGAAGAGAGCAGGACCAAGCTGAAAAGAGAAAAAACTCAGGAAAAAAGCAATGTTTCAATTACATTGATTCTAACTGAAATCATTAATTAGCAACAGAGTCGAACTAACTCGGGAAAAAAGCTCATAACAGAAATATGATTAGTTCAGGACTCATAATTGAAAGCTAACTGAGGTGCTTGAGAAGGCTCCAGAGCAAAATTAAATATTAAAACAAAATCAGTAACTAACTCTATAACTGAATTTTTCATAACCAAAAATCAGAGAAAAACAACTTCACAACAGAAAATAACAGAACCAAAACTGATTCATAACAATCCTAACAGAAAATTCTAGAAGTTACCTGAGAAAACTCCAGGACTACCATCTTCAAGCATTCCCTATAAAGCAGGAGCTTCTGATTCAATTCGTTTTTCTTCCACAATTTTCCAAAACCACTTCACTATTTTCTCAATCCTTCTCATTCAATCTTCTTCACCATTTTTTTTCAATCTTTCCACTTCTCTTCTCCTCTCAATCCAATCTCCTTCAACCATTCCTTTTCCTCCCTCAAATCATTCTTCACCATTTTCGATTATCTAACCTCCATCTTCCAAATTTGGGTTCGGCAAGTTCATCTCCCCAATTTCCAGTTCTGACTTTCACTTGTTTCCATTGGTGAAGCCCCAACTGGTGTTCTTGAATGATTTACTTCATGACGGAATCAATTCATCATCCCCGTCGAAACTGAATATAAGGACTCTGCCTCAGGGAGTCCTGTCATCAGCCTACACCTGCAAGAAGCTGTGATGACCATACTCAGAGAAGGCTAGAAGAACTCAAAGAGGAAAAGGTGAAATCGATAATCATACCTGAGCGGAATTTTGAACCGTTTCTCTCCTCAATATTGAGGCATCCACTGTTGAACCATCGTTTTGAAAATGACTTGAGTTATCATCGATCTCGCAACCAACAGAAACAACACGCCTCCATTTTTGAAGAAAATCGGCGCAAACTTCGATTCAAGAAGAAGCTGTGTAATCGAGAGCTGCAAGAAGAGTAGTTTTGAAAGAGCAATAATCGATTTAGAAGCAAAACAGAAGACGATTGGAATCGAACAAGGAGAGAAATCGCGGAATGACGCAAGTACTTAGCTCGTGAAGTTCAGATTTGGAGTGTTCGGTCCTCGTTCTAACATCAATCTCACGCCGTCGTGAGTAGCTTCGGGCTTCATCAGCCTTCGCGAATCGCTCATCGCTGTCGTGTTCCGTCAGCTAACAAGGTGTGTCTTCTTACTGTTAACCCTCTTGTTGTTAACGATTTTATCGTTGTTCTTGGGTTGTTGGAAGATTTTTTTTTCGGTTTAGAATTTCGGTTGAACGGACGGAGGAGTGGCTTAGGTTCGATTAGGGTTTTCATTTTCGTATAACTAGATTTAGAAAGATGAGGTTATGTTCGGGTTAGGATCAGAGAGAGGTTTAAGGAAGGAACTATAGCGGTTTGAGACGGAGAAGAGAGGAGTGGAGGGTGGTGACGGCGAAACGGCAGCGGGTAGAAGATGAGAGGATCGGTAATGGCGGAGGGGAACAAGGAATGACGGAGAAGAAAAGCTGAGGAGTTTGAGAGGATGGCGGACGAATTTGATTGAGGAGGGACGAAGAGATGGTGGCGGTGAGTCGATCGGCGTGAGGGAAGAAGAGGGAAAGGGTTAGCGGCGTGAGGAAGGGGAGAGGAAGAAAGGTTCAGATTAGGGTTCCATATATCTCATGACCTTTTTAGGTTATTTCTTTTGTTTTTTTATTATAAGAATGATTTAATTATTTCTGGAAAGTCTAAGAGGCCATTAACATAATTTAATAGGGGATTAAGATATTATTAGGGAATTAAAAAAGGGAATTAAGATTAAGAAATGCAGTTAATGTCATTAAAAATAAGTTGATCCACTTAATTTTCTATTAGTACCCCATTTAGGATTCATAACATAGAAAACAATAGAAAACCATGCTATTTACACCTCCCCCAAAGGCTGCGTTTTGAGGCCCAGCACTGTTGCTATTCGCACCCCACTCTTATGAGTCCAACAAATAATCAACATAAAACAATGCTTCCTGCACCCCTCATTAGCCTGCGAATTGGACCTCACTTGGATTCCTATTGACACCTCCTTATCAGGCCCATTGAGAAAAGGTAATAAGAAAAATTATTAAGTCCACCCCCATTTCTTTTTTCTTTAGGAATTTTATTTTGTTTTGTATTAGTTTGAAAATAATTCTAATAAAAATAGGAGAAAGCTTTATAAAATTCCCAAAAAAATTTCAGTAGCTTAATAATTCAATTTAGAAATTGTTGGTATTTTTACTTTCTGAATTTTGGTTGTTTTTCGATTTAATTTTGATTTTTCTTGTAATTAGCTTTTATTGAATTTCCTTTAACTGTACTTGAGTTTGTTCATTTTATTTTGGTAACTTCCAGTAACGTTTTTAACCCATTCTTTTTACTGTAGTTAGAAGACTTATAATAGTACTTAGAAATTAGAGGTTAATTCATAGCTGGAAATAAGCAATTTTTAGGCATATAAAAAATAGGATTTTTTAGGATTCTTTTTAGTACAATGTTGTAGGTAATCTTAGGCCCCATGGTTTATTTTTTCATAATTTTTCCAGAAGTTTAGATTTATTTTTAGAATATTAATTCTTAGGTTTGTTATGTGTATTTCCTATTAGTTTAGGTTATGAAAATAAAGTCCAATAAAAAAATAGTTTAGATTAGATTTAGTCTTAGAATTTCATATAGACTTAGGTTAGTTTAAATTTAAATGTTTAGAAGGGAAATATTAGGCTTGACTTTGATTTAGGACTTAGGCTTAAAGTTTCACTTTAATTAGAATTAGAATAAATAAATAGACTATTTTAATTCATGCCTTTAATTGCATTTTTAGAATTTTATTTCTTATGTCCATTTTTAATGTTTTGCCTTATTATTTGTTTTTATAACTTGCATAGGCTTCCCCATTGTTCTTAGAATCAACTTAACTTCGTTAGGAAGTATGTTAGTTTCTAAGCTCTCTTTTCTTCTTTTCCTTTTCTTCCTTAGGATTAGAATACCACATTAACCATGGGACCTCTCTTGTAAATAAACAAATAAAATTAGGGTTGTGTCTTAGTCCCCTTAGTTTGTCCTTTTTGCAACTTGAGTCTTTCTTTCTCATCTCATAAAGAAAAGCAATAAAACACTTAATAAAAACCGAACAATCTTGTACGACACGAGACTTTGTTGCGGAGTGTTTATACGCGTCCTGTTTCGGGGCGAGGTGTAAATACTCACCGCGATGGATAGGTCTTAGTACAAGACCGTTCACAAACAAATTCAAAACACTTCTTTTAAAAGACAAGAACAAATAACAAGCGACTATCCTGCGGGAACTTCTTTTCTCATCTCATTCACTCACAACGCGAACTCGCGGCGACTTGTCTTTCATGCAAGACGGTAAACGCACTCGTACCAGACGAGCCTGCAACACCTGAGCATAGACATACGCAGTTCCAGCTGTAAAAAAACACAAACAAATAGTTCCCGCCTTAGTTAGGCGAACTACGTCGACTCTGATCCTCATTATCCCGATGAGGTACGTAGGCAGCGGGGTAGGGCCCGTTCGAGCACATTCTTTATTTTCCCTACATTTCCCCTTTTTTCCATTCTCTTTTCTTATTCCTTTCTCATTTCAGTTTCTTTTTTCATTCCATTTCCAGTTAGCGGTTCATTTATTCAGCAGCATATTATTTCTCACACTTTGAAACAAAACAAGCATGCGTGGATCCCGTCGGGTACGACGGACGGATTGGGGTGCTAATACCTTCTCAATTCGTAACCGACTCCCGAACTCAGATCTTTGGTTCGCAGGACCTTGTCCTTTCCTTATTCCTTAGGTTTGTGCAACATTACCTTTCCCATTCTTTCGGGATAAAAATGTCTGGCTGGCGACTCTAACTTTTCCGCACAACTTTCGCGTTTGTACTAGGATGAAAATCTCGGGAGCGACAAGTACTGAAGAGGATCATGTTGAACATTTTCTAAAGTTGTTTCAAAGGTTAAGGAAGTTTAAGCTCTGTTTGAATCCGAACAAGTTCACATTTGGTGTACATTCTGGAAAGTTGTTAGGTTTCATTGTCAGCCAAATAGACATTGAAGTTGATCCTAATAGAGTGAAAGCTATTCTGGAAATGCCTTCTCCAAGAACTAAAAAGCAAGTAAGAGGTTTCTTGGGCCGTTTCAATTATATTTCGAGGTTTATCTCTCATATGACTGCCACGTGTGCTCTGATCTTCAAGTTGCTTCAGAAAGGCCAAGGTTGTGTCTGGAAAGATGATTGTTAGAAGGCGTTTGAAAGTATCAAAGAATATCTGCTTGAACCTCCTATCTTGTCTCCTCCGGTGGAAGGTAGACAGTTGATTATGTACTTGACTATGTTGGAAGATTCCATGGGTTGTGTGTTGGGTTAGCAAGATGAATCTAGAAGAAAATAATATGCAATTTATTACTTGAGTAAGAAATTCAATGATTGTGAATCTCGGTACTCCATTCTTGAAAAAACTTGTTGTGCCTTAGCTTGGGCTGAAAGCGTCTTCGCCAGTATATGTTGAATCATACAACTTGATTGAT
Source organism: Lathyrus aphaca (assembly GCA_963966055.1). Lineage (NCBI taxonomy): Eukaryota > Viridiplantae > Streptophyta > Magnoliopsida > Fabales > Fabaceae > Lathyrus > Lathyrus aphaca. The sequence goes on along the minus strand of OZ014519.1, from coordinate 278,073,396 downwards.
CTCTAAAATGGATACAATCAAGTATATCTTCGAAAATCCTGCTTTCACTGGGAGGATTGCTCGTTGGCAAATGTTATTGTCAGAATATGATATCGAGTACCGAGCTCAAAAAGCTATAAAAGGTAGTATCTTGGCTGACCATTTGGCACATCAACCGATTGATGATTACCAGCCTATCAAGTTTGACTTCCCGGATGAGGATGTGATGTATTTGAAAATGAAAGATTGTGATGAACCTTTGATTGAGGAAGGGCCGGAGTCTGGATCTCGATGGGGTTTAGGTTTTGATGGTGCTGTAAATGCACGCGGAAGAGGAATCAGGGAAATGATCATTACTCCACTTGGTTCACATATTCCTTTTTTTTCAAGATTGACTTTCCCTTGTACCAATAATGAAATTGAGTATGAAGTTTGTATTATGGGTCTTGAGGAAGCTATTGATTTGAGGATTGAACATCTTGATGTGTATAGAGATTCTGCCTTGGTAATCAATCAGATCAATGGTAAGTGGGTAACTCATCAATCCCACTTGATCCCTTGTAGAGATTATGCTAGGAGGATATCAACTTTCTTCACTAAAGTTGAGTTTCATTATGTGCCTCGTGATGAAAATCAGATGGCAAATTCTTTGGCAACTATAGCTTCTATAATAAAGGTGCACCGGTGGAATCATATTCCCATGATTAGAGTGATGTGACTTGAAAGATCGGCTCATGTATTCATAGTTTAAGAGGTCCATGATGAGAAGTCTTGGTATCATGATATTAAATGTTTTTTCCAGAGTTAGGAATACCTACTTGGGGCATCCGATAAAGATAAGAGGACTTTGAGGAAATTGGCAGGAAATTTCTTCTTGAATGGAAATGTGCTTTATAACAGGAATTTTGATATGGTCTTGCTCAGATGCGTGGATACACACGAAGAAGACATGTTAATGAAGGATCTTTTGGTACTCATGCCAATGCGCATGCAATGGCTAAAAAGATTTTGAGAGCATGTTACTATTGGTTTACAGTGGAATTTGATTGTTGCAAGTATATGAAAAGGTGCCATAAGGGCAAAGTGTATGCTGATAAGATTCATGTGCCACCAACTCATCTCAATGTGATTTCTTCCTCGTGGCCTTTCTCTATGTAGGGAATTGATATGATTGGTATCATTGAACCCATTCCTTCGAATGGACATCGTTTTATTCTTGTGGCAATTGACTACTTCATCAAGTGGGTGGAAGCGGCATCATATGCTAATGTGACAAAGAAAGTCATGGTTCGGTTTATCAAGAAAAACATTATCTGCAGATATGGTGTTCTGAATAGAATCATTACTGATAATGGTTCGAACTTGAATAATAAGATGATGACAGAGCTTTGTGAAGAATTCAAGATTCAACACCATAATTCTTCTCCTTATAGACCGAAGATGAATGGGGCTATTGAAGCTGCGAATAAGAACATTAAGAAGATCATTAAGAAGATGGTTGTGACATATAAGGACCGGAATGAGATGCTCCCTTTTGCATTGCATGGGTATCATACATCTATCCGCACTTCAACAGGGGCAACCCCTTTCTCACTGGTTTATGGTACAGAAGCAGTACTCCTCGTCGAGGTTGAGATCCCATCAATGAGAGTTCTGATTGAAGCCAAGTTGACTGAGGCGGAATGGTGTCAGAGAAGATTTGATCAGTTGAATTTTAATGAGGAAAAAAGAATAACATCTTTGTGTCATGGTCGGTTGTACCAGCAAAGAATGAAGAATGCTTTTGACAATAAGGTCAAACCTCGTGTATTCAGAGAAGGCGACCTTATGCTCAAAACGATCACGTCCTTCATTACAAATTCTGGGGGCAAGTGGACTCCGAACTATGATGGCCCATATGTTGTTAAGAAAGCCTTCTCTGGCGGTTCATTACTCTTACAACTATGGATGGTGAGGAGATCACTCGCCCTGTGAATGCAGATGTAGTAAAGAAATACTTCGCCTAAAAAAATAAAAGAATAACTTGCTAAGTTGAAAACATGAAAGGATAACTTAGGCAAAAATGAGCATCTTGGTGCACTGAAAACCCGAAAGGGCGGTCCAGGAAACAATTAGAGACATAAATAGAAATAATTATCCCGGTAGATTGAAAACCCGAAAGGGAAATCTAGGAAAAAGTTAGGGATCATGGCAAGTAACTACATTGACAAACTGGATCACTTGAAACAACTGAGGATTTCAGATTCTATCCCTCAGTAGAATTGCCCATCAAAGATTCTTATTCACTCATCCTTGATTAAAGTTTCAGACACAGTGGAGTTCAAATTTGATAGGGAGAATAGTGATGATTGTATTTCAATGTAGCCTTTTTCCATGTATGTACCATTTTTCAAACATGTAATGATCCATAGAGTCATGCCATTTGCTGACTACCATTCTATCAATGAATTTGAGCCTTTATCCAATTGTTTGCAATTCTTTATGTTAATTTTGTTTACAAAATTTCAATTTATTTTTGATGATGATTTTTGAAACAAATTTAATGAATTTAATTTTTGAAGATTATAAGAACGTTTTCTTTTGATATGTAAACAAAGAAAGGATATCAACATGATTCCAAGGATGGTGAAGTTTTGATGTGTGTAACTCGCCTCTCTCAAAGCAGTGTTTGATCTATTTTTATTTGAATGCCTATTTAAGTCTTGGATTGTTGATGATGTTTTGTTCCACAACAAGAATGAATGGATTGGATGAAAGTTTCTAGTTTGAATTCCAATATATTCCTCATAAGAATTGTTGAAAAGGATGTTCTGGAGAGTCCCTAGCTGAGTTTTGATCTTTTCCTCAGCAGTATATGTTTGAATCATTGGGAATCCTTGGCCGAGTTCTTGTTCCTCAGCTTGGGTGTGTTGTATACCCCAGCAGAAGTTTTGATATAGTAGTCAGTTTAGAGGTTTTCTTTCACCTGATGGTAGGTATTGATTTAAAATCCCTCGTAACTGTGTGTTTGCTATGATGTTCACTTCTGGTATCCCCAGGTGGGTCGGCAAGTCCTAAATTTTCAGTGATGAATGATCTCCAATAATATTTCTCTCGTATCCCCAGTAGGTCTGTGTGTGATGGTTTCCAGCAGATTTCTATGTGATCCTCAGCAAGTCTTGCACATTTTCCCCAAGTGGAGCAGGAATGATATGATGTTTATTCCTTGTAGAGTTTGAATACATTTGTCCCTTGCAAGGATTGTGGAAGCTTCTCCCTATCCCCGGAAGATTATTATCTTTCCTCGGTAGGGTGGTATCCTTATGTAGAGTTGATGCTTGATGTTTGATACTCCAGTAGGTAATGCTTTATTTGCATCACTGGTAGATCTTTATCTTGTTTCCCTAAACAGAGTTGTGAAGATAATTACCCCCGCCAGAGTTTAACAAGGATGTTTCCCTCTTTCCCCGAGGAGTAGAGGATTTTGTGTTGTTGCATCTTCGATATGTTATCCTCTTAGAGTAGAATTTCTGATGATATCCTTAATGGATTATTGAAGTTAGGTTTGCAAATTGATTTCTTACCAATTGTTTCCTCAGCAGGAGTCTAGCCTTGTAGTAGGATTTTATTCCTTTGATTGATTTTGTTTTTCCCTTGCAGGATTTCAAATTGAATCTCCAGCATGATTCCCAACATTGTTGCTTTGGGATTAGCCGAGTATCTGGATGTTTTGGTGTTTCTGTCACCTGTTGCTTATCTTTATGTCTATTTTCATTCTTTCATTTATCATTGTTCCCCACTTTTTGGTGTGAATTTTCCCACAGAGCGTGTGTGTTGTCTTCCTCTCAAGTTAGGGTGTTGTCGTACCTCGAAAAATATGATCCTCACGATGGAACACGGAAAGAACAACAGAGTCGCCACCTAATTCTATTTATTCCAACTAAAGAAAAAGGAGATATAAATACAACCTAAATAGGATAAGAAATGGTCAACAAAACCAAATTCTAAGTTCGGGAGTCGGTTACGCAAGGGGAAGGTATCAGCGCCCCTCACGTCCGTTGTACTCAACGGGAACCTCTTAGTTAACTATGCGATTAAATGTTGATTTATGTCTTTTGTCTTCAAAATGGTTTGTTAAGATGTTTTTTCTAATAGATATTATTATTATTGTTATTATGACAGAGAAAAGATTAAAAAAAAATTATTATTGTGCTCGCGAAGGATTAAAATCCATGTGCCTAGGTATTCCCTTGTGCAATGGTAAAGTCAGAGCTTCGAATTTCGTGCGACTACGGTTTATTGGTGTTTTTTTATTAACAAGTTTTTAGCTCGCATGTTAACTGCTAAACATTGACTTGTACGCTCTCGGGGAGGCTTAAGCACTAGTTTATATGGGCGTTAGCAAGGATCTAAACAAATTTCTTTTGAGAAAATTGCTTGATCTTAATTAAAGGTGTTTTAAGATGAAAGGGCGAATGAATCACAACCCAAGGGCTAGCCTTAAGAGTGGTCCACTCAAGAACCCATGGAATGCTAGAATCCATAGTTTAGTTCTCTCGTTGATTAATTATGAAAATGATTTGTATTTGTTGGGTTCATTTCAAGTTGGATTTGAAAGAAAGAGACAAGTCGTCATCTTTGAGGGAGATATATCACCTATTCCACCACAAACAGTTAAGGGAGAAAATAGAATGGGAAGAAGCTTCAAACTTGGATTTATGATCAACAAGTGATTTCCACATTCTTCCTTGAGAGAAGTTGTTTGAGAAAATTGATTTTTGTGTTTGTGGGAAAAAGAGAAATGTCTTTCCTATGGAGATGAATCGTGTCTCATCTCTTCGAAAGTGTTAAGTTTTGAGTATTTTGAGATGTATGATTTCAATTAGTCACAACCCAAGGTCTAGCCTTAAGAGTGATTCATTCTAGAACCCGTGGAATGCTAGACTCCAGAATTCAGTTCTTCCATTATTTGTGTAAGAAAATAATTTAGTAAATTAGGTATTTTAGGAACGAAAGACTGAATAAACCACAACTCGAAGGCTAGCCTCAAGAATGATTTATTCAAGGACCCGAGGAATGCTAGATTCCTGAGTTAAGTTATTTCGTGATTAAGAATGATATTTTGATAAAAGGATTTGATAAAATTTGCATTTTGTTTTAGGTGATTTAGGAATTAATGTTTTTTAGAAACGAAGGAGTGAATGAAACACAACCCGAGGGCTAGCCTCAAGAGTAATTCATTCAAGAACCCGAGGAATGCTAGATTCCTCAGTTCAGTTCTTAGTTGATTAATTGTGACGTGTAAAGTCGTGCAGATGGTGATGATATAGATGACCGACTTACGTGTGTGCGAAATGTAAACGTATTTTTGAAAGAGTTTACTTGGCGTTGGACCAAGAAATTAAAATTACCTTTGAAACGATTATTCTTAGTATGCACATATTCATTTTACTTGGCAATTCATGGTTGAAATGCGATAAATCACCACGAGCGAGCATAGCATGTTTATCCATATACAACTAAATAAGTCATTCAATCAAGCATATCATTATCAAACAATAACACTCAAAAAATTATTCATTTAAGCGAGCACCAAACATATTTAAGCTAATCATGAATCTGAAATATTTTGAAAAGAAACAATTGCTTAAGAAAAACTAGTATTAAAGTCTAAGATAATAAACATTTATTTTATGATTTTGATTAAAATAAAATACAAAATAAAAATGAGAAAATAGATTAAAAAAAAAAGAGATGTCAAACTTATTGGTTTTTAAAATAAATGAAACAAGCTGATGGGTTGGGGAAAAATCATAGCCCAAATGAAAGGGGCTTTCATCTGGTCCAAAAGAAACAGGTTCAAACTACCCAGTTAATGGATCTGTAATAGCTCTATGATAACTAGAAAACAAGTAAGCCTAGTTACTAATGGAAATACTCGGTCAACCATTACCAAAATGGCATCATTGGATGCCGACAACTGCATTGATAGTAACAAATGTTGGGAAGTGGAAAATAAACACTGGACAGTGAGAAGTAGACATGGGGAATCCAAGTTATTAAACTCTTCTTTAAAAACACATTAAATAAAAATCAAATATTTAAAACTGCAGAACGTCAAATGTTAAATGACAACAAAGTTCACTATCCATTTGCATTCTCTCCACCCTTTATCTCAGTACTCAGTACTCCCTCACTTAAAGATAATCACATGCCGTCATCGCACCCCACAAAATCAAAATATAAACCCTAGCCCCTAAATCTAAACCCGCAGAAACAGATCCGAAAGTAAACAAATAAACAATTATGGAAGAGATCTACCACAAAGAGCTATTCTCAAATCGAGTTCAAAGATAACCATCATGTTCAAAGTCAAAGAGCTTTACCTAACGATGTCTCGATTGAACTTTGAAGGTATGAGAAATGAATTCTTCTGACTCGAATCTCCTCTTCTTCTGGCATTTTGTTTCTTTTTGAAAATGCTTGTTGTGTTGTTGTTGTTAGGTCGTGTTATTACTAACTGTGTGATGGCTTTGCTTGAACGAATTTGAGTCTCGACGTGAGACTCAAAGAGCTTCTGAACTTTGGGAAAAAAATTAGGGTTTTCGTATGATATCGTTATTTGAGTGTGTTGCCGCTAGGCTTTTCAATGAATTCTTTGTATCTATGTTTTTGTCATGTTAGTTGTGGCTAGGGTTTTTTTTTTCTGTCCCTTTGTTCATGAAATCGTCCCCTTTTTATTGGGTAAAAATAGGGTTTGTGCATTTTCAAATTTTGCTGAGAAATCAATATTTGGTTATGTCTGCTACACCTTTTTGCATCAAAAGGGTTTTTTCCAAATTTATGAAATTCTAGGTTCTGCAAATCTTCTGATATGTCTGTCTGTTTATACCCTGGTTACTACACTATTTGACTCAGTTTCTCTTGTTTTGAAATGAACTGAATCAGTTAAATTAGGATTGAACTGAGTTTTCCCTGTTTTGTTGCTAAATATTTGTCTGTTAGTGAAAATTGTGGTGGTCCCAACTGGTTTCTAATGCATTGTTTTTTTGTTTTTGTGAGTTCTTCCAATCCACACAGAACAGTTTCACGGTTGTAGATCGCCCGGTGGAAATCAAATGTAACTGTATGGCTACACAGAACTTGCTGGTAACAGTTCTTACAACCTTTGTTTTTTTCTCAAATTGTAACCATGACATTAGGTTCTTGCGTCCTGTTTCCATGGCTCTGCAACTTCCTTTGTGTGGCCTCGCATCTTCGCACGATCAGACATTGCTACATCATGTAGAGTGGGACAAAGGTGAGTGGCCTTGCCATCTTCTTTAGCTTCCTCAAGCAATGCATTGTTCTGGTTTATTTGTTGTTGTTGCTGACTATGTGGACTGATCTATATACCGTTTCAATGCAGAAGCCGACATCAGGTGGCAAAACAAGACCAACTCAAATTCTTCTCAATCAAATACCCAACCTTAAGGTGATTGTAGCGGTAGCATGGGGCGTTACCACCACAAAGCACTGCTTGTGTTATTCAGATGAAAGTATGGGAGAGGAGAGAAACAAAGGGGCGACATCCTTGGTTTTGATCTGAATGGACTTTGAATTGTTTTGTGCTTTAAATATAACCATTGATGCTGAACTTGAGCCTCTAATTTAGTCATAGCAAATGTTCCTGGTTCTCACAAAGAGTGGATGACACGTCCAAGGTATTTTTACACGTGAAGTCTTTTTCATATATTTTGTATTGTTTCCGGTAACTTTCACTGCTTCTTTCTGAACTTACTCCTGGAATTTGGTTTGTGAATCATTGATCTCTTAACTATGACAAGTTGTGAAAAGATTTCCCTAGCCAAATCTAATTATTATGCAATGCTTTCTTGACATACTTATGGATGCTTTAAATTCCTTCTTCCTTGTATGATTATATTGTCCTGTCTTATAGCATTTTCAGGTTTCTGAATGTTGCAGCGTGATAACCGGCTGATGGCTTCAACTAGTCATCCCATATTACTTGATCTTCAAGAAACACATGGAGGTTGTGAGGACTACTTGGAATCCTTACTGAATGTTACTATAGAGCTAATGTGTTAAACCCTCAACTATTTATAGTTTGCAATCTGTGAATTGACTCCACCTTGTGAATCCTTAATTGTTTCTATTACGTACGGCCTGTATCTGAAACTAAATCATGGCTAACGTTTTGCAGGTTGAATAATAACAGTACAAGGATTGGGAAAGCTCTCTAATTTAACATGGAGTCAAGAAGATGTAAAAAAAGGAAGTCCCCTTTTGTGAATGAATTCAAGACAAAACTCTAATTACAAATCAACAAACCCTTGACGACCTTAGCGACACACAAGAATTCGGTGCATAAACAAAAGCATGAGTTTATAAGTAAAAACATCATGAGACCTCAGGAGAAATATACAGGTAATTTTTCCTCAAGGTATATGTAAAAGTAAATTTGCATTAAGTCCCAAGCAATATGTCATTAAACAAAACAATTTCTTAATTGAAATCCACCAAACAAATATAAAGTCAATCTTGGATAAATTGTGGATTTTGAATGACATTTTAGCTTGAGATTTTAGATTTAGAATTAGGATTAGGAATTTAGGATTTTGAAGTGAAATAGAAACTAGGACCTAAAACTGTAACTAAGACTTGAATATGTACTGAAATTTGAGAATTTTGGGTTGGAAAATACAACTTGAAATAGAAATTGATATGAAACTAACGACGTGAAATGGAACTTGTAATGAGAAATTGAATTAGAAAATAGAATTAAAACTTAGAACCACATCTTGGAAATGAAAATGACTTGAAAATGGAATTCGAAATTGTGGGATTAGTATCGAAACTTGGAAATAAGCTTCGGACTTGAAACTAGGAAGTACTTGGAACTAAACTTGAAATTGAATAGGAAGCTTGAAGCGTAATTTTGGAATTTGCGAATTCACTTGAAATTGATTTGTAAAGAATTTGGAATTTTGGCAATGACTTTGAAACCATAAATTAACTTGAAACTGACTGGAAGATTGACATTTTGGAATCAACAAGATCAGATACATCTATCACCAATTCTCTATGCACGGAAACCAAGGATTCAAAATCCACATTACCGGTTGAAACCAAACTTCAGGATTCATCTCTTCCTTCTTTTCCAAATGACAACCAAGATTTGTTTCACAAGAAGATCAATCATGATCCAACCCTCAAATCTCTACTTCACCACTTATGATATCAATCCACTAATCTAAACTTCCAAGCATAAAGCCCTCGTTTTTCGAACCAAAAGACCAGACCTCCAATACTTGTTACAGAACCAACAAATTCTTCTTGTCATTCCTGCAAAACTTCAGAAAACATGGTATCCACTTTGGTATGCTGATAATGAGATGATTGTCTGATATGAAACTTAGGGGTAAAATTTGGGGTGTGACAGTTGCCCCTATTTAAATAACTTTAACAGGTGGCCTGAGTGATGGTAGACACTCATGAGGTCAAGGTGAAAGGTTTTTAAATATAACAAAACCGAAAATTTTTCCCATAAATGCAATGTTATGATGGACTATGGACTATCTAACTCCATTTTCTAAAATGTTATGCAATGAAAGATGAATATGATGCGATATGTCGACAAACGAAGGGTAAAGACTTACTAGGGATGAAATAGACTAGGGACAAAGAAATGAAAACGAGAATTATTCAAAGTGACAAATCAATAGGTGCAAGTGTAACTATTGGTACTAAGAATAACGAAAGACGGGAAACAAAAAGAAATCCAAAGCGATGGTTCAACGAACGAACTAAGCTTTAGGATGACACAAAAATATTAAAAGAAGAAAAAACGCAGTGGCTTGATGCAACCAACTGTTATCAGGAATAGAAAGACCTAAAGGTAATCAAAGTGGCAAATCAACGTCTCTATGCGACCAGTTGACATTGAGAAATAAAACAAACAAAATATTCAAAGTCAATGCACAGCGGCTCTGTGTGACCAACTGACACTAAGAAGAAAGATAACAAACTATCTAAGGTGAACGTGCGGTAGCTCTATGCGCCTAGCCGACACTCAGGAAGACGGGTAGGGTAAAATAAAAGCATCTAAAGCCATGGATTAACAGGTTCAAGTGTGACTGGTAAGACTAAATATACAAAGAGAACTCAATGTGAATGCGCAAAGGGCTCAAATCCGTTGATACTACGAATAATAACAAAGAAACACATTCAAAGTGAACGCGCAGTGGCTCCAAGCGACCAACTGACACTATAAACTATCCGAAGTGATGAGTTAGCAAATTCAAGTGTGATTGTTGGGGATAACAATATATTAACTCAGAGGTTGAGAAAGGTAAAGCTAACACATCAACTCGGGGGTTGAAGAGATAAAGATAATATCGACTCAAGGTCAAGAACAAATCAAACAGGGGGTTGAGAAAATAACTAAAATGGATTCGACTAGGGGCTAGAGAAGACAAGTCAACTCGGCGGTTGATGTAATAAATAAAACGACATCGACTCGGGGTCGAGAAAACAAGTCAACTTGGCGGTTGAGGAAATAATTAAAACGACATCGACTCGGGGTCGAGAAAGCAAGTTAACTCGGAAGTTGAGGAAATAACTAAAACGACATCGACTCGGGGTCGAGAAAATAAGTCAACTCGGCGGTTGAGGAAATAATTAAAATGACATCGACTTAGGGTCGAGAAAGCAATCGGCGTTTGAGGAAATAACTAAAACGATATCGACTCGGGGTCGAGAAAACAAGTCAACTCGGCGGTTGAGGAAAAAGAAATATTCAAAGTGAAAGCGTATCGGCTTTATGCGACCAACTGAGACTAAGACTAACACCAATAAAAGATTCGAAGTGAATGCGCAGTGGCTCGATACGACCAACTGACACTATAATTGAAAATAATACAATATCCTCAAAGTGAATGCGCAACCGGTTCCAAACCGGTTGACACTAAGAATTTTGGGAAGACGGGTAGGGTAAAATAAAAGCATCTAAAGCCATGGATTAGCAGGTTCAAGGGTGACTGGTAAGACTAAAGATACAAAGAGAACTCAATGTGAATACGCAAAGGGCTCAAATCCGTTGATACTACGAATAATAACAAAGAAACACATTCAAAGTGAACGCGCAGTGGCTCCAAGCGACCAACTGACACTATAAACTATCCGAAGTGATGAGTTAGCAAATTCAAGTGTGATTATTGGGGATAACAATATATCAACTCAGAGGTTGAGAAAGGTAAAGATAACACATCAACTCGGGGGTTGAAGAGATAAAGATAATATCGACTCAAGGTCAAGAACAAATCAAACAGGGGGTTGAGAAAATAACTAAAATGGATTCGACTAGGGGCTAGAGAAGACAAGTCAACTCGGCGGTTGATGTAATAGATAAAATGACATCGACTCGGGGTCGAGGAAACAAGTCAACTTGGCGGTTGATGAAATAATTAAAACGACATTGACTCGGGGTCGAGAAAGCAAGTTAACTCGGAAGTTGAGGAAATAACTAAAACGACATCGACTCGGGGTCGAGAAAATAAGTCAACTCGGTGGTTGAGGAAATAATTAAAATGACATCGACTCAGGGTCGAGAAAGCAAGTCAACTCGGCGTTTGAGGAAATAACTTAAACGATATCGACTCGGGGTCGAGAAAACAAGTCAACTCGACGGTTGAGGAAAAGGAAATATTCAAAGTGAAAGCGCATCGGCTTTATGCGACCAACTGAGACTAAGACTAACACCAATAAAAGATTCGAAGTGAATGCGCAGTGGCTCGATACGACCAACTGACACTATAATTGAAAATAATACAATATCCTCAAAGTGAATGCGCAACGGGTTCCAAACCGGTTGACACTAAGAGTAAGAAAGAAGAGAAATATTCATATTATCCAAAGTGATAAATCAACAGGTTCAAGTGCAAATGTTGACATTGAGGATAAAGAAGACAAATGCGGTGATTGGGAAGTGGCTCTATGCGACCAACTGATTCCGGAAGTAGAATGAAAAGTATTTAAAGATTATTCAACGGCTCTAAGAGGCCGGCTGGCAAAGTAGAAAACATTCACAGTGAATGGGCAGCGGCTCCATGCGACCAACTGACATCGGGAGTAGAATGCAAAGTATTTAAAGATAAATCAACGACTCTAAGAGACCGGCTGGCAAAGAAGAAAACATCCATAGTGACTGGGCAGCGGCTCCATGCGACCAACTGACACCGGGATTAGAATGCAAAGTGTTTTAAGATAAATCAACGACTCTAAAAGATCGGCTGGCAAAGAAGAAAACTTCCACAGTGACTGGGTAGCGGCTCCATGCGACCAACTAACACCAGGAGTAGAATGCAAAGTATTTAAAGATAAATCAACGGCTCTAAGCGACCGGCTGAAAAAACATGTTGGAGTTTTTCGCAAGAAAACATCCAACCTCTAGAAATTCCTTAAATTAAGAGTTAAGAGAGAATCTCCAGGAAATATCAGGAAAACACGAATACGTTTCGAATTAAACGGACTTAAACCGTAAGCAACCAACTTAAAGGATTCGCGCCAATGACAATTGGACTTAAAAGAAATATTGATGGCAATAAGGCGAATATCAACAACAAAATAGACTTCTACAGGGGACACCAATGTTACTGGGAAGAAGACTTTGGTTAACCACACTTCGGGGGATCAACAACAATGGATTTCAAAATGAAAGCTAAAAGTACTTGGACCTGGAGTCAGATAGGCAACAACTGGGGAAGACAAATGCTAATGTCAAATGCGTATGATTGAGCATGATACAAATAATCATGATATGCAAATGTTGACTTAGAAGAGACAAAGTTTTGACAAGATTTAAAGGAGAGTAGGATCTCAACGCCAATACTGAACAATATGAAAAAATGCTGGAGAGATGTCTTCAAACTTGGAACTTAATGCTTGGTCCAAGGATCCATCCAAGAGTGATACCAGTTTTAATCCTCTATGCAGATTTTGGTAATAATGGCGTAAGAGTGTTGTTGCAAACCAGAGGGTTTTTTTAGAAGACATGAGATTTTTAAATCCTTCTATAGTCAAAGAAACTTGAATGTTTTCCAATATGTTTTCAAAAAAAATTTTCTAAAAAATTTATCATTTTTAGAGTTAAATTGTAATCAAGTGATTACATTTTTCATAACAAAAGAAAATAAGAATCCGAATGACGAAATTTTAGGTAAAAGTTGTATTTCATTCAAGAATGGTTGCTTGCCAATAGAAAAGCTCCTATGAAAATTACAAATTGAAAATGGAAATGGGGAAAGGTCTACAATGAATCCAATGACCACTACAATCCCTAAATAACTAAGACTGCGTAACACTTTGCTTATGACAAGAGCAACTGGATTGGTCTTCAATTATGATTCATCAGCAATGGTAAACACCATCTGATATAGTCAAATGCATTTGTCCCTAATTTTTACCTAGATCGCCCTTTCGGGTTTTTAATCAACCGGGACGCTCTTTCTTTGCCTAAGCCGCCCTTTTGGGTTTTCAACTTAGCGAGTTTTCAGTTTTTTTTATTTTTATCCCTAATTTTTTCCTAGATCTCCTTCATAGGTTTTTGATCCACCGGGATACCCATTTTTGCTTAGGTCGCCATTTCTGGTTTTCGACCTATCGGGTTTTATTTAGGCACAATATTTTTTGACTGCATCAGAATTCATCGGTGTTTAAGTTGTTCGTCATCCATAGTTGTGAGGATTAAGGAACCTCCGAAGAATTCCACCTTCACAAAATATGGGCCTTCATAGTTAGTACTCCACTTTCCACGCATATCTTTGTGGGCTGGCAAGATTTTCTTGAGTGCAAGATCTCCTTCTTTGAATTCACGAGGACGAACTTTCTTGTCAAATCCTCTCTTGATACGCTTTTGGTACAACTTTCCATGGCACATGGAGGTCATTTTATTCTCATCAATGAGGTTCAGTTGGTTATATCTGTTCTAGACCCACTCAGCTTCCTCCAGTTTGTTTTCCATCAAGATTCTCAAAGATGGTATCTCTACTTCAATAGGGAGAACTGCATCCATCCTATACACCAGAGAGAAAGGGGTTGCCCCTGTTGAAGTGCGCACTGATGTTCTGTATCAGTGCAAAGCATACGGTAACATCTCGTGCCAATCTTTGTAAGTTTTCACCATCTTCTGCAGGATCATTTTTATGTTCTTGTTTGCAGCTTCAACAACTCCATTCATATTAAGACGATGCGGAGAAGAGTTATGATGTTCAATCTTAAATGTTTCACACAACTCTTTCATCACTTTGTTGTTCAAATTAGTCCCATTACCTGTGATGATTCGGCTGGGGATCCCATAACGGAAGATAATTTGGTTCTTGATGAAATAGGCAACCACTTGCTTTGTCACATTGGCATAGGAAGCTACTTCTACCCACTTGGTGAAGTAATCAATCGCGACCAAGATGAACCGGTGACCATTGGAAGCTTTAGGTTTAATTGACCCTATCATGTCAATCCCTATCATTGAGAAAGGCCACGGTGATGATAGAACATTCAACTGGGTAGGGGGTACATGCACCTTGTCGGCATAAATCTGACATTTATGAAACTTTCTGGCATATTTGAAACAATCTGATTCCATGGTCAACTAGAAGTAACAAGCTCTCAAGATCTATCTGGACATAGCATGTCCATTGGCATGTGTTCCAAATGATCCTTCATGGATTTCTCTGATCAATAAGTCATATTCGCTCTTGTCCACACATCTGAGCAAAACCATATCATGATTTCTCTTGTAAAGCACATTGTTGCTGAGGAAAAACATAGATGCCAATCTTCTTAGAGTCTTTTGTCTAGAGTTGTTGCATCCGCTGGGTACTCCTGATTCTGCAAGTAGTTCTTAATGTCATAGAACCACGGTTTCTCACCAGTTTCTTCTTTGACCAGTAGACAATAGGCTAGTGTAGTTATTTGCTCCATTGTAATGAATGGAGCTTCATTAAGAAATCTGACTTGAAACATAGAGGCCAACATAGCCAAGGCGTCTGCTATTTGATTCTCTGCCCTTGGAATGTGATGAAAAGTGACTTCATCAAAGTATTTGATCAATTCCACAATATGGGCACGGTACGGGATCGACTTCTCATCACAGGTTTCCCATTCACCTTTGACTTGGTAGATCACCAAAGTTGAGCCTCCATATACTTCAAGGATCTTGATTTTGGTATCAATTGCAGCTTCAATACCCAATCTGCATGCTTCATACTCGGTAATGTTGTTTGTACACTCGAAGCATAATCTGGTTGTGAAAGGATTATATCCACCGTTAGGATTCATCCGAACAGCTCCTACACCATGCCCCATGTAATTAGAGGAACCATAAAACATCATCTTCCAATGAGAACTTGGCTCGGGACCTTCATTTGGACCTGGAACATCACAATCCTTTACCAACATAATATCCTCATCTGGGAAATAAAATTTCAAAGGTTCGTAGTCTTCAACAGGTTGATCAACAACGTAATCAGACAAAGCACTGCACTTGATAGACTTCTGGGTTACATATTGGATGTTGTATTCAGATAACAACATGTGCCAACGGGCGAGTCTTCCAGTCAAGGCAGGCTTCTCAAAAATGTACTTTATTGGATCCATTTTCGAGATCAACAAAGTAGTGTGACAAATCATATACTGCCTGAGGCGTCTGGCAGCCCATGCTAAAGCATAGCAAGTCTTCTCTAAAAGTGAATATCTGCCTTCACAATGTGTAAACTTCTTGCTTAAGTAATAAATGGAATGTTCCTTACGACAAGTTTTGTCCTGTTGTCCTAATACGTAACCCATGGATCCCTCAAGTAAAATCAGATACATGAAGAGAGGCTTCCCAGAAGTAGGTTGGATAAAGATAGGAGGTTCTTGTAGGTAACCATTAATCTTCTCAAAATCATGTTGACAATCAAAATTCCACTCAATTGCTTAATCCTTTCGGAGCAACTTGAATATGGCTCACACGTAGCCGTCATGTTAGAGATAAATTTAGAGATGTAGTTCAATCTTCCAAGGAAACCATTGACTTGCTTTTCTGTTTTTGGAGCTGGCATTTCTTGAATTGCTCTATCCTTGTCCGGATCTACTTCAATTCCTTGTTGACTAAGATTAAAACCAAGACTCTTCCCTGATCGGACACCAAAGGTACACTTAGCTGGATTCAGACGCAGTTGGAACTTTCTGAGGCGCTAAAATAACTTCAGGAGATGATTCAAATGATTCGCCTCACTATGTGATTTGACAATCATATCATCCACGTAAACTTCTCTTTATGCATCATATCATGGAAAAGGGTGACCATTGTCCTCTGATAGGTGGCTCCTACATTTCTGAGACTAAATGGCATAACCTTGTAACCATAAGGGCCACATGGTGTGTAAATAAGTCCCAATAAGTGGTATTTTCCATATCATCAGGATCCATCTTGATCTGGTTGTATCCTGAAAACCCATCCATGAAGAAGAAAATAGCAAATTAGCAGTTTTGTCAACCAAAGTATCAATATGCGGAAGAGGGAAATCTTCCTTTGTACTAGCTTTGTTCAAATCCCTATAGTCCACGCACATTCTAACCTTGTCATCCTTCTTGGGGACTGGCACGATGTTAGCTACCATCTCAGGGTACTTCGCAACTGCAAGAAATCCAACATCAAACTGTCTTTTGACCTTTTCTCAAATCCTCATAGCCATGTCCGGTCTTGTTCTTCGGAGCTTTTGCTTTATTGGGGGACAATCTGTTTGAAGAGGCAACTTGTGGACCACTATGTTTGTGTCTAAACCGGGCATATCCCGATACGACCATGCAAACACATCCACATACTCTTTAAGAAGCTTGACCAATCTTTCTCTGGCATCTTCCCCAAGTGTTGTACCAATATTGACTTCCTTCTTGTCTTCATCGGTGCCAAGGTTGATGGTTTCTACCTGCTCTTTATGTGGCTGAAGATCTGTATACTCATACTCAACCAATCTTTCCAGTTCCTCGGGAACATCACGATCTTCTTCACTTTCATCTTCTGCATGGTAGATGGGTAAATCAAAGTTAGGAGAGAATGTAGAGTCATTGGATTCAATTGGGGTTTTCATTTATTCTGCATATGGGAATGATTTGCCTTTATTAAAAATGAGAAAAAACAGAGAGATGCAAGAAAAACGTTTTATTGGTTTTGAAAGATTGCCATTTTCTTTTAAAAATGAAAAGAGAAAAAAATAGTAAATAAAACAAAACAAGAATTTAATAAAATGCCTTCATTGATTAAATAACTTGAAAATGAGAAGGGCTCCTACAAAATGATCCTATAGCCTTGGGCAAAGCTAAGGAACTTTGAAAACACTTAAAGAAAAAACAACAAATTACTTTGACAATGGAAAAATCTCTGGGATCTCAACTGCCTCCCAATTGCCCAAAGCTTCTTCACACTGATACACCAAATGACCCATATCTTCATCTTTAGAATCCCCTATAATTGTATTGACCTGATAAACGACACTGGAAAACACCTCTTGAATGGTGTTTGGACGTCCTTTAACAGAGGTTGATGCTCCTTCTTTCACACGAGTCAGTTTGTAACCCAACCCATAGCGATCCAGCTTCTGCTTGACTTCAATAACATCACCCCAACCTTTGTGGCTTCCTTCTTCAATGGTGGAAATGGTACTCTTCAGCGATGCAAAAGATGGGATACCCTTCTCCTTTGGTTCCTCTACTTTCATAAGGACAACATTGGCTATCTCAAGAACTTGGAAAGAAGTTTCTAGAGCATCTTCATCAGCCTCAATGTAGCTAAAGGAGGAAAGGTTTCTAACCAAAGATCTTCTTCCTTGGACACAGTGACCAGCTTATTATCAACCACAAACTTCATCTTTTAGTGTAGGGTTGAAATGACTACCCTAGCGGCATGAATCCATGATCTTCCCAGCAAACAATTGTAATTAGGGTTAATGTCTATAACCTGAAAAGTGATTTTGAACACTTGTGGTCCAATCAAGATTGGTAGGTCCACCTCTCCGATAATAGTCCTTTTTGACCCATCAAAAGCTTTCACAATCAGTGCACTGGGCCTCATTTCTTCCCCTTGGTATGATAACTTTGTAAGTGTCCTTTTCGGCAAAACATTCAATGAAGATCCAATATCCACTAGGACTCTTGCTAATGTTTCTTCTTGGCATTTTACTGATATATGAAGAGCATGGTTATGGTCTTGGCCATCTTTTGGAAGATCCTCCATATTGAAGCTGAGATTATTGCACGCAATGATATTGGCATTGACACCATCAAACTGATACTAAGTTATATCATGCGTTACATGTGCTTGAGCTAGCAACTTCTGGAGAGCACTTCGATGAGACGGTGAATGCATAAGAAGCAACAAGATAGATATTTTGGAAGGCGTTTGATGTAGATGATCAATAACTTTCTAGTCACTCTTCTTAATAATTCTGAGAAATTTTGCATCCTCCTCTTCCAAGACCACTCCTTTATCTTTGTTGGCAACAGAGGGAATGACTTCTTTAGGTGGAACCGGTGGAACTGTATTGACTTGCTGAGTATAAACACGACCACTGCGAGTTATTCGACTTGCACCTGCTATATCAACATTTTCCACTTTCAAACTTTACTTCTGACCAGCCTGCTCAGTCTTTTGACGAACTCCCCCTGTATCATACTTCCATGGAACAACTCTGGTATTCTCACAAGAGAAAGGATTACTCCTTTGAACAATCCTTGGATCTGGTATATTGAAAATTGGTACCACGGATTCCAGAATATTAAAGATAGGTTGAATTCTTGAAGATTCAAGTATGTTAAATACTGGTGCTATGGTAGAATTAGACTTGGGAAAATTGTAGATAGGTTCAATCATTGCCATTTCATCCTTCTTTATACGACCATTCACTTGTAAGACACCTTGATTAATCAAATCTTGAACATCGTTCAAGACCAGTTCATATCCCTTTCGACTATCAGCATAATCTTCATAATTCTTATGGCAATTTTGAGTATACCATCCCCACTAATTTTGCATGGAAGTCTCGAAGCGGGGTCTTGATCTCTGTAGCATCGAAAATCTAATCCTTGTCAGATTCATAAACTATGGCATTTATGGACCCGTGTTTGGGCAAAGGATTATCTTTATCATTCGGACCAACATTTCTGAATGACAAAATGTTCTTCTCCATCAAATCCTTCACAACACACTTTAAGGCATAACCACCCTCCAAATCGTGTCTTGGAGCACCTTCATGGAATAAACAATGGGTGTTTGGGTTGTAATTTGGTGGAAGTGGATCTGGTTGAGGACCCAAAGGCCTTGGAGTAACCAAAACTTTCTTCAATAGTGAAGGATATAATTCAGTATAGGTTATAGGGATCCGAGGATTAGGAGGCCTTCCTCCTGGTCTTTTGTTCTGAAAATTGGGATGCTGATGAGGAGCTTGAGTCCTCTGTTGATAGGCTGAAGCATTGGGTGCTTGTTGACATCCTGGAGTTGCTTGTTGGTACATCGGTACTACTTGAGTTGGCTGATACATTGTAATTTGTTGATTATATGATAGTTAAACTGCCGCTACATATGGATGTTGAATGTACTGTGGTGGATGGGCATACTGCTATTGAGCCACAGGTGTATGCCTCTGCCAAAGCTGATTTCTCCTTCGACTCGTCATCACTACATTTGTTTCACCTTCTTTCTTTTTGTGGAAATTTCAGTAAACGTTTTAGCATTGCTCCCACTATTGTTGCTGGAGCTGCTGGATGCACCACTCATCTTACTCTTCTTCATACCAAGTTCAACCTTGATTCCCACAACCACAAGATTAAAGAAACTAGTAATTATGCTTCCCACAATCCTTTCAATGAATTCTGGTCGTACAATGTCAACAACCCAGTCAGCTAATTCTTTTTTCAGTCAACGGGGGCTCTAATTTTCCCTCTCTTTTTTCTTACACCTTGGCTTGTGATCCTTCATATTTCATTGCATAAGCATACCATATCACACTGCATAATTATTTCACTGCATATGTTGCACAACTAGGGTTTGTGATCAGATGAATCTTGAAAAGAGTATGAGGCATCCAGATGACCATGAAGCATGACAAGAAGTTCTTTGAGTGTTCTAAGATCATATTATACCCCCAATGGTTCTTGAAAGTCAAAATATCACAAGAGATTGCAGAGCCACCCAGGTAGGCTCAGGGCTCCTACACAGATGACCATAAATTAGGGTTTTGGATTTGAGGCCCTTACACTCAAAATTTTTGCCCATTCTTGATTCTATTGGTCTATATGTGTTATAAGGAACATGTGTATCAAATTTGAAGCAAACATTCCTTGTGGAAGTCATCTGATCAAATGGTAACTTTTTGTGCAAGAAAAGTCAGAATCAGGGCATCTGAGGCTACCAATAAGTGTTCCAAAGGGTCATCATCATCAATTTGAGGTCATATGATCTTTATTTGATCTTAGGAATGCTTGGAAGTTCACAAGATTGAAGAATTTTGAGCCATTTGAAAACATTCTATTTTTGGACATGACTTGTAATGTAAACTTTCCATTTTGGGAAAGATTTTCAACCTCCACTTTCTTCATCAAAAAGGTTTCAAATGAATTTTCTTCAAACATGAAAGTTGTAAATTGGATCTTCCCATTTTCAAAAAGTACAAGAACTCCTCTTGATTCATCCTAGAACTCAAGTTATGATGGATCAATGTTGGCAAAAATCACAAAATTTTCAAGTTCATGCCAAAGAGGGAAATGTGAAATTTTGATTCCTAATCCTTCTCATGACGTCTAATGCACTTCTACACATCACAGAAACATAATGCAACTTGCCTTAATCAGAATTATGCCAAGAACCAAGGGTTTTCATGACTTGTTCTTCAAGAATTCACAAAGTTGGAAATTTGCAAAATCACTTCAAATTTGTATTCCAAGCATCACAGCTCACCACATTTTATCCAAAGGTCATCCTTGAAGCCAGCTGAACACAATCCAGCCAGAAAATCAGCTCTGCCATGGCCCATACCTATAGTACACAAATCTTGATTTGTTTTGCATTTCAAGCCATGCCAATCCCATAGTGCCACAACAACTCTTCTGACCAATGACCTTGTTTATAGAAACCATAAGAAGCATAAAACATATAACATGAAGCCTTGAAACATACCACAAGCTTAGATTGCAAAAATCCTCTCAAAACTTCATTTCTTCGAAACTCATTGCACAACCAACAAAAATCACATTTTCTTTCACCATTCAACTCCTTATCACTCAAGGAACAAAACCCACCATGACCTGAAATGAGTATGTTATGATGTTCTGAAATTACGCCTATGTTTGATGTTTGCTTCGATTCTCATGATTCGTGTGATATACATGCCATTTGATTGTTGATTTGAGTTGAGTGATGTTAGAGGATCATTTCTGGGCAAGATTCATGAGTTTTAGTGGCCTGTAGAAGGAGATAGGGTTTGGGGTTGGCCGAAGAAGATGACCGGAGCACTGTTCCGGTCATTTGAAAGTAACTAGGGTCAGTGTTTCCAGTTTGAACCATAACCATTAGATCCTGATTAGGTTAGCGCACGAACGGCCAAGATCATGTCATTAACCCTAATTTCTAATCAATTAAATTAAACTTAATTAATTAAATTAGAATGAACCAGGACCATTGGATCACGCGCGAAACCAATTTTTGAACCTGGACCCTTAGATCCTCATACCTCAAGTCATGCTGACTCACCATCTCAGCCCTTGATCCCATCAACTTTGCATTTGAACCATTCATTGTGATTACATTTGCATTTTTATTTTATATCTTTCATTTTATATTTCTTTATTTATTTAAAATAGAAAATCATTTTATAAAAATATAATCTTTTACACTTCCACTTTAAATAATTTTCAGAAACCAAAAACATTTTTATTTTTAATTTTTGCATTAAAAATCTATTTTTAAATCATTTAATTGTATTATTTAATTAATTAATTAATTTTAATTAATTAAAAATACTTGTAGGTATTTAAAAATCAACAAAAAAATCATGAAGCATTCTTATATATTTTGATCATGTTTTGACAATTAACCATGAATTAGGGTTTCCAAATTTCCTATTTTTCTAACCCTAACTTCAAAAATTCATTTTTAATCAACCAAGATGAGTTTGCACATGGTTCTTTTTGCATTCTTTCATACTTTGCATGTAGTATATAGGGCATTTAAATCATATTTTTGCATTGCATTTTCTATTTGTTTGACATTTTTCATGAAGAAGTACACAAAACCCTAGCCTAACTTAGAAAAACCATAACTTGACTTTGGTATAGCTTATGACCTCCATCTTTGGAGAGTAATCTTATGTGTGTTTAGGGTTCATTTGGTTGCATTTTCAAGTTTGTATCATGTGTTATCCTTCTGTTGTGGACATGTGCATCTCATACTTTCTTAAAACCCTAATTTGCCATGTTCATTTGCATTCATCTTTGCATACCTTCATCATATGAACTTTTCATGACATCTTATGCATTTGTATGTCATCTTAGATACCTTAGGACGTGTATGAACATTGGTTGATCATTGTTGCATCAATTTGGTATGTTTTGCATTCATCATTTCTTATGTGTATTATGTGATTTCATGCTTCTAACATGATTTCCTTTGCATCTCATCTCTTGTATGATCATGCATAAACATTGTACATATATTTGCATCATTTCATAACACATTTTCATTGTGTTTTCACTTCTGGTCTTGATCATTGCATCTTCATTTGCCTTATTTCCTTTTGTTTCACATCTTATGCATTCATACAAACTTTTCAGGGGCTTCAGGTAAGTTGTTTAGGATGTGGATTTGCCTTCACATCCAACCTCTTCTTATCTCTTCATTTGAATATTTATTTGTCTTTGAAGTAAGTTTGACTCACTTATTCTCTCTCTTGTTACCTTTCTTTCTCTTAGGTTACTTAACTTCTTCAGGAAGGTAGTAACCTATTCTCTTTTCTCTTCTCTTTTCATCTGCTTCTTCTTCCTTGGTGGCCATCTGAAGATCTTTCTCGAAACCTTACAAAGCATAGGAATATCCAAACATGATAACTTTAGGGTTTTATATAGTCTCCCCTAGTTTTTACCTTTGAGTCTCCTTGAGTCTCTATTTCTTATCTCATAATCAAGGCTAAACATGTTAAAGTTTTAAGACTCTGAATTAGGGTTATGCTTGTATCCTTATCTTAGGATGGAGTGTATAACTTTAATACTTAGTGTTAAATCGTTAAGTTGTTTACACTCCGTAATCAAAACACCTAATAATCATTACGACTTAAGTTTGTAACTTGGGCCTTATATTAGGGTTACATCTCTGCCTGTTAGTTCAGAGGGACTAACCCTAGTGTTCAATGGACAAGTCCCCCTCAGGTTTAGTCTTACAAACATAAAATCCATTTCTTAATTCCACCTTTAATTAAAATCCACTTTAATAAAGGCTTGTTATATAATGATTTTAATCCCTAACCATGGATTAAGTTGAGGTATCTTCCTCATCTTAAGTGTCCTCATCTATCATCCTTCTCTTAGGATGGTGTAATGAGTTCACTAATCCCCGATTAGAGATTAAACTCATTACTTAACACAAAACAAAATGCAAAAATATTTAATGATCACAAGTAGGTTAATGATCTTAATCCTGCATCATTAGGGTAATTAGGTTTAGATTTTCATCTCACACTTAAGTAGACTCATTATCCCTAATCAGGGATGATATAATGAGTTTACGACCCTTTATTAAGGCTTAACCTCATTATCCTTTGCAAAACACCAAAAACAAATAAAAAAATGAAAACAAAAAAACAAACAATAAATGTCTCCTCCGGTATTCTTTTCTCATCACATTCACTCTAAAAACGAGAACTCGTTTCTTCCGTCTAATGCAAGACAGTTAGCACTCGAGCCAGACGAGTCATACACTTGAGCATAGACAAGCAAGCAGTTCACATCAAAACATTTAAGTCTCTTTGAGTGAAACTACGGTGTTCTGACTTCCTCATTCCACGAGAGGATACGTACGCATAACTTAACAGTTATCAAACAAAAGTCTCTTTGTCTTCCCCCCTCTCCTCCTCCCAGTTCTCTTTCCTCAGCCTCAGCTTTGATCACTCACTTTCTTCTTGCACTAATAATCTGTACATCCATTCCTCCCTATCCTTTTATACATAGTTTAACACTTATACTATCCCATTTTTAACATAATCAGGTATGCGTGGATCTTGTCGTGTACGACTGACGATCTGGGTGTTAATACCTTCCCAGGTCGTAACCTACCCCCTTTCTTAGTCTCTTTGGTTCGCAACTGTCTTATCCATATCTTTCTAGGTTTATGCAGCATTACCTTTCCTTCGGGATAAAAATGCCTAGCTGGCGACTCTATTTAACCTCAACCTTCAACATCGCCTCGCCAGTTCGCGTTTGCACCGGGATGAAATTTTGGGGAGCGACATTAGGTATTGGAAACAACAGATTTTTGACTGATCTAGAGTCAGGTACCACTTGGAGGAAATTCCTTTCAGACTATCTTGGAAGCAATGGATCATCAGTTTGTCATTGTCAACTCATGCTTCCATTTTTCGATAGTACGTTAAAAGATGGCTTTTAGGACATGTTGCACCTTCATACATATCAAAGGTGGGTGTCTTAAACTTGAGAGGTATTACTAGTCCATACACAAGACACATCTCTCTAGCAGCAGCACCAAAGTATGGTCACCTTCAACCACTCTCAACCTCTTCTCAATAGTATCCAAATTCTCTTGTAGTCTCTCGTGTCTCTCATTACCGTCTTCAGACATGTCTGGCACATCATACACCTGATTAGGATCGTTAAAATACGGTTGAACATGGGTGTGCATAACATCTGGTGTAAAATTAGGAACCACATGGTTCGCCTCAATAGTCAAAGGAACAATTTGTTGAGTGGTATATCCTTGAGAAGGAGGCACAAAACCTTGAGAAGGGAGTACAAACCCTTGGGGAGGAGGTACGAACGCGTGAGGAAGCCCAAGAACAGGCCAGGTTGCAGGGGTAGTGACTGATGGTGTAGGATCAGTCGTCGGAGTGAAAATCTCAGTAACCATAGTCTAGTGGGTGTCCATCTTTTCTCTAATAACTTGTAGCATTTCTATAATCTGGCCTACATTTCTGCGAAGATCAGTAAGATCCTAATTAACTTTGTTAGCCATCTTCTTAATGGCCTGAGCGCGATTAGATTATTTGCGTGAGATCCTCAATGTGACAACTGGAAAGGAGGTGACGGGAATGAGTTTTTGACAAATACAAATGCGGTGATGTACTCATGAGTAGAAAAATGCAAATGTTTCAAGGAACATAAGAAGTCATTGAAAACACCAGGATAGACAAATTTTTTTTTTGAAAAAGTAATAAATTGAAGTCCATTCGTGGTAAAACTAGGATGTTTGCAATAAATATTTCCTTTGCTCCTTGAAGACCTTATTAAAATGATGCGTAAATATGCAAGGATGCAAAGTGTCACAAGTAAATCTAAAACCTTCTTAATAGGTAGGTTGTAAGAGATTGATTCTACATTCTCTACCCATAAATCCCACTCACAGGATAGTTTTTACAGTGGTGGTATAGGAAACTCAAGGTCACAGACGTTTATCGTACTAACGCCCCGCCGCAGGCTAGCTGCATTATGACGTTAATAACGATAAGTTCTACCTTGAGTGGCGTTCTCGTGTTAGGACCTCAAGGGGAGAGCCCTTGGAGACTAACACTACATAACGACCAATATAGAAATTGGTTCTTAATAGTGGATCCCAAAATCACAACCCTTTCATGAATCAAGTCATGTGACAGGCTAGTTGCGTTATGACAAGATCTACGAATAGGTCTACTATTTGGGGGAGCTTTCATGCTAGGCCCAAGAAGCGAGTTCTTGGAGACTAACACTAATAACTATCAATTCAAACCTTGGTGTTCTCTCTTCTTTTTCCACAACTCACCTTTTACTTGTGATATAATCCCAAAATCCCATAAACAAGTATAATAATGAGCAATATAAGAAAAAGATAAAAGAACAAATAAACAAACATAAAGATAACAAACATTGAGAAAACAAATAAGACAAGATCAAAAATTATACGCACAATTAGCTAAGTTAGGCTCGACTCTCTCTAGCATGGAGCTAGTCCCCAGCAGAGTCGCCAGCTGTCGTACCTCGAAAAATACGATCCTTGCGATGGAACAACAGAGTCGTACCTAGAAAGAACAACAGAGTCGCCACCTAATTCTATTTATTCTAACTAAAGAAAAGGGAGATATAGATACAACCTAAATAGGATAAGAAATGGTTAACAAAACCAAATTCTAAGTTCGGGAGTCGGTTACGCAAGGGGAAGGTATTAGCACCCCTCACGTCCGTTGTACTCAACGGGAACCTCTTAGTTAACTAGGCGATTAAATGTTGATTTATGTCTTTTTTCTTCTGAATGGTTTGTTAAGATGTTTCTTCTAATAGATATTGTTATTATTGTTATTATGACGGATAAAAGATTTTAAAAAAATTATTATTATGCTGGCAAAGGATTAAAATCCCTGTGCCTACGTATTCCCTTGTGCAATGGGAAAGTCAGAGCTTCGTAGTTCGTGCGACAATGGTTTGTTGGTGTTTTTTTATGAACAAGTTTTTAGCTCGCATGCTAACTGCTAAACATTGACTTGTCCGCTCTCGGGAGGCTCAAGCACTAGTTTATATGCGTATTAGCAAGGATCTAAACAAAGTTCCTTTGAGAAAATTGCTTGATCTTGATTAAAGGTGTTTTAAGACGAAAGGGCGAATGAATCACAACCCAAGGGCTAGCCTCAAGAGCGATCCATTCAAGAACCTGTGGAATGTTAGACTCCAGAGTTCAGTTCTCTCGTTGATTAATTATAAAAATGATTTGTATTTGTTGGGTTGATTTTAAGTTGGATTTGAAAGAAAGAGACAAGTTGTCATCTTGAGGGAGATATTTCACCTATTCCACCACAAACAGTTAAGGGAGAAAATAGAATGGGAAGAAGCTTCGAACTTGGATATATGATAAACAAGTGATTGCCACGTTCTTCCTTGAGAGACGTTGTTTGAGAAAATTGATTTTTGTGTTTGTGGGAAACGAAGAAATGTCTTTCCTATGCAGATGAATCATGTCTAATCTCTTCGAAAGTGTAAAGTTTTGAGTATTTTGAAATGGATAATTTAAATTAGTCACAACCCAAGGGCTAGCCTTAAGAGTGATTCATTCTAGAACCAGTGGAATGCTAGACTCCAGAATTCAGTTCTTCCATTATTTGTTTAAGAAACAAAATTGGTAAATTAGGTATTTTAGGAACGAAAGATTGAATAAACCACAAATCGAAGGCTAGCCTCAAGAATAATTTATTCAAGAACCCAAGGAATTCTAGATTCCTGAGTTCATTTCTTTCGTGATTAAGAATGAAATTTTGATAAAACGATTTGATAAAATTTGAATTTTGTTTTAGGTGATATAGAAATTAATGTTTTTTAGAAACGAAGGAGCGAATGAAACACAACCTGAGGGCTAGCCTCAAGCGTAATTCATTAAAGAACCTGAAGAATGCTAGATTCCAGAGTTCAGTTCTTCCTTGATTAATTGTGATGTGTAAAGTCGTGCAGATGGCGATCATATAGATGACCGACTTACGTGTGTGCGAAATGTAAACATATTTTTGTATACGCATATTCATTTTACTTGGCAATTCATGGTCGAAATGCGATAAATCACCACGAGTGAGCATAGCATGTTTATCCACATACAACTAAATAAGGCATTCAATCAAGCATAACATTATCAAACAAGAACACTCAAACAATTATTCATCTAAGCAAGCATCAAACATATTTAAGCTAATCATAAATCAGAAATATTTTGAAAAGAAACAATTGTTTAAGAAAAACTAGTATTAAAGTCTAAGATAATAAACATTTATTTTATGATTTTGATTAAAATAAAATACAAAATAAAAGGGGCAAGATCATAGCCCAAATGAAAGGGGCTTCCGTCTGGTCCAAAAGAAACGGGTTCAGACTACCCATTTAATGGATCTGTAATAGCTCTATGATAACTAGAAAACAAGTAAGTAAGCCTAGTTACTAATGCGAATACTCGGTCAACCATTACCAAAGTGGTATCATTGGATGCTGACAACTGCATTGATAGTAGCAGATGTTGGGCGGTGGAAAATAATCATTGAAAAGTGAGAAGCAGACATGGGAAATCTAAGTTATTAAACTCTTCTTTAAAAAAACATTAAATAAAAATAAAATATTAAAAATTGCAGAACGTAAAATGTTAAATGATAAAAAGTTCACTATCCATTCGCATTCTCTCTACCCTTTATCTCAATACTCAGTTCTCCTTCACTTAAAGATAATAACAGACCTTCATTGCACCCCACAAAATTAAAATATAAACCCTAGCCCCTAAATCTAAACTCACAGAAACAGATTCGAAATTAAACAAATAAACAAGTATGGAAGAGAGCTACCACAAGAGCTATTCTCAAATCGAGTTCAAAGATAACCATCATCTTCAAAGTGCAAGAGCTTTACCTAACAATGTCTCGATTGAACTTTGAAGGTATGAGAAACGAATTCTTCTGATTCGAATCTCCTCTTCTTCCGGCCTTTCTTTTCTTTTCGCAAATGCTTGTTGTGTTGTTGTTGTTAGGCCGTCTTATTTCTAACTATGTGATGACTTTGCTTGACGAATTTGAGTCTCGACGTGAGACTCAAAGAGCTTTTGAACTTTTGAAAAAAAAATTAGGGTTTTCGTATGATATCGTTTTTTAAGTGTGTTGCCGCTAGGATTTTTCAATGAATTCATTGTATCTGTGTTTTTCTCATGTTAGTTGCGGCTAGGTTTTTTTTCCGGTCCCTTTGTTCTTGAATTGAATCTATCTGATATGTGTGTCTGTTTATACCTTGGTTACTTCACTATTTGACTCAGTTTCTCTTGGTTTGAAATGAACTGAATCAGTTGAATTTGGATTGAACTGAGTTTTCCCTATTTTTTTGCTAAATATTTGTCTGTTAGTGAAAATTGTGGTGGTCCCAACAGGTTTTAATGCATTATTTTTTTATTTTTGTGAGTTCTACCAATCCACACAGAACAGTTTCAAAGTTGTAAATCGCCCGGTGGAAATTAAATTGCAATTGTATGGCTGCACAGAACTTGCTGGTAACAGTTCTTACAACCTTTGTTTTTTTTTCTCAAATTGGAACCATGATACTGAGTTCTTGCATCCTGTTTCCAGGCTCTGTAGCTTCCTTTGTGCGGCCTCTCATCGTTGCACGATCAGACATTGCTACATCATGTAGAGTGGGGCAAATTTGAGTGGCTTTTCCATCTTCTTTAGCTTCCCCAAGCAATGCATTGTTCTGGTTTATTTGTTGTTGCTGCTGACTATTTGAATTGATATATATATATACCGTTTCAATGCAGAGGCCGACATCAGGTGGAAAAAAAGGACCAACACAAATTCTTCTCAATCAAATATCCAACCTTAAGGTGAGTGTAGTTGTAGCATAGGGCTTATCCACCGCAAAGCACTGCTTGTGTTATTCAGATGAAAGAATGGGTGAGGAGAGAAACAAATGGGTGTCATCCTTGGTTTTGATCCGAATGGACTTTGAATTGTTTTGTGCTTTAAATATAACCATTGATGCTAAACTTGAGCCTCTATTTTAGTCATAGCAGATGTTCCTGGTTCTCACAAAGAGTGGATGACACGTCTAAGGTCTTTTTACACGTGAAGTCTTTTTCAGATATTTTGTTTTTTCCGGTAACTTTCACTGCTTCTTTCTGAACTTACTCCTGGAATTTGGTTTGTTAATCATTAATCTCTTAACCGTGACAAGCTGTGAAAATATTTCCCTTGCCATGACTTTTTATTGTGCAATGATTTCTTGACATACTTATGGATGCTTTGAATTCCTTCTTCCTTGTATGATTATACTGTCCTGTCTTATAGCATTTTATGGTTTCTGAATGTTGCAGCGTGATAACCAAAAGAATTTGATGCAAAAACAAAAGCATGAGTTTATAAGTAAAAACATGATGAGACCTCAAGAGAAATACACGGGTACTTTTGGCTCAAGGTATATGGAAAAGTAAATTTGCAACAAGTCCCAAACAAAATGTCATTAAAACAAAACAATTTCTTAATTGAAATCCACCAAACAAAATATAAAGTCAATCTTGGATAAATTGTGGTTTTTGAATGACATTTTGGCTTGAGATTTTAGATTTAGAATTAGGATTAGGAATTTAGGATTTTGAAGAGAAATAGAAACTAGGACCTAAAATTGTAACTAAGACTTGAATATGTACTAAAATCTGAAAATTTTGGGTTCGGAAATACAACTTGAAATAGAAATTGAAATGAAACTAACGACGTGAAATGGAACTTGTAATGAGAAATTGAATTAGAAAATAGAGTTAAAACATTGAACCACATCTTGGAAATGGAAACGACTAGAAAATGGAATTTGGAATTTTGGGATTAGTATCGAAACTTGGAAATAAGCTTCGGACTTGAAACTAGGAAGTACTTGGAACTAAACTTGAAATTGAATAGGAAGCTTGACGCTTAATTTCGGAATTTGTGAATTCACTTGAAATGGATTTGTAAAGAATTTGGAATTTTGGCAATGACTTAGAAACCATAAATTAACTTGAAACTGACTCGGAAGATTGGCATTTTGGAATCAACAAGATTAGATACATCTATCACCAATTCTCTTGGCACGGAAACCAAGGATTTGAAATCCACATGACCGGTTGAAAACCAAACTTCAGGATTCATCTCTTCCTTCTTTTCCAAATGATAACCAAGATT
Organism: Lathyrus aphaca; assembly: GCA_963966055.1. Lineage (NCBI taxonomy): Eukaryota > Viridiplantae > Streptophyta > Magnoliopsida > Fabales > Fabaceae > Lathyrus > Lathyrus aphaca. Next base: position 278,042,488 of record OZ014519.1, on the reverse strand, counting down.
TGTTTCACAATAATATCAATCATGATCCAACCCTCAAATCCCTACTTCACCACTTATGAGATCAATCCACTAATCTAAACTTCCAAGCATAAAGCCCTCGTTTTTTGAACCAAAAGACCAGACCTCCAATACTTGTTACAGAACAAACAAATTATTCTTGTCATTCCTGGAAAACTTCATAATACATGGTATGCACTTTGGTATGCTAATGATGAGATAATTGTCTGATATGAAACTTAGGGGTAAAATTTGGGGTGTGACAGGTGTCAACCATTAGGCAGAAAATGTTTATGCTTTCTAAATTCCCCACTGAGTTTGTTCGTTGTGGATAATTTTTTATTATGTTTCCTCCCCAACTTGTTATCTAGATGGAACTTTCCCTAGTTAAGATATTTCCTCCTCAGGATGAATTTTGTTTGACCGTTTCTCTCCAACTTCTTCTTGGATTGAATTTTGGTCTCTTTTGTGAGTTATATTTCTTTGGAATTAAGATATCATTATTCGATATTGGGTAATATTTTCTCTAGTTTGAGTATATTACTTTGGAATTAAGCTATCATTATTTGATAGTGGGTAATCTCTTCCTTTTGATTGATTACTTTGGAATTAAGCTATCATTGTTTGATAGTGGGTTATCTTTCCCTTTGAGTTTTATTGCTTTGGAATTAAGCTATCATTGTTTGATAGTGGGCAATATTTCCGCCAGCTTGAGTATATTACTTTGGAATTAAGCTATCAATTATTCGATAATGGGTAATATTACCATAGTTAATCAAGCTCATTGCTTTTGCTCCTACCTAGTAAATCGGTAGTTGATGATTCTTCTCCAACTCGGTATTCCTCCATTTTTGGACTCGAATACTTCGTTTGGTTGATATTCCCTGGCAGAGTATTTACTCTTCCTTGTTGAACTTTTTACCTTGATTATATCATATTTTCCCCAATTGGAGTCAGCTATCAAGTGATTTATTTTCCATGTAAACTCTTATGGCCTTTGTTGTCTTCCCCAATGGGATTTTTATTCTGTGTTCCCAAGCTTTTGTTTTCTTCTGGTGGTCATATTTTTCCCCCACAAAGATCTTGGGTTTGCATAACATATTCATATCATGTTCCCTTAGGACAAAAATTGGATTTTCTGTATTTAAGTCTCTCCCATCTTGCAGAGACGAAGATGTTAATCTTCATATCTCTAGATTGAAGAAACTTAAATAGGGGCACCTGTAACACCCTAAGTTTTCTTCGCATTTTATTTGCATCTTACATACAAACAATATCGCACTCGTTGCTCGGTTCTTCTCAGGGGTAGGTTTATGTCTCACAAGGGATCATCGTTTGCTTTTAATTGCTTTATTTGTTTATGTTTAATAACCATTAATTAAAATCCAAAAATATTTTGTTTTTCTTTCTCTAACATTTTCAGGAAGAGGAACAATTGTAAATGCCAAAAATAGAAGTCATGCAGCTCAAAAAAATTTCACAGACAAAAGTCGAAGTTGATCCGCAAGTAATTCAAATTTATCTGATCAAGGATTTCTCAAGTTAACTGATTTATTAAAGGAACTCCAAGGTTCATGTGTTTACTTACATTCCTTCTTCGATGTATAAAAGAATCGGGCCACAACAACCAAGCAATCACATTTGAATAAAATATCCAAATTTTAGCTTGGTTACACGGTTAACCTTATGTGTTAACCGGTTAACGAGTGCGAAATTTGAATATTTTATTCAAATTCAGCACCCTTAGATCATTGATCTCATTTGGAATATTCTAGATTCATTTCCCTCCGAATTCTTTACATCACTTTGATCATTTCCTACCATAAACCCTCACTAATCACCACTCTTTTTCATTTCCCACCAAATTTTCAATTACCAAACCTTATTTTAATTACCAAAGCAAGCTTCATTCCACCAAATTCTCATACCTAAAGTCTTTTAATAGCACCCTTATTTCATTAATTTAAGAAGCTTTTGAGAGCCAACAAATCTCTGGCAAAATACTTCCCCAAAACCAAAAATTCACTAAAGCTCTTCTTTCCTTCTTTTGAATTTATCAAGAATTCACATTCAATTCTTGATCAACTTGAGCTATTCCTTCATCCTAGTCTTTTCTTGTTCATCAATTTCAGTAGATCTAGCTTGATTTGGTCCAATTTGAAGAAGTGCTTTTGGTAATTCACCCTTTCCATAAACCCATCTTCATCATCAACATTCAATATGTAGATCTTTGGTGCCTTTGATACTAGATCCTTTGGATCTCAAATTGTTGTTTGAATGTAGGAATTTCACTATATTTTGGTTTTAAAATTCGTGCAAATTCAGATCATGATCATCAAGTGTTTGAAAAAAGGTTTTAAAAATGGATCACGCTGAGTTTTAGAATTTTTTCTGCTACTGGTTCAGCGTTAACCGGTTAACCATTTTCAGTGTAATTTGGTTAATCGGTTAACCAGTGTTGTGTTGTGCGGGATTTGAAACTGACTACGGTAACCGGTTAACCATTTCCAGTACATTTTGGTTAACCGGTTAACACAAGTCAGAGGGTGTTTTGACTTATTTTTAAGCTTCTTTTTGTTTACTATTTCCTCTTCTTCTTCCACCTTTTTATTTTCACCATGGGAAGTACTTTTGGGAGTGATTTCTCTTTAATTTAAAATGAACTTTGGGTTTATATTAGAGTAGTTAATGTTCATTAATTCAAAACTACATTTAAGTGAATTATTCAATTCATTTAAGGTACTTTGCCTTAGTGATACATTTTCATGCTTGAATCCACCAAGATGAGTGATTGAACTTAAATAAGGAAGAATAACATAAGTGTAACTCAATTTGGTATTCATCTTTAGTTTTGTGCGGTATTGCGTTCGGATAGTGATTTACATATCGTTCATCTCGCATGCATTAACAGTAACGTTGTTCACCTTAATTGGTGATGACCAGCCTCATTTGTTGGGTAATTACTTCGTAAATTACTCGGTGATTGCTTAACATAGACCTAAATGTGTCCCAAATTCGGAATAAAAATCCAATTGGATACTTGCACTTTCATGGACCGGACCTCTTGTTTTTTGCGTAATCTCAAAGCATTTGATTATTTTAAATTAAGAACAAATACTTATGAATGTTTGATGCATAGGTGCTTTGGGTTTCCCAATCTCCTTTCAAATTTCATTAAATTTTGTTCGGTTTTCCTTGATTAATCGCTATAGTGTAAGATACTAAGCGGATTCAGTTGCCTTTCTTTTTTTGTTACTCTTTTGGTTATGGTTGATTAAGTTCACCATACCACTATTATGTAAATATTATTATACTATTACTACTATTAATATTTTAGATTCTTTCACTTTAATTGCTTTTTCTACTAACATTTAATTTCTGGCACCTTTATTGCATTTATTTTATTATGCTTTATTCATCCATTATCATGTTTATTATTTTCTCTTATTATTGTTGTATTGATTTTCCTTTTGTCCATTTGGACACAAAAACATTAATAAAGGATTAAACCTATAAAAAAACTTAATTTTTCTCTATCTTGGACTATTGGTTACTATCCTAAGAATTGGAATGGAATTTTTGGACTTAGATTTTAGGACACATCTCCTTTGCTTTAATCTTCATGAAGTTGGTATACTTGCCTTTATTTGGCCATTTTCTCGATTATAGGATGGAACTCTTATGCTCATAATTGGAAGTATCATCAAGTTTGGTTATCTCTTTCCTCCTTTATCTCCTTATTTTATTTTCTAGGATAGTCTCTTCATCTCCACCCCTTCTTTAATTTTCAAAACTTCCTGTGAACACCCTAAATTTGCCCTCTGGTTTTCTAGCTTCTCGTTTGCACATCATACGCATTTTGCACATCATTTGCATGAGCTCCTAAGGCATGGGATCATGGTCATCCAGGGATTAAGGTTTCACACCTCATTTGTAGATTATCAGAAGAATTCAAGGTCTTAGCTATGCCACTTCATTGATATCATTCTCTTAGTGCTCCTGTCACTAAATTAGGGTTTATTTCCCTGATTTAGCAGTAGTCAAGGATTTCACGTCTGAAAGGACTATTTGCTATGCATCTGGGCCGTCATCAGTTCGGTGATTGATTTCTCAAACAGTGCATGTTCATGGGCAGGTTGTGTGGTGGAATTCATCAGATTATTAGCTTGGGATTCATAAGAAGTTTTGGTCCAAATCGTCTGTTTATCTGCTCATCATGTTCAGTCATGATTTTATTTTCCCAAGAAAACGATTCAGACAAATTTGAAGAGATTCATGGGATGATTAATTTAGATGGTGTTGTGTCAGTGGCGATTTGTTCAGGAGATTTATTTCTATTGGAGTTGTTGAAGGAATCAACAGAGGATTTATTCAAGCTTCATTTCGAATTTTATGTGGTGACCCCTTCTCATATCCAATTTCATCCGTAAAATCCATTTCAGACCATTTTCCGATTTTTGAGTCATGCATTTTTCTATTTTTATTTATTTCTTTCTAGAACAAATTTTTATCTTAGTTTTTTATTTATTTAGTTTGATCTTAGTTTTAATTTATTTTTTTTTTATTTATTTATTAATTAGTAATTGGGATTGACAAATTTTAATTCAATTTTACTTAGAATTAGTCTCCTTTTAAATTAATTTTACTTAAGTTCGAGATTAATTTAGTTTTTAGGTTGTAAATCATTTATATTCTTATTTTGTTAGTTTATAATTTAATTTGTAATCTAATCCATTTTTATTTTATTTAAGTGCTGTTCTTTTTTATAGAAAGATAGTTTAGATTTATTTAAAATTCAATTAGGTTCAGTTTTCAGTCAAAATTTGAATGTTGTTTGATTTTATTAATTTAGTTATATTTAATTTAGCTTTAATCTTATATTTCAGTTTTATTTAAAATTTTTTTAATATCTATCTTAATTCTTTATTCCTTTAGATTAGTTCATTTGCAACTATAGTCCAAACTTTTCTAGTCACAATTTTTGTCATCTCACTGTACCAATCTGCACCAAAAGTGAAAGGAGACAGGTCAATAGAACAAAAAGTATAGACCCTGCGGCTTTAGGGGGGCTGATTGACCTTTCCTTTATCAACCATCATGGCCTGTCAACCGAAAAATGGGAGAAACTCATTAACAAAGGGCTCACAACACCTTCATCAATTTTTTCAGCCAACATTTTCATCTCACAAAATAACACACAACAGGAACATCACAGATACCACCACAGAACACACACAACCTGCATTTTTTTCCGTCACCCCCCCCCCCCACACAGCCCAACAGCATCATTTTCATCACTCTTCAACAACTCTACCACAACAAAAGCCAACAAGCCAACACAACGCCATCCTCGCTTTGTTTCTTCAACCACGCCTCACTCCCCTGCAAAAGCAAACCCAGGAACGCGACAACAGTAACCTCTCAACAACTTGACATCACCATACTCAACACTCAGCTTTCTACAACCAGCCTCTCTCCCAAACCCAATCTCACGCCCAAATCACTATCAACCTTAAACACAAACTCTCACATCCGCAGCCACCACCCTTTCCTCTTCTGCATAAACTCATAACCCTCTTTCTTCAACCCAAACCACCCCTTCACCGAAACGACAACAACAAAACACAACCCAAAAACCAATTCACAGAACAGAAAGAGAAGATGAAGTAGAGAGTGAAAATGGATTTGTTACGAGATAACAAACATGGCAAGGAAGAAAGCCGAACAAGCCGACTGAGATCGGACAGAGGAAGAACAAATCGCCACGAACCACCACTAGTTGCATCTCACTCTTGCTGCGATCAAACTATTACCTTCCGTTTTTAATCTTTGGCCTTCAACCTCACAACTCATCGGTACCAAAACAAGGATATCAGAGGAGGTTGTGAGACCAACGAGATTGAAACCAAGCAGTGAGCAAAAGAAGAAGAGAACGACGGAAGCTTCGAGGAGAGCGACGCCAAGGTTCGAGTTGAAGAAGATCGAGGGTTTCACGGGGTTTTATTTCGCGATTGGAGATCCTACATTCACGGCGGCGGAGGTTTTGACTATAGGCCGCGGGATTGACGGTTTGTTTTCATTCTGGTTTGGGGGGAGGAAGATCACCGACAGTAAAGGATGACTTCACCATGATTTCGTCGATGGGCGAAAGGGAGAGAATCGAAGGAAGGAGATGGTGATTTCGTTCTCGTTGACGGAAGGAGAGAGGACGCAACTTTTCAGAAAGGAATTGGAAGTTTCAGATTTTTGGAAGCTTGTTGATTTATTTACTCATTTGTGCATTTTGTTTTTATTTTATTTTCAAAGAAAACTGATATTAATTGAGATTTGTCTTTCCATTCTTTTTTTTTTGTTTTAAGATTTTTATTGTTGTTGTGAACTGTGCAGGCCCAGTGACTTGTTGTAGCCCACCGTTTTTTCTTTATTGCTGCTGCTGTTGGGCCTTCAGGCCATAAGCCTATTCTGATTTTCTATCCATCACCCTTACAGCCAGCGCCATTTCCCTCCCCTTTCTATTGCCTTATTTATTTTATTTTTTGTTTAACAATTTGGTTAGATTAACTTGTGATAATTTTTGATTAATTTTTGATTAATAAGAGATTGATTTAAAGCTTTACCATATTCTAGTTAAATTTTGAAAGTTAATTTCAATTAGTTTTTCTTTATATTTTTGTTTATTAATTAACTTTGGTAATATTGTATGAAGAATTAGGTTTAGGTTTAAATTAAGTTATTATCTTAATTTTTATTTTTATTTTTATTTTTCTAACTTTGCTTTAATTTCGATTAGTGTAATTAAATAGAATCGTAACTAACTTTGGTTTTAGTTTGCGTTTGACGTTTTGTAGGTTCATTTCCCGATCTTGATGATGGTGTAGTATGATAATGACCCTGTGATTAATTTGTTAGTTATTTGCTGACTTACTTGTGCGATCCGTTGATGCAAGTTGTGACATTGATAATGACTTGGCATGAAGATTCTGGTTGATTGGTAATTTTGGTGCACGCCTCTAGTTTGGTACCTCAAACAAGTATTCATGAGTTTCACGATGACCTATCTTGAGGCAACGGACCTTCTCCGTTAGGTACCACTGGCCCGATTTTAATTACTGCATGTTGTTGCATCTGGAAGTCCTACTGGTATAGGCTCTGTTTGTGCATTCTTTATCTTCATTCTTATTCATCTCCATATCGCATTCTCATCTTACTTCTCCTTATCTTATTCCTATTTCATCCAACTCATCCTATTTCATTCTTTATTCTTATTCATCTTAATTCATTTTCCTCATCTTCTTCTCTTATTCATTCTCGACTTGAGGTGTGCTTAGGCCACCATGGAGCTTCTCCTTTCATCTTTCTCTTCTTCTTTCTTTCTTCTTTAGGACAGTGAGCCTCACTAACCTAGGACCATCCGAGCATGTGAATATTAGGGTTAGACTTTCCCCACTTAGCTTTTACCTTTGTGTCTCTTTGAGTCTTCTCTTCTCACCTCATAATCAGGGACTAAACCCTAAAGGCTTTAAGGCTTTGTGATTAAGTTTATGCCTGCATCCTTCTATTAGGATGGAGTGTATGACTTCAATCCTAAGTGTTAAACCCTTTGTGTGTTTAAATCTCTTAATCAATTCACTTAATAATCATCAAGACATCACACTTGTAACTTGGGCCTTGCATTAGGGTTCTAATTCTTCCTTAATTGGTTAAGAAGGACTAACCCTAGTGTTAATGGACAAGTCCCCCTCAAGTTGTCTTACAAATCATAAAATTCACTTCATCATAATATCATTAAGTAAAATCCACTTAATCAAAGGCTTGTTTTGTCATGAGTTTAATCCCTAATCATGGATTAAGCTGAGGAGTTTTCCTCAGCTTAAACATTCTCATCTATCATCCTTCTTTTAGGATGGTGTAATGAGTCTGTTTAATCCTTGATTATGGCTTAACCTCATTACTCAACACTAAACAAAAACCACAAAAACATCTAAATAATCACAAGTAGGTTAATGATCTTAATCCTACATCAAAAGGTGATTAAGTGTGAGAATCTGACTTCACACTTAAGGTATTCTCATTACCCCTAATCAGAGGGAAGATGTGATGAGTTTACTAACCCATTGGTTTAGACTTAAGCTCATTATCCTATGACAAACTTCAAAAGAAATAAAAGACTGAAAACTCAAAAACAAACAATAATCGTCTCCTCCGGGATTCTTTTCTCATCATCTTCACTCACAAACGAGAACTCGCTTCTTCCGTCTAATGCAAGACAGTTAGCACCTGAGCCAGACAGGTCACACACTTGAGCATAGGCAAGTAAGCAGTTCACAAGTCAATTCACCTTTCAGTCTCTTTGGGTCGAACTACGGTGTTCTGACTTCCTCATTGCACGAGAGGATACGTAGGCATAACTTAACAGTTATCGAACAAAAGTCTCTGTATATTCCCCCTCTTTCCAGCTTCATTCTTTAAGCCTCATGGTCATGAGCAATTCATTCTCATTCTTACACTGACACATCATTATACACTTCACACTTCTTTTGCACTGACACCTGTACATTCTTTTCCAGCTATTTTACACACAGATTGCACTGACACTACCCCTTTAAAACACAAATCTTTTAAGCGTGGATCCCGTCGAGTACGGCGGACAATCTGGGTGCTAATACCTTCCCAGGTTGTAACCAACCCCCTTTCTCAGTCTCTCTGGTTCGCAACCGTCTTATCCATATCTTTCTAGGTCTATGCAGCATTGCCTTTCCTCCGGGATAAAAATGCCTAGCTGGCGACTCTTTTCATCTCCAGTGAGTTCACGGCTGTGTGTTCTCATTGTCCCTCTCGCCGACCATTCGCGTCTGTACCTTCATCTGAACCAGTTTCACTTGTCGGGAGCGACAGCTTGGCGACTCTGCTGGGGAGTGTTGATATTGCAACCAGGGCTTCTGGTTCTTTTTGTGGGTTCCTCCTAGCGCTTGATTGATTTGTGTTTACTGGGGTGTTATGTGCTATTTGTATTTGTATGTTTTATTCATTGCTATATGTACAGTTTTGTTTACTGCTTTCTTTATAGCTTTGCATACATCATACTGTCGTACTATTCTGGCTGGATCTGTTGTTTCTGTTTTGGTGGGTGGGAGTTCTACTGAGAGTTAAGGTCCTATACCTGGGACCTGAGTGACACCTAGGCTAGAGTGGTTCATGTTCTTTCCCATTCCATTTCGGTCTGGTGCGGGAATGTGAAACACGGTTCAGATATGGGTTTCTTCTTGAGAACTCTGTGCTACAGATTTCCTGTAGTGCTAGGGCTATCTGGGAAGCCTGCTAAGTCTGGATGACCTTTAGTATTGACCTTCAGAAACTGAGGTGAATTAGAGGAGGATTTTTTATGGTTATTGTAAACACTGTACCTCCGGGTTAGAAGTGTTTACACTTCTCATAACTGATCCAAGTCTGAGGATCCTTGTTTTAGAACACTACCTGTGAGGGGGTTGGGCTGTTTACAGGTTTGCAGGAACCCTTGACCTCAACATACCCTCATTACCAGTACATTTGTTTGATCCGGTCACTATGATCCTGAAGTTATTGACCTCTGGTTTTCAGTCACTATTTCGGGTTACTATACAGAGATCTTGTGGTTACAGACACTTGATTCTTGGCAGTATTCCAGATTCCAGGCAGTTTCCAGCTGTGATCCCATGTCTTTGCATCTTTTGCATCATCATATTGCATTTTGCATTTGCATCTGCATTGCATTTTCCTCTTCCAGAGAGCTCATCCTTCCTCTTTTGTCCATGACCAGCCAGCTGATTTCCCGTTACTCAGTTTGAACAAGTGGTAACAGTTAGAAGACGACAGAGCGTGTGAAGCTAGACTGAACAGTATCAAGAGGTAAAGGGTCAGATTGGAAGCCGTCAGTAGCTATGTCAGAGAACAACCGTCAGAATGTTGAGTTTCCACCTGGTTTCACTTCAATGACCAATCCTCTGTATGGTCTTTCTCCTGACGAAGATCTTCCACAAGTGAACAATCTTGCTCAAGCTCAGCCTGTACAGACCCCGATTGTAAATCAGAATGTGCCTGAACCATCTGTTGTCCGAGGTGGACCTTCATCTTCGACTGATACTACAAATTATCAGAGTTTTGCCTTCCCTATGCCAGACTTCCAAGGGGCAATCCCTCTTGTGAGAGCCAAGGATCCACAAGTTATTGATCCTGCTGAAAGATTCCGTGTGTTGGACGAGCGACTCAAAGCCTTAGCGGATCCTGATGCCTTCGGTTTTGATGCTCTAACCCTGTGTTTGGTTCCTGGTCTTGTCATTCCTCCAGATTTCAAGACTCCGAAGTTTGAAAAATACACTGGTGTCAGTTGCCCGAAGCGTCATTTGGTGATGTTCTGTAGAAAAATGACTTCTCATGCCCGCAATGATAAGCTGATGATTCACTGTTTTCAGGACAGTTTATGTGGGGCATCTTTAAGTTGGTACTTGGATTTGGAAAGCAGTCATATTCGATCTTGGAATGGTTTATCCAGAGCTTTCGTAAAGCAATACCAGTACAATATGGACGTGGCGCCCAATCGCACGCACTTGCAGAGCCTATCCCAGAGGAGTGGTGAATCTTTCAGAGAATATGCACAGCGGTGGAGAGAATTGGCAGCCCAAGTGCAACCACCACTTTCAGACAGAGAATTGATTGACTTGTTCGTGGGCACCTTGCAGGGTCCATACTTGGAAAGAATGAGTAGCATTGGGACGACAAGCTTCTCTGATTTGATGATAGTTGGAGTACGCATTGAGAGCCTGCTCAAAAGTGGAAAGATCCAGGACTTTTCGAATATCCCAGCTAGTGAAGGTGAGTCTGTTGTTAGCTCCCAAGAGGAAGAATGGGATGACGTCAGTGCAGTCATGGCAAATATTGAATATTCTAGACCAACATCTTCTCAGAGATCATCTATTCCCGTGTCTGGTCACTCTTATGGGCATTCGGCAATGTTCAGAACACCATGTCAGAAATCCTGGACTCCTCCTCGTCCAAATTTGCAAGCTCATGGTCGAAGACCTCAGAATCAACTTCAGAGCCAGCATAGGCCTCGTAACAACCTGGAAAGAAGGATTGCTCCTCTTCATCCAGTCCCCATGGCATACAGTGAACTCTTGCCACATCTAGTTCAGAGCTCTTTGGTGGTTCCTAAGCTTCTCAAGCCGTTACCAGGGCCGTACCCTCCAGGGTACAATCCTCATGAGCAGTGCGGGTATCATGGTGGATCGATTGGGCATTCAACTGAAGATTGCAAAGCTTTTCAAGCCAAAGTACAACAATTGATTGACAAGGGCTACATATCCTTTCCAGAAGGAAGTTTGGTTGTGCACGTCAACCTCTCACTTGATTGAGTTCAAAAACTTCAGAGAAGCGTCTCCTGATTCAGTGGCTCGGACAAAATGTCATCAGAGTCGGTGATCACTGTATCCTTTTATCATTTGCATTGTAGTTTCTTTCCTGTTAGCAGCTACTTGTCTTTTAAGCAATGTTATTTTTTGAATGGTAATGTTAATGTAGTGATCTTGCATTTTTGAATCAATTATGTCGCATTCGCTCATTTTTTCTTTCCTTGCATCAAAAACGAAAAATAAAAAAAATATATGCATCCATATACCTCCCATTTATTTCACTGTTGTTTAGCAGGTTTGAGGGAGGATGATGACAATTGAATACTCATAATTGTTGAAGGTATGCTTTCAGGGTAAAACCTGCTGACGATGTACAGGCATTGCTTCAATTCCCAAACACCGGAGATATAAGGAAGATAGACCCTCGTCAACCCCTTTGAGCCTTGAAGTAGGAGTTTCTTTTCTAACAGAAAAAACCCTCACATTTAACCCGGGGTAGGGTAATCATCAGTTAATTTGACCGAGCGTTCAAATTTCCAAAGGAGTGTGCATCCGAGGATCCATTACCTTTATTCATTACACCTCAAGAGGTCAAGGGACATGAAACCACAATGGTTATCCCTCACCAACAAAGGAATGAGGCAGTCGACCCTTTCAGCAAGTCATGACAAGCCAGTGTCACACGTTTTGTTCTACAAAATCAAAGAAAAAAAAAAGAAATATGGCCCGCTAAGTCGAAAAAATGTGTGAAAACATAGGACTTAGGCAAAAGTTAGGGCATCCCGCTGGACTTCAAAATCGGAAAATTCAAAAAAAAGAACCAGTCCAGGCAAAAGTCAGGGAATAAAAATCTGAAAAAGATATATTCCATAAGAACAAAGTCGTGTGACCAGACACAAAGTCAGAATGGGTGACTGTTACCCCAAGAAACCTCATTGGTGCGTAAACCATCAACGTCATTGGTTCCTCAATCATTACAAAACTCTTGTGAGAAGCGAGCGCTTAAGTCGAATTAGCTGAACGTAGGACCGAAGAACATCAAGGAGAATGGGTGGGCACATATAAATTTTGAGCCATAAAACCTTCTTTTTAAAACCGTGAACCAGGCCACGTCATAACCCTTGAAAGTCCTAATTGAATCAGGTTCAATTCCGAAAGCATACTACGACAAGGTTGCGTAAACTGACTCCTAACGATTTACCAACTCAACACTACGTTTGGGCTAATCGTCCATTCGTCACACACCGTCACAGCATCAAAATAAATAAATTGTCAAAAACTTGCATGTGTACTGCATTAAAATTACCATTTGTAAATGAACAGTTTTAATTGCAAGTCAGTCTGTGTCATCAGGAAAGTTCCTGCAAAGAGCAATCGTGAGGGAACTTGATCATTCAACAATGATGGCCAGAATCAAGAGCATCTTGTCAGCCTATGAATCAGGGGCATGTTATCCAGTGGTTTTGTTGACCAAGGAATCAGTCAGGGTAAAGAGAGTTCCCAAGCATCAGTTGATCGAGGAACATCATTCAAGATTTAGTTGATCAAAGTTGAATCTCCCAAGCAGGGGCAGGACACCCGGAGTTTCCGTTGACTAAGGGTCAATTCTTCCAATGCTCAGTCAGAATGAGTCAAGTCGCTTCCACGCTCATATCGGGGCAGAATGATTCCAGGGCTCACTAAATGCAATTCTCCTCGAGCATCCAAGTCTGCTATTGGATAATCAGTGACAGTCTGTTCAGAGACTCACCCAACTGGGGCAAACTTTAGCTTCACAGAGCCATTTATATCAGGGATCTTCGAGTTCAAGACGAGTGTCGGGAAATCATGCTACCCACCGTCGCCTTTGTCACCCTTCTCAACCAGAAGCCTTGTCACCTGTGACCTTTTTCCCCATCCTCGGGATTTCTTATAGCCTTTCATAAGCATTGCATAAGTCATTTGCATACGTTACTCATGTCGCTCGAGCATAGAGCATATGCATCATAATTGCATTGAGCATCCCCTCTCAAACTTCAGATCTCATCCAGGGCCTCGTAACCCCAACTTATCAACTTTTCAAAGCCCAGTTCCCGTCTGGCAAACTTTTCAAAGTCCAGTTCTCGTCTGGCAAACCAATCCAAAGTCCAGTTCTCGTCTGGCGAACCAACTTCAAATACCAGTTCTCGTCTGGTAGGCGAATCTTTCACCAGTTCTCGTCTGGTCACCTTTTCATTCAACCCATTGAACTCCAGTTCCCGTCTGGTAGTCTCTCTTTTTTCAGAGTCAATTCTCGTTTGACAATGAACCCCAAGGAGTCAGTTCTCGTCTGACGACTTATTCTTTTCCCATCAGTTCTCGTCTGTTGGCCTAATTTCAATAAACCAGTTCTCGTCTGGTATTCACCTTCAAAAGTCCAATTGCTTGGCAACCAAATAATTATATATATCTTTCAACCTGGCCCTAGCGCCCAACCATCCTTGTTTCATATCCTTGGCATTGAGCATACGTCTGCATTGTACATCATTTGCATTGCATCTTCATACCGCATGGTTTCTGTTTTAGCTCTGATGTGGGGCAAGAATCGTTTCAAGACGTAATCTGGGGCAGTTGTCTCAAGACTTGTTGAATTTCTGCGAGAGTTTGAAGACACTGGGGCAATTCTGGATGCCAAGTCTTCTGTAAAATCCTCTGAAGACGATCTTTTTATGGATGATGCAGTATGGTATAATTGAGGAGTTAAGGGAATGATAGTTCACTCAGGATGATCAGTACTGCTTTTGTTGAGCTCAGAAGTTTGAAGCACTATGTTAATTCTCAGGGAATGTCTGGTATTTATTTTACCAGCAGGGCATTGGAAGTTTATTTCTTCCCCGAGCTTAAAGATCTTCTTTCAGCCGACAAGATTCCCTCATGAGGAGTTGGTTATTCGCATTCAGCCAAGGCCAATTTTCATTGGCATATCTTCCCAACACAGCTGTTATGCTATGCTTGGGGCATATTTTGATTCTCCAGGAAAGTCTCTCCTCAGCAGAGCATCGCCAAATATTTTTCTCAACCATGCCAGAAGGTTGACACATCCCCAACTGAGTTAGAGCAGACGATATCCCCAGCAGAAAGCCAAAGACATCCCCTTTGCACTCACAGATATACATATATATACATTTCCTTGACACCCGTCCGTGTCACCTTCCCCAGCACAGTTACACAAACACTTTGTATATCAGATACTTGTTTATACTATACTTTTCTCCCTTGACACTCGGCCGTGTCACCCTCCCCAGCAGATTAAGCACTCATCTATACATACTCACTACTCATAAGTACACTTATACAGATACCCGTCCGTATCTTGTATACATCATTTATATCCCCACAGATTCGACAATAGTCCTTGTTCTTTGTTAACCAGTTGGTACTCGTCCGTACCATCATCTCAGAACATCGCGTCTAATGTTTGTTTCTACGTGATACTCGTCCGTATCATAGTCTTAAGGATGCTCGTCCGCATCTTTAATCCATACACCGTGTCAAACACTTATGTCTTCTTGAATATAGATACTCGTCTGTGTCTGTTATTCCCCAGAAGAATTCTTTCAGATTCGACAGTAGTCCTTGTTCTTTGTTAACCAGTTGGTACTCGTCCGTACCATCATCTCTGAGCATGTGTCAGTTTGTTTCTACATGATACTCGTCCGTATCATAGTCTTAAGGATGCTCGTCCGCATCTTTAATCTATACACAATACCAAACACTTATACCTTTTGTTTCTTGGATGTAAACGCTCGTCCGTGTCACCATCCCCAGTAGATCACCAACAAAGCATTTTCTTTTATCTGACACTCGTCCTGTGTTATGATAACCCTGAGAGCAGCCGTACCCTGCTGAGTGGTCGTCCTCCACTTCTTGATGGTCGTCCTCCATCATGCTCATCCGACGGTCGTCCCCATCGTTGTTTTTAGCAGTCTCCCCCTGCTAGGTGGTCGTCCTCCACCTTTTGATGATCGTCCTTCATCATTTTATCCAATGGCCGTCCCCATTGTTGATTTTCGGTTATTTGGCATTCGTCCTATGCCATGATGAAACCTCGAGAGCAGCCGTACCCTGCTGAGTGGTCGTCCTCCACTTCTTGATGGTCGTCCTCCATCATGCTCGTCCGATGGCCGTCCCCATCGTTGACCTTTTCTATCCGATGGCCGTCCCCATCGTTGATATTTTCGGCAGCCGTACCCTGCCAGGTGGTCGTCCTCCACCTTTGATGGCCGTCCCCATCATATTCCTTTTATCCCCAACAGAGCAGCCGTCCCCTGCTAGGTGGTCGTCCTCCACCTTTGATGGCCGTCCCCATCATATTCCTTTTATCCCCAACAGAGCAGCCGTCCCCTGCTAGGTGGTCGTCCTCCACCTTTGATGGCCGTCCCCATCATATTCCTTTTATCCCCAACAGAGCAGCCGTCCCCTGCTAGGTGATCGTCCTGCACCTTTGATGACCGTACCTCATCATCTGTTTATTTCGTTTATTCTTTAACCCGATGGCCGTCCCCGTCGTGGTCCCTTTTCCTTTTTAGCCCGATGGCCGTCCCCATCGTCGGTTACTTTGCTTTATGAACTTGATGGCCGTCCCCGTCATGTTTCATTAATTCCCAGAGAATCTTGCAACTTTATCTTGATGGCCGTCCCCATCATAATATCTTATTTTTCCAGCTAGTCGGCTATCCCCGTCTCAGCTTTACCTTTTATCCCCAGCATGTCGGTCGTCCCCGTCATCACTTTATTTCGCACACTTCTCCCAGCATGTCGGCCGTCCCCGTCATTGCTTCTTTACACAGCAATCGTCCTCTGCTTGACGGTCGTCCGCCGTCGCCCACACTTTACAATATACTTTATTTTATTTTCCTTTTCTTCTTCATTCCGTGAGTGCAAATTTCGGGGTCCTTTTGGTATTCAATCACTGTTTATCTTGAACGTCTAATAGCCGTCGCTCTCATCCTTTTTCAAATTAACAGTTGCTTGAATAGGGGCAGCTGTGAACACCCTAAATTTGCCCTCTGGTTTTCTAGCTTCTCGTTTGCACATCATACGCATTTTGCACATCATTTGCATGAGCTCCTAAGGCATGGGATCATGGTCATCCAGGGATTAAGGTTTCACACCTCATTTGTAGATTATCAGAAGAATTCAAGGTCTTAGCTATGCCACTTCATTGATATCATTCTCTTAGTGCTCCTGTCACTAAATTAGGGTTTATTTCCCTGATTTAGCAGTAGTCAAGGATTTCACGTCTGAAAGGACTATTTGCTATGCATCTGGGCCGTCATCAGTTTGGTGATTGATTTCTCAAACAGTGCATGTTCATGGGCAGGTTGTGTGGTGGAATTCATCAGATTATTAGCTTGGGATTCATAAGAAGTTTTGGTCCAAATCGTCTGTTTATCTGCTCATCATGTTCAGTCGTGATTTTATTTTCCCAAGAAAACGATTCAGACAAATTTGAAGAGATTCATGGGATGATTAATTTAGATGGTGTTGTGTCAGTGGCGATTTGTTCAGGAGATTTATTTCTATTGGAGTTGTTGAAGGAATCAACAGAGGATTTATTCAAGCTTCATTTCGAATTTTATGTGGTGACCCCTTCTCATATCCAATTTCATCCGTAAAATCCATTTCAGACCATTTTCCGATTTTTGAGTCATGCATTTTTCTATTTTTATTTATTTCTTTCTAGAACAAATTTTTATCTTAGTTTTTTATTTATTTAGTTTGATCTTAGTTTTAATTTATTTATTTTTTATTTATTTATTAATTAGTAATTGGGATTGACAAATTTTAATTCAATTTTACTTAGAATTAGTCTCCTTTTAAATTAATTTTACTTAAGTTCGAGATTAATTTAGTTTTTAGGTTGTAAATCATTTATATTCTTATTTTGTTAGTTTATAATTTAATTTGTAATCTAATCCATTTTTATTTTATTTAAGTGCTGTTCTTTTTTATAGAAAGATAGTTTAGATTTATTTAAAATTCAATTAGGTTCAGTTTTCAGTCAAAATTTGAATGTTGTTTGATTTTATTAATTTAGTTATATTTAATTTAGCTTTAATCTTATATTTCAGTTTTATTTAAAAAATTTTTAATATCTATCTTAATTCTTTATTCCTTTAGATTAGTTCATTTGCAACTATAGTCCAAACTTTTCTAGTCACAATTTTTGTCATCTCACTGTACCAATCTGCACCAAAAGTGAAAGGAGACAGGTCAATAGAACAAAAAGTATAGACCCTGCGGCTTTAGGGGGGCTGATTGACCTTTCCTTTATCAACCATCATGGCCTGTCAACCGAAAAATGGGAGAAACTCATTAACAAAGGGCTCACAACACCTTCATCAATTTTTTCAGCCAACATTTTCATCTCACAAAATAACACACAACAGGAACATCACAGATACCACCACAGAACACACACAACCTGCATTTTTTTCCGTCACCCCCCCCCCCCCCACACAGCCCAACAGCATCATTTTCATCACTCTTCAACAACTCTACCACAACAAAAGCCAACAAGCCAACACAACGCCATCCTCGCTTTGTTTCTTCAACCACGCCTCACTCCCCTGCAAAAGCAAACCCAGCAACGCGACAACAGTAACCTCTCAACAACTTGACATCACCATACTCAACACTCAGCTTTCTACAACCAACCTCTCTCCCAAACCCAATCTCACGCCCAAATCACTATCAACCTTAAACACAAACTCTCACATCCGCAGCCACCACCCTTTCCTCTTCTACATAAACTCATAACCCTCTTTCTTCAACCCAAACCACCCCTTCACCGAAACGACAACAACAAAACACAACCCAGAAACCAATTCACAGAACAGAAAGAGAAGATGAAGTAGAGAGTGAAAATGGATTTGTTACGAGATAACAAACATGGCAAGGAAGAAAGCCGAACAAGCCGACTGAGATCGGACAGAGGAAGAACAAATCGCCACGAACCACCACTAGTTGCATCTCACTCTTGCTGCGATCAAACTATTACCTTCCGTTTTTAATCTTTGGCCTTCAACCTCACAACTCATCGGTACCAAAACAAGGATATCAGAGGAGGTTGTGAGACCAACGAGATTGAAACCAAGCAGTGAGCAAAAGAAGAAGAGAACGACGGAAGCTTCGAGGAGAGCGACGCCAAGGTTCGAGTTGAAGAAGATCGAGGGTTTCACGGGGTTTTATTTCGCGATTGGAGATCCTACATTCACGGCGGCGGAGGTTTTGACTATAGGCCGCGGGATTGACGGTTTGTTTTCATTCTGGTTTGGGGGGAGGAAGATCACCGACAGTAAAGGATGACTTCACCATGATTTCGTCGATGGGCGAAAGGGAGAGAATCGAAGGAAGGAGATGGTGATTTCGTTCTCGTTGACGGAAGGAGAGAGGACGCAACTTTTCAGAAAGGAATTGGAAGTTTCAGATTTTTGGAAGCTTGTTGATTTATTTACTCATTTGTGCATTTTGTTTTTATTTTATTTTCAAAGAAAACTGATATTAATTGAGATTTGTCTTTCCATTCTTTTTTTTTGTTTTAAGATTTTTATTGTTGTTGTGAACTGTGCAGGCCCAGTGACTTGTTGTAGCCCACCGTTTTTTCTTTATTGCTGCTGCTGTTGGGCCTTCAGGCCATAAGCCTATTCTGATTTTCTATCCATCACCCTTACAGCCAGCGCCATTTCCCTCCCCTTTCTATTGCCTTATTTATTTTATTTTTTGTTTAACAATTTGGTTAGATTAACTTGTGATAATTTTTGATTAATTTTTGATTAATAAGAGATTGATTTAAAGCTTTACCATATTCTAGTTAAATTTTGAAAGTTAATTTCAATTAGTTTTTCTTTATATTTTTGTTTATTAATTAACTTTGGTAATATTGTATGAAGAATTAGGTTTAGGTTTAAATTAAGTTATTATCTTAATTTTTATTTTTATTTTTATTTTTCTAACTTTGCTTTAATTTCGATTAGTGTAATTAAATAGAATCGTAACTAACTTTGGTTTTAGTTTGCGTTTGACGTTTTGTAGGTTCATTTCCCGATCTTGATGATGGTGTAGTATGATAATGACCCTGTGATTAATTTGTTAGTTATTTGCTGACTTACTTGTGCGATCCGTTGATGCAAGTTGTGACATTGATAATGACTTGGCATGAAGATTCTGGTTGATTGGTAATTTTGGTGCACGCCTCTAGTTTGGTACCTCAAACAAGTATTCATGAGTTTCACGATGACCTATCTTGAGGCAACGGACCTTCTCCGTTAGGTACCACTGGCCCGATTTTAATTACTGCATGTTGTTGCATCTGGAAGTCCTACTGGTATAGGCTCTGTTTGTGCATTCTTTATCTTCATTCTTATTCATCTCCATATCGCATTCTCATCTTACTTCTCCTTATCTTATTCCTATTTCATCCAACTCATCCTATTTCATTCTTTATTCTTATTCATCTTAATTCATTTTCCTCATCTTCTTCTCTTATTCATTCTCGACTTGAGGTGTGCTTAGGCCACCATGGAGCTTCTCCTTTCATCTTTCTCTTCTTCTTTCTTTCTTCTTTAGGACAGTGAGCCTCACTAACCTAGGACCATCCGAGCATGTGAATATTAGGGTTAGACTTTCCCCACTTAGCTTTTACCTTTGTGTCTCTTTGAGTCTTCTCTTCTCACCTCATAATCAGGGACTAAACCCTAAAGGCTTTAAGGCTTTGTGATTAAGTTTATGCCTGCATCCTTCTATTAGGATGGAGTGTATGACTTCAATCCTAAGTGTTAAACCCTTTGTGTGTTTAAATCTCTTAATCAATTCACTTAATAATCATCAAGACATCACACTTGTAACTTGGGCCTTGCATTAGGGTTCTAATTCTTCCTTAATTGGTTAAGAAGGACTAACCCTAGTGTTAATGGACAAGTCCCCCTCAAGTTGTCTTACAAATCATAAAATTCACTTCATCATAATATCATTAAGTAAAATCCACTTAATCAAAGGCTTGTTTTGTCATGAGTTTAATCCCTAATCATGGATTAAGCTGAGGAGTTTTCCTCAGCTTAAACATTCTCATCTATCATCCTTCTTTTAGGATGGTGTAATGAGTCTGTTTAATCCTTGATTATGGCTTAACCTCATTACTCAACACTAAACAAAAACCACAAAAACATCTAAATAATCACAAGTAGGTTAATGATCTTAATCCTACATCAAAAGGTGATTAAGTGTGAGAATCTGACTTCACACTTAAGGTATTCTCATTACCCCTAATCAGAGGGAAGATGTGATGAGTTTACTAACCCATTGGTTTAGACTTAAGCTCATTATCCTATGACAAACTTCAAAAGAAATAAAAGTCTGAAAACTCAAAAACAAACAATAATCGTCTCCTCCGGGATTCTTTTCTCATCATCTTCACTCACAAACGAGAACTCGCTTCTTCCGTCTAATGCAAGACAGTTAGCACCTGAGCCAGACAGGTCACACACTTGAGCATAGGCAAGTAAGCAGTTCACAAGTCAATTCACCTTTCAGTCTCTTTGGGTCGAACTACGGTGTTCTGACTTCCTCATTGCACGAGAGGATACGTAGGCATAACTTAACAGTTATCGAACAAAAGTCTCTGTATATTCCCCCTCTTTCCAGCTTCATTCTTTAAGCCTCATGGTCATGAGCAATTCATTCTCATTCTTACACTGACACATCATTATACACTTCACACTTCTTTTGCACTGACACCTGTACATTCTTTTCCAGCTATTTTACACACAGATTGCACTGACACTACCCCTTTAAAACACAAATCTTTTAAGCGTGGATCCCGTCGAGTACGGCGGACAATCTGGGTGCTAATACCTTCCCAGGTTGTAACCAACCCCCTTTCTCAGTCTCTCTGGTTCGCAACCGTCTTATCCATATCTTTCTAGGTCTATGCAGCATTGCCTTTCCTCCGGGATAAAAATGCCTAGCTGGCGACTCTTTTCATCTCCAGTGAGTTCACGGCTGTGTGTTCTCATTGTCCCTCTCGCCGACCGTTCGCGTCTGTACCTTCATCTGAACCAGTTTCACTTGTCGGGAGCGACACTTCCCTCTTTTTCAAAGGATTCTTGTTTTTTTTCCCCCAATATTATCACTTCTTTAATAAACAAAACCTTGACTTTTTTCAAGTGTATTTTACTATTTTCCTTTTCTCATAAAAAATCAATGAATCTAATCGTCTTGACTTTAATTCAAAAAATAAAAAGAACCAAACTCATTCAAGTTGTTTTGTGCCTTTGTGCACTTTTGTTTGTTTTCTTTAAAATAGTGTTGATTATGAGTCATTATTCTTTAGTTGGGTGCAAGTCTCTCAATCTCCATGGTTGTAGTTTGATGTAATTGAGTCTCTTATCATTCGTGGGGGTTTAGTGGCATAATCGTTGATTTTATCCGAGTTGGCGCCCTCCCAATAATGATGTATGAGTCCATGCCTTCATTCTTATGGTAGATTTGTTTGGATATCCTCTTGAAAATGACAAATTTTCTTCACTTAATAAAATCAATCATAACCAACTCTTTTAACTCTTTCTACCACGAACTACGGGATTTTGATCTCGCATTGCACTTTGTGGGTACGTAGGCATGAGGTGGTAAACCTCTCTAAACACAAAAATATTAAAAAATAATTCTTTTCCCATCCATCCATTCTCTTTTAACAAAAAATTTTAAAACCAAAAGCAATAAATATTTCAAAGGGCTCCCGTGGAGTACCACGGACATTTTGGGTGCGTAAAACCTTCCATTTTGTAACTTATCCCCTTACCCGGTTTCTTTGTTTGTTTCTTTTAGCTTTTTACTTTTAGATTCATTAGGATTTATTCGCTCTTTTTTCATTTTCCATTTGGAATAAAATAAAAGCGCGGTGGCGACTCTGTTTACTTTGAGTTAAGTTAACTAATAGCTTACACTCATGATTTTACCGCTATAGACATCATGTACCTCAAAGCTAAAGATTGCAAGGAACCACTCCCGGATGAGGGGCCAGACCCTGAATCCAAATTGAGATTGATATTTGTTGGGGTTGACAATATCAATAGGCATGGAGTTGGTGTTGTTCCAATTACTCCTACAGGTGTTCATTTTCCCTTCGCCGCCAGAATCACTTTTGGTTGCACCAATAATGAATTGGAGTACGAGGTTTGCATTATGGGAATATAGGAGGCTATTAATCTTAGGATTAAGACCCTCGATATATTTGGAGATTCATCTCTCGTGATTAATCAGATTAGCGGCAAGTGGTATACGCATCTAGAGCACTTAATTCCTTACAGGGATTATGCCAAAAGGTTGTTGACGTTCTTCACAATGGTAAAGCTTCAGTTTATACCACGTGATGAAAATCAGTTTGCCGATGCACTAGCTACACACTCTTCTACCATAAAAGTGATGTGTTGGAACTATGTCCCCAGGATTGATATCTCCAGGCTTGATATACCTGTATATGTGTTCTCTGTTGATGCAGTGTCTGATGATAAGCCCTGGTATCATGACATTAAACACTTTCTAGAAAGTAAAGAATACCCAACTAGGGCATCTTCCAACGACAAAAATACTTTGAGGTGACTTGCTGCGAGTTTCTTCTTAAATGCTAATGGTGTTCTGTATAAGATAAACTTTGACATGGTCTTGCTCAGATTCATGGATAGACACCAAGCAAACATGTTAATGTAGGAAGTTCATGAGGGATCATTTGGTACCCATGCAGGAGGGCTTGCAATGGCAAAGAAGTTATTGAGGTCGGGGTATTACTGGTTAACAATGGATGCAGATTGTTATTCATACGCCTGAAAATGTCATAAGTGCCAGATCTATGCAGACAAATTGCATGTACCTCCAAACTAAGCCCCCTCAACGTCATGTCATCTCCTTGTCCCTTTTCTATGTGGGGCATTGACATGACCGAAAAAATAGAGCTTACTGCTTCAAATGGCCATCATTTCATATTGGTCACAATCGACAATTTCACCAAATGAGTCAAAGCAGCATCTTATGCCAATGTCACCAGATAGGTGGTGGCCAGATTTCTAAAGAAAGACATTATCTACAGATACGGAGTTCCTGAGAGAATCATTACTGATAATGGTTCCAATTTGAACAACAAAATTATGGCCGAGCTATGTCGGGACTTCAAAATCAAACATCACAATTTTTCTCCTTACCAGCCAGAGATGAATGGCGCAGTCAAGGCGACAAACAAGAATATCAAGAAGATTGTGCAGAAAATGGTCGTCACTTATAAAGATTGGCATGAGATGTTATTGTTTGCTTTGCATGGGTACCGAACGTCAGTTAGGACGTCTATTGGGGCAACTCCTCTTCCTCGGTGTATGGTATGGAGGAAGTCTAACCTGTTGAAGTCGAGATTCCTTCATTGCGAGTAATGATGGATGTCAAGCTTGACGAGGCTGAATGAGTGCGCACCCGATATAATCAGTTGTTCTTAATTGAGGAAAAGAGATTGGCAGCTGTATGTCATGGTCAGCTTTATCAAAGGAGAATGAAGCGGGAATTCGATCAACGAGTACTCACTCAGGAGTATCAAGTTGGTGCGTTTGTACTTAAGAGAATTATTTCTCCAAGTTCAGATCACAGGGGAAAATGGACTCCAAATTATGAAGGTCCATTCATAGTAAAGAAAGTTTTCTCCAGTGGAGCACTGATGCTCACTACTATGGATGGCGAAGATTTCCAGTCCCTTATTAACTCAGACGCATTTAAAAAATACTTCGCATAAAAAAACCCGCTGGACAAAAAAAAGAATAAAGAGTCCAGGCAAAAAAAGGGCATCCTGACAAGCAAAAAAAGATGAATAAAAGGCTCAGAAAAAAGTTAGGGAAATAATATTAAAAAAATTGTACACCCGGTGAGTTGAGAATCCGTATTGGATAGCTTAGGACAAAAAGGGTATCCTGGTGGATTGAAAACTCGAAAGGACTGTCCGTGCAAACTAAGAGAATAAGCGAATGATTGTGATCTGGGTAATCTGTACCACATCATCGTCTCATTTAACCTGGAAATCTTCGAAGGGTAGGAATCAGTCAAATCTTCTTCTTTAGAAAGCAAGTGAAGAAATAGAGAAATCCTTAAGACATACTGGTCATAACAGAATTGGAACTCATGGGAATGTCGTTCAGATTTCCATTAGGATAGTTTCTTTTCTCAATTTACGGTGATCACCTCTTTCTAGGTGATTTCTTCTTGATGTAACCTTTCCCCTATTCCTTGGCTCATCAATAAAAGAATATTTAATCAAATAGTTTTATCCTTGTTTTTATTTTGTTTGTTTTATTTGCAAAATGTCCAAAATAATTTATAAAAGAACATCTCAAAAAGTTTTATCCTTGGCTTTATGACTAACATGTAAAAAGGGGAAAACATTTAAAACCACTTTGAATGTCGGGTGATATTGGATGATCGATTCATACCATGTAATTCCCCAGGGCATATGTGCATACTTTGTTATTGCAGGTTACCAAATGGTATTCCCCAAACAAAAAATTTCTCCCCAGCGGGAAACACCTTACTGTCGCTCCCTGGATTTCCATCCTGGTAACAACGCGAAAGTGGCGCGGAAAAGGTTAGAGTCGCCAACCAGGCATATTTATCCCGAAGGAACGGGAATGGTAATGATGCACAAACCATAGAAAAGAAAAGGAAGGACACAGGTCCTGCGAACCAAAGAGACTGGGTTCAGGATTCGGTTACGACCCGAGAAGGTATTAGCACCCGAAATCGTTCGTCGTACCCGACGAGATCCACGCCTGCAAAGAAATTTTTTCAAAGGGGTGAGAGAATGAAGGTTGCTGCAAAGAAAAGGAACTGAACTAAATAAGAAACTGAGAAAGAAAACAAAGAGGAAAAATGTAGGGAAAATAAAAGAGTGCTCGAACAGGCCCTACCCCGCTTCCTACGTACCTCACTGGACATGATGATCAAAGTCGCCGTAGTTCCCCTAACTAGGGGTGGAAAAGATTACTTGTGTCTCAAGGATTGAACTGCCTATGCCAATGCTCAGGTGTTGTAGGCTCGGACGACGAGTGTGTTACCGTCTTGCAATGTGAAAAGTAGGAGCAAGTTCTCACGTAAAGAGTGAAGGTGATGAGAAGAGAATTCCCGAAGGAGAGACGCTTATTGTTTGTCTAGTGTTTTTTATGAGCTTTTTATGAGTGTGGCACAAGGAAGTGAAAGTAAATCCTTTTCTAAGGAACATGTCCTCATTACCACATCCCAAAATAGAATGACTAACAAGTCCATCAAGAATGAAGAAGATCCTCAAACTTGTTTCCTAAGATTAGGATTTAAATTCACTAACTTGTTTGTATTATTAAGTGTTTTTGTGACTTAAAGTGAAGAAGTGTTTTTTATCTTTTCTTTGAGAGAGTGATAAAAGGGAGAAGTCATCTCAATTATTATTAATGTTTTTTAGGTTTTGTGTGAAGAAGAGAAAGAGAGAGCACCAAAAGGATCTCAAAGGTAAAAACTAAAGGGAAAGTCTAATCCTAAAGTTATCATGCAAAAGTGGTCCTAAGGTTAGTGTGGTTTGAAACCTATCCTAAAGAAGAAGAATGAAAGAAGAAAAGAAAGAAGAAGAAAGAAGAAACTAGCATACAACTTACTCCTCTAAAGGAGATAAGTTGTTTCTAAAGGGGAAAGAAAGAGTTAGAACACATGATGGCATAAGGCTCATCAAAATCAAAAAGGAGAAAGCATAATAAAGAAGATATGAAGAATTGAAATATGGACATCATCCACACTTCACTTACCATGAGCCCCTGAAATGGTTAGAACACATTCAAATAACAAAATGAACAAACTTAAACCAAATAAGATGCAAGCAAAGAAAAAGATCAATTCAAAGCATTACAACAAAAAACAAGGCATTCCACTTATCATGCTAAGGCACACTAAAAAACTCAAACAAAAGTTAAAACAAGCAAGTTAATATAAAGCATTACAAGTTCTCACAAAGAAACAAAGCAAAATTGAGGTACAAAGAAGTCATACAAGTCAGGACCCTATCATGTTGACAATGTTCCTAAACCACACTGAAGATCACAAGAAGAAGCCTACAAGTTCAAGCATTATCAACCATGAGAAGCAAATGGACATAGGAGGTGATGTGAACATACATACATTTGTGAGATCTTGAAGCATAAGCAAATCAAAACAAACAAAATGGTGATCAACATATCATGACCAGAGGCACATATAAATGTTAAAGGGACCTCAAACACTTCCTAAAAGTTGGCATAAGTGCCTATATGACCCTAAAAGGTAAGCATATGACTCAAAGAGTTCAAAATAGGTCAAGCAACAAGGAAAAATCATAACAAATGGAAATCGCATTCAAAAAATATGAAATTAAACACAAGTGAACCTTGCACATATAAAAACATCAAGCCAAGAGGACATGCTCAAAATCAGAAGCAAATTAGGTCAAAGAATTGCTTAAACATGAACTAGTGTTTTGAAACTTATACACAAAGAAACTTATCAAAAGTATTCATACAAATTTCTAAAAATCAGGAAAATAATCCATAGCAAACTACATTATATTACTAAACAAATGCAAAATGAATCATGTCAAAATTCCAATCCAGGATCAAGATAAAAAATAAACAAAACAAAATGTATTTAAAAATGAATAAAAATAAAAATTACACTCAACAATTAATTTCTGCGTGACAAAATAAAATAAATGAAAAGTGAAAATGTCAAAAATTAGAGAAAATTAAAAGGTTCATTCATGAATTTTTTTACAATTTTTGGATGAATTCTACTATTTTTATGAATTAAACAAACCAGAGCAATTAAAAGAAAAATAAAAGAAAAGAAATAAAAGAAAGTAATCAAAATGGATGGATGAGATGGAAAGGGGAACAGATCAAGGGCTCAGCGCGCAGGTCAACAAGACTTATGGTAATCAGATCTTAAGGCCATAATTTAAACTTACTAATCAAATGAAATCCAATGGTCACGTTTTAAAATCACAAAATTATGTTAATTAAACAGATTAGCGCCAAAATTAGCTAGATCCAATGGCTTAGATTCAAACTGGAAAACATAAACCCCAATTAGCCCTAATTTAAACCCTGGCCGGCCGGAGAAGCGTCGGTGATCTTCTCCGGCCATCTTCCAACCTGCAAATGCCAAATCTCAACCAAAACTCACAATCCAGGTATCAAAACAATCCTCAAGCCAAGTAGAACAGAATCCAACTTCAAAACACACTTATCATCCACACACAAGCAGAATCGAAGAAAACAAAATAAGATCTAAAAGTTGCAGGCACACTGTTCTTGCTCATTTTGCCATCATTTTCAAAGGTAAATACATCCTCATGATCAGGACAACGCACAAATCACAATGCACACAAAATAAATGAAATCTAGGATTGAGGATACCTGATATTTGCAGAGCTTAGAATCCTCTAAGAAAACCAGTCACCTGCTCCAGATCAACCTCATATAGCTTCTATTCACACAAAAAAATGTGAAAGAAGCTCTCAAATGGCTTGGATCTAGCAATTTGAATCCAACTGGTCTGAACTTGCACTGGTATGAAACTTTGCCTTTAGCTCACAATGAAGATGGATTTGTGTTCTCTGAAGGTCAAGGATGAAGGTTGAGTGATTAGTTTTTGAAATCATTGTGTGGATGAAGAGAATCAAAGCAAAAGGCTTATGATGCAAAATCTGTGGAGTGATGAAATGAGGAGCAATTCTGATGATTCAAAACCCTAGCAATATGGTACAAACTTTCAATGATTAGGGTTTTAGGGAGAATGCATGTGGGAAGAATGAGATTCACACCATTTTGCAAAAATGCACAAGTTTTGTCATGCAACACTTTGCTTGGGCCTTGCCCTCTTTCTTTGCACATTTTTAGCTTTCATCTCACCCTTGATCCATACGTGAAACAATCCTGGCCTTTGGATCTTTGGTTCACACAATTCTCATGCTTTTGCAATTTTGCATGATATGAGATATCATGCATCCCATGCACGATTTCAATGATTTTCTTTGATCCATTTCACTTTTATGCAATGTCGTATGATATTGTAACCTTACTTTGCCTATTGATCAACTTGTAAACAAGATAAATGAGTTTTTGCACTTTGGTAGAAAGTTGTTTTTTTAAGTGAAACCCTAAAATCAAGTGAACTTCCAATGGCCATAACTTCCAAACCATGAATTCTATGATCATGTTCTTTCACTTTTTGAAAATTGGAGATCATACTCTACAAGTTTCATGTCCAAAGAAATTTCATTTGAAGTCATCTTGGTTGTGAAAGAATGCTTTGAAATTTATGGCAAAACTTGCTAAATTTGGAAAGTTTCATTACATGTCATATATGACCTTAAGAACATCAAACCTCTTATATGACCTTAAGAATATCCCTTGACTTGAAAAATAGGATTGGAACCTTTGAATTACCATAGTTGACTTTTCAGATACTCAGTTTGACCAGTTTCTTCCTTTGCAAGTAACTGATGAATAAACTGCTTTCCTCAATGAATTTTCTCATCAACTATCATCCATAGGCTTCAAATAAAATATAAAGAACTTTAACTAAAAGAATTGGTCAAAGGTGCAAGAATCCTTTCTCAAAAGCAAAACCCTATTTCATGATTCATTTGTGTAGGAGATTGTGGCATCCTTGATCCTCTGATGATCTTCAGCCTTTCTTTACTTTTGTAAACGATCTTGGGCCCTTGTATGACATGAGGACACCTTGTGGAGCTCTTGCAATGTCACTTGACCTCTTGTTTTGACTTGTAGATCTTTAAATCCCCAATTTATTGATCATATGCCCTATGCTAGAACATGAGAATGTTATGCTTAATTTTTCTATTCTAGATGCCAATGATATGATATTCTTATGATGATTATGATGTGATCATGATGATAAAAGAGAAGATGGAAAATTTGGGGTGTTACAGCTGCCCCTATTCAAACATCAGTTGATCTAAAAAGGATGAAAGCCTAGGCTCTCATCCGTTCAAGATGAATTGTGATTGAATACCCAAAAGACCCTAAAATTTGCACTCTGCTGGAGAATAGGAAATGGAATGGGAAATAAACCCAATCCACCCCAAAAACTACTCAAGACCCTTGTTGTGATGAAAAGTAACTCAAATCCAAAGCTATGTGTAGATTCAATGTTGAACAGAGCAGACGAGCTTCCTTCAAACAAACCCGTTACACCAAGTGAATAGCCAACTATCCTGTTATGCCAGGTAAAACAAATCCAGGATGAACGAGCCCTCTTCATACACCTTGCTCAGATATATGGCCTAAGACGGACGAGTCTTCTTCGGATAACCGGTTACGCTAGGGACCGATGATGCACTTAATCCTGTGGGATAGACATGCACAAATAGGATAGACGAACCCTCTTCATATACCTTGGGTAGATATATGGCACTTAAGATGGACGAGTCTTCTTCAGATAACCTGTTACGCCAGGGAACCGGTAAACATTTTGACGTTTAAACCCACTGTCAGGATTTCAAACCTCTTATATACGGATAAGTATTTGATGATCATCCAGGAAACACGGACGAGTGCCCTAAGTCAATGATACAGACGAGTGTCAGACGATGATCAAATAAACTCAGACGAGTGCTCCAGGAAATGATACGGACGAGTATCAGCCACTGATACGAACGAGTACCAGAAAAGACATCAAACACGCATGAGTGCTTTCCAAAAGATAACACAGACGAGTGTTAAAGACGATACAAAAGAATATCGGAAAGGTATCAAACACGTACGAGTGTTCTGTCAAAAGATTACATAGACGAGTGTTAAAGACGATATGGACGAGTATCGAAAAAGATATCAAACACGGATGAGTTTTAAAATAATGTAGACGAGCATAAAAAAGATATCAAACACGGACGAGTGTTTTTCAAAAGATAACACGGGCGCGTGTTGGAAACGATACAGACGAGTATTAGAAGGATATCAAACACAGACGAGTGAATGAGAGCTAGAGAACTAACACAGACGAGTGTTATGGGTGATATAAACGAGTATCAATGAAACACTTGATTTGCAAAGAGAGTAACAACTCTGCAGGGGGGATTCTTATTGCAAATTTGTTGGGGATGAGAATAATCTGATTAACATTCTGCTGAGGAACGACCTTCAAGTATTCTAATAATACTTGGCTCTGGCTGAGGAACGACCTTCAAATATTTTGACAATACTTGGCTCTGACTGAGGAACGAACAACTGTCTACATTGACTTATCACACTGGCCAAAAATAAATAGGAGACTTCATGGGGGGAATACTTCAATGATGGACAAATTCCAAACATGAAACTTCGTGGGGAATAACCATCTTCATACTTGGCTGGGGAAGATGCTTGGTTAAATAACCCTTGTTAGGAAACGAATTCTGACATTCTGAACTCTGTGGGAAAATGCAAGGCCTTCAGCTACCTGCTGGGAATACTTCACTATAGACTCCACTTGGGGATAGAACTGTTCAAACAATCTGGGATCTCTGTTGGGGATGTCTTTTGCTCTCACTCAGCTGTGGAGGTTAAATGAGATCAAACTTTTATTGTATGCACTTGTAGCAACAATAGGGCATTCATATGCCCCAAGGATTTGCATAGCATGAGTTAATCATCACACATCACTTTTCGTTCAAAGTATTTTAAATGTTTTCCTTTCTCACATCAATCATAAGGCCTACAAGTTTATATGCAATGTTCTTTTACCAAAAATTCAGGACATTTTTTTGCAAGTAAAGTAAACAAAACATAAGTAACAAAGACTAAAATTCTGACTGAATATTCTTTATTGATAAGCCTCTGAATAGGCGAGAATTTACATCAGGAAGCAACCACCTGAAAAGAGGTAGCCACCACAAAATTGAGAAAAAGAAACTATCCTAATGGCAATGTACACGACATTCCAATGAGTTTCTCTTCTGCTATGACCAGTATATCTTCATGACTTTTCGTTCCTGCCTTTGCCTTCAGAACAAGAAAATAAGATTGATTCCTCCTTTTTGGATATGGCAAGATTACTAGAGACGATGATATGGTACAGATTACCCGGATCGCAGTCATTCTCTTATTACATTATTTTGCGTGGATCACCCTTTAGGGTTTTCAATCCACCGGGATACCCTTCTTTGCATGGCTGTCCAATGCGGCTTTTCAACTCAGCGAGTGTACATTTTTTATTCATTTCCCTAACTTTTGTCCGAGCTTTTTATTCTGTTTTTAGCTCATCGGGATGCCTTTTTTTGCCTGGACTTATAATTCTATTTTTATGTCCAGCGGGTCTTTTATGCAAAGTATTTTTTAACTGCATCTGAGTTAACAGGGGACTGAAAGTCTTCTCCATCCATAGTAGTGAGCATCAATGCTCCTCCTGAGAAAAATTTATTTACTATGAATGGGCCTTCATAATTTGGTGTCCACTTGCCCCTGTGATCTGAACCTAGAGGAACGATCCTTTTGAGTACCAACTCATCAACTTGGTACTCCTGAGTGCGTACTCGTTGATCAAAAGCTCGCTTCATTCTCCTTTGATAAAGCTGCCCATGACACACAGCTGCTGATCTCTTTTCATCAATTAGACACAATTGGTTATATCGGGCACGCACCCATTCAGCCTCATTGAGCTTGACATCCATTATCACACGTAAATAAGGAATTTCCACCTCCACTGGTAAGACTGCCTCCATGCCATATACTAGGGAAAACAGAGTTGCCCCAGTAGACGTCTTGTCTGACGTACGGTACCCATGCAATGCAAATGGTAACATCTCATGCCAAACTTTGTAAGTGACGACCATATTCTATACAATCTTCTTAATATTCTTGTTCGTTGCCTCGACCGTGCCATTCATCTTTGTTCGGTAAGGAGAAGAATTGTTGTGTTGAATTTTGAAGTCCCAGCATAATTATGACATCATTTTGTTATTCAAATTGGAACCATTGTCAGTAATGATTCGCTCGGGAACTCCGTATCGGCAAATGATATCTCTTTTCATAAATTTGGCCACCACTTGGCGAGTGACATTGGCATATGACGCTGCTTCAACCCATTTGGTGAAATAGTCTATTGCGACCAAAATGAAACTATGTTCGTTTAAAGCAGTAGGCTCTATTTTCCCAATCATGCTAATGCCCCACATAGAAAAGGGCCAAGGAGATGACATGATGTTGAGCGGGCTTGTAGGTACATGCACTTTGTCTGCATAGATCTGACATTTATGACATTTACGGACATATGAACAACAGTTTGCATCCATTGTTATCCAGTAATATCCTGACCTCAACAATTTCTTAGCCATTGCATATCCTCCTGCATGGGTACCGAAAGATCCTTCATGGACTTCCTACATTAACATGTCCGCTTCCTGCTTGTCCACACATCTGAGCAAGACCATTTCAAAGTTTCTCTTGTATAAAACACCATCGGTGTTTAAGAAGAAACTAGCAGCAAGTCGCCTTAGAGTCTTCTTGTCATTAAAAGTTGCCCCGGTTGGATATTCTTTGCTTTCCAGGAATTTCTTGATATGCTGATACCAAGGATTTTCATCAGTCACTACATCTATAGAAAATACATATGCTGGCACATCAAGCCTGGAGATGTCAATTCTGGAAACATAATTCCAACACAAGACTTTGATTGATGAAGAGAGCGTAGCCAATGCATCAGCAAATTGATTTTCGTCTCGAGGTATATACCGGAGCTTTACTGTTGTGAAGAACGTCAACATTCTTCTGGGATAATCCCTGTAAGGAATTAAGTGTTCTCGATGTGTATACCATTTGCTGGTAATCTGGTTTATCATGAGGGCGGAGTCTCTGAATATATCGAGGGTCTTAATCCTAAGATTAATAGCCTCCTCTATTCCCATGATGCACGCCTCGTATTCCGCTTCATTGTTGGTGAAGCCAAAAGTAATTCTGGCAGCGAAGGGAAAATGAACACCTTCGGGAGTGATAAGAACAACAACAACTCCACGCCAATTGATATTGACTGCCCCATCAAACATTAACTTCCATTTGGATTCGGGGTCAGGCCCCTCCTCCGGAAGTGGTTCCTTGCAATCTTTTGCTTTGAGGTACATGATGTCCTCATCAGGGAAATCAAATCTCATTGAATGATAATCGTCTTTAAGAGGTTGATGCGCAAGATAGTCTGAAAGTATACTTCCCTTGATGGCTTTCTGGGAAGTGTATTGAAGTATTCTGCAAGCACCATCTGCCACCTAGAAACCCTTCCGGTTAACACTGGTTTCTCAAAAATGTATTTAACAGGACCCATCTTTGAAATTAGCAAGGTTTTATGGGTCAACATATACTGCCTCAGTCGGCAAGCAGCCCAGGCCAAAGAGTAGCAAATTTTCTCGAGAAGTAAATAGCGGGATTCACAGTCGGTAAACTTTTTGCTAAGGTAGTATATTGCATGCTCTTTTCGACCAGACTCGTCATGTTGGCCTAAAATACAACACATTGATCCTTCTAGCATAGTTAAATACATGATTAATGGCCTTCCTAGAACTGGAGCCATTAGAATTGAAGGTTCCTGCAAGTATTCTTTTATCTTTTCAAATGCTCTTTGACAAACTTCATCCCACCTGACTGTTTGTTCTTTTCTTAATAGCTTGAATATTGGTTCACATGTGGCTGTTAAGTGAGATATAAACCGAGCAATGTAGTTCAATCTCCCTAAGAAATCACACACTTCTTTTTCAGACCAAAGGGCATGACCTTATAGCAGAATGTCCCCCAAGGGGTAATGAACGTTGTCTTCTCCATGTCTTCTGGTGCCATCTTCATCTGATTATAACCGGAAAAGCCATCCATGAAGGAGAATACCGAGAACTGAGATGTATTATCCACCAATACTTCAACGTGAGGTAATGGGATGTCATCTTTTGGGTTCGCTCTGTTCAAATCTCGGTAATCAACGCACATCCGGACCTTGTCGTCCTTCTTTGGTACAGGTACAATATTAGCTACCCAAGGTGGATAACTAGTCACAACAAGGAAACCGGCATCCCATTGCTTATGAACTTCTTCTTTGATCTTTAACGCCATGTCAGGACGAGTTATTCTAAGATTTTGCTTGACAGGAGGGCAGTCTTCCCTTAATGGCAGCTTATGAAGAACGATGTCGGTATCCAAACCTGGCATATCTTGATATGACTAAGCAAAGATATCTACATAATCTCAAAGCATGCCCATCAGTTCTTCATTTACCTTGGCCTGCAGACTGGACCCAATCTTAATTTCCCTCTTTACGTCTTCAGATCCAATGTTGATGACTTCAAGCTCTTCCTGATGAGGCTGAACAACCCTTTCCTCTTGTCTCAATAACCTGGCTAATTCCTCGGGGAGTTCACAGTCTTCATTAACCCCTTCATCAGCGTGGTAGATTTGATTATCAAAGTCATACTTGGTCATAGCAAAAGAGTTATCAGAGAAATTTGAATGATTGACTCTACACAGGGATGTGCTTATTTCAGATTTTGTTTTTTTTCTTTGAAAAATGAACAAAATAAAAACAAACAACACAATGCCATTTTATATTTTTTTATGAAAAATTTAAAATGAAAGACAAAGAGCGCAATTTGAATAAAATGTCCTTTATTTATGGTAAAATTAACTGCATACATGCAACGGTGGCCCTACAATGGGTCCATACACCTTGGGCAGAGTGTAGGACTTGATATGCATATGAATAAAAGGAAAACAAAGAAAATTACTCTGTTGGACCAGTGACTTGAATGATCTCTTCAGCAAATCAGTTCTGTAATTCTTCCCCGGGAGCACATGGGCGCACCTAGTTGTCCAAATCACAGTCGTTGTCAACATCCTCATCCATGGCGCACACATGATTGGGGTCAATTATCCCAGCACTCTTGAAGCTTACTGTTTTGCTATTTTGAGTCCATCCAGCCTGCCCTGGTTGGTATCCAATGCCAAACTTATCATTCTTATTCTCAACCTCCAGCAATATGCCCCAGCCCTGGGCCTGGCCTGACTGAACAACCTCTTTAGCTTGTTTATATGAAGAAATAGAGGTCCCTTCTTTCTCACTGTTCTAACATTTATGCCCCAGCCATGGTCATGGGAGATATTGAACTAACATTTACTGCCTCGAACGCTTGGCACAAAGTTTCATGAATCACGTCATCCATCTCAACATATTTAAATGTAGACAAGGGATTGACAAAAATATCTTCTTCGCCACAAACAGTCACTACCTGTCCATCCACCACGTACTTTAGATTCTGATGAAGAGTAGAGGTTACAGCGCCAACAGCATGAATCTAAGGCTGTCCCAACAAACAGCTATAAGCCGACTGAATGTCCATCACATAGAAGATACATCTAAACACCTGGGATCCAATCTTCACTGGTAATTCTACCTCCCCGAAAACATACCTTCGAGAGCAATCAAAAGCTTTTACCACCAAGTCACTAGGATGGAGAATCAAACCATCAACCTCTAACTTCATCAAAGCCTTCTTTGGCAGCACGTTCAAGGAAGAACATGTGTCCACCAAAACATGTGACAACACAACTCCTTTACACTCCATGGTGATGTGTAAGGCCTTGTTATGATTCCTTCCTTCAGTGGTGAGGTCTCTGTAAGTAAACCCTAGCCCATGGCTAGCGTTTACATTGGCCACTACAGCTTCTAACTAGTTAACGGTAATCTCTTGAGGCACATATGCATACTGCAATACCTTCAACAAGGCTTCCCTATGAGCTTGCGAGCACATCAACAATGATAATATTGAAATCTTGGACGGTGTTTGATTCAGCTATTCTACTATATTGTAATCACTCTTTTTTATTATTTTCACGAACTCCTCAACTTCCTTTTAAAAGACATTCTGAGCATCACTCGGGGTTACCACCTCTTCATTAGCTACCTGCTTGCCCTTGGCTCTGGCAACAGCTTCGGCTTCATCGTTGTTTCGAAGAGTCTGTTGAGCAAACAATCACCCACTTCTAGTTAAACCACCCAAACCCCAACACTAGAAACAATAGGGTTTATAGTCACAGGTTTATCCTCCACCTTCCGCCCTTGTACGTACACATCTGATCCGTGATGACATGGAACTGCTTTGTCATTATCATAAGGTATAGGACTAGGAGTAGTAATTGTAGCAGGACCAACCTCCTGTGGCACGTAGATTGTAACAAGCTCCCTCTGAGCTGGGGCTGGCATGTCAGCTGGATCGTAGAAGATATTCACAGTAGAAACACAGTCATTTCGTTTATTAATTCTGTCAAACTGTAATTTCCCCTCATTCATCAACTTCTGCAACCCTTCCTTCAACCTTTCACAACCATTCACCGACATATCACACTCTACATATTCAAAGTCACATCCCGGAAACTCATATCCCCTTAACATCCTTTCCTTCATAAACAAGAAAGGATCAAATTCAGTACCTCCTTTATGTCCAGGATCAAATTCAAATGTTCTCCTCCTTCAACAGCATTAATACTTGCCCCACCATGATTAGGGATAGGATTAGAAGTGACATTTAGTGGCGGCGCAAAGTTTATGGCCTTTGAATCTATCAGATCTTGAACTTTGTTATGTAATGCCCTGCACTTCTCAATTATATGTTCTGAGGCTCCTAAATGGAAAGCACATCGTACACTAGCATCATATCCTGGTGGCAAATCTCCTGGTGGTGGTGGAGCCAACGTCCTCAGCTGTATCATATTAAAATCTATCAATCTTTGCAGTAGTGCCGTATAGGTCATAGGAATGGCCTCAATGACACGATTAGCAGGACTAGGCTGACATTGCTGATAAGTCCTCTGTTGGTAATTGTTGTGTTGTTGTTGTGGTTGAGGATCAGGATTGGTAGGAATAGTGACAACTGCCACTTAATCATATGAGTTTCTGTAGCCACGACCTCTTCCTCTTCTGTAGACCGCATTTGTTTCCCCTTCTCTCCTTCTTTGGGGGCCAACAAAAGGTTTCCTTGATCCTGAAGAACTTCCAGCTCTGTTGTCTTGAATCTTCCCTATCTTTAACAATGTTTCAACCCTCTCCCCAGCTATGACAATATCATTGAATTTATTCGCCGAACACGATGCTAAATGCTCAATAAACACACCCTGCAAAGTCCCCATGAACATATCAGCCATTTCATTCTCTAACAGCGGGGGTTGTACTCTGGCTACCAGCTGGCGCCACCTTTGTGCGTATTCCTTGAAACTCTCTTTTGTATTTTGCGATATATTTGCAGTTGAGTGTGATTTAGAGCCATGTCTAGATTGTATTGGTACTCCTTAAAAAATGCTTTCGCCAAATCTTTCCAACTCCTGACAGTAACCCGGTTCAGCTTCATATACCATTCCAAGGATGCCCCAACAAGGCTATCTTGGAAACAATACATCCATAGCTTCTCATCCTCTGTGTGGGCAGCAATTTGCCCAACAAAATATTGAAGATGGGTCTTTGGGCACACAGTTCCATTGTACTTTTCAAATGTCGGAGCCTTAAACTTGTGAGGAATCCTCACCCCTGGTACTAGCCCCAAATCAGTAATGTCAAATCCTAAGGAATTCTGAGATTGGATGGAACGAATCTGCTCATCCATCTCCTCGAAGCGACGATTCATCTCAACCCCTTTGACCCCAGCTTCATCTAGGAATGTGAATTGCTCATCCTGCTTGTCCATCTGAAGGTTATGTTCTCCATCATTGATAATGGTAACCCCTGGTTGTACCACAAGGATTTCAACATGACGGGCGCCAGCCCCATTGCGATTACCTCCATCTGATGTCCCATTGTTCCTGGCCTAATTATTCTCTACCAGCTCACGCAAGCGCTCTTGAGTTTGACCCATGCCAACCATGAGGGTCATGAAATTATCCATTCTTGTCCTTAAGTCAGCCAGATTCGTCTGCATCTGATCTATTTCTCTTTCTCTGTTTTCTTTCGTTGGATATATGTGGATCTTCTTGGGACCCTTCTTCGGAGCTATAGTGCCTGAAATCAAAAATGACTTTAGAAACCCGAAGACCGTACATGCAAAACAACCACACTGTTACATGTAATGCAATCTTCATGCTTTCGTTATCAGGGTTTTATTGCCCCAGTTCTGGTGTCTCATTGAGGAATCCAGATGGCCTTTGGAGTAACCTTTTGTGAACATTCCTTTCACTATTTCCACACCATTTCCACAGCCAAACTAAGAAAAGAAACATACAGCTTAAAGAGTCTGATAAAATAAGGATGCATAAATCAAAAGCCCTAAGGTACAAACAACATCCCCGTAGGGTTTCAAGATTTACAAAACACAAAGCACATCAAACAAATTAGATTCCTACAACAATCCTGTAGGTAATCAGAAATACAAGAGAAGCAAACTAAAACTCCAAGCTATAAGAAGACTCTGGCCCTTCCTCTGCAAGCTCCAGCTCTACTCGGGTTCTCTTCACATCTGATCTTCTTTTGAGATCTTCCATCTCTTCAAGAGCTTCATTCAGCTGCTGAGACACCTCTTGTTGCCTTCTGTAATCTTGCTCTAACTATTCTCCTTGAGCAGCAATCTGCAACTTGAACATCTCTTCCTTCCTCTTGTATTCTGCTTGATCTTGATCTCTTTGCCCCTGCACCCATGTGAGAGATTGCCTAGCATCCCTGAGAGCCTTCTTGTTTTTCTTGAACTGTTCTTCTCTCTTAATGTCCATCAATCCCTTCTTTGGAAGTAGGCTTCCATTTTTGCCAACTCTTTGTCCTTAGATTCTTGGTCTACTTTGTACTTTGTGCAACTTCTCTTCTAGAGTTGACTTGGAGCGATCCAACTGATGATGCAAGCTAATCATTTTTGTATGCTCCAATTTCAATTCTTTCAGCTGAGCTTTAAGTTTTTGATAATCTTCTAAAGGAACAATGCTTGGTGCTACAGGGTTCTGTGGAATTTCATCCTTTGGATAGAGAGGAAGCTCCAAGGAAAAAGGAAACAAAGTGATCCTGACACGATTTTTCAAACATGCTGCAAAGGGTTCATACATGTTGGGATCTACTCTCCCAAACTCTTTCTTTCCCTTTTGAGTCCTGATATCCCAAGCTTGGAATACTTGGATAGCCATGTCAATATTCCCCTCAATAGGAAGATATAATGATTTTCTTACATCCTCATCAGAAGGGGGTTCTCTCAAAGGATATCCAAACTATCTTCTAGCCAGAACTGGATTATAATTAATCATACCTTTCCATCCAATCAAATTAATATTAGGAAACCGGTTACACTTTAGAATCATCTTTTTTTCCCAATACATCCTTGTCAAACCACTAGCTTATATCTATTGCAGTCAACCCTATCAATCTATGAGACTATTTCCATTCTCCTCTTAAATCCTTGAATGACCCCACCTTAGGTAATTGTCTAGCAAACCAGTCAGCAAACAGAGGCACACAATAACTCACATGACCTCCATTCTTCTCATTCCTATAATGAACCCCGTAATAAAAGTCACCTAACAAGGTAAGTGTGGGATTCCTTCTGAAGAAAATGGCAATGGCCTCCAGAATGACCATCCCTTGATCTCCTGGGAATAGGCTAATTCCATAGACCATCAAAGCAAGGAGTACAATGAACTATGTCCATTGATTATCTTGAGCATATGACAGGGCCTCCTGAATCAGCATATTGCAAGGCAACCCCTTCCCTTTGCTACTACTCAAACCCTGCTCTACCCTGCTTAGAGGAAAATGACACCTTTGAGCAATCTCTTCTGCCTGGACTACACTCCCTGAGTTGTAATAAGGTTTCCCTCCACTGAGGGGGATATGCAACAAGCTGGAAATTTCATCCAAGGTAGGTGCCAAGACATAATCTGGGAATACAAAACAACATAATGGAGCATCATAGAACTGAAGCAGAGAATGAATGATGTCCCTTTGCTCTTCTATTGGCTTGTCCATGTACTTGAGAATCTGCCCAAATCTGGCCCTGAAATCTCCTAGAATCTTGTCATTCATCAGACCCTTCAATTGGTGTAATTTCCTCACCTCTGGTTGTGTAAATGTGTAATGTGCATTGTTCTTTTTGAGAGGTGTGGTGATGCTTGCCATCTGGATATGAGAAACTAACATATACCAGAACAGGGTGTGTAAATGTAACCTGAAAAATGAAAACACTAAGACGTTAAGGATGCTATGATATGATACAGATGCAAATGCAAGGCAAATATGATCAATATGGAACTGTTTGGGTACTGTATGCAAGAGCCAAGTGATCATAAACTGTAAATCCTCTAAATAACATCCATATACATTTGGATGAGTCATAGGTATCCTCAGATCAGACTTCCAAACCAACTAGATCAAGAACTCCAAAGGTAGAAATAACAGATCAACATATAAGATTGTACTGGAAGTGTTGGTATGATGAGTTTAAAGGGTTCTGCAAACCTGTAAACCCCTCCCAATCTCACTGGTGTGCTCCGGGTCAAACATCACGGACTCTCAAAGCTGAATAGCAATAATAATTTCACCATTTCCGAGAAATTGCTCATGACCAAATCAGGGAATCAGTTTGGCATTATGTTCTACTCAGGTAGGTCTCAACTGAGTCCGGGAAAATAGGTCATCCTATGCGAGTTCCAAGTGGGCCCTCGGGTGCAAATGCGTTAGCCACTAAATGTGGTATGCCACTGTCACCACTGGAGAGGGATGTTTCCACAAGGTTCTCAATGATCGGTCCCCAGCCACATATAACTATCAAGGTTATGTAATGAAGTAGGGAAGATCTCTATATCAAGACATTTCCAAGACGGTCGCGAATCTGGGTGTGAACGCACTAATACCCCCATGACAAGATGACATAGGGCCAAAGTGATTGTCCATGCTAAATCCTATTGTGCACTCAAGCCGGTTATTTGGCTAGTCTCATCTCACCATACACAAGTAACACCCAAGTCCCGCCAAATAGAAAACCAGTCCAAACAGTCCAATATAATATATGATGCATGAAAATAAAATACTGAAAATTGTAAATAAAGATGTAAATAAAACTATAAATAAATAACAATAAAATATACACACAACAACAGACAATCAACACCCAATAAAACAGAAACACGCAAGTGGTAAGAGAGTCTCTCAAGGGAACCAGAGATTCTAGGTTCGATCCCCAACAGAGTCGCCATCTGTCGCTCCCTGGATTTCCATCCTGGTCCAAACACGAAAGTGGCGCGGAAAAGTTTAGAGTCGCCAGTCAGGCATTTTTATCCCGAAGGAAAGGAAATGGTAATGCTGCACAAACTAGAGAAAAGAAAAGAAAGGACACGGGTCTTGCAAACCAAAGAGACTGGGTTCGCGAGTCGGTTACGGCCTGGGAAGGTATTATCACCCCAAATCGTCTGCCGTTCCCGACGGGATCCATGTTTGCAAAGAAACTGTTTCAAAGGGGTGAAAGAATGAAGGCTGTTGCAAAGAAAAGGAACTGAACTGGATAAGAAACTGAGAAAGAAAACAAAGAGGAAAAATGTAGGGAAAATAAAAGAGTGCTCGAACGGACCCTACCCCGCTGCCTACGTACCTCACTAAACATGAGGATCAGAGTCGTCGTAGTTCCCCTAACTAGGGTGGAAAAGATTGCTTGTGTCTTCAGGCTTGAACTGCCTATGCCAATGCTCAGGTGTTGCAGGCTTGGACGACGAGTGTGTTACCGTCTTGCAAAGTGACAAGTAGGAGCAAGTTCGAACATAAAGAGTGAAGGTGATGAGAAGAGAATTCCCGAAGGAGAGACGCTTATTGTTTGTCCATTGTTTTTTATGAGCTTTTTATGAGTGTGGCACAAGGATGTGAAAGTAAATCCTTTTCTAAGGAACATGTCCTCATTAGCCCATCCCAAAATAGAATGAGTAACAAGTCCATAAAGAATGAATAAGATCCTCAAACTTGTTTCCTAAGATTAGGATTTAAATTCACTAACTTGTTTGTATTATTAAGTGTTTTTGTGAATTAAAGTGAAAAAGTGTTTTTTATCTTTTCTTTGAGAGAATGACAAAAGGGAGAAGTCATCTCAACTATTATTAATGTTTTTTAGGTTTTGCGTAAAGAAGAGAAAGAGAGAGCACCAAAAGGATCTAAAAGTTAAAAACTAAAGGGAACGTCTAATCCTAAAGTTATCATGCCAAAGTGGTCCTAAGGTTAGTTTGGTTTGAAACATATCCTAAAGAAGAAGAATGAAAGAAGAAAAGAAAGAAGAAGAAAGAAGAAACTAGCATACAACTTACTCCTCTAAAGGAGATAAGTTGTTTTTAAAGGGGAAAGAAAGAGTTAGAACACATGATGGCATAAGGCTCATCAAAATCACAAAGGAAAAAGCATAATAAAAAAGAGACGAAGAATTGAAATGTGGACATCATCCACACTTCACTTACCACGAGCCCCTGAAATGGTTAGAACACATTCAAATAACAAAATGAACAAACTTAAACCTAATAAGATGCAAGCAAACAAAAAGATCAATTCAAAGCATTACAACCAGAAATAACGCATTCCCCTTATCATGCCAAGGCACACTAACAAACTCAAACAAAAGTTAAAACAAGCAAGTCAATATAAAGCACTACAAGTTCTCACAAAGAAACAAAGCAAAATTGAGGTACAAAGTGTCGCTCCCGGGATTTTCATCATAGTACAAACGCGAAAATGGCGTGGAAGAGGTAGAGTCGCCAGCCAGGCATTTTTATCCTGAATGAATGGGAAAGGTGATGCTGCACATACCAAAGGAAGAAGGAATGGGAGAGGTCCGATGAACCAAAGATCTGGGTTCGGGAGTCGGTTATGACCTGGGAAGGTATTAACACCCCAAATCGTCTATCGTACCCAACAGGATCCACGCTTGTTTGTTTACTTCAAAGGGTGAGAAATAAGATGTTGTTGAACAAAAACCATTAACTGGAACTGGAATGAGAAAGGGAACTGGAAAAGAAAATGAAAAGAAAGAGGGAAATGTAGGGAAAATATATAATTTGCTCAAACAGGCCCTACCCCACTACCTACGTACCTCATTGGGAAAATGAGGATCAGAGTCGACGTAGTTCGCCTAACTAAGGCGGGAACTATTTGTTTGTGTTTTTTATAGCTGAACTGCTTATATCTATGCTCAGGTGTTGCAGGCTCGTCTAGTACAAGTGCGTTTACCGTCTTGCATGTGAGACAATTCGTCGCAAGTTCGTGTTGAGAGTGAATGAGGTGAGAAAAGAAGTTCCCGCATGATAGTCGCTTATTGTTTGTTGTT
The DNA here is from genome assembly GCA_963966055.1 of Lathyrus aphaca. NCBI lineage: Eukaryota > Viridiplantae > Streptophyta > Magnoliopsida > Fabales > Fabaceae > Lathyrus > Lathyrus aphaca. Next base: position 277,998,775 of record OZ014519.1, on the reverse strand, counting down.
TGCCTTTTAAGAGTTTTGTATGAATTTGGCACAAAGAAATGAATTCAAACTCTTTTCCATGGAATGTGTACTTGCCACTTCATTCCAAGATGGAATAATAGAACAAGCACACCACGCAAGGAGAATTTATCCAAGACTTGTTTCCATGAATTAGAGTTTAAGTTCACTAGCTTGTTGAATTTTATTAAGTGTTTTGTAGCTTTAGTGAAGAAACATCTTTTAGGTTTTTATTTGTGAAACAACCTCTTGATAAGACTTGTGCATCATGTTAGACAAGCTTACACCATTCCAAGATGGAATGAATACAAGTGCCCCATGGAATAAGGCTATACACAATGGATCCTCTTATACATTTATTAAGTCTTTTTGTATTTTTGTTTGAAGATGAGAAGAGAAAGACTAAAGAGGCAAAGGTCAAAGCTAATGGGGGACTAAGACACAACCCTAAGTCATCTTATTATGTAAAAGTGTGGTCCTATGGTTATTGAGGTATTCTAACCTAAGTAGGAGGAAGAACAAGTTAGAATTTAACTTACTTCCTAAGGAAGTTAAGTTGAATCTAAGGAGAGAAAAGGGAACCTATGAAAAAAGCACAAAGGTGCTAAGGCAAAACAAATTGATGCATAAGAGATAAGAAATGAAGTGATTCCTCGTCTTCCCCCCTACAAAACAAATATTAGTATGATGAAGCAAAATGAACAATTATTACATGGTAAATCTTCACAAACCATTCACACTATCTAAGGAAGAGATTAATGAACCCCTAAGACAATTACCTAAGCCTAAGGCAACTCATAAGATGGTAAACTGAAAAAGTCAGTAGCTAAACTCAACTTAAGTATTCTAAAGCTACAAATATGGACAACTTCAAACTATGCCCTACAAAGAAGCTAAACCCTAATAAGATCTAAGGTAAAGTTATATGAAGAAACCTAAAGGATTAAGTAATCTAAAAAGGTATAAACCCTAAGGTAAATAGAAAATCCAGGGGCTAACATCTCATTAAAATCTCCTAAGAGGTCAAACTAAAAGGGAGGAAGAGATCCAAGTGAAAGAGATGCAAACTATATGAGAAATAGTGTGAACCTAAGAAGGAATGCATATGAAACTTCAAAAGCAATAAAAATTTAAAGTAAGACTCAAATATGAAAAAAAGGATTTGAAATCCCCATATAAATACCAGGGACTTGATGGAATTTTATAATGAGGTTTAAACATGCAAGGATTATCACAAAACAGGTTTTGAGGGGTTAAGATGGGAGATGAAGAAGAAATAGATCAAAAGGAAGGCAAAAGAAACTTAAGATTCATGCAAACCTTAAAATAAAAAGATAAAGACCTAATGATTGTATTATATACCTAAGGACCTCTAATATGACCTACAAGAACCAGAATCAAGACCTTAGATCAATGGCATGAATGCATTATTCAAATGGAGATGAAAGAAACTTCTAAAAGGGACCAAAAGGGACAAAGGACTTAAGTACCTTGGGAAAAATACTAAATGACCTAGAAATATTATGAAACTTAACATTGAACCTCACAATCTAGAGAATGACATGTGTACAAAAAATCTCACGAAAATTCCTAATTTTGAGTGGTAAAAGAATCCTTAGAGTGCAATTAGGGTTTATGTGACTAATGTGGGAAAATGGACTCAAAAGACCTAAACAAAGTGTCGCTCCCCGGACTTACATCCCGGTTCAAACGTGAACTGTCGGCAAAGAGAAAGGGTTGAATAGAGTTGCCAGCTAGGCATTTTTATCCCAAAGGAAAGGTAATGCTGCATAGACCTGGAAAGAGATGGATAAGACGATTGCGAACCAAAGAAACTGAGAAAGGGGATTGGTTACGACCTGGGAAGGTATTAGCACCCAGATCGTCCGTCGTACTCGACGGGATCCATGCTTACAAGATTGTGTTTAAAAGGGGTAAGTGTATGTGCTATCTGTGTGCAAAATCTAGGGGAAGAAAGTACAAGTGTCAGTGCAAAAGGTGTGAATTGCTCAGGAACTGAGACTTAAAAAAAGGCTGAAAGAGGGGGATGACAAAGAGACTTTTATTCGATAACTGTTAAGTTATCCCTACGTATTTGTCGCTCCCGGGATTTTATTCCTAGTACAAATGCGAAAGTGGCGCGGAAAAGGTAGAGTCGCCATCCAGGCATTTTTATCCTGAAGGAATGGGAAAGGTAATGCTGCACAAACCTGAGGAAGAAGGAAAAGACAAGGTCCTGCGAACCAAAGATCTGGGTTCGGGAGTCGGTTACGACCTGGGAAGGTATTAGCTCCCCAGGCCGTCCGCCGTACCCGACGAGATCCACGCTTGCTTGTTTGTTTGAAAGGGTGAGGAAATAAAACTGCTATTGGATAAAACTACTAACTGGAACTGGAACTGAATTGAGAAAGGGAACTGGAAAAATATAATGAAAAGAAAAGGGGGGGGGGGACTGTAGGGAAAATAAAGAATGTGCTCGAATGGGCCCTACCCCACGGCTTACGTACCTCATCGGGAAAATGAGGATCATAGTCGACGTAGTTCGCCTAACTAAGGCGGGAACTATTTGTTTGTTTATTTTATGTTTGAACTACGTATCTCTATGCTCAGGTGTTGAAGGCTCGTTTGGTACGAGAGAATTTACCATCTTACATGTGAGACAAGTCGTCACAAGTTCGCGTTTAGAATGAATGAGATGAGAAGAGAACTTCCCGCAGGAAAGTCGCTTATTGTTTGTTGTTTCCTTTTTAAGAGGTTTGTATGAATTTTGCACAAAGAAGTGAATTAAAACTCTTTTCCATGGAATGTGTACTTGCCACTACATTCCAAGATGGAATAATAGAACAAGTACACCAAGCAAGGAGAATTTATCCAAGACTTGTTTCCACAGATTAGGGTCTAAGTTCACTAGCTTATTGCACTTATAACATGTTTTTGTGGCTTTTGTAAAGAAATGCCTTTTATGTTTTTCTTTGTGAAACAAACCCCTTGATAAGACTTGTGCATCATGCTAGACAAGCTTACACCATTCCAAGATGGAATGAATGCAAGTGCCCTATGGAATAAGGCTATACACAAGGGATCCTTTCATGCATTTATTAAGTCTTATTGGATTTGTTTGAAGATGAGGAGAGAAGACTCAAAAGGCAAAGGTCAAAGATAATGGGGGACTAAGACACAACCCTAAGTCATCTTACTATGTACAAGAGTGTGGTCCTATGGTTAATGAGGTATTCTAACCTAAGTAGAAGAAAGAACAAGTTATAATTCAACTTACTTCCTAAGGAAGTTAAGTTGAATCTAAAGAGAGGAAAGGGAACCTATGAACAAAGCACAAAGGTTCTAAGGCAAAACAAATAAATGCACAAGAGATAAAGAATGAAGATATCACCTCATCTTCCCCTCCTACAAAACAAGAGTTATCATGACAATGTATATTGAAAGCATAAACATATGGCAAACTTCACCAAATAATTTACACTAGCTTAGGAAAGATGTTAGTGAACTCCTAAGGTCAATACCTAAGCCTAAAGCATCTTGTAAGGTAACATACCTAAAAAGTCAGTAGCTAAACCAATTAAAAGGTTTCTAAAGGAATTAAGTGAGCTAAAGTCAAATTATGTCCTAAAGCACCGCTAAACCCTAAGGATGAATTTAGAAAGATAACCTAAGTGCTTACTATTGCTAAAATCCCTTAAACTCAAAGGTAAATGCAAAAATCAGAACTTAACACTATATGGAAGTGAGGGAAATGAATAGATCAAATGGGAAAGAAGGGATTCACGTTGAAGATATTCAAATATGAGATTGAGAGGTGAGGTTGGTCATATAGAAGCATGGTTATAAAGGTACAACAAAATGACTTAGAAAAATATTCAAAAATAACTAAAGGAACTTGACTTCCCGATACAAAAACCAGGGGCTTAACATGAATTCAAGATGGAAATTAATCTCACAAACCATGGTAAATAAAATGGCATGAAGTATGCTAGGGCTAGGTATCTCAAACTAGGGTTTTTGAACATTTTTAATGGCAAATGAGACATAAAAATGTGAGAAGCCTTATACATGAGAAGTGAACATAGAGGAATGACCTAAACATGTTTATAAGACACAAAACAAGACTTGGACCAACTTATTTGATGCATTCATGAAGTCTTGAGTGGTTAAGATGAAGGATGAAGGATAATTAAGTCAAAATGGGACATGATGACTTAGGACTCAAGGCAAACCCAAAAAACAAAGGTGAATAACCAAGGATTCTACTTAACACATAATGACATCACCTAAGACCTAAAAGACTTAAAATTGAGATCTCAAAGTAATGGCATGAATGCCTTATGCTAATGGGACCAAAGGAAATGAATAAAAGGATCAAAAATATGATTGTGAACCAAGAAACTAGAAAAAAATATGAAATGATCATGAAAAATTATGAAAATTGACAACTCAATATAAAATCCAGAGAGTAGATTATGTGCAAAAAATCTTAACAAAATTTCTATTTTTGAATGGTTAGTGAAAGGTAGAACTCAATTAGGGTTTTTGTGGATACAAGTGAATGAAAAGACTCAAATATTGTCCATACAAGACCTAAAAATCCAGAGAAAATTCTTTTGATGAAGTTTAATGGAATATGAAGACAACACAAAAAGAATGGCACATTTATCATGCATAGTTTGTGAGAACAAAAATGAACAAGATGACATATAAAGAATGGTGAAAATTAAGAAACAAATAAAAGGGAAATTAATTCTGACCTCAGGAATGAACAAAAATAAAATCTAAAATTATGGAAAATTAAAGTATATTATGAAGAGTGTTCATGAATTATTTGGAAAATTAAAGTATATTTTGAAAATGAAATAAAATGTAAAAAAAAGAAATAAAATAAATAAAAGACATTGGGCCTGGGGTGTCTGAAAAGCATAAAAATGAACTAATTGGGCTCAGGTCACAAACGCGTGGGGGTGTCAATATGAAACTGAAGACTTCGGTTGACTTTGTGGCACGTGAATGGTGCGTGGGATTTTAATGTGTTGGCTAGTTTGTGAACATTGGATGATCAGGATCCAAAGGCTGGGACTTAAAGTTAGGGATTATTAGGGCACACTGTTCAAATGACCGGAGATGAATTCTGGTCATCTTCTCCGGCCAGGTCTCAGGTAGGGCAAACTCCAATCATCATCAAAATAAAATCTATGACCACAATTCAACTCGCCTCTCTTCCCTGATCACGGATATGGCCTCACATCTCATTTAGGGTTCCTATATCCTACGAATCGAAGGCAAACACTTTGACCCTAAAACCTGCATCTAAGCACCTAGAGTGCATATCAACTAGCCAGTCATCCGATAGCTTATATCATGCTTTAATCAACATGAAACCATCAAGAAACAAGAGGTGAGATTCCTAAGCCTTGTCTTGATTTGATCTTGATCAAAGAGAGTGAAATAAACACTCTATGACTTGGAGATCTTGAGGAAATGAAACTGATGCAGTGCAATTGATGATCTTGTTCTTGCTCATTCAGGCTGATTCATCCATGGAAAGTATGCAATAGATGAAGATGATGATGAATACATGAAGCTTGAGAAGTGATTGATGAAGATCAATGCAAACTGAAGCAAAATACAGAGAACCTTCTTACAAAATGCAGAGAGGGATCCTTGGTGAATCAAGGTGAATGAACCATGGATCTTGTGCACAATGCCATGATGATGATCAATTGAAGAAGAATGAAGAAGATTCATGAAGATTGAAGTTGGTTCGAAGCTAAATGCAGAAGGAATTTCTTCTTCTTGCAAAGAGAAAACTTAGTGGATTTTTGGGTGAATTTGTGAAAAATGAGAGTGGTCTCAAATTCAGTTATGATCAGCTTCTTATATCCATGGTTGACAGTTGCTAACCATATGATAATTGATAGGAGGATGCCAACACTTGATTGTAACTAGCATGTACAATGCTTAGGATCCAAGGTATTGAAACCAGTGAACTCAAATCCACCAAGTCCATGAGTTTTTATGGTGGAATTCCTCATGATGCAGGTTTCCATGCTTGATCTTGTTCTATTGGCTTGAATTGGGATGGTGATGCATGACAAGTGAAGTAAACCAGCAACCATGAGATCACATCTCCTCCAAGGCAATGCTTTTTTTTTGTCATGACTTGTTGAATGGTGTGAATGAGAAGAAGTTATTTGAAGTTTGCTGCATAATGGGATACCTTATCACACAAGCAAACAGTTTGAAACCATGCTTTTCCATGTAAGCTTTCTTCATGACCTAGGTATCGAAACATATCATCCTTGGACTCAAATTGGAGGAAATGTTCTCTATAGCAAGTTTGTAGTTCAAGTCATCATGGAATAGGGACTCTAGATACCTCAAATACCATCTTGATCATCACAACCTAATACTGCATTATGGGCCTGCATGGCCTGCCCTAGGCTTGGCAAGATGCCCTACAAACTTTCAGTTTGAACACCCTCTCTTTGCTTTCCCATAACTCTTAATCCTTTGATCAGATGAAAAATCTTTGAATATCAAAGTTGTTGGAAACATGGCAATGAACAACTTTGTAGTTCAAAGAAAATTCATTTGAGGCCTCTAACATGGAGAAAAATGGATTTCCTTGTGACCCACCACCTGTTTGATGAATTTCCAGGTAAGGCACGCGCGCTGGCATGCAAGTTGCCTCGCCCATGGCCTAGTTTTGCCTTGATTTTCCTCAACTTTACATGATCATAAATATCTCATTTTTTATGCTATGAGAGAGTTCCACCTATGGATTTGAAGCTTAAGATGCCCTCTTTAATTGGATCCAAGTAGAATTTTCATAGCTCTCATATTTTGGGAGAAGGCCTCATTCAAAGTAGCTGCAAAAATAGCCAAAACTTGCCATTTTTGGAAACCCTAATTTTCCAAAAATGGTAAGTTTTGGTTTTCTTGATTTCTCTTGATTCCTCCATCATTTCTTGATCAAATTTGAAACATGGGATCGTTGTAACCCTAATTTCATGATTTTGATCTCAAAAAGTCAGTAGTTGACTTTTTCTTCAGCATGGTTGACTTTTCCCCAAATTCCTTATTTTCAATCATCTGACCAATTGAACCTCTTCCAAAATGAATTCGTGGATGAAATTTGAACCCTATACACTTGTTGTCATATAGAACACAATGGAATCACGTTTGCTCAAAAATTCATGGAGAATCCCTTCACAATTGAAACCCTAATTTTGATAATTTCCTTAGGAGATGTTGCAATGCTTGACTTCCTTGATCAAACCAAATCTTTCCAAGGCTTGAGGCTTCAAATGGAGACTTGTGGGATGTTGTGGAACCTTTGCACATGATTGAGGAGCTTTGTGGACTTTTGATTGTCTTTGTATAGCCATCAGTTGCTCTAGTCATTGACCACATACCTATGCCTCAACTATGCTACACATGATGCAATGTTTTTGGTTATTCTTATGAACTCATGTATGCTAAATGATATGAAAAATGTTGAGGATATGAGAGGGAAAATTTTGAGGTATTACAACTGCCCCTATTCAATTATCTACAAGCTTGAATGACTAATTGCGAAAGCTCTTAGACATTCAAGATATGGAGTAATTGAATACTCGAATAAACCTGGAAATTTGAGCTCGGTGGATAATAGAAGTGCCATCTGCTTCTCATTTTTTTTGTTATTTTTTTTATTTTGACCTCTCAATAGGTAGCGGGAAAAGAACCGGGTCGAATGGGATCGTTGTACGTAAACGAGAGCCCAGGCAAACAGGACCATTGTACAAAACGATAACCTACGACGTGACTGTTGTACAAAACAAGCCACGGGAAGGAAGGGCCTGTTGTACAAAATTGGGCTTTGAAACGAGACCATTGTACAAAACGAAACTCAGAAATGTGACTGCTGAGCGAATCAAGCCACAAAAAGAAAAAGGGCCTGTTGTACAAAACAAGGCTTTGAAACGAGACCATTGTACAAAACGAAACTCGGAAATGTGACTGCTGAGTAAATCAAGCCACAAAAAGAAAAGGGCCTATTGTACAAAATAGGGCTTTGAACGAGACCATTGTACAAAACGGAACTCAAAAATGTGACTGCTGAGCGAATCAAGCCACAAAAAGAAAGGGGCCTGTTGTACAAATCAGGGCTTTGAAACGAGACCATTGTACAAAACGGAACTCGGAAATATGACTGCTGAGTGAATCAAGCCACAAAAAGAAAGATGACAACCTTGACTTGGAAAGACAAATATGTCTGGCAGATGGTATAAGTATTTTCTGTGGGGAATATCTCAGGTTGAGAAGGTGTTATAGGTTGCATGTAATATACCTCAAAACTAGCCCATACTGGTATGCATATGTTTGGATTTTGTGGCGTAATGCTCCATGATGATGGAAATGCTACGCTTTGGAGGATGCAAATGCAATTATGACTATGCGTATACGAATGCAAAAGGATCTCCTGACAAGGAGACTGCAAGTATCCTCGGTGGCTTGACTGGGGAAATGATGATCACTGCATTAATCTGGTTAATCTCTATGAGAGGAAACAACTCTGCAGGGACAGCTGTTAATGATGGACGGGCTCTGAACTGCCGTTGTTGCCAAAAATATATTGGACTTTAAGATTGGAGAGCTAAAACTCGGCTGGAGAGGGATCCTTCATGCACTCTGGTGGGAAGTAGAGACCTTCTGACTTGGCTGGGAACCGGAGGTATGGATCTGCTTGAGGAAGAAAACTGCTGGGAGAGGAAAGGCAGTCCTTACATTGCTGGGAATTACCCCTATATTGAAGGAAAACTTCTGCTTGGGGAGGGCAAACATCTCTTGCCATTAATGTTGGAGAAGAAATTCAACTATACTTCCACTGGGGATAACTGGAGATATCAAGGAAAACACCCGTTCTTGTTCAAGCATAAAGAAAAGTTCCTCTTGGAAATATGCTTTTATCTCTGTTAACAACACCTGTACATGTACCTACATAAACACAATCGATAGTGCCTGCAACATGGAGAGTGAGTTTGGACCTGTATGCCTCAGACTCATAGCATGAATCATTATTTGGGCATCTCGACATCCTTTCAGAGTTGTATTAAATGTTTATGTCCCCCTGCATGAGTTAGAAAGCAATCAAATGTTCATAACACAATATAAATCACAATTTGCTAGACGTTTTCGCAATCAATCAATGCTATAAAAAACAAAAAAACAGAAGCAAATAGTCACAAGTTGACTGAAATTGACTTTTTATTGATTTGTAAAAATGTCCATGAATAGGAATTTCAAAGGAAGCAATTCCCTGGAAAGAGGAAATAGCCAAAAAGGAAAACAAACTATCCTATTTGCAATGTGAGAAGTGGATCTCATCAAGTTTCAACCCGGTTATGACTAGTATATCTTCAAGACTATCCGCTCGCTCTGCCCCTTGAGAAAGGTGATGGAATTGGTCTTCAACCCTTAGAATAACCTCAGTTGCAGATGGGTTACAAATTTCGAAGATCGCAGTCGTTCGTGTTGGTCCCTCTTTGGCGTGGATCGCCCTTTCGGGTTTTCAATCCACCGAAATACCCTTTTTTGCCTGAGCTGTCCGATGTGGCTTTTCAACTCAGCGGGTGTATATTTTTCTCAAGATTTCCATAATTTTTGCCCGAGCCTTTTATTCTGTTTTTGGCTCGCCGGGATGCCCATTTTCGCCTGGATCTTTATTCTGTTTTTATCCAGCGGGTCCTTTTTTACACAAAGTATTTTCTTACTACGTCTACGTTGACAGGGGACTGGAAGTCTTCTCCATCCATGGTTCTCAGCATCAAGGCTCCATCTGAGAAAACCTTTTTTACCACGAATGGTCCTTCATAATTAGGTGTCCATTTTCCCCTGTGATCGTTAAGAGGAGGAAGAATCCTTTTCAGCACCAAGTCACCTGGTATGTACCTGTGTGGTCGTACCTTCTTGTCAAAAGCCTGCTTCATCCGCCGTTGATACAAACTCCCATGGCATACAGCTGCTAGACGTTTTTCTTCAATGAGACTCAACTGATTATATCTAGATTGGATCTACTCACCTTCATCTAGCTTAATTTCCATCATTAACCTCAATGAGGGGATTTCCACTTCAATTGGTAAGACTGCCTCCATACCATATACCAGTGAGAACGGGGTTGCCCCTGTTGAAGTACGTACTGACGTTCTGTACCCATGTAAAGCGAATGGTTGCATCTCAGGCCAGTCTTTGTATGTTACAACCATCTTCTGCACGATCTTCTTGATATTCTTGTTGGCCGCCTCGACGGCGCCATTCATATTCGGACGATATGGAGAAGAGTTGTGATGTTCTACTTTGAAATCCCGACACAAGTCAGGCATCGTCTTGTTTTTGAGATTAGAACCATTATCCGTAATGATTCTTTCGGGAATTCTGTACCGGCAAATGATGTCCCTTTTAATAAACTGGGCGACCACTTGTTTAGTAACATTGGCATAAGATGCCGCTTCGACCCACTTCGTGAAATAGTCTATAGCAACTAGGATGAAGCAGTGACAGTTGAAAGCTATCAGCTCGATCTTGCCAATCATATCAATGCCCCACATGGAGAACGACCATGGTGAAGACATGACACTCAATGGATTCGTAGGCACGTTCACCTTATCGGCGTAAATCTGACACTTGTGACACTTACAGGAGTATTTACAGCAATCGGATTCCATGGTGATCCAATAATACCCCGATCTCAACAATTTATTGGCCATAGCATGTCCTCCAGCATGGGTACATAAGGAGCCTTCATGAATCTCTTGCATCAACAGGTCTGCTTCGTGTCTATCCACGCATCTGAGCATAACCATGTCCATGTTTCGTTTGTATAGAACACCATCTTGATTCAAGAAGAAACCACCTGCTAGTCTTCTGAGGGTCTTCTTGTCTTTACTAGATGCCCCAGCCGGGTACTCTTGAGTATTCAAGAATTGCTTGATATCATGATACCAAGGTTTGTCGTATTCACCACTGTCAACTGCAAAGACATAAGCATGTCTTTCAAGACGGGAGACCATGATTCGAGGCACGAAATTCTCTTGACAGACTTTAATCATAGATGAAAAAGTTGCTAGAGCATCAGCGAAATGATTTTCGTCTCGAGAAATATAAATCAACTTGACCTTGGTGAAGAAAGTTAGCAGCCTCCTGGTATAATCCCGGTAAGGAACCAAGTGAGGTTGATGAACTAACCATTTGCCATTGACTTGGTTCACCACCAGAGCAGAATCTCTGAAGATCTCGAGGTTCTTGACTCACAAGTTTATTGCTTCTTCAACCCCCATGATGCAAGCTTCGTATTCTTCTTCATTGTTAGGGCATTCGAAAGTCAATCGAGCAGCTAAAGGTGTATGGACCCCTTCTGGTGAGATGATAACAACACCTACTCCGCTTCCATTCATGTTCACAGCTCCGCCAAACATCAACTTACATTTGGATTCAGGGTCTGGCCCCTCCTTTGGAAGTGGTTCTTCACAGTCTTTCAACTTGAGGAACATGATGTCCTCATCCGGAAACTCGAATTTCATGGGTTGATAATCATCAATTGGTTGCTGAGCCAAGTATTCCGACAATACACTCCCTTTAATTGCTTTTTGCGAAGTGTAATGGATATCATATTCTGTTAGTATCACCTGCCATCGGGCTACCCTTCCAGTCAGAGTCGGCTTCTCGAAAATGTATTTCACAGGATCCACCTTGGAAATTAAGAGAGTGGTGTGGGTCGGCATGTACTGTCTTAGTCGGCGAGCAGCCCATGCCAAAGCGCAGCAAGTTTTCTCGAGTAGTGAGTAATGTGTCTCACAATCGGTAAACTTTTTGCTAAGGTAATAAATGGCATGCTCATTTCGACCAGACACGTCTTACTGTCCCAGCACACATCCCATTGATCCTCCGAGCATAGTAAGATACATGATCAAGGGTCTCCCTGACACTGGAGGCATGAGAATTGGAGGTTCTAGCAGGTATTCCTTGATTCGGTCAAAGGCTTGCTGACAATCTTCATTCCATTTAATTGCCCGATTCTTCCTCAGAAGCTTAAAAATGGGCTCACACTTGGCCGTTAGGTGAGAGATAAATCGTGCAATGTAATTTAGTCTCCCTAAGAAACCACGCACTTGCTTTTCAGTCTTTGGCTCCGGCATCTCTTAGATGGCTTTTACTTTGGCTGTATCAAACTCAATTCCCCTCTCACTAACAATGATACCAAGTAACTTGTCGGAACGGACCCCGAAGGTGCACTTGTTCGGATTCAACCTCAATCTGAACTTCCGGAGTCTGTCAAACAACTTTGCTAGATTGACCAAATGCTCTTATTCTGTTTGGGATTTTGCTATCATAGCATCAACATAAACCTCAATTTCATGATGAATCATATCGTGAAATAGCGTCACTATCGCCCGTTGGTAAGTGGCCCCAACATTCTTCAGACCAAACGACATGACCTTGTAACAGAAAGTGCCCCAAGGCGTGATGAAGGTAGTCTTTTCCATATCATCGGGAGACATCTTAATCTGGTTATAACCTGAACACCCGTCCATGAAAGAGAACATAGAAAACTGAGCAATATTATCAACAAGCACATATATGTGAGGCAGAGGGAAATCATCTTTAGGGCTGACCCTGTTCAAATCCCTGTAGTCTACACAAATCCTGACCTTACCGTCTTTTTTAGGGACGGTGAACAATATTGGCAACCCACGGAGGATACCTGGTCATGGCCAAGAAACCAGTATCAAATTGCTTTTGTATTTCCTCTTTTATTTTGATTTCCATATCAGGGCGTGTGCGCCTCAACTTCTGTTTTACCGTAGGGCAGTCTTCTTTCAGAGGCAGCTTGTGTACCACAATGTCAGTGTCTAAACCAGGCATATCGTGGTAGGCCATGCGAAGACATCAACATACTCTCGAAGCATAGCAACTAGACGTGTTTTGATAGATTCTTCTAATGCGGCCCCGATCTTAACTTCTTTCTTGTCTTCTTCGGTACCCAGGTTTATCTTTGACGGCCTCTTCATTCGGTTGAATCATCTTCTCCTCCTGTTTAAGCAGTCTGACCAATTCTTCAGGTAGTTCACAATCTTCTTCACCCTCTTCATCGGCTTGATAAATTGGATTGTCAAAGTCATACTTAGCCATAACAGGGTCGTCATTGATAAGATCCGATGATGAGCACCTGCATGAATGGTGATTCATGCAAGACTTTATAAAGAGCTTGAGAAAAGGAGAAACATTGCCATTTTAAAACTTTTCTTTCTTTTTGAAAAACAAAAACAAAAAATGAAAGGCAAAGAACAACATGGATGAATGTGAAATATTAGCTTTATTTATGATTATGAATTGTGTTAGGAACAAAAGAACTCTTACAAAAATCTACTATGCCCCGGGCAAGATATAGTGCTTGAGTACAGGAAAGACAAAAACAAAAATCATTACTCTTCGAATGAGGTGACTGAGATAAGCCTTTCAGATGACCAGTTGCTAAGTTGAGTCCCTGGAACAGCAGGCCTGATCCACTCATCTAAGTCATTGTCACTATCAATTGCGTCATACTACACAACACCGATGCTTCCGTAATCCACCATTCCCGCACTCGTGAAAGTAACCGGGCCTTGACGATCTCTAGCACTCTATCCATATGATGACTGCCCAGGATGGTAACCAATCCCAAACTTATTATTCTTTTTTGGCACTTCTACTGGATGCCCCAGCCTTCTCGTATCCCAGACTCTACTACTTCAAGATTTTGCTTATAAGAGGCTATGGAAACCCCCTTCTTTTGTTCTTCAGAAGAAGCTGCCAATGAAGATGCTTGTTCAATTTTCAGGAGCTCAAAAGCCTGACATGGAGTTTCAACTATTTTGCCATCCATCTCCACATACTTGAATGAAGCCAGATGACTAACGAAAATGTCTTCTTCCACACTGACTGTTACGATTTGGCCTTCCCAGACAAATTTTAGTTTTTGATGAAGTGTGGATGATACTGCTCCTGCTGAATGATTCCAAGGTCTTCCCAGCAAAAAACTGTATGTAGGTTGTATATCCATTACGTAGAATGTGGTATTGAAGATTTGTGGACCTACCTTAATTGGTAATTCCACCTCTCCAAATACTGATCTCCTCGACCCATCAAATGCCCTAACCACCAGGTCACTAGGCTTTAAAACCACTCCATCATAAACAACCTTCATCAATGCCTTCTTGGGCATAACATTCAACGATGATCCGGTATCTATCAACACGTGAGAAAGTACTGCACCCCTACATTCTAAAGAGATATGCAGTGCCCGATTATGAGCAAGCCCTTCAGATGTTAGATACATGTCTGTAAAGCTCAACCCGTTACTGGCATTGACACTAGATACCACCGCCTCTAACTGATTTACCGAAATATCCTGAGGCACATAAGCCTTGTTCAGAATACTCAAGAGAGCTTTCCTGTGGGAGTCAGAACACATTAGCAAAGACAAGATGGAAATTTTCGATGGAGTCTGATGCAGATGGTCCACAATCTTGTAATCGCTCTTTTTGATAATTCTCAAAAATTCTTCATCTTCTTTATCAAAGGTAATGTATGTACCAGTCACTGGTGGGGGCTCATTGACAACCACTGACTGCTTCCCTCTCGCTTTAGCCTGGGCTTTTACGGTGTCATTGGGTGGTATCACACTATTTCTTAGTGTTTCCGGCGCAAATAGTCTTCCACTTCTAGTCAAGCTCCCTACTCCAACGTTTTCTACTTGAGTTGGGGTCGTTCTACACGTGGCCAACTCTTGCTTCTAGCCGTTACAATATACTTCGCCACCATAATTCCAAGGAATGGATTTATCACTTTGATACAATATTGGTCCTGCAGTGGTAATCATTATCAGTGCCACTCTGGCCCGTGGAGGAACTTGAGATGGATCGTAGAAAATGGTTACTGTGGAGACTTCGCCTTCTTTTACCACTTTGTCAAACTGCAACACTCCCTCATTAATCATACTTTGGATCTCTGTTTTCAACTGCTCACAACCATTTGGAGCTTTAACACACCTTGGACAATCACTTCCACAACCTGTAAACACATTCCTTTGGGCCAAACATGCTTTAACAACACTCAATAGAGTTTGCAGGTCATTGATATCACACACCAGGTTTAGATTCTCCCCATCGTCAACTGCCCCAACCGTACCCTTGTGAGGAGGCATGGGGTTTTGTATTACATTAGGAGTAGGAGAGAAATTAATCGCTTTAGAATCCAGTAGGTCTTGAACAACATGCTTCAGAGCTTTGCAGTTTTCTGTGGTATGTCTGGGAGCTCCGAAATGAAATTCGTATCTGGCGTTTATATCATAACCCTCGGGGATTTGGCCTGGCTTCGGGGGTTGTAGAGTTCGGAGTTGAACCATCTGGAGCTGTAGGAGATTCTTCAAAAGCTGTGAATAGGACATCGACGGAGTTTCGAGATGTCTTTCTCTGGTCTTCTGGGGGTAATATGAACGAGGAGCTCTTTGTTGATACCTTTGTTGGCGTTGTTGCTGCAGTGGTTGGACTTGTTGTTGAACAGGTTGAGCTGAGATAGTGACAGGGGCCACTTGTTGATAAAAACCTCTGTTATTTCCTCCCCTCTGCGTGTACACTGCCCTGGTCTCTCTTGCTCTCCTCTTCACGAAGGGCTTCTTGACACTAGAACTCGAAGCGCCCCCATTCTGAATCTTCCCTTGCTTGTTCCAGCTTTCTACCCTCTCGCCAGTGAAGATGATATCTGAGAACCCACTTGAGGAACGTCCAGATAGTCTTTCCATGAAATGCCCAAGAAGGGTATCCAGGAACAGGTCTACCATTTTTCTCTCCAACAAAGGTGGTTGTACTCTGGCGGCCACTTCATGCCACCTTTGTGCGTAATCTTTGAAGCTCTCCGACATTTTCTTTGTCAGACTCTGAAGTTGAGTGCGATTGGGCGCCATGTCGAAATTATACTGATATTTCTTGAGGAACGCTTCTTCCAATTCCTTCCAGCTTCTCACAGAGCTTCTCTCTAGCTTCATATACCATTCCAAGGATCCTCCGGAGAGACTATCCTGGAATTAGTACATCCACAGCTTTTCATCCCTAGTATGGGCAGCAATTTTCCGGTAGAATGCATGTAAGTGAGTTTTAGGGCAAGAGCTACCGTTATACTTGTCAAAAGTAGGTGGCCTGAATTTGTGGGCTTTTACTCAGGGCTTTGACTTTCTCAGCAAGCATCAAAAAGTCCTGAAGATTTCCTTCTCCGCCGAACCCCATGTCATTGTTGAAAGAAAGGAACTGATCCTCCTGCTTGTCTTGTACTGGAATGAAAGTTGTTGTGCCCTGTTCTGGAACTTGAGGTCCACCTGGACCATTGTTTGTTTTAGGAGGAGTCACTTATACGTCAGGAGTGGTTATAGGGATATTAGTATGAGGAAGGTTGATCCCCTAAATAGCATTTCTTAACTCTTGTTGTCCCTGAGCCATCCCTTGCATCATGACCATGAACACTTCTATTCTGGTGCGAAACTCATTAAGCTCAGTTTGCATAGCATCCATGACTGTCCTCTGGTTGTTGCAAGTTGCGTAACGATGTGGGATATTCTGTTGAGGATGACGGGTCTTGGAGGCCCTCACAATCTTTGCATGTAACACAAATAAGTTAAGAAACCTGTAGAAAACCTGCAACAGAAAGAAAAATGCAAATGATGTGTATGCAATGCAATGTGTTCCTTTTATTCCCAAGGATTAAATTACTTTCCCCTTCTGGTGTTGAGAAAAAGATCCCTTGCAAGAAAATCCGGTGTGACATTCAAGCTTGAAGCGGTGGCATTTATTTTGTGTCTGTGCAATAGATATAACCAGAGACTTCAGGTAAATCAGAAGACAATTGGAATAACAAAGATCCTCACAAGGTACAAATTCAATATGTCAAGAAAGAAAAAGTACATCAAGAAAGAGAGACTCCCACAACAAGCCTGTGGGTAATCCAAGTCATATGCATATACAACTAAAGCTTAAGAAAGTCTACATCTTGTAATCTCCAACTGAGACGCTTGGCATTTTGCAACATATGAGCTATCTCCGGATGTGTAGGCTCTTGTATAAGCTTCTGAATTAGGATATCCCTAAGGTCAAAGGAGGCACGCAAATCCTCAATTTTCTACAAGAACACCTTTTCACTTTCCTGGCTTGTAATAGAATCATTCTTGGCTCTCTTGACATCAGCTTTCAATTTCAAATCTTCTATTTCTTTCTGAGCCTCCTTTACTACTTGGTGGCTTTCTGCTAAACTTTGGAGACGACTCTTTTCTTGATGATAAGCCTTCTGAAGGAGTTCTCTCTGTCCATCCAAAGAATCATGAAGACTCTTGACTTCTAGCTTGTGCTTGACCTCTAGCTCCTTCTGCTTCCTCAAATTGTCTTCCCACTTCTCTTGCCATAAGGTGACAACTTCATTGGCTTCATTCAAATCCTTCCTCTCCTTCTGACGCTGGGCCGCCTTGTGAGTTTCAGCTAATCCCCTTTTCTTGAAGTAGAGATCTCTCTCTTGAAAATCTTGCTGCTTGAGCCTAACCATCTCTTCCGCTTTGTGAGCTCTTTCCTCCAACTTTTTATTCTACATCTTCAGTTTCTGACATGAATTGTAAGCGTCTTGATTCTCTAACCTGAGTTGTTGAACCAAGGCTTCCAAATTTTGATAATCTTGAATAGGCACTGAAGTTGTGGGTGCTACCTCCTTAGGGTAGATGGGTGTTTCTCTAGAAAATAGGAGTAACAAGGTCTTCACACGATGTTCCAACCAGCTGGCAAAAGGATCATAAGTGTTGGGATCTACTCTCCCAAAGTCTTTCTTCCCTTTTATCACTTTAACCTCCCAAGATTGGGATATCATCATGCTCTTCTTGAGATTTCCTTCAGCTGGAAAGTACAAAGATTCATTTGCCTCTTCAATCAAAGGCACAACTCTTAATGGATAACCAAACAACTTACTGGACAAGATAGGATTGTAATTAATACCACCTTTCCTTCCTATCAAAGGCACACTTGGGAAGCTACCATAACTGACCAATATTTCTATACCCACAAGGTCCCTGTTGCGTCCCCATGAAATGTCAGCTGAGGTTAAGCCCATTAATCTTTTGGACCACTTCCAAGATTGTTTCAAATCCTGAAAAGGCCCTCATTTAGGGAGTTTCCTTACAAACCAATCAGCAAATAGGGGAGCACAACAATTTACATGTCCCGTCCTCTTTTCATTTCTATGGTGAACCCCGTAGTAAAAGTCACCTGGCAAAGTGGGTATTGGATTTCTTCTGGAAAATATGGTGATAGCTTCCATGTTGATTAAACCCTTCTCTCCTGGAAACAAACTAGTCCCATACACTATCAAAGCAAGCAAGGTGCTGAACTTAGCCCATTTGTTTTCAAAGGCAAGGTCTTGAGCTTCCTTGATAAGAAAATCTAAGAAAAGTCCTTTACCCTTGGTGGCATCCACTTCTCTGCTAACTTTGGATAAATCCATAAGAAAAGACTCAGCTATATCTTTGGATGAAGGCACCTTCTCTAAGCCATAATAAGGAGCACCATTTTTTATGGGGATTTTAAGGATGCTGGATATCTCTTCTAATGTGGGAGCCTAAATGTAGTCAAGGAAAACAAAAACCCTTAACTGTGGATCATAGAACTGCAGTAGAGAATGCAAGCTATCCCTCTGGTCAATGGTGGGCTTATTCATATAATCTAGGATCTTTCCAAACTATTTTCTAAAATCCTCAAGCACTTTGTCACCCATCAAGCCAATTAACTTCTGAATACCATCTGTCTCTGGATGTGGGAAAGTATAATGGACATTTCTCTTCCTTGGAACTCCATGTTGAAGCAGCAAATATGACCAGGAATAGGAGGTAATGAATCCTGAGAATAAAAAGAACACAAAATGATTAATAATGTTATGATGTTATGCAAGGCAAGGCATGTGATCAGTGTTGTGTCTGTATAGTGAATCAGGTAATCAAGTGTCTATGCAAGGCCACAACATCATCACAAGTATCTTTCTGATCAGTAGTTCATGGTTTTAGAATCTATAACTAGCAGAACAAGATTATATCACTGAAGTGTACTGGCATACATGGGTATGTTGAAGTTTTGGGTTCCTGCAAACTTGTAAACCCCTCCCAATCTCACGGGTGTGCTACTCGGGTCAAACATCACGGACTCTCAAAGTCGAATAGTAATAATACATTCACCATTTCCGAGAAATGGCTTATGACCAAATCAGGGAATTGGTTTGGCATTATGTACTACTCAGGGAGGTCTTAGCTGAGTCCAAGGAAACAAGCATCCCACATAAGTCTTCAGCTTCAAGAACTGAATCAAGAAACAATAGCACATTCATCCTGAAGGATGTAACACGGTGGGAGAACTGACTTTTTTATAAATGTCGGATAGCAAGAGTCGCCACCGACTTTTATTTTATCCAAAAGGAAAGGACATAAAAGAACAGGAAATACCTTAAAAAGATTTTGAGTTCGGGGGGTAGGTTATATAAAGGGAAGGTGTTAGCACCCTTTATATCAATGGTTATCCATGGGCTCTTTGTTACTTAGCTCACTTAAATTGTTTTTTGAAGAGTGTAGTGTGTGATTAAGAATTTTCTAAGTACTTTATAATGACCCTCGTATTGATGTATATAAAGACTTTGTTTTGAAAATTTGTTTGAAATGTGAAGTGTAAAATGTATTTTGCAATGTGTGAGAAAGTACTTAAGAGGAACCTACCCTATATTAAGTCTTTACTGTTCTTATGTTCTTTCAATGGTAAGACTATCGCTATTATTAAGGAATAGGTAGTCATTACCTTGGATGTGATAAGGGACATGTGAAGGGACATCTGTATTTAGGCAACTGTAAGGTGTCTTTAGCAATTCGTAGGGACTTATCATCTTTTATTCGAAGGGACAAGATCATTTACCATAGGCAACATCGAAGGGACTTGATCTTATAATCTTAAAGGGACTTGATGATATTAATGAAGGGACTTTGCTTTAAGACACCTTACTTGACCTTATAATTAGGCAACATGAGGAGTAACCTTAGAAAGTGCAAGACGGCGATCAAAGATCGACTTACGTGTGTGAGTGTTCATATTCATATATTTATCTTATTAAGTAAGTCATTCTAAATTAATTTTAAATCACAAACAGGTTATCACTCCCTATAGTTACTAACCATGACAATAATATTTATAAACAATAAAATAAAAAATAATAAACTACGACTATTACAAGGCTTTCACAATTACATTATAATATAAATAATAAATATATATAATAAAGAAATTATAATTAAAATGGTTAGTAATAAAATAATTATAAGAAGAAAAGGTTAGCACAAAAAATATATACAATTTAAGAGAATATTTTTTAATTTAATAAGCAATTTTAAAGAATTTTTAAAAAAATAGGATAATGAGAATAATA
This sequence comes from Lathyrus aphaca, assembly GCA_963966055.1. Lineage (NCBI taxonomy): Eukaryota > Viridiplantae > Streptophyta > Magnoliopsida > Fabales > Fabaceae > Lathyrus > Lathyrus aphaca. The sequence goes on along the minus strand of OZ014519.1, from coordinate 277,978,264 downwards.
ATAATAAACCATATAATAACTATTTACAAAACATGATTAATTATATATTAGAAAAATTAATTAAATTTAATATTTAAAGTTAAACAAAAATTAGGGTTTGGAATTAGGGTTAATTTTACAATTAAGAAAAATCAGGATTAGGGTTTTGATTATTTAATCTAAATTTAATTAAATTATAAAAAATATATACAATAATAATATAAACAAATTTTAAACTAAATATAAACCAAATTAAATTTTAGAAAATGAATTAGAATTTTTTTTAGAACATATGATGTTGTATATATATTTACATATTATTATTTAAAAAATAATTTTCTTATAAGAAATATAATTTGGATTAATTATAAAACAAATAAAGTAATAATAAGAAAATGAGTGAAAAAAACATACCTGGTGCAGGGATCAAACCCACGCCCTAGGCCCTTGCAAGCACTAATCCAGCAGCGTGACCACCTGGCCAGGCGCGCGCTGGTGTTAGGGTTTGGGCAACAATTGTTTTATTACTATCCTGAAAAAACACCAAAAATAAAACAAAACAAAATGGCCTGGGGGAGGTTCGAACCCAGGACCATTCGTTTACAAACAAACACACCAACAAGCTGAACCAAACGCATTAGTTGATAATGAAATAACAAATACATATTATAAAAACAATCTAAATTTTGAATTCAGATTTTCGCGCCAAAGACTTCATCTTCTTCCCCAGGTTTCCTGCGAATTCTCCTTCAATGTTTCCTGCGAATTTTCTTGCGTGTTCTTCCATGTTTATGACCTACGAAACTCAAACATCAAGTAAATGGTAAAATTTCTTCAAATTAATTAGTGTAATGTGATCCTTATGACTCATACGATCTTCCTATGTTCTTAAAAATCATTTATATTTGGTTTATCATGAAACCCCAAATGAGAGGCCGAAACCCTAACTATGGTGAATCCTTCAACCTGCAATGAAAATTCAATCCAAACACATAGAAACGTTCCAGGCACCTTCATAAACAAGCATCAATGATCAAAAACAATTTATATTACATGAATCTATGAAATCGAAAATTTAAAAAAAACAAGAATATGATGATTTGGTTAGCATGATTCAGTGCATAAATGGATAGTTTTATGATCCAGAAACACTCAGTGATCTTCAAGGAATGATTTGTAACCTTTATTTTGTCTTGAAAGACCTTCTAAGTCCAAAACCATATGTGACTTTTTCTTGATATTTTGAGCTTTAAGGATATGCTTGGAGGCTGGAAAAATCGTCCTCTTGTGATTGGGATGTATTCAGATATATGTAGAGATGAAAATTAGGTCAAAAAGTTATGGATTTATGGGCTTTGTATTGATTGCTTGATCATGAAGTTTCTATCTTTCAAATATTGAAAAAGATCACATCTAACCTTGCCAAATCAATCTAGCACGAATTTGGATCAGATCAATCATCTATAATTGATGTTTATGACTTTCTAGAATCATAATCTCATCCAAATATTTGATTTTCATATTTTATTTTGATTTAATTTGTATTTTAATGAATAAAATTAAAATAAATACTAAATAAAATATAAAAAATCAGAAAATGTATAGGCTGGGTCGTGCTTGATGATATTATGAAGATTGGATGGCAATTTGGTGGGCTCATTTAGAAAAAATTGGTTTTAAGGTCTCATTTGCTTCATAAACTTCCCAAAAATTTCCAAACTTTGCAAGGGCACAAATCCTTCAATTTTAATGTTATGAAAGTGTTCTTGAACATTTTAGAAATCTGAGAGAGTCCTCTAACCAACCTCTTTGGTCTCATGTCCATATCTTTTACCATTATCAAGTTATGCTCTTTGGAAGATGTTGACTTTTTGTTGACTTTTAAAATGACCTATAATGTCTTAGCTCATACCTTCCAAATGAAGCATTTTTGGGCTTGGCTTGTGAGACACAAAGTTATAGAGAATTCAATTTCCTTCAAAATGAGATTTGGATGGAAAATATTTGATGAAGCATGTGAAAGTTATGGCTGGTCAAAGTTCATTTGACTTTTCCTGTGAAAACCCTAATTTAGAAACTCCTTATTCTTGATGATCTGAAATCTCCTTGATGAATCATGATCAAGCCTTGATCAAATGATGAATTTTACTTCATATACTTGATGTTGGAAAAAAATCATGAAGTTTGACTTTGGTTTGACCACAGTTGACCTTAGTTTGTCTTTTTAACTTCTTTGACTGATTTTAGCCTATCTGGTCATCTAATTGAGCAAATCTTTTGGGCAAGTCTTGAAACTTGACATGGGGATTCTTGAACACATATAGGATGCTATGAAGCTTACTTGAAGCCTTGGAAGTGCATTTAGCCTGATGAAAGTCAAAACCCTAGTTTAGGATGGCTTGCTTAGGAGGATGCATTGTCTGAGGGAATTGTCAAACTTTCTAACTAGTTGTGAACCTTGTGAACCTCTTGAGATACCCTGTGAACCTCTTGAGATACCATGTGAACCTTGTGAACCTTGTGAACCTTGTGAGCCTCTTAGTACACAATGTCTTGTCTTGGGGAGGGCAAATTTTGGGGTGCAACAGCTGCCCCTGTTCAATTTTCTGAAACCTGAGGGGTTAGATTGGTATATGTGCCATTAGTGACATGGAAGGTTGAAGGGGATTGAACACAAAAGCCCAAAAATTTGCACTCGCCGGTGCATAAAGTAATATTGATGATTAATTGTATATGCTTGAGTGGGCTTGAAGATGCCACTTGGAGGAACTTGAGATGGGCTTATAGATGCCATCCATAATATCAGGAGGTGATAATATCTTGATGTTGATACAGGATATCAGTACTAGGTCTTTGTATAGGCCGTCTCTGAATCGTTTATGCAACATGGTGAGGATTATCTCTTCTGGAAATATCCTGGATTAGGGAATAGATCTTCGTATAGACCGTTTGCCTACTCCCCGAGGACAAAAGAAATATCAAGATTAAATCTTCGGAAAATATCCTGGACTAGGGAATGGATCTTTGTATAGACCGTTTGCCTACTATCCAAGAACAAATAGATTAAATCTTCTGACAATATCCTGGACTAAGGAATGGATCTTTGTATAGACCGTTTGCCTACTATCCAATAACAAATAGATTAAATCTTCTGACAATATCCTGGACTAAGGAATGGATCTTTGTATAGACCGTTTGCCTACTATCCAATAACAAATAGATTAAATCTTCTGACAATATCCTGGACTAGGGAATGGATCTTTGTATAGACCGTTTGCCTACTATCCAATAACAAATAGATTAAATCTTCTGAAAATATCCTGGACTAGGGAATGGATCTTCGCATAGACCATTTTCCTAATATCCAAGAACAAATAGATTAAATCTTCTGAAAATATCCTGGACTAGGGAATGGATCTTCGCATAGACCGTTTGCCTATTATCCAAGGACAAAAGAGTATCAGGATTAAATCACCTGAAAATATCCTGGACTAGGGAATGGATCGTCGTATAGACCGTTTGCCTATTATCCAAGGACATCTTGAGTAATGATTAAGTATCAGCACTAGATCTTCGTATAGATCGTTTCTGACCTGTTGTGAATTGTTGATATTGTTTTATCAACATATAACTATCCTGCAAAGAAAAGGTTAGTTTATGCAATATGTGTGCATGTATGACATGGTGCATCTAAGTAAATGTATTATGCATTTATGGATATGTTATGGTATGATGCAAATGATGTATGTATGAATCATGCAGCCTGAAGCGTCTGGATATCTTTGTATAACAACTGTTGGTTAGGGAAAATAAATCTCGATTCGTTGTTGAAGAATATGAGGACCTCGTTCCCATCTTGTTTGATAGTATAATATTTATAACCTCCCGTCTTCGTTCGTCGTACTTCTATTGAAGGAATAAGTTCCTGAGTATCCCGACTGAGGATAAAAGAGATGGACATAAATTCAAGGGAAGATGTAACTCGAAGTATCTATAAAGATAGATTTGCTCTACTGGGGATTTGTAGTTGTCTTGTGGGGATGAACCGGCGAAGCTTCGTTGAACTACCATCCTCGTTCGTCCTTAGTAAATACTATTACTGCATTTCATGCATTTCTGGTAAACATCAATCATATTCAAAATCATACATACATTCAAACAAAACTAATTGACGTTTTCGCTTATGTAAATAGGGTAGAAGTAAGTCTGGATTCAAAGATGAAATTTTATTTATATTACAAAGTGACCTATAGATAGGCAAATTTGTACAAGGAGACAGAAATCCTAGTAAGAGGAATTCGTCGTAAAATCTTTTACAAAACAAAGAAAATCAGCTATGTGAGAAATAATCCTATTGAATTTCAATTCCACTATTGCCATTATCTTCAAGTATCTCATCTTCTGATGTTGAGACGGAAACGATTGGATTGATATTTATTTGTTCGAACTTGGGTTAAGTAACACAACTGACTGGGGCTATATGAGTGATCCAAACGAGACATAGTCATATGCTTTAATCCCTAACTTTTGCCTGGATTGCCTTTTAAGGTTTTCAATCCACCAGGATGCCCTTTTTTCCCCAAGCCGCCTTTTCAGGTTTTCGACTTGCCGGGTGTACATTTTTTATATATATCCCTAATTTTTGCCCGAACCCTTTTGGTTCGCCGGGATGCCCTTATTTTTTCCTAGTCCAGTCAACCTAGCGGGTCTCTTTTTATGCGTGGTATTTTTAAACTTTGTCTGTGTTTACAGGCTGTGGGAAGTCTTCACCATCCATAGTAGTAAGTATCATGGCACCTCCTGAAAATATCCTCTTGACTACAAATGGTCCTTCATATGTAGGAGTCCACTTGCCCCTAGGATCACCCTGTGGTAGTATGATACGCTTGATTACCAGGTCACCAGCCTGATATACCTTTGGCTTAACCTTCTTATTGAAAGCCTTGATCATCCGTTTCTGGTACATCTGACCATGACAAACAGCTGCCAACCTTTTCTCATCAATCAAATTTATCTGGTCAAGTCGAGTCTGAATCCACTCATCTTTATCCAAGCCTGCATCCTTCATGATCCTTAAGGAGGGTATCTGAACTTCAATGGGCAGAACTGCTTCCATACCATAGACTAAGGAGAATAAGGTTGCCCTTGTTGAAGTACGTATTGTGGTACGATAACCATGAAGAGAAAATGGTAACATCTCATGCCAATCCTTGTAAGTAACAGTCATCTTTTGTAGAATCTTCTTAATATTCTTATTAGTAGCTTCTACTGCCCCATTCATCTTTGGACGATACGGAGAAGAGTTGTGGTACTTAATCTTGAACTGCATGCAGAGATCAGTAATCATGGTGTTGTTCAGATTAGAGCCATTTTCTGTGATAATCCTTTCAGGGATGCCATACCTACATATGAGATTATTCTTAATGAATCGAGCCATCACATTCTTAGTAACATATGCAAATGAAGCTGCCTCCACCCACTTTGTAAAGTAATCAATAGCAACTAGGATGAAATGATGCCCGTTAGAAGCAGTAGGTTTGATATCACCAATCATATCAATGCCCCACATGGCAAAAGGCCAAGGAGCAGTCAACACATTCAATGAAGCTGGAGGTATATGTACTTTATCAGCATAGATTTGACACTTGTGACATGTTCTGGAATGTTGGTAGCAGTCAGCTTCCATGGTAGACCAATAGTAACCTGCTCTCAATATCTTCTTTTCCATAGTATGACCACTAGAATGGGTGCCCAAAAATCCCATCATGCATGTCTTCCATAATCTTTTTTGCTTCCTTCTTATCCACACAACGAAGCAAAGTTGAATCATGATTGCGCTTGTACAAAATTCCATTACTCAAGAAGAACTTAGCAGAAAACCTCCTCAGAAACTTCTTATCTTTGACAGATGCCCCTTCAGGGAACTCCTGAGTTTCAAGATATCTTTTCACCTCATAGAACCAAAGCTTTTCCTCTCCTCCTTCAGTATCAATCTCATTGCAGTATGCAGGCTTCTCAAATCTATCAATAGTAATCTTGGGAGCTTCATCACCCCAGCTATTCTCAAACATAGAAGCCATGGTAGCTAATGCATCTGCCAACTGATTTTCTCCTCGTGGAATATGTCCAAAGGTAATCTCTTCAAAATGTGGGATCAAAGACAACACATGCTCTCTGTAGGGAATAAGATTTTCATGCTTGGTATCCCAATCTCCTTTAATCTGACTCACTACCAGGGCTGAATCTCCATATACGTCCAGGAACTGAATCTTCATATCAATGGCAGCTTTGATACCCATGATACATGCCTCATACTCAGCCATGTTATTGGTACAATAGAAACAAAGTCTTGCAGTAATTGGGGTATGACAGCCTTCAGGGGAAATGATCACAACACTAACACCATTACCAAGTGCATTAGAAGCTCCATCAAAAACCATAGTCCATCAGGATCCTTGTTCAGGTCCGTCATATTGTCCAGGTTCTTTGGTAATAATCATAATGTCTTCATCAGGGAACTCAAAACTAATTGACTGATAGTCATCCACTGCTTGATGAGCTAAATGATCAGCTACCTCACTATCCTTAATGGCCTTCTGAGTAGTATATTGTATATCATATTCTGTTAAGATCATTTTCCATTGTGCTATTCATCCGGAGAGAGCAGGTTTCTCGAATATATACTTGATTGGATCCATCTTTGAGATCGATAAGGTGGTATGAGTCAACATATACTGTCTTAGTCGGCGAGCAGCCCATGCCAAAGCGCATCAAGTTTTCTCGAGCAGTGAGTATCTTGTTTCACAGTCGGTAAATTCTTTGCTAAGGTAGTATATTGCCTGCTCTTTTCGACAAGACTCGTCATGTTGCCCCATCACACACCCCATTGAGTTGTCTAATACTGTTAAGTACATAATCAAGGGTCTTCCATCAACTGGTGGCATCAAGATTGGAGGTTCTAGAAGATATCTCTTGATTTCATCAAAGGCTGTCTGACACTCATCATTCCATTCCATCACCTGATCTTTCTTCAATAACTTGAAGATTGGCTCACAAGTAGCAGTTAATTGGGAAATAAATCTTGCAATGTAATTCAGTCGTCCCAAGAAACCTCTAACTTCCTTCTCAGTACGGGGAGCTGACATCTCTTGTATGGCTTTCACTTTGGCAGGATCTACTTCAATACCTTTTCCACTGACAATGAAACCCAGGAGTTTACCAGATCTAACTCCAAAAGTACATTTGTTTGGGTTCAATCTCAACTTGTATTTCTTCAACCTTTCAAACAGCTTATGCAGATGATCAAGGTGTTGCTCTTCATTCTGGGACCTAGCTATCATATCATCCGCATATACCTCTATCTCATGATGAATCATATCATGAAACAAAGCCACCATAGCACGCTGATATGTTGCCCCAGCGTTCTTCAAACCAAATGGCATCACTTTATAACAAAAGGTGCCCCACTGTGTAACAAATGTAGTCTTCTCCATATCTTCAGGTGCCATCTTGATTTGATTGTAACAAGAGAAACCATCCATGAAAGAGAATACCTTATGCTGAGCAGTGTTGTCTACCAAAACATCAATATGAGAAAGTGGAAAGTCATCTTTGGGGCTGGCCTTGTTCAAATCCCTGTAATCTACACACATACGTACCTTACCATCTTTCTTAGGTACCGGTACCACGTTTTCAACCCATTGAGGATAAGAAGTCACAGCTAAGAACCCTGCATCAAATTGTTTCATCACCTCTGCTTTAATCGTTTCTGACATTTCAGGACGCATGCGACGAACCTTCTGCTTCTTCGGACGACAATCTTCTTTTATCGGTAAACGGTGAACCACAATGTCTGTATCCAACCCTGGCATATCTTCATAGGACCAAGCAAAGATCTCCACATAATCACGTAACATCTGAATTAATCTGCTCTTAACACCATCCTCTAAATCAGCCCCTATCTTGACCTCTTTCATGTTCTCTTCAGTTCCCAGATTCACAACTTCGATTGGTTCTTCATGTGGCTGTATAGCTTTCTCTTCTTGTTGTAACAACCTAGCAAGATCTACAGGTACTTCACAATCTTCCTCCTTTCCATCTTCAGCTTGATAGATCGGATTCTCGAAATTATAATTGGCAATAGTAGAACTGTTATCAACAGGATTCAGAGTGGATGAGGATCTGCATTTTAGTGATGTGGGTGTGTGTAAGAACACATAGTTGATAAAACAAAAAAATAAAATAAAAGAAAGACAAGGAGCATAATATTTACGAAAACGAAACGTCCATTGATTTTTATTGAATGAAGTATGCAAATGAAATGACATCCCGAAACAAGCATACCATTGTGCCCCGGGTAAGGCACAAGGCTTAAAAGTTTAATTGTTCAAAATTACAAACTTAAAAATAACAACACAGTAATAGTATTTACTCCTGACTAAAGGAGATAGGAATAACGTCTTCAGTCTTCCAATTATTGAGCCCATCACCCACAGTAGGAAAGATCCAGTCATCCAGGTTGTAGTCTTCATTATAGTCACCCACAACATTGATTTGATCTCTCATGACCCCTTGATTGGTGATACGAACAACACGAGCAAGACGAACAACTTTATGGGATTCTGCAGTGAAACCCAAACCAAACTTGTCAGACTTGTAAGGAATGTCAGGAAGCTGACCCCAAATAGTACAACCGCCTTCTTCAACTACAGCTCTGGCATCTTTGAGGGAGGCCATTGTAGGAGGTACTCTGGTAACCACAGGAACTCTTTTAACAACAGGGGGAACTTCAGTAGCAGGAACGACCCAAGGAACTACTTCAAATGTTTGGCAAGGAGTCTCAACATATTCACCTTCCACTTCAACATACTTAAATGTATTCACATGACTGACCATGTATTCTTCCTCTCCATAAACAGTGACGATCTTTCCCTTCACTGGATATCTCAACTTCTGATGTAGAGTGGAGGTCACAGCACCTGCCCCGTGGATCCAGGGGCGCCCAAGCAAACAGGAGTACGCAGGACGAATATCCATTACATAGAAGGTAGAATTGAATATTTGAGAGCCTACTTTGATTGGGAGATCTATTTCTCCATGCACCACTCTTCTTGAACCATCAAAGGCCCTCACCACTATATTACTTGGTCTTAACACAGCATCTTCAGGACTGAGCTTGTTCAGAACCTCTTTGGGAAGTACATTCAATGAAGAGCCATTGTCTATCAACATATGAGACAAGGTAGTGCCTCTAAATTCAATGGAGATATGCAAAGCTCTGTTATGGTTTCTCTTGGAAGGAGTCAAGTCAGCATCAGAAAAGCCTAACCCATTATCATAAGTCAGATGTGCAACACAATTTTCAAATTGATCCACAGAAATTTCATTTCGTACATGAGCAGTCTTCAAGAACTTGATCAAGGCTTTAACATGAGCCTCAGAACACAGCAACAAAGACAACATGGAAATTTTGGAGGGAGTATGCCCCCACTGGTCAACAATATCATAATCACTCTTGCGAATGATCTTCAACACTTCTTCCATCGGTTTAGAAAGATTCTCAGCAGTCGGTGCCTCGGCTTGTACAAGTTCAACCATAGGACCTTTGCCCCGAGCCTCAGTACTTGGTTTAGAAGTGGAGGTAGTAGTTGGAGTAACTGCACTTTTGGAGGTAGCCGGAGAAGAGAAAACTCTTCCACTTCTGGTGATCTTACTGGATCCAGCAATATTATCAACATCAAGATTGTCATCAGTAACAGGGGTATCAGTCAGAGGTTCCTGCTTAACACCATGGATATAAACATCAGAGCCGTAATTCCAGGGTATAGCTTTATCAGAAGTATACGGAATAGGGCCAGGAGTGGTAATAATCATGGGAGGCACTCTAACTTCAGCAACAGTCTTCACCAGACCTTCAGCAGTAATCTTGATAGGTCCTTTGGAAGTGATCTTGACAGGGCCTTTGGAGGTAATCTTCATTTGCACTTTATCAACCATATCCACATCTTCAACCTTCGCACCTCGAGTTAGATGTTCACACATACTTTCCATAGAAGGTTTCCTCTCAAACAATATAGTGTAATTGTCCATGAGGCGTTGAATACCATCCTTCAACTTCCAGCAGCTATCAGGTTTGTAAGCACAGTAAAAACAGTCTTCATTGCAACCTGGAAAGAATCCAGCCTGCACCAGCTTCTTCTTGATAATAGATAAGGGAGTAGTCACATCTGCTACTGAGGAAACATATGAAACTTCATCAACAACATTAATAGTCTTCTCAGGATTGGGCATGGGAGCAGTAATCACATTTGGAGTCCCAGGAGGGTCAAATTCAATCTCTCCAGCTTCAATCATATCTTGAATCTTGTTTTTCAATATCCAGCAGTTGTTGGTGTCATGTCCTGGACAATTAGAGTGATAAGCACATCTTGCATTAGGGTTGTATCGAGGAGAGGAAGTATTAGGATTCTGAGGAGGGTCCTTCAAAGTAATGAGTTCCCCTTTCAACATGTGTTGCAAGGCCTGGGCCAGTGACATGTTGATCTTGGTGAATTGTCTTCTAGGCTTATGTTGATTGTTTTGTGGTAGCTCTGGTGTTGCAGGAGTAGGATTGGAAATGTGAACTGCTCCCACAAATTGGCGACTTCTGTTACGACTAGGTTGACCATACACAACATTAGACTCCTTCTTTCCACTGGGGGCATCTTTGCAGTGCTTGATGAAGAGGCACCCACCTGTATCTTACCACTTCTTATACCACTCTCAACATGTTCTCCAGTCATTATCAGCTCAGTGAAACCGGATGATGAGCTTCCAATGAGGTGACTATAGAAAGGACTATTCAGCGTACTCATAAACATATCCACCAGTTCCCGGTCAGTTAGAGGTGGTTGAACTCTGCCAGCCAGGTCTCTCCATTTCTGGGCATACTCCTTGAAATTCTCCTTAGCACCCATAGACATGCTTTGGAGTTGCATGCGAGTTGGTGCTAGATCAGCATTATATTGGTATTGCCTATAGAAGGCCTCAGCAAGATCATTCCAATCACGAATATTAATGCTTTCTAGTTGATAGTACCATTCCAATTGAGCTCCAGACAAACTCTCTTGGAAGAAATGAATCCACAATTTCTTATCAGTAGTATGTTGTTGAATCCTCCGGACATAGGACCTTAGATGCAGCTTGGGACATGAGACACCATCATACACCGCAAAAGCAGGAACCTTGAAACCAATAGGTATAACCACTCCAGATATTAAACTCAGATCTTCAAAATCCAGCCCAAAAGATTTTTGTAACTCCATGGCATTCATTCTGTCTACCAACATCTTGTACTTATCTTCATTAGGATCATGATAGTAATTTGCTTCAGAATCAGAATCTCCCACAGTATCATGGAGACTGCCTCCCTCTTTCTCAGAATTTTCAGACTCAGAATCATCAAACTGTTCCTTTGTCTTGACAGGACCTCTGAACCTTCTTCCCAGATTGATAAAGCCTCTTGATCTTCTAGTCTTCTTATTCTTCTTGGCCATCAGTGTCTTCAACTCATCTTGTCCCTTGGACAAGTTCATAATCAACTCTTGGAATTGGGCATTCTGAGCCTGGAGATCTTTGACAGTCTGTTCAAGAGCCATTTCTGCTGAAATAAACAGCGAGAAGATAACATACCTGTACATAAGAAACCTGTGATGCAATGATATGGTGTATAAATGCGTATGCAATGTTTTCAAGGACCGCAGGATTTAAATTTGTTTAAACCACCAAAAAGTTAAATTTTATTAGTAATAAACTTGTTTGCCCCTTGGGCTTACAATAAAAATGAAATGAATACAAAAAATGGGGTTTTAAGTCTCCCATGGACGTTTCCTCTTTGTGTTAAGGTATGAGTTGAGATTCCGCTCCTTGTGAAGTTGTTTTGTTAGCTCCAGGATTCTTTCTTGACTTGCTTTGTAATGAGTCTCAAAAGTATCTCTTTGCTCCTTCAACTGGATCCAGGACCTTTGTAACTCCTCCATGTCGGTGGGCATGTCCGGATGAAGAATGATATAAGAAGTATCTCCTTCAGCAACAGGCTCCAAGGTAACTGGCAGGATGGCAGGATATGGCGTCATAAGAGTCTGAGCACGAGATCACACCCATCTGAGATAAGGTTCCATAGGAATAGTGTACTTGGGTTCCAGAGTCTTGCTGTCAACCTAGTTCACTTTACCCCATGCTCGTATAAACCTTTGACGGTAACCTTGAAGATCGTTGTCGTAGTCGAATACAATACCCTGAATAAGCATATCATGAGGACCATCACTCCGAGCATAACCAAACTGACGTAGAGCTAAGGAAGGATTGTAGGTAATGCCCCCTCTTATGCCAAGGAGTGGCACATTAGGGAACTCCCCACAATGGTCAATGATAGTAATATTCTCCATAGATCTAAAGCACCAATGAATATCTGAATGTGAAAGTGACATGATCCTCTTGGACCACCTGAACCCTTGTTCATTCTTCATCACTGATCGAGGAAGGTGAGAAATAAACCACCTAGACAAGAGAGGTATGCAGCACATCAGAGTTCCTCGTGCCTTCGTAGTACGAGTATGAAGAGAGTGTAAGATGTCTCCAAGTAATGTAGGCACTGGATTGCGAGTCAGAAATATGTTGATGGTGTGTATGTCTATGAACTGGTCTGGATTGGGGAACAACACTAAGCCATAGATCAATAAGGCTAAGATCTCCTCAAAAGTATCATAACTCATAGCCTTCAGGAACACTTGAGCTTTCTCCATCAATACCTTAGCAAGAATACCCTTAACTCCAGCTGCACAAACCCGAGGAAAAAGGAAAGGACAAGGTCCTGTGAACCAAAGATCAAGGTTCGGGAGTCGGTTACGACCTGGGAAGGTATTATCTCCCCAGAACGTCCGCCGTACCCGATGGGATCCACGCTTGCTTGTTTGTTTCAAAGGGTGAGGAAATAAAAATACAACTGGATAAAACTGCTAACTGGAATTGGAACTGAAATGAGAAAGGGAACTAGAAAAATAGAATGAAAAGAAAAGGGGGGAAATGTTGGGAAAATAAAGAATGTGCTCGAACGGGCCCTACCCCGCTGCCTACGTACCTCATCGGGAAAATGAAGATCAGAGTCGACGTAGTTCGCCTAACTAAGGTGGGAACTATTTGTTTGTGGTTTTTTTATGCTGGAACTGCGTATGTCTATGCTCAGGTGTTGCAGGCTCGTTTGGTACGAGTGCATTAACCGTCTTACATGTGAGACAAGTGGTCGCAAGTTCGCGTTGAGAATGAATGAGATGAGAAGAGAAGTTCCCGTAGGAAAGTCGCTTATTGATTGTTGTTTGCTTTTTAAGAGTTTTGTATGAATTTGGCACAAAGAAGTGAATTCATACTCTTTTCCATGGAATGTGTACTTGCCACTACATTCCAAGATGGAATAATAGAACAAGTACACCAAGCAAGGAGAATTTATCCAAGACCTGTTTCCACCGATTAGGGTCTAAGTTCACTAGCTTATTACACTTATTACATGTTTTTGTGGCTTTTGTGAAGAAATGTATTTTATGTTTTTCTTTGTGAAACAAACCCCTTGATAAGACTTGTGCATCATGCTAGACAAGCTTACACCATTCCAAGATGGAATGAATGCAAGTGCCCCATGGAATAAGGCTATACACAAGGGATCCTTTCATGCATTTATTAAGTCTTTTTGGATTTGTTTGAAGATGAGGAGAGAAGACTCAAAAGGAAAAGGTCAAAGCTAATGGGGGACTAAGACACAACCCTAAGTCATCTTACTATGTACAAGAGTGTGGTCCTATGGTTAATGAGGTATTCTAACCTAAGGAGAAGAAAGAACAAGTTAGAATTCAACTTACTTCCTAAGGAAGTTAAGTTGAATCTAAAGAGAGGAAAGGGAACCTATGAACAAAGCACAAAGGTGCTAAGGCAAAACAAATAAATTCATAAGAGATAAATAATGAAGTGATTACCTCATCTTCCCCCTACAAAACAAGAGTTAGCATGACAATGTATATTGAAAGCATAAACAAATGGAAAACTTCACCCAAGAATTTACACTAGCTTAGGAAAGATGTTATTGAACTCCTAAGGTCAATACCTAAGCCTAAAGCATCTTGTAAGGTAACATACCTAAAAAGTCAGTAGCTAAACCAATTCAAAGCTTTCTAAAGGAATTAATTGAACTAAAGTCAAACTATGCCCTAAAGCACCACTAAACCCTAAGGATGAAGTTAGAAAGATAACCTAAGTGCTTACTATTGCTAAAATCCCTTAAACTTAAAGGTAAATGCAAAAATCAGAACTTAACACTATATCATTTTGAGATTGAGGGGTTTTCAGGTCATTTCAATGGTTGGTTTGTGTTCTATAAGTTATGTGGAGATGATTGGTGAAATTTTTTTTGAGTTTTGATGGTTGTGTTGAGAGATTCGAAAGCTTGAAGGTTTTGGGTATTTTTGCCAATCTGAGCTTGTGGGATGATTCAGGCTTATGTGTGTTATGAAATGAGATGCATAATGTTAGTATAGGCCAATGGGAGTGATCAGAAAATGGGTGGTGGCATGGTGTGATTGGTATGGGACAAGTTGCAAAAATGTCAACATTGTGTACTTGAGGTATAGGCAAGGTTCATAGTTGTTTCAACGGGTGTCTTGGCCTCAGCTGAGTTCATGGATGGCCTTTGGATCAATAGAGTGCAGCTGAATGGCCTTGATCAAGTGTTTGCAAGCTTTATGCATTTTGACAACTTTGGAATTTCTTGAGAAATTGGCCATGAAAACTTGTGATGCAAGGCATGATTCTGATCCAAATGTGTTGCACTATGTTGGTATGATGTTTATAAGTTGATTAGAGGTCATGAAATGGCTTGGCAAGTGAATTTGCAAAATTCCCTCTTTGGTGCACACTTGAAAATTATAGGATTTTTTCCATCTTTGAAAGGCCATATCTTGAGTTCTAGGATGAATCAAGACATGTTCTTGTACTTTTTGAAAATGGGAAGAAATAATCTACAACTTTCATGTCCAAGAATTTTTCATTTGAAGCATTTTTGGTCATGAAAGAATAGGTTGAATATCTTTCCCAAAATGGAAAGTTTCCATTACAAGTCACTTCCAAAAATAGCAAGTTTGCATTTGGCTTAAGATTATTCAATATTGTGAACTTATAACCACTTCTAAGATCAAACAAAGATCATAGAACCTCAAAATTATGAATGTGACCCTTTGGTACCATTGTTGGGGGCCTCAGATGCCCTGATTTTGACTTTACTTGCTCAAGAAGTTACCCAATGATCAGATGACTTCCACAGTAAATTTCTCCATCAAATTTGGTACACATGATCCTTATGACAGATTAAGACCATTAGAATCAAGAATTACCAAAAAATTTGGGTTTAAGGCCTTTGAAACCAAAACCCTAATTTTAGGTCGTATGTGCAGGAAATCTTCAGTCTACCTCTATGCCTTTGCCATGCTTTGTGATCCCTTGACTTTATGAACTTTGGGGAGCATATTATGATCATGGAACATACATGGACCCTCTTTGAAAGCTTCAAGACCATTGGGATGGCTCATATCACTTCTTGGATTGCTCAGATCACAAACCCTTGATGCAGATGAAATGAACTATGCAGTGGGATATGATATGCTTATGCTAATGCAAAAATGAAAGATCACAAGCCATGGTGTGAGAAAAAGTGAGGGAAAATTTGGAGTTTTTACAGATTCTCCTATTCAAGCTTGAGTTAGATGTGCAGGATGTAAGCACCTAGCTTAACAGACAAACAAGATAACTTGTGGTTGAATACCAAAGACAGTCTAAAATTTGTACTCACTGGGAAGAAGAAGAAAAGGGATATAAATTGCAAAAGATAGTATAATATGTTTATCAAGTGAAAGCAATAGAGGACGACCATCGAGCAGCGAACGACTGCTGGGGGTAAAACGATAAGCAAAGCAATGATAGGGACGGCCATCATGCTGGGAAATAAAGAAACCGCAACGGGGACGATCATCGGGTAAGGAAATAAAATTCTCTGGGGATCAAAGGAAAGAAGGAAACACTGACGGGGATAACCATCAGGTTGAATGGTAAAGACCAAAGATAGGGACGGTCGTTGGATAAAACTGATGAAGGACGATCATTAAGAAAAGGAAAAGGGACCACGACGGGGACGACCATCGGGTTTAAAGAATAAATGCAATATTTGACGAGGGACAGTCATCAAAGGTGAAGGACGATCACCTAGCAGGGGACGACCTACTCTTTATCACGACATAGGACGAATTCCGGATAGAAAAGATCAACGATGGGGACGACCATCGGATAAGCATGATGAAGGACGATCATCAAGAGGTGAAGGACGATCACCTAGCAGGGCACGACTGCTCTTGGGGGATTATCTCGACATAGGACGAATGTCGGATAACAAATATCAACGATGGGGATGGCCATCAGATAAATGATGAGGGACGGTGATCATAAGGTGAAGGACGATCACCTAGCAGGGCACGGATGCTCTTGGGGGATTATCTCGACATAAGACGAATGCCAGATAATAGATATCAATAATGGGGATGGCCATCAGATAAATGATGAAGGACGGTCATCATAAGGTGAAGGATGATCACCTAGCAGGGGACGACTGCTGAAAATATCATGACATAGGACGAATGTCGGATAGAAAGTTCCAACAATAGGGATTCAACTAGGGAAAGGATGAGGGACGATCATCCAAAGGTGAATGATAATCACTTGGAAGGGGGCGGCTGCCGAAAATATCACGACATAGGATGAATGTCGGATAGAGAAAGTTGTTTTGTCTCTGTGGGGATGTAACCACGGATGAGTGCTTACGCCTTAAAATAAAGGGTATAAGTGTTTAACGGTGTGTATAGACTAAAGATGCGGACGAGCATCCTTAGAACCATAATATGGACGAGCATCGGTAGAAATAAACGCTGACACGTGTTTAAGGGTAATGATACAGACGAGTATCAATCGGTTAAGCAAGGAACACGTACGAGTGTTGAATCTGCTAAGGAGGTGATATAAACAAGATACGGACGAGTATCAAAGAATTTTGTATAAGTATGTACAAGTATGATCTGCTGGTGAAGTATGTGCAAGACACGGACTAGTGTCAAAAGATTGAGCAAGCAACACGGACAAGTGTTTGACTTGCTAGGAAGTATGACACGGACGAGTGTCAAAAAGAATATGTACAAGTATGAACAAGTATTTGTATTGATAGTGCAAGAAGTATCCAGACTTTTTTTTGCGGGGGATAAGTTTTATATATTGCTGATGGAGTGATTATGGTGTTTGTAGGTGACTGGCTCGAACCTGGCTCATGATCATGCAAATGTTTTATTTTTGCCGTAATGCTCTTTTTTGGACGGAATGCTACGCTTATTTTGGGGGAAAATGATGTGAATGTTATGATTATGCAAATGAAAAAATCGATCCGAGATCCGGATCCTGCGGGGGTAAAGATTTTTGGTTTATCTGCCCGGAGGGAGAACTCTGCTGGGGACAAGGAAGTTTCAGCATTTCCGCTGGGGAAGTATTTCATCTATAGATCTACTGGGGAGAGAATGGCAACTTTGTGGGGAAGCAAATCGACCGACTCTGCTGAGGATGAGAAAATCCTAGAAACTCTGATGGGGAATAGAAAATTCCAGACCAGTTTGCTGGGGAAAAAGCCGTCAGGAAATGCTCGGGGGGTCCTGCTTGGGGAGAAGATAACTTCTGGGAAGTAATCTGTTGCCACTCTTTCGTCCAAGTGATAAGCTAGGGATTGATGCATTCCTTAAGGGATCCTCTGGGGGGAAAAAACTTTGCAAGGAAATACTTCTTGTCAAGGAGTCCCGCTGATGATGTGATTGCCGACTTGGCTGGGGAAAATGCCTGATATGCCCCCTGCTGTGAATGATGGTCTGCTTTGAGTACATGCAACCTCTTAAGACAAAGGAAAACGCACAAGTTTCACGAGGTATCCTCAACCGGATTTTGTCATAGGAGTTAGATTTACCTGAGAGTAGCATATTTCCTGCAAGAATTTATTAAAATGGCTTATATGTTTTATGCAGGTATTGTATCATGAACTTTGGACATTTTGCAAACGAAACAAAAATGTACAAAACAAAGTGTGACTGGAAATTCTGATTTTATTGATTTGTTGTGCTCTGAATAGGCAAGTACAGTCAAAGAAACGGATCCCCTGAAAGGAGGAGATTGCTGTAAATAGAGAAAATAAAAGTGTTGGCAATGTTGAAGATGACGCTCTAGTAAGCTTCCTTTTCTATGACCCGTATGACCTTGATGTTCTTCTTATCCTTCTTTCTAAAGAAGGTTGATTCTGACCAGAGCTTTATCCTTTCGAAGCTTCCCATGTTGTGAGTGATACAGACGAATTAAGAATGCACTTGTTCGCTTTTTCCCTGATTTTGCGTGGATCGCCCTTTCGGGTTTTCAATCCACCGGGATACCCATTTTTGCCTGAGTTGTTATATGTGGCTTTTCAACTCAGCGGGTGTACATTTTTTTTCCACTTTTTCATATTTTTTCCCGAGTCTTTTATTCTGTTTTTGACTCGCCGAGATGCCCTATTTTTTTCCTGGACTTACATTCTGTTTTTATATCCAGCGGGTCTTTTATGAGAAGTATTTTTTAACTGCATCTGAATTCACAGGAGATAAGAAATTCTCTCCATCCATAGTAGTGAGCATTAGTGCCCCACCAGAGAAAACTTTCCATACTATGAATGGGCCTTCGTAGTTCGGTGTCCATTTGCTCCTGTTGTCTGTATGAGGAGGAAGAATTCTTTTCAGAACAAGCTCTCCCACTTGGTATTCCTGAGGTCTGACTTTCTGATCGAAGGCTTTATTCATTCATTTCTGATACAACTGCCCATGACATATAGCTGCTAATCTTTTCTCTTCAATCAGATTCAGTTGATTGTATCGAGACCGGACCCATTCTACTTCATCTAGTTTCACATCCATCATTACCCGTAAGGAGGGTAGTTCAACTTCAACAGGTAGGACAACTTCCATACCGTAAACAAGTTGATAAGGTGTTTCCCCGATAGATGTTTTGATAGAGGTTCGGTACCCATGCAAGGCAAATGGTAGCATTTCATGCCAGTCTTTGTAGGTGACTACCATCTTTTGCATAATCTTCTTGATATTCTTGTTAGCAGCCTCAACAACGCCATTCATCTTTGGCCGGTAAGGAGAAGAGTTGTGATGTTGAATTTTGAAATCCCGGCAATGTTCCACCATCATCTTGTTATTCAAATTGGAACCATTATCAGTAATGATTCGCTCGACACCCCATATCGACAAATGATATCCCTTTTCAGAAATCGAGCTACCACTTGCCTGGTTACGTTTCCATACAAAGCTGCTTCAACCCATTTAGTGAAGTAATCAATGGCTACCAAGATGAATCTGTGACCATTTGAAGCAGTCGGTTCAATATTTCCAATCATATTAATGCCCCGCATGGTGAAGGGCCAAGGTGAAGACATTGCATTCAAAGGATTCGGAGGCACATGCACTTTATCTGCGTAAATCTGGCATCTGTGGCATTTTCTGGCGTAGGCACAACAATCTGCATCCATTGTGATCCAATAGTAACCTGATCTTAATAACTTCTTTGCCATTGCATGTCCTCCAGCATGGGTACCGAAAGAACCTTCATGTACTTCGTGCATCAATAGATCTGCTTCCTTCTTGTCAACACATCTGAGCAAGAACATGTCGAAGTTTCGTTTGTACAAAGAGCCATCAGTATTGAGGAAGAAACTTTCGGCTATCCTTCTTAATGTCTTCTTATCATTTGACGATGCCCCGGGTGGGTATGTCTGAGTCTCCAAGAAGCATTTGATGTCATGGAACCAAGGCTTTTTATCAGTGACAGTGTCCACAGAGAATACATATGCCGGTCTGTCCAGTCTAGATACCAAAATCCGAGGTACAGAATTTACAGCTTTTACTTTGATCATGGATGAAATGGTAGCCAAAGTGTCTGCAAACGGATTCTCATCTCGAGGGATGTATTCAAGCTTAACTGTTGTGAAAAAGGTCAACAATCTCCTCGTATAGTCACGGTAGGGAATCAGATGCTCCTAATGAGTGTACCACTTGCCGTTGGTCTGATTGATTACCAAAGTCAAATCTTCGAATACATTTAAGGTTTTGATCCTGAGGTCAATGCTTCCTCAAGACCCATGATACAAGCTTCGTATTCTGCTTCGTTGTTAGTGCAAGAAAAGGTGAGTTTTGCTGAGAAAGGAAAATGGACCCCTTTAAGTGTGTAAAGCACTGCACCAACCCCATGACCGTTGTAATTAACTGCCCCATCGAACATCATAGTCCATGCTTCTTCTGGGTCAGTCCCTTTAGTGTGAACAGGCTCTTCACAATCTTTTGCTTTCAAGAACATGATGTCTTCATCAAGGAAGTCCAATCTCATAGGCTGGTAATCATCAATGGGTTGCTCAGCCAAATAGTCAGACAATACACTTCCCTTGATGTCTTTTTGAGAGGTGTATTGAATGTCATACTCTGTTATAATCATTAGCCATCTTGCAACCCTTCCGGTAAGTGTTGGCTTCTCAAATATGTACTTGACTGGATCCATCTTTGAGATCAATAAGATAGTATGAGTCAACATATACTGTCTTAGTCGGCGAGCAGCCCATGCTAAAGCACAACAAGTTTTCTCGAGCAGTGAATAACGTTGTTCATAGTCGGTAAATTTTTTGCTTAGGTAGTATATTGCATACTCTTTTCGACCAGACTCGTCATGTTGGCCCAACACACACCCCATTGACTCTTCTAATACTATCAGATACATGATTATAGGTCTTCCTTCGTTTGGAGCCATGAGAATTGGAGGTTCTTGTAAATACTCTTTGATCTTGTCAAAAGCTCTCTGACAATCAACGTTCCACCAGATTGTTTGCTCTTTTCTTAACAGATTGAACAAGGGTTTGCAGGTTGCAGTGAGATGAGATATGAACCTTGAGATCTAGTTCAATCTACCTAAGAACCCTCAAACTTCTTTCTCAGTCTTCGGTGCAGGCATTTCCTGAATAGCTTTGACTTTGTCGGGATCAACCTCAATTCCTTTTTCACTTAAAATAAAACCCAACAGCTTACCGGAACGCACCCCGAATGAGCATTTGTTGGGGTTCAACCTTAACTGATACTTTCTCAAACGCTTGAACAGTTTCAGTAGATTCACTAGATGATCTTCCTCTGTAAGGGACTTGGCAATTATATCATCCGCATAGCACTTGATTTCCTTGGGGATCATATCGTAGAATAATGTTACCATAGCCCGTTGATATGTTGCACCGACGTTCTTCAGACCGAACGACATTACTTTGTAGCAGAATATGCCCCAGGGTGTGATGAAGGTTGTATTCTCCATGTCTTCAGGTGACATATTAATCTGATTGTATCCATAAAATCCATCCATGAAAGAAAATACCGAGAACTGAGTTGTGTTGTCTACCAATACATCAATGCGAGGTAATGGGAAATCATTTTTCGGGCTTGCTCTGTTCAGATCCCGGTAATCCACACATATATGCACCTTGTCATCCTTCTTAGGTACAGGTACAATGTTAGCAACCCACGGCGGGTAACTAGTTACAGCAAGAAAACTGACGTCCCACTACTTTTGTACTTCCTCTTTTATTTTCATAGCCATGTCTAGGCGAGTACGGCGTAGCTCCTGTTTGACAAGCGGACAATCTTCTTTCAGTGGCAATATGTGCATGACAATTTCCGTATCCAGACCTGGCATATCTTGTTAAGACCAAGCAAAGACGTCGACATATTCTCGAAGAATACTGATGAGTTATTCTTTCACTGGAGCTTGCAGACTGGCCCCGATCTTCACCTCTTTCACATCTTCCTCGGTACCAAGATTGATAGTTTCAACCTCCTCCTGATGAGGAGTCATCACTTTTTCCTCTTGTCTCGACAACCTGGCCAACTCTTCAGGCAAATCACAGTCTTCATCAACCCCTTCATCTGCTTGATTAATCGGATTGTCAAATTCATAAAACGTCATAGCAGTGTTGTTGTCGGTGCAATCTGGAGGATTATCTCTGCAAGGGTTGAGATTTGTTCATTTTAGTGATTGATTTTATTTTATTTAGAAAATGTGTGAATGAAGTTATTATTGAAAAACATTACCATTTATTGTTTTGTGCGAAAATAACAAAAATGAAAAACAATGAGCAAAAAGATTGTTTGCAAAAGATGTCCATTTGTTCATTAATCATTCATTTGCACAAAATACAAATATGGCCCTATTACAAAATGAGTCCTGACACCTTGGGAAAGATGTTGGACTTGATGCATGCTTAAACAGGAAATAATAATTACTCTACAAAAGTAATCCTTATAATTTCCTAGGAAGACCAGTTGAGGACTTGCTGGCCTGGGACCCTTGGACGAATCCAGCATTCCAGGTTGAAGTCACTTTCAGCCTCGTCTTCCACATAGTTGATTGCATCCGGGGTCAACATACCCCCACTGATAAACTTGGGAGCTTCAGCAGCCTCCTCCTGGACCTGTCGGGATGGTTTGTAACACAACCCAAACTTGTCTTTCTTGTTCTGAACTTAGAGCAGCTTGCCCCTCCCTGGGCATTCCCGTCTTCAACAACCTTTCGAGCTTGCTTAATAGAAGAGATCGAAGTACTAGACATTTCAGCTGTTGCTTCATTGACATTGAGGGCCTCAAACCCTTGGCTCATTGTCTCGTGGATCTCCTCGTCCATCTCAATATACTTGTACATAGCTGGATGACTAACGAAGATATCCTCCTCCCCACAGATTGTGATGAATTGGCCTTCCCATTCGTATTTTAACTTCTGGTGAAGGGTCGACGTTACGGTGCCAGCGGAATGAATCCATGGCCGACCCAACAAACAGCTATAGGCAGGCTGAATGTCCATCACGTAGAAGATAGTTTTGAAGATCTGTGTGCCAATCACCATAGGCAGCTCAATTTCCCCAAGAACCGATCTTTTAGAACCGTCAAAGGCTCTCACCACCAGGTTACTTTGACGCAGTGCAAGGCCATCATATTCCATCTTGACCAAGGCTTTCTTTGGAAGAACATTGAGTTAGGATCCAGTGTCAACCAAGACATGAGAAAGGACTGCACCTTTACACTCCAAGGTGATATGAAAAGCCTTATTATGGTTACGGCCCTCTGTAGTTAGATCAACATCAGTGAACCCTAGTCCATGACTAGTATTGACATTAGAAACCATCATTTCTAGCGGATTAACTGTAAAATCTTCTGGCGCATAAGTTGCATGCATGACTTTGAGAAGTGCGTTCCTGTGCGCTTCTGAACACATTAGCAGTGATAGAATAGAGATTTTGGAAGGTGTCTAATAGAGCTGCTTCACAACCTTATAGTCACCCTTCTTGATTATTCTCATGAACTCGTCTACATCCTGGCCAAAGGATGTCTTCTGAGCTTCCTTGGCAATATGCTCTTCAGGCACCACACTCTTGCCCTTAGCCTTGGCAGCAACTTCTACTTCAGTGATAGTTATTAGGAATTGTGGTGTAGAAGTGTCAAGAGTGACTTTCTTTCCATTGCAATATAAATCTGAGCCATAGTGCCAAGGCACGGCACTGCGGCTGTCATATGGAACTGGTACTGACACCGTGATAGTAATCGGACTGATTGCTGCGGAAGAAGGAATTGAGATAGTCTGAGGTTCATAATAAATTGTGATAGGATTTCTGACCGGGGATGGTGCTGGTGATGAAGGTTGCTGATGTTGATGGAGATGTTGATGTGAGTTGTTGAAAGAATTTGGAACTTGGATTGTTGTCGGATCATAATAAATGGTAACTGTGGAAATGTCTTCATTGATGGTTGCTGTTGTTGTAGAAGGATGCGTTGAACTAATGTCCGTTGAAGTTGAAGAAGGGATGGTTGTTGATGTTGTAGAAGAATCTATTGGAATGATTGTTGTTGAAGTTGTAGGAGTGATACTTGTTACATCTGATGGAATGACATGTGCTAGTGTTGTAGGAGGAATGGTTGTTGATGTTGTAGGAGCTAGAACTGTTGAAGTGATCTGTAAAGTGCCTTCTTTGATAAGATTGTTGATACTGGTCTTAAAATTTGCACAACCATTGATAGAAGTCTTGCAAGCTTTGCAATGGGCCTCACAACTCGAGAACACTCAGCATTTCAAAAGCTAGGCTTTAACCTCAGCCAGAGGTTTTTGAATGCTTGCAAAACTGTCAATTAGGCTTAATGGTTGACCCTCCTCAATGGCATTTATCCTAGGCCCACCATGGCTAGGCTAGGATTCTTGGTAACACTTGGAGGAGGTGCAAAGTTGACTGCCTTAGAATCAATCAAATCCTGAACCTTCATGTGTAAGGCTCTGCACTTCTCTGTAGTATGGCCAGGTGCATTGGAGTGGAAGGCACACCGGGCGTTGATATCATAGTTTCTTGGAAGATTTTGGGGATATGGTGGGCCCAGTGTCCTCAATTCAATCAGATTGAGCTTAATAACTGTGGAAGTAAGGCAACATAGGTCATCGGAATGGGATCGATAACCCTGTTGATTTGTGAAGTCCTTTGTTGAAATGGACATTGTTGCTGATTGTTATAGTTGTAAGATATCTTTTGAGGAAATTGTTGTTGCTGTTGGAAGTGTTGTGGTTATGGAGGATACTATTGTTGAGGTGTTGGAGCTGGAATGGTGACAGCAGATACTGATATTGGCATGTATTGAGGTCTACTTCTGCCCATATGCACTGAGTTGGTCTCACCTGTCCTACGAGGTCCTGTGAAAGGTTTTCTTATATTGCTGGAACTAGCACCGTTATCTGAAATTTTGCCCATCATCAAAAGAATCTCAATTCTCACACAAGATATAACTACATCAGCGAAGCTAGTGGAAGAGAAAGCAGAAATTCTGTCAATGTAAGTTCCCTGTAGGGTGTTCATAAACATGTCAGCCATTTCTCTCTCAAACATCGGAGGTTGGACAGCAGCAGCAAGCTGTCTCCATCTTTGGGCATATTCCCAGAAACATTCTCTTGAAGATTGAGACATACCCATCCGGGGGGTCCTGTTGGGAGCCATGTCCAAGTTATATTGATACTGGCGTATGAAAGCTTCAGCCAAATCCTTCCAGTTTCTAACTGTTGCTCTGGACAGGTGAGAATACCATTCATGGGATGCCCCGGTCAAACTGTCTTCGAAGTAGAACATCCACAACTTTTCGTCCATGGTATAAGCTTTCAGTCTCCCCAGAAAGGACTGCAGGTGAGTACGTGGACAAGAGGTACCATTATATTTCTCAAAGAAATGAGGCTTGAATTTGTGAGGAATCCTGACTCCCTCAAATAGACCCATGTCCATTACATCACATACCAAAATGTTTTGGGACTCCAAAGATCTCAACTTCTCAGCTATTTCGTCCAGATGATGATTATAAGCTTCATCCCCAACACCAATTACTGTAAAATGTTTCTCTTGAGGGTCCTCTTGCAAGGCACGACCTCCAGTGTTTCCTTGAGTATTTCTGATAGCATTGACTTCAGTGTTGAGGTGAGGCCCAAACTCTAGCGGATCTGTTCGTGGCTGCCCGTGATCATTGTTACTAGTACCTCATGTACCTGGATAATTCTTTTCTGGAGTTTGCCGCTTGACTAACTCTCTTAATCTTTCTTGGCTCTGAGCCAACCCAATCATTACTGCCATGAACTGGCTCATCTGAGCCCTTATCTCAGTTTTCTCATTAGCCATCTGAGTTTTCACGTCAGTCAGATCTTGTTGAACTTGGTCCATCTGTAAGCTCGGAAGGTTGTTTCTGGTTGGATATCGATGAACTCTGTTGATGGGGAAAACCCTCCTACGAACAATGTTTCCTGAAACAACAGCAAAGTGAGAAAACAACAACCAAAATACCTGTAAAACAGAGAATGAGGTTAGTATGCAATGTAGTATGTATATTTGTCTTCCAAGGGTATCCGGTTTGGTTCTTTGGTTTTGACCTTCCAGACCTATGGGAATGAAGAAGATGTTGTACAAATCAAAGCCCATCAGAAAATCCAAGTAATACATAAACCAAATATTACAAATGTCAAAATACATAGTTTATGATTACAACAAGTTCCCATGGTTGGTCAAAATACAATTAAGTCAAGAAATACAACAAAAATCACCATGAGAAATAAAGTACAACCAAAATAAAATACAAGTACAAAGAAATCAAACATCTAGCCCAAAGAAATCCTCCTTGACCTCCTTCAGGAGAGCATCAGTCACCGGTCCAACTGGATGCTCTGTGATGGTCCTGATAAAAAGGTTCCTGGTGGCAATGGCACTTGTCAACTTTTGGTACTTGTCTTGGTCCTTTGATCTCTTCAACCCCGCCCGAAGTTTCAGCTCGGAGATTTTGTTCTGTGCTGCTAACAAGGCTTCCCGACTCTTCTTCTCATTAGCTTCCATCTACTTTATCCTAGCATGTGTCTTCTGATCTTCTTGCAAACGAGCTTTAGTGATCATGATCCATCTAGCCTGACTATCCTCTAGATAATGCTCAGATCTGGCTTTCTGAATCTTAGCTTCTTTGCAAGCATTTTTCAATACCAACTCCCCTGCTCGGGCTTTTCTAATGAAGTCCTCTGTCTTTTCTATCTTGGTCATATGATCAATTCGGAGCTTCTCCAACCTCTCAATATCCAGACGACAATCATTCCTTTCCAGAAGGGTATTCTTCAGAGCTTCAGAAAGCTGAGTATTCCTCTCTTTCAGCTTATCAAATTCCTCCAGACTCACTGTAGCTACAGGCTCTACTGCTGATGGCCCTGGCACATCATCCAGGGTGAATGGCAGGTGAGTGATTTGTTCTCTGATGCGAGACCAATCAATATACTGAGCTGAAGCTATGTTGTTGCATTTGCCAAGAATAGCAGTCCCTTTTGTCTGTATGTTATCCTAAGCCCAGGCTGCTTGTCGGATGATGGCATGATTATTCTGAACATCACAGTAAAGGGTCTCTGCTAAATCCTGCTCTCTTGGTGGATGTACTAAGGCATACCCTAGCTGTCTTTTGAAAAGCAAAGGATTGTAGTTGATGCAACCCTTCACTCCAATAAGAGGTACATTGGGATACTGCCCACAACTTGTAATTATGTCCCCGCCCTTGGTGCTTTGAGTACACCACCTGATGTCTTCTGAAGTGAGAGCAATCATTCTCTTAGCCCAATTTCTTGACTGATGAGGATTCAGGAAAGTTTATGTCTTTGGCAGTTATCTCAATAACCAACAGTAGAAAAGAGGTGCACAACATATGACTAGTCTTCCCATCTGTTTCTCATTTCTCTGATGCACTGAGAAGTAGAAATCCCCTAGCAAGCTAGGAACTGAATTCTTCAGCAGGAAGATATGGATAGCATTCTTGCTTACAAACTTAGGCTCGCCTACAAACAAGATGATTCCATATACACTAAGAGCCAGGAGAGCACAAACAGTTTCCCACTTCCCTACTGTAGCATGACTGGTGGCCTGAGTGATCGAGAAGTCCAAAAGGAGGCTTGGGATTCCAACCTTGGTGGCAATATGCTGATCATTGATTGTGGCTTCCAAGTGCAGAGCCTTAGCTATGTCTTCATTCCTAGGAGCAATCATCTTAGGGTTGAAAGGGATTCCTCTTGTGATGGGGACACCCAACAACATGGAAAACGCTTCCAATAAATGACCCATATAAAAGTCTGGGAAAGTGAAACATCTTAGAGGAGGGTCATAAAACTGAAGGAAAGTGTGAATCATGCTCCTCTATGATGCATCCAAGTCTATGATCATGTCCATAATACCACCATAATGTTCCCTGAATAAAGGGACATGTTCAGGAGTGATAAGTGCTTGAATCTACATGATGCTTGCTAGAGAGGGCTCAAAGAAATGTAAGTGATGTTGCTCTTCCTGGATGAGTCCATACAATCAATGGATACTAATGAAGATAACTGAGGAGAAATACTGATGAAGACAACTGGAGAAGATATCAACTGAAGAAGATCTCTGATGAAGATAACTAATGAAAATGGCTGAGCAGAAGAACAGTCAAAACCAAACCAAGGATGAAGTGGATACCCTGTAAAACAAATAGACAAATGTTAAAATGATGCAAAATGATGTATGCAGAATGATATGCAAGGGTCTGTGATCAGGTGTTGGATTTGTCATTTGCTTTGATAGGTTCCCTGAGTGTTCAGAAATCCAGATGAAGGCTAGAGAAGCAGTAACGAGGTGGGGGACTCAAATAAAGAGTCAAAACCCAGGGTTTCATAAGATCAGTCCAAAGTAGTGTAACCTTAAAACAATATCAGTAACAGGATATGTTAAGGCCAAGGGTTCCTGCAAACCTATAAACATCCCAACCCACTCATCGGTATTGTTATAGAACAAGGATCCTCAGACTTCGATCTATTATGAGAAGTGTAAAAACTTCTAACCCGGAGGTACAGTGATTACATTAATCATAAAGAATCCTCCTCTAATTCACCTCAGATGTTGAAGGTCATCTAAAAAGGTCATCCAGACTTAGTAGGCTTCCCAAATAGCCCTAGCACTACAGGAAATCCGTAGCATAGAGTTCTCAAGAAGAAACCCATGTTTGAACCGTGTTTCATATTCCTGCACCAAACCGAAATGGAATGGGAAAGAATATGAAGCCACTTTAATCCTATGTGTCACTCAGGCTCCCAGTGAGGAACCTTGCTCACTGAGATACCCCTCCCACCAAGGTAAACCAACAAATCCAACACATGATATGATGACAATAATATGAAATCCATAAAAACAGTAAATGAAAGCGATAAATAAATGCTGTAAATAATGTTGTACAGAAAGCAAATAATAAAGCAAAAACAAGAGCACACATAGAACATAACACCCCCATAAATAAAAACCAAACAAGCGCTAGGAGAAACCCACAAAAAGAACCAGAAATCCTGGTTGCAAAGGTTTCCCCAGTAGAGTCTCCAAGTTGTCGCTCCCCGGACTTACATCCCGGTGCAAACGCAAACTGTCAGCAAAGAGAAAGGGTTGAATAGAGTCGCCAGCTAGGAATTTTTATCCCGAAGGAAAGATAATGCTGCATAGACCTGGAAAGAGATGGATAAGACGGTTGCGAACCAAAGAAACTAAGAAAGGGGGTTGGTTACGACCTGGGAAGGTATTAGCACCCAGATCATCTGTCGTACTCGACGGGATCCACGCTTACAAGATTGTGTTTAAAAGGGGTAAGTGTATGTGCTATGTGTGCGCAAAAGCTAGGGGGAGAAAGTACAGGTGTCAGTGCAAAAGGTGTGAATTGTTCAGGAACTGAGGCTTAAAAAGAAGGCTAAAAGAGGGGGATGACAAAAAGACTTTTATTCGATAACTGTTAAGTTATGCCTACATATCCTCCCGTGCAATGAGGAAGTCAGAACACCGTAGTTCGACTCAAAGAGACTGAAAATAAATTGAGTGTGAACTACCTGCTTGCCTATGCTCAAGTGTATGACTCGTCTGGCTTGAGTTCTAATTGTATTGCATTAGACGGAAGAAGCAAGTTCTCGTTTATAGAATGAGTGTGATGACAAAAGAATCCTGAAGGAGACGATTATTGTTTGTTTTTGTGTTTTCAGGTTTTTATTGTTTTTGGTGTTTTGCATAGAATAATGAGCTTAAGCCTAAATCAAGGGTTGTAAACTCATTATATCCTCCCTGATTAGGGATAATGAGCCTACTTAAGTATGAGATGAAGATCTCAACTTAATAACCATGATGATATATGATTAAGATCATTAACCTACTTGTGATTATTAAGATGTTTTGGATTTTGTTTAGAGTTAAGTAATGAGTTTAATCTCTAATCACAGATTAATGAACTCATTACACCATCCTAATAGAAGGATGATAGATGAGAACACTTAAGCTGAGGAAGATATCTCAACTTAATCCATGGTTAGGGGTTAAATTCATTATATAATAAACCTTTATTAAATGGATTTTAATTAAAGGGTAAAATTAAGAAGTGGATTTTATGGTTTGTAAGACATCTTGAGGGGGACATGTCCATTAAACACTAGTGTTAGTCCCTCTTAACCATAAGGAAGAGATATAACCCTAATGTAATGCCCAACAAGATAAAGTCTTAGTGATTATTAATGTGTTTTGATTAAGAGATGTAAACAAATTAAAGGTTTAACACTAAGGATTATAGTTATACACTCCATCCTAAGATAAGGATGCATGCATAACCCTAATTCAAAGTCCTAAAACTCTAAGTGTTTAGTCTTTGATTATGAGATGAGAAAAGAGAGCCTCAAGGAGACTTAAAGGTAAAAATATAGGGGGGACTATACACAACCCTAAAAGTTATCATGCATCGATACCCTATGGTTTTTGAGGCTTAAGAGAAAAGATCTTCAAGAAGGCCACCATGGAAGAAGCATATGAAAAGAGAAGGAATAAGAAGAATAAGTTACTTACTTCCTGAAGAAGATAAGTAACTAAGGAGAAAAGAAAGGAGAAAGAGAGACATAAGTGAAGCAAATTCACTTCAAAGACAAATAATAATGCATATGAAGAGATGAGAAGAGGTGGGAGGTGAAGGAAAATCCACCTCCCAGATAACTTACCAAAAGTTCCTGAAATGTTACTATGAATGCATAAGATGTGAAGCAAAAAGAAATGAGATGAATAAAGATGAAAATATCAAAACCAGAAGTGATTATGCAATGAAAATGTGTTATGAGATGATGCAATGTCATACAAGATGCATATGAATGATCATACAAAGATGAGATGCAATGGAAGCATGTTTAGAAGCATGAAAACACATGGATGTTCATGAAATGTAATGGATGCAAAGCATACCAAAATGATGCAACAATTATAAAAGAACGTTTCAAAAATGCTATGCAAAATGTTGAGGAAATGAGAGGGAGAATTTTGAGGTATTATAGCTGCCCCTATTCAATCATCTGCACGCCTGAATGAAAAAATTGCAAAAGCTTTTAGACATTCAAGGTATGGAGTGATTGAATACTCGAATAAAACTTGGAAATTTGAACTCGGTGGATAGTAGAAATACCATATGCTTTTTTTTTCTTTTTTTTAACCTCTGAACAGGTAGCGGGAATAGAACCAAGGTGGAATGGGATCGTTGTACATAAACGGGAGCTCAGGCTAATAGGACCGTTGTACAAAACGATAACCTGCGACGCGACTGCTGAGCGAATCAAGCCATGGAAAGGGAGCATGTTGTACAAAACAGGGCTTGGAACGAGACCATTGTACAAAACGGAACTCGAAGATGTGACTGCTGAGGCGAATCAAGCCACAAAGAAACACATGCGACTCCTGAGCGAATCAGGCCATGGATTGGAGCCTGTTGTACAAAACAGGGCTTGGAACGAGACCATTGTACAAAACGGAACTCGAAGATGTGACTGTTGAGCAAATCAAGCCACAAAGAACACATGCGACTACTAAGCGAATCAGGCCACAAAATGGGAGCCTGTTGTGCAAAACAGGGCTTGGAACGAGACCATTGTACAAAATGGAACTCGAAGATGTGACTGCATAGCGAATCAATCCACAAAGAACACACGCGACTGTGGAGCGAATCAAGCCACAGAATGGGAGCCTTTTGTACAAAACAGGGCTTGGAACGAGACCATTGTACAAAATGGAACTCGAAGATGATACTGCTGAGCGAATCAAACCACAAAGAAACCCACGTGACTCTTGAGCGAATCAAGCCACGGGAAAATTGACATCATTGACTTGGAAAGACAAAGATGTCTGGAAAATGGTATAAGAATCTTCTGTGAGGAGCATCTCAGGTTGAGCAGATGTTCCGGGTCATATGTAATATACCTTAAATTTGGCCCATGCTGGTATGCACATGTTTGAGTTTATGGTGTAATGCTCCATGATGATGGAAATGCTACGCTTTAGAGGATGCACATGCAATTATAATTATGCAAATGCAAAGGATCTCCTGACAAGGAGACTGCAAGTATCCCAGATGGCTTGACTGGGGGAGAAACAATGATCACTGCATTGATCTTGTCCATCCTGATAAGGAGGAAACAACACTGTGGGGAATGATGTTGATGATACACCGGCTCTGAACTGCCGCCATTGCCAAAAATAAATTGGTCTTTGAGATTGGAGAGCCAAGACCCTTCTAGAGATGGACCCTTCTTGAACTCTGATGGGGACATGAAGACACTTTTGACTTGGTTGGGGAGCCAGATGGGTGGTACGGTTGAGGAAGCAACCTGTTGGGGAGAAAGACATTCCTTGTACTGCTGGGGATTTCCCCTGTATTGAAAAGGAACCTCTGCTTGGGGAGGACAAGCATCTTTTGTCATTACTGCTGGAGGAGAACTTCAACTTCACTTCTACTGGGGATAACATGAGACACCCGGGAAGACATTTTTTCTTGCTCAAGTATGTTATTGAAAAATTCCTCTGGGAAATCTACTTTAGCTCTGTTAGTAACACATACACATATACCTGCGTAAACACAACAGATAATGCCTGCAACAAGGAGAGTTGGTTTGGACATGTATGCCCCAGACTCATAGCATGAATCATCATTCGGGCCTCTTAACACCCTTTTTAGAGTTGTATTAAATGTTTTTGTCCTCCTGCATAGGTTAGAAAGCATTCAAATGTTCACAACATAATATAAACCTCAATTTGCTGGACGTTTTTGCAATCAAAAACTGCTAGATGAAAAAGAAAAAACAAGAAGCAAATAGTCACAAGTTGATTGAAACTGAATTTTATTGATTTGGAACATGGCCATGAATAGGCGTTACAACAAGAGGAAGCAATTCCCTGGGAAGAGGAAATAGCCATAAAGAAAAACAAATTATCCTATTGGCAATGTGAGAAGTGGATCTCATCAAGGTTCGACCCGTATATGAATTGTATATCTTTAAGACTATTCGCTTGCTCTGCCCCTTGAGAAAGGTGATTGAACTGGTCTTCAACCCTTAGAATAACCTCAGTTGCAGATGGGTTACAAATTTCGCAGATCACAGTCGTTCGTGTTAGTCCCTTTTTTGCGTGGATCGCCCTTTCGGGTTTTAAATCCACTGGGATACTCTATTTTGCCTAAGTTGTCCGATGTGGCTTTTCAGCTCAGCGGGTGTACATGTTTTTCAATATATCCCTAATTTTTGCCCGAGCCTTTTATTCTGTTTTTGGCTCGCCGGGATGCCCATATTTTCCTGGATATTTATTCTGTTTTTATCCAACGGGTCTTTTTACACGAAGTATTTTCTTACTATGTCTGCGTTGACAGGGGAATGGAAGTCTTCTCCATCCATGGTTGTTAGCATCAAGGCTCCACCTGAGAAAACCTTTTTAACTACGAATGGTCCTTCATAATTGGGTGTCTATTTTCCCCTGTGATCGTTAAGAGGAGGAAGAATCCTTTTCAGCACCAGGTCGCCTGGTATATACCTTTGAGGTCGTACCTTCTTGTCAAAAGCCTGTTTCATCTGCCACTGATACAACTGTCCATGGCATACATCTGTTAGGCACTTTTCTTCAATGAGGCTCAGTTGATTGTATCTACATCGGAGCCACTCAGCTTCATCTATACCATATACCAATGAGAACGGGGTTGCCCCTGTTGAGGTGCGTATAGACGTTCGGTACCCATGTAAAGCGAATGGTAGCATCTCATCCCAGTCTTTGTATTTTACAACCATCTTCTACACGATCTTCTTGATGTTTTTGTTGGACGCCTCGACGGTGCCATTCATCTTCGGGCGATATGGAGAAGAGTTGTGATGCTCTATTTTGAAATCCTGACACAAGTCAGCCAACATCTTGTTGTTTAGGTTAGAACCATTATCATTAATGATTCTTTCGGGGGTTCCGTACCGGAAAATGATGCCTCTTTTAATAAACCCGGCTACCTCTTGCTTAGTAACATTGACATAACACGTTGCTTCGACCTACTTCATGAAATAGTCTATAGCTACCAGGATAAAGCGGTGACCGTTGGAAGTTGTTGGCTCAATCTTGCCAATCATATCAATGCCCCACATGGCGAACGGCCAAGGTGAAGACATGACACTCAAAGGGTTCGAAGGTACATGGACCTTATCAGTATAAATCTGGCATTTGTGACATTTGCGGGAGTATTTACAGCAATCGAATTCCATGGTGATCCAATAATATCTCGATCTCAACAATTTCTTGGCCATAGCATATCCTCCGGCATGGGTTTCGAAGGAAGCTTCATGAACCTCTTGCATCAACAGGTCTACTTCGTGTCTATCTACGCATCTGAGCAGAACCATATCGAAGTTTTGCTTGTATAGCATGCCATCTTGATTTAAGAAGAAACCACCTGCTAGTCTTCTGAGGGTCTTCTTTTCTTTACAGGATGCTCCAGTCGGGTACTCTTGAGTTTTCAAGAAGTGCTTGATATCATGATACCAAGGTTTGTTATCTTCACTACCGTCAACTGCAAAGACATAGGCAGTTCTTTCGAGACGGGAGACCATGATTCCAGGTACAAAATATTCTTGACAAACTTTGATCATAGACGACAAAGTTGCTAGAGCATCAGCAAACTAATTTTCATCTCGAGGAATATAATTCAGCATGACTTTGGTGAAGAAAGTTAGTAGCCTCCTAGTGTAATCCCTATAAGGACCCAAGTGAGGTTGATTTTCCTCACAGTCTTTCAATTTGAGGAACATGATGCCCTCATCCGGAAACTCGAATTTCATGGGTTGATAATTGTCAATTGGCTGCTAAGCCAGGTATTCTGATAACACACCCCCTTTGATTGCTTTTTGCGAAGTGTAATGGATATCATATTCTGTTAAGATCATCTGCCATCGGGCTACCCTTCCTGTTAGAGCCGGCTTCTCAAAGATATACTTCACATGATCCATCTTGGAAATTAAGATAGTGGTGTGAGTCAGCATGTACTGTCTTAGTCGGCCAGAAGCCCATGCCAAAGCCCAACAAGTTTTCTCGAGTAGTGAGTAGCGTGTCTCACAATCGGTAAACTTTTTTCTAAGTTAATAAATGGCATGCTCTTTTTGACCAGACTCGTCTTGCTGACCCAACACACATCCCATCGATCCTTCAAGCACAGTAAGATACATGATCAAGGGTCTCCCTGGCATTGGAGGCATGAGAATTAGAGGTTCTAGTAAGTACTCCTTGATTCGGTCAAAGGCTTGCTGACAATCTTCATTCCATTTGATGGCATGTTGTTTCCTCAGAAGTTTAAAGATGGGCTCACACGTGGCTGCTAGGTGAGAGATAAACTGTGCAATGTAGTTTAATCTCCCTAAGAAACCACGCATTTGCTTTTCAGTCTTTGGTTCAGGCATCTCTTGGATGGCTTTTACTTTGGCTGGATCAACCTCAATTCCCCGCTCACTAACAATGAAGCCCAGTAGCTTGCGAGAACGAACCCCAAAGGTGCACTTGTTTGGATTCAACCTCAATCTAAACTTCAGGATTCTATCAAACAACTTTGCTAGATTGACCAAGTGCTCTTCTTCTATTTGGGATTTTGCTATCATATCTTCAACATAAACCTCAATTTCATGATGAATCATGTCGTGGAATAGCGTTACCATTTCCTATTGGTAGGTGGCTCAAACATTATTAAGACCAAACAACATGACCTTGTAACAGAAGATGCCCCAAGGCGTGATGAAGGTAGACTTTTCCATATTATCGGGAGACATTTTAATCTGGTTATAACTTGAGAACCCGTATGTAACACCCCAAATCTACCCGGCGGAAAATCATAATTCAGAGTTTCAAAAATTTCAACAACAAAACAGGATGCTACATTTTTCAACTTTAACAAATTCATTTAATTTCGTAAACATCGATACATAACACTTTTAATTAGGATGAAACCATAACGTCAACTCTCTTATTCATTTCTTTAAAATAAAGCAACTTTTACAAATAGGCAGCGGATTCATAATATTCAACTTTGCATCAGTTAACATCTTATTCAACCTATCAACTTGGTAATAACACATTTCGCATTGAAACAACTTAACTCAACAACAACATAATATAATAACAAAACAACTAAGCGTTCATCCCCCCGAGTGTTACGTATCAGAGCAACGACACCGACTTGATTACGAAAGTAAGCAACTCTAAACTGGAGTACCTGCACGTTACCAATCAAGGTAACATTCAACAACAGAAATGGGTGAGATATCGAACCATATAAACAAGAGTATGATAATTAATACGCTAGATAAAATCATACAATTTTCACACTCTCCACAACAACGTCTTACTAAACACCCCAAACAACCAACATATTTTATAATCTTAATTCACACATCAACATAATCAATTCCAACTATAACCTTAGCATACATACCTTCATCAACTTCGACGAACGTTTACAACATATTCAACTCCTTCAATATAAGCATAATCGACATTACAACCATAAATATATAAATAACTCAGGAAACATAATCCTATAATAAACTCATCCATCATAATAATATAATCAACTTGGCAACATAATCAAGTTATCCAACGTAATAATATAATCAACTTAGCAACATAATCAACTTGTCCAACATAATAATATAATCAACTTAGCAACATAATCAACTTGTCCAACATAATAATATAATCAACTTAGCATGAACCACTTACTCGACATAATCAACCTAAACCAAATAATCCACTTAAATATACATAAACAACTTATTCCACTTGAGCAACGTACACAATTTTATCAATGTAAGCAACAAGAACAACTTTATCAACTCGGCAACATAAACAACACAAACAACATACTTAATGCGACACGGAATGTGACTCGACTGTGCATATGCATGTGGTACCATTGGAGTTTGTCGCTCCCACCAAATGAAACCTGGTCAGAAGGGGTACAAATGCGAACGGTCGGCGAAAGGAGAAGAACACACAAGGGTGAACTGAGAAGAAAAGAGTCGCCAGCTAGGCAATTTAATCCCGAAGGAAAGGTAATGCTGCATAAACCTAGAAAAGAATGGATAAGACGGTCGCAAACCAGAGAAACTGAGAAAGGGGGTTGGTTACAACCTTGGAAGGTATTAGCACCCAGATTGTCCGCCGTACTCGACGGGATCCACGCTTGAAAGATTTGTGTTTTAAAGGGGTGGTGTCAGTGCAATTTGTGTGCAAAAGCTGGAAAAGAATGCAAGTGTCAGTGCTGAAGAAATGTGAAGAGAAATATGAGAGTGTCAGTGTAAGAACAGGGTGAAAAGCTCAAGACTATGAGGCTCAAAGAATAATGCTGGAAAGAGGGGGAATATACAGAGACTTTTGTTCGATAACTGTTAAGTTATGCCTACATATCCTCTCGTGCAATGAGGAAGTCAGAACACCGTAGTTCGACTCAAAGAGACTGAAATATAAATTGACTTGTGAACTGCTTACTTGTCTATGCTCAAGTGTATGACCTGTCTGGCTCAGGTGCAAACTGTCTTGCATTAGACGGAAGAATCAAGTGCTCGTTTGTGAGTGAATGAGATGAGAAAAGAATCCCGGAGGAGACGATTATTGTTTTTTTTTGTGTTTTCAATCTTTTATTGCCTTTTTTGGTGTTTGTCATAAGGAAATGAGCTTAAGCCTAAACCAAGGAATAGTAAACTCATCACATCCTCCCTCTGATTAGGGGTAATGAGAATACCTCAAGTATGAAGTAAGCACCTCACACTTAATCACCATGATGTAGGATTAAGATCATTAACCTATTTGTGATTATTTAGATGTTTTTGGTATTTTTTTTAGTGTTAAGTAATGAGTTTAAGCCATAATCAAGGATTTAATGGACCCATTACACCATCCTAATAGAAGGATGATAGATGAAAGCACTTAAGCTGAGGAAGATACCTCAACTTAATCCATGATTAGGGATTAACCTCATGAAAAAACAAAGCCTTTATTAAATGGATTTTAGTTAATGGTAAGATTAAGAAGTGGATTTTAGGGTTTGTAAGACAACTTGAGGGGGACTTGTCCATTAACACTAGGGTTAGTCCTTCTTAACCAATTATGGAAGAATTGGAACCCTAATGCAAGGCCCAAGTTACAAGTTTGATGTCTTGATGATTATTAAGTGGATTGATTAAAGGATGTAAATACATCAAGGGTTTAACACTTAGGATTAAAGTTATACACTCCATCCTAATAGAAGGATACAGGCATAACCTTAATCACAAAGCCTTAAAACCTTAAAGGTTTAGTCCTTGATTAAGAGATGAGAAGAGAAGACACAAAGATGACACAAAGGTAAAACTAATGGGGGACTAATCAAACCCTAATTATTGTCATGCTTGGATATTCCTAGGGTTTATGAGGATTGCAAAAGATCTTCAGAGAAGCCACCAAGGAAGAAACAGGATGAATGAAGGAGAAGCAAAAAGAAGCAGAACAACTTACTTCACTTAAGAAGATAAGTTGCTTGAAGAAAGAAGGAGAGGAGGAGCATGAATGAGCAAGCTCACTCTAATACAAAAGTAAAAATGCAGCTATGAATGCATAAGAGAGATGAGAAGAGATTATGAGAAGTGAAGGCAAATTCACTTCTAGATGACTTACCACCTGAAAAGTTAGTAACAAGAAATGAGATGAGATGAAAATGAGAAAGATGCAATGATGCAAACAGAAACCAGAAGCATAAACATGATGTTAAGGATGCTAAGAGATGATGCAAACACAAGACAACAGTTGTGGATGATCATACAAGAGATGAGAATGCAAATGAAGCATGTTTTGAACCATGAAAGTTCATGAATGTATATGAAATGGAATGAATGCATATCATGGCAAATGAATGATGTAATGATCAAACATGATTCTAATGTATCCTAAGATGTCTTAGAAGTCATGTGAATGCACAAAATGTCATGGCAATCTCATGTATGCAAGCAAATGGGAGATGAATGCAAATGAAGGAAAAAATTAGGGTTTATGCACAAGACACAAAGCAAAATTCAAAATCAGAAGCAAATGACAAGATAAAAAATTGAAAATGGGATCAAAGGAACCCTAAACCTACATAAGTTCACTTCTCAAAGGAGGGGACTTAACTCTAAACCTAATGGGAGTTATGATTTTCTCAAGTTGGCTAGGGTTTTAAGGCACTTAAAAGGAAAAAATGCACATCAAAATGAAAATGAAAGATAAATTCAAACCAATTTTATCCTAGAAACAACATGTTGTGAAGAATGCAATACAAAAAGAACCAACATCAAACTCCTCATGGTTAGGCAGAAAATAATTTTTCAAGTTAGGGCAAAAATATTGACTTTTAAGAACTTTAATTCCAAAGAAAAATGTCAACATAGGTCAAGAACCAAAAAGAAATTTATTTTAAGAGTTTGCTAATGTTCCTAAATGTATTAAAATTCAATGTGAATTTTTTTGGAATTTTTAAATACCTAAATGTATTTTTAATTAATTAATTCTCATTAACTAATTAACAATAATCATTTAAATGATTTAAAAATATTTTTTGATGAAAAAAATAAAAATAAAAATATTTTTGGGTTCTGAAAATTATTAAAAGATTTGATAAAAATTTTCAGAATTTTTTGATGTATTTTACTATTTTTAATAAAATGATAAAGAAAATGCAATTAAAATGAATTTAAAATACGAATTAATGAAAGTAATCAGATCCAGTGGCTGAGGTTCAAAAGGAAAAGGGAGGTAATTGACTTCGCGCGCTAATGGACGGCCCAAATTCAAACTTCACTAATTATGTCCTTAACCCTAATCTGAACCCTAATTACATTCAGGTGACCGGAAAAGTGTTCCGGTCATCTTCTCCGGCCATCCAATCCTTCAATCTCACTCAATACGCAATCCTAAGCTCTCTAACTCTCCAGAATCAATCATCTAACAACCCTAAACATGAATCCAACCCTAAAACTCATTTATTTCTACTGAAGATCAAGAATCAAAGCCAAACGGAAAATACGCAGAAAATTTCAGAGGTTCAATACATGCTTAATACTTGACCATTTGCAAAACTAAACACATCAAGATCGTCAGTGAATCATGGAGAACCAATTAGAAACTTAAAAACACGTTTCTGGAAAAAGTTCTTGATGATACCTGAACTGAAGCTTTCGAAAATGGAGCTTTCTGGCCAGTTTCTTGCTTCAAACAAGCTCCAATGATCCTCCTCAAGTGTTTGTGATACTTAGCTGGAGTTTAAATGGCCTCAAGAAGAAGTTGGCAGAAGTTCAGTTTGTGAAGTGTGAAAATCGTATTTTTGATTGTGAAGGTTTTAAGGCCAAATGAAAGGTGGGAAATGATCAGTGGATCATGGTGAGTTGAATGGTGAAAGAAACTTGAAGGTTTGATGGTTGAATCAAGAGATTCGAAGGCTTTTGCAAATTTGAGGATTTTGGAGTGTGCTGAGTTCTTGGAGTTTCAGGCTGTGTTGTTGTGTGCTTTTTTGCTTGGTTTTGATCCACATAAAGAAGTGTGATAGGTCAGAGAGTGGGTGCTGGCCTATGTTGATTGGTATGGGCAAGTTGCCAAAATGTCAAAAGTTGGTGTACTTGAGATATGGGCACATGGAAGGCCAAGGACAATGAGGTGTCCTGCGCAACAAGGATCAAGGAGTGTCATGAAATCAGAATTTGTGAGTTGTGGCAAGTGGATGAAGGGATTTGGATCATTTTGCAATTTTGGGGAAGTTTGGCCCCTTTTGAAATTTGTGAAGTTCTAAGCATGAAAGCTTGTGATTCAAGGCACAAATCTGGTCCAAATGGGTTGCACTAGGATGATATGATGTGTAGAGATGCATTAGAGGTCCCAAATTGGCTTGGCACAAGAATTTGCAAACTTCCCTCTTTGGTACAAAAGTGAAAATTAAGTGATTTTGTCCAACTTTGCAAGGCCATAACTTTTGTTCTATGATGAATTAGATCAAGTTCTTGTACTTTTTGAAAATGGGAGGATCCAATCTAAAACTTTCATGACCAAGAATTTTTCATTTGAAGCATTTTTGAATCAAAAAGAGGAGGTTGAAAAACTTTCCCAAAATGGCAAGTTTTCATTACAAGTCACTTTCCCAAAATGGCAACTTTGCAAATGGATTGAAATTCTTCAATTTTGTGAACTTCTAACATCTTCTAAGATCAAATAAAGATCATACACATTCAAAATGATGGAGAATAGCCTTTGGTTGGGTGATTGGGGGCCTCAGATGCCCTGATTTTACACTAACTTGCACAAGAAGTCATCTATTGATCAGATGCCTTCCCTATTGGATCTCTTCATGAAAATTGATATGCATGATCCTTATGACATATAGAGACCAATAGAAACAAGAATGACCAAAAAATGGAGTTATGGCCTTTGAAACCAAAACCCTAATTTTAGGTCATCTGTGTAGTTAAACCTGGCTCTACTTCCATGCCT
The DNA here is from genome assembly GCA_963966055.1 of Lathyrus aphaca. Taxonomy (NCBI): domain Eukaryota; kingdom Viridiplantae; phylum Streptophyta; class Magnoliopsida; order Fabales; family Fabaceae; genus Lathyrus; species Lathyrus aphaca. The sequence continues at coordinate 277,936,725 of OZ014519.1, read as the reverse complement.
TCCTCAGTTCTTGTGATTTTTTGACTTCCTTGATCTTTGGAGGATAGAATTTGATGATTGAACATACATGGACCCTCTTGAGATGATTCATGACCTTTGGAGTGGCTCAGATGGCTCAGGGATTGCTCAGATCACAAACCCTAGATGCAGATGACTTAGATCTCAAACCCCATGGTGTGAATGAGTGAGGGCAAATTTGGGGTGTTTACAGAGTTAAACTCCCAACTTAAAATATACCAGGTTATCGAGGTATCTGCAAGGCATAAGCCTTCAACTTAATAAATTTGCCAATCCAGGCCAATGTGGTGAGCATCCGCTCCAACTTAGAAATGTAGTGTATGCCATGATACAACGACTCAACACATCACAACAATCAACTCCAACAACATACAACAAATAACATTGCAACTTTAATTCAACACCGATTCAATTTGGCCATAGGCCTACAACTTTCAACGTTGGTCATACGACCTACAACTTGAACATTAACATTGGTCATACAACCTACAACTCAAATAATCAACATGGGTCCTTCGACCTTCAACTTAAAAATACCCAAATACCGGGACAAAACGACATAAGCAATATACTAGAAAATTCACACGTTCAATACTAATTAACAAAATACACCGACTAAGATCGCCTATTTATTATTCCGAACTAACTCGACAATTTTCGTTAAATTCCGGACAACTAATTTCTCCGCTTAAATTCACTTATTCGGCTAAACAGACACACTGCATTGTTTTATACTCCACGGCTATTACTAATCAATTTTACAAATTATGTTCAATTTCCAACTTACTGATACCAACACATCATACTGCCAATTATACTATCATAAGAATTCACCCCGATACCAAAATGCCAACACCTGCTAAATCTCATGTTACTAATTTCTTACTTCTGTCTCTCTTAAGGATCTGCTAAAGTATGCTACTTCTATACTCCACCTCTTACAAACTAATTAACATTATTATTTAATTATAATAAACATTTATGTTAATTTTATTAAGAATATAAAGATAAATAATCCTTTATTTATTTCTTATTATAAAATTTGTATGACTTAATTAAATATATATACTTATTTCTTTCAAACTAACGTTAAAAAAATAATACTAACTACTAAAATCATGGCCCTTGCCATGAAACCACGGCCTGGGCCGTAGGAGTATGGTCTACGCTATACAAGGACATGGCATGTGCCATGAATTGCTTCCCTGCCACATGGCCTGCGCCACATAGGGTTGTGTGTTGCGCCACATGCTCCTCTCATAATGGGTGGCCTGCGCCACCCCTTTCTTGAATGATTGTGCATAATTTTTCCCAATTAATTTTTCCGAAAACTCAAATAACTTCACAGCAGCATCTACCGATTCAATTCGGTAATAAAATACAACCGAAATTGACAATTCAACCACAACAAAGAACACACATAATTCACCAAATAAAGCAACGGAAAAAGAACTAATTCAAAAACGGATAACGTGAAATTATTCAATCCTAATCCTACATACTAATTATCATAATCCCGGTTATATAATTCGAACCCCACCCTTACCTTAATCGGTGGCCGATTCGAATCTCCTATTGACTTTTCGATTTGGTTTCCGACGGCGACTTCTCGTAACCGTTTTCTCCACTTTTCCCCGTTCTCCAATTTTATTTGTTCTAACTTTTCTCAACTTCTATTGATTCCAACTTCCCCTCTTGACTTATTCTCCTCTTTATTTTCTCTTTATTATAATAATATTAATAATCCAATTATAACTAATGGGCCTAACTTCAACACCCCCTTAATTGCTATTTCCAACATGGTTCAAGCCCACTAATTAGATCCACTACAACAACGATAATATTAACTCCGACATTATTTCTACGGCTTCCGACTTATTTTTCTAACTTAACGACTTAATTCACCACAACACTAAAATTTAATTCAATAATTCACTATATAATTTTTTTCTCCGGACTTAATTAGATTATCTTCCGATTATTAACCAAATGGTCCAACGACCTGATCGACATATCCAATAATAAACGAAGATACTTGATATCATCTATCACAACTTATATCAACTTAATTAATTAATTCAACTCGAACCAACTTATGAACATCATCAGAATATTTTGATATTTCAGAAATCAACGTAAATCAACTTCAAATACACAAAACATCGCAAATCAACACAACACAATACACTTATATTTAATTAAATAAATGGGCGTTACACCGTCCATGAAAGAGAACACATAAAACTGAGCAGTATTATCAACAAGCACATATATATGAGGTATAGGGAAGTCATCTTTAGGGCTGACCCTATTCAAATCCCTATAATCCACACACATCCTGACTTTATCGTCTTTTTTAGGGACCGACACAATATTGGAAACCCATGGAGGATAACTAGTCACAGCCAATAAACCAACATCAAATTGCTTTTGTACTTCCTCTTTGATCTTGATTTCCATATCAGGGCTTGTGCGCCTCAACTTTTGCTTCACTGGCTGGCAGTCTTCTCTCAAAGGCAGCTTGTGTACCACAATGTCAGTGTCTAAACCAGACATGTCTTGGTAAGACCAGGCGAGATATTCTTGAAGCATGGCAATAAGACGAGTCTTGATAGATTCTTCTAATGCAGCCCCGATCTTAACTTCTTTCTTGTCTTCTTCAGTACCTAGGTTTATCACTTCAATGGCTTCTTCATGCGGCTTAATCATTTTTTCCTCCTATTTATGCAGTCTGGATAACTCTTTAGGTAGTTCGCAATCTTCTTCATCTTCCTCATCAGCTTGGTAAATTGGATTATCAAAGTCATACTTAGCCATAGCAGGGTCGTCATTGATAAAATCGGGTGATGAGCACCTGCATGAATGGGATTCATGCAAGGCTTTTAGAAAGAGCTTGAGAAAATGAGAAACATTGCCATTTTAAAACTTTTCTTTCTTTTTGAAAAACAAAAGCATAAATGAAAGACAAAGAAAAACATGGATGAATGTGAAACGTCAGCTTTATTAATGATTATGAATTGTGTTAGGAACAAAATAACCCTTACAAAAAGCCACTATGTCCCGGGCAAGACATAGTGATTGAGTACAGGAAAGACAAAAAACAAAAATAATTACTCTTCGAAGGAGGTGACTGAGATAAGCCTTTCAGACGACCAATTGCTAAGTTGAGCTCCTGGAACAGAAGGCCTGATCCACCCATCTAAGTCGCAGTCACTATCATCCATGTCATCCTGCACGGCACTGATGCTTCTGTAATCCACCATTACCGCACTCGTGAAGGTAATTGGGCCTTGACGACCTCTAGCGTTCTGTTAAGAGGATGACTGCCCAGGATGGTAGCCAACACCAAACATATCCATCTTCTTTAATACTTCCATTGGACTGCCCCGACCTTCTCGTATCCCCGACTCTACCACCTCTAGAGCTTGCTTATAAGAGACTATGGAAACCCCCTTCTTTGATTCTTTAGAAGAAGCTGCTAATGAAGATGCCAATTCCGTTTTCAGGGGCTCAAAAGCCTGACATGGAGTCTCAACTATCTCACCATCCATCTCCACATATTTGAATGAAGTCAGATGACTGATGAAGATATCCTCTTCCCCACAGACTGTTACAACTTGGCCCTCCCAGACGAATTTTAGTTTCTGATGAAGTGTGGATGACACTGCCCCTGCTGAATGTATCCAGGGCCTCCCCAATAAACAACTATATGTAGGCTGTATATCCATCACATAGAATGTGCTATTGAAGATTTGTGGACCTACTTTGATTGATAAATCCACCTCCCCAAACACTGGTCTCCTCGACCCATCAAATGCTCTAACCACCAGGTCGTTGGGCTTCAGAATTACTCCATCATAATCCAACTTCATCAATGCCTTCTTATGAAGAACATTCAGTGATGATCCGGTATCTACCAACACGTGAGATAGTACTGCACCTTTACACTCTAAAGAGATATGCATTGCCCGATTATGAGCACAACCTTCAGACGTTAGATCCATGTTTGTAAAACCCAATCCATGACTGGCATTGACACTGGATACCATCATTTCTAATTGGTTCACCGAGATATCCTGAGGCACATAAGCATTGTTCAGGATGTTCAAGAGAGCTTTCCTATGGGATTCGGAACACATTAGCAAAGACAAGATGGAAATCTTCGATGGAGTCTATTGCAAATGGTCCATAATCTTGTAATCGCTCTTTTTGATAATTCTAAAAAATTCTTCATCTTCTTTATCAAATGTGATGTCTGGATCAGTCACTGGTGTGGGCTCATTAACAGTCATTGGTTGCTTCCCTCTTGCCCTAGCCTGGGCTTCTGCAGTGTCCTTGGGTGGTATCACACTATTTCTTAGTGTTTCCGGCGCAAATAACCTTCCACTTCTAGTAAAGCCTCCTACTCCAACATTTTCTACTCGAGTTAGGAACGTACTAGATGTAGCCAAATCTTGCTTTTGGCCGTTACAATTTACTTCACCACCATAATTCCAGGGAATGGCCTTATCACTTTGATACATTACTGGCCCTGCGGTGGTGATGGTTATCGGTGCCACTTTGGCCTATGGAGGAACTTGAGATGGATCATAGAAAATGGTTACTGTGGAAACTTCGCTTTCTTTCACAACTTTGTCAAACTGTAAAACCCCTTCATCAATCATTCTCTGGATCCCCTTTTTTAACTGCTCACAACCATTTGGAGCTTCAACACACCCTGGACAATCATTTTCACAACCTGGAAAAACACCCCTCTGTGACAAGCAAACTTTGACAGCACTCAACGGAGTTTGCATGTCGTTGATATCACACACCAAGTTTAGATTCTCTCCATCGTCAATTGCCCCAACTGTACCCCCGTGAGGAGGCATGGGGTTCTGTATCACATTAGGAGTAGGAGCGAAATTAATCGCTTTAGAATCTAACAGGTCTTGAACAACATGCTTCAGAGCTTTGCAGTTTTCTGTGGTGTGACCTGGGGCTCCGGAATGAAAATTCGCATCGGGCGTTCATATCATAACCTTTGGGGAGTTGGCCCAGCCTTGGAGGTTGTAAAGTTCTGAGCTGGACCATTTGGAGCTGGAGAAGATTCTTCAAAAGCTGTGAATAAGACATAGGTGGAGTTTCAAGATGTCTTTCTCTGGTCTTCTGAGAATAAAAGGGACGAGGAACCCTTTGTTGCTGATAACCCTATTGGAATTGCTTCTGCGGTTGTTGCACTTGTTGTTGATTAGGCCGAGCTGAGATGGTGATAAGAGCCATTTGCTGATAAACACCTCTATTACCTCCACCTCTCTGCACATACACTGCCCCAGTCTCTCCTTCTCTCCTCTTCAGGAAGGGTTTCTTGACACCAGAAGTTGAAGCGCCCCCATTTTGAATCTTCCCTTGCTTGATCGAGCTTTCTATCCTCTCGCCAGTCAAGATAATATCTGAAAATCCTTTTGAGGAACATCCAGCCAACCTTTCCATGAAGTGCCCCGGAAGAGTATCCATGAAAAGGTCCACCATCTCTCTTTCTAGCAGCGGTGGTTGCACCCTGGCGGCCACTTCACGCCATCCCTGTGCGTAATCTTTGAAGCTCTCCGAGTTCTTCTGAGTTAGACTCTAGAGTTGAGTGCGACTGGGCGCCATGTCAATGTTATACTGATATTGCTTAAGGAATGCTTCTCTCAATTCCTTCCAGCTTCTCACGGAGCTTCTCTCTAACTTCATATACCATTCTAAGGATCCTTCAGAGAGACTATCTTGGAAATAGTACATTCAGAGCTTTTCGTCCTTGGTATGGGCAGCAATCTTTCGGTAGAACGCCTGTAGATGAGTTTTAGAACAGGAGCTACCATTATACTTGTCAAACGTTGGTGGCCTCAACTTGTGATGAATGACCACCCAAGGGACTAAGCCCATATCGGACACATCTAGCCCAAGAGTGTCTCTACACTCGAGGGCTTTGACTTTCTTAGCAAGCATCAAGAAGTCCTGAATATTTCCTTCTCCGACAAACCCCATATCATTGTTAAAAGGAGGGAACTGATCCTCTTGTCTTTCTTGTACCGGGATGAAAGTTGTTGTGCCAGGTTCTGGAACTTCAGGTCCACCTAGGCCATTGTTGGTGTTGGGAGGATTCACATGTACTTCAAGAGTGATTACAGGAGGATTAGTCTGAGGAGGGCTGAGCCCCTGAATTGCATTTCTCAAATCTTGTTGTCCCTGAGCCATCCCTTGCATCATGACCATGAATTCCCCCATTCTGGTGCAAAACTCATTAAGCTCAGTTTTCATAGCATCCATGATTGTCCTCTGGTTGTTGCGAGTTGCATAACAATGTGGGATACTTTGTCGGAGATGTTGGGTCTTGGCAGCTCTCATAATCTTTTCCTGAAATGCAGATAAGTTAAGCAACCTGTAGAAATCCTGCAAAAACAAAGAAAAATGAAAATGATGTGTATGCCATGCAATGTGTTCCTTTTATCCTCAAGGTTCCGTTTACTTTCCCATTCTGGTGTTGAGAAAATATCCTTTGTAAGAAGATCCTGTGTGACATTCAAATTTGAAGTGGTGGCATTTATTTTGTGTCCGTGCAACGGATAATAACTAGAGACTTTAGGTAAATCAGAAGACAATTGGAATAACAAAAATCCTCATAGGGTACAAATTCACATGTCAAAAAGAAATAGTACATCAAGAGGAAGGGGATTCCCACAACAAGCCTGTGGGTAATCCAAGTCATGTGAATACAAAACTAAAGCTTAGGAAGATCTACATCGTGTAACCTCCAACTAAGGCGCTTGACACCTTGCAACAACTGAGCTATATCTGGATGCGTAGGTTCCTGCACAAGCTTCTAAATCAGGATATCCCTCAGTTCAAAGGAGGCATGTAATTCCTTAATCTGTTGTAGGAACACCTTTTCACTTTTTGGGCTTGTAATAGAATCAATCTTGGTTCTCTTGACATCAGCTTTCAATTTCAACTCTTATATTTCTTTCTGAGCTTCCTTTACTGCTTGTTTGCTTTCTGCTAGACTTTGGAGACGACTCTTCTCTTGATGATAAGCCTTCTGAAGGAGCTCTCTCTGTCCATCTAGAGAATCTTGAAGACTCTTGATTTCTAGCTTGTGCTTGACTTCCATCTCTTTTTTCTTTTTCAAATTGTCCTCCCACTCCTCTTGCCATAGGGTGATAGCTTCATTCAACTCTTTCTTCTCCTTCTGGTTATTGGCCGCCTTGTGAGTTTCAGCTAATCCCCTTTTCTTGAAGTAGATCTCTCACTCTCTTGAAAGTATTGCTGCTTGAGCCTGACCATTTCTTCAGCTTTGTGAGCTCTTTCCTCCAACTTTTGGTTTTGCATTTTCAATTTTTGGCATTAATTGTAGGCTTCTTGATTCTCCAACCTGCGTTGCTAAACCAAGGCTTCCAATTTTTGATATTCCTAAAGAGGCACTGAAGTTATGGGTGTTACATCCTTAGGGTAGAGAGGTGTTTCCTTAGAGAATGGGAGCAACAGAGTCTCTACACGATCTTCCAACAAGCTGGAAAAAGGATCATAAGTATTGGGATCTACTCTCCCAAAGTCTTTCTTCCCTTTCATCACTCTAACCTCCCAAGCTTGGGATGCTAGTATACTCATCTTGAGATTTCCTTCAACTGGAAAGTATAAAGACTCATTTGTCTCTTCAATCAAAGGTACAACCCTTAAAGGATAACTAAATTTCTTCCTGGATAAGACAAGATTGTAACTGATCCCACCTTTCCTTCCTATCAAGGGCACATTTGGGAAGCTACCACAACTGACCGATATTTCTTTGCCCACAAGATCCCTGTTGCATCCGCAAGTAATATCAGCTGAGGTTAAGCCCATTAATCTTTTGGACCACTTCCAATATGGTTTCAAATCCTGGAAAGGTCCTGATTTAGGGAGTTGCATTACAAACCAATCAACAAATAGGGGAGCACAACAATTTACATGTCCCTTCATCTTTTCATTCCTGTGGTGAACTCCATAATAAAAGTCTTCTAGAAAAGTGGGTATTATATTTCTTCTGGAAAATATAGTGATAGCTTCCATGTTGACCAAACCTTTTTCTCCTGGAAACAAACTGGTCCCATTCACTATCAAAGAAAGCAAAGTACTGAACTTAGCCCATTTTTTTTCAGATGCCAGATCCCGAGCTTCCTTGATAAGAAAATCTAAGAAAAGTCATTTACCTTTGCTAGCATCCAATCCTCTACTAACCTTGGATAAGTCCAAAAGAAAAGAGTCAGCTATTTTTTTGGATGAAGGAATCTTCTCTAAGCCATAGTAAGGAGTACCATTTTTTATGGGAATTCTGAGGATGCTGGATATCTTTTCTAATGTGGGAAAACAAAGACCCTCGGCTGTGGATCATAGAACTGCAGTAGAGAATGCAAGTTATCCCCCTGGTCAATGGTTGGCTTGTTCACATAGTCTAGGATCTTTCCAAACTCTTTTCTGAAATCATCAAGTATTTTGTCACCCATCAAGCTAATTAACTTCTAAACACCATCTGTCTCTAGATGTGGGAAAGTATAATGGACATTTCTCTTCCTTGGAATCTCCATGTTGAAGCAGCAAATATGACTAAGAATAGGAGGTAATGAACCCTGAGAATAAAAAGAACACAAATGATTAATGATGTTATGCAAGGTAAGGCACATGATCAATGATGTGTCTATGTAGTGAATCAGGTAATCAAGTGTTTGTGAAAGGCCACAACATCATCACAAGTATCTTTCTGATCAGGAGTTCATGATTTCAGAATCCATAATTAACAGAACAAGATCATATCACTAAAGTGTGCTGGAACAATGGGTATGTTGAATTTAGGGTTCCTGCAAACCTGTAAACCCCTCACAATCTCACGGGTGTGCTACTCGGGTCAACATCACACACTCTCAAAGCCGAATAGCAATAATACATTCACCATCTCCGAGAAATGTCTCATGACCAAATCAGGAAATCGATTTGGCATTATGTACTACTCAGGGAGGTCTCAGCTGAGTCCAAAGAAACAAGCATCCCTCATAAGTCCTCAGCTTCAAGCACTGAATCGAGAAACAATAATACATTCATCCAGAAGGGTACAATACTATCATCATACGAACAATTTGCCTTAACTGGATTCCTATGAGAGAACCAGACCATCCTATGCGAGTTCCCAGTGGGCCCTCGGATGCGAGTGGGTTTGCCAATAAATGTGGTATGCCACTGTCATCACTAGAGAGGGATGTTTCCACAAAGGTTCTCAATGATCGGTCCCTTGACTGCACATAACTATCAAGGTTATGTATTTCCCCAGAAAGATTCCGACGTCAATACATTTCCGAGAAGGTCACAAGTCAAGGCATGGAACACACTAATAGCAACATAGCAAGATGCCATGAAGCCGAAGTGGACCCACTCTAAATCCTAGGTGCACTCAAGCCGGGTATTTGGCTTATCTCACAGTAACAAAGCCCATCCCACAGAAAAATAAAACCAGCACAATCCAGTATGATGCATGGAAAATAAATACTGAAAGCGGTAAATAAAACTGTAAAGTAAACTATAAACGAAAACAGTAAACAAACACAACATCACACACACATATAAACACCCAAAGAAAGAAAAAATAAACAGGCTTTAGGATTGACTCTACAAGGGAAACCAGAGATTCTGGGTTCGGTCCCCAGCAGAGTCGCCAGTTGTCGCTCTCAGGATTTTCATCCTAGTACAAACACGAAAGTGGCGCGGAAAAGGTAGAGTCGTCAGCCAGGCATTTTTATCCCGAATGAATGGGAAAGGTAATGCTGCACAAACCAAAGGAAGAAGGAAAGGACGAGGTCCTGCAAACCAAAGATCTGGGTTCTGGAGTCGGATACGACCTGGGAAGGTATTAGCACCCCAAATCGTCCGTCGTACCTGACGGGATCCACACTTGTTTGTTTGCTTCAAAAGGTGAGAAATAAGATGTTATTGAACAAAAACCGCTGACTGGAACTGGAATGAGAAAGGGAACTGGAAAAGAAAATGGAAAGAAAGAGGGAAATATAGGGAAAATAAAGAATGTGCTCGAACGGGCCCTACCCCGTTGCCTACGTACCTCATCGGGAAAATGAGGATCAGAGTCGACGTAGTTTTCCTAACTAAGGCGGGAACTATTTATTTGTGTTTTTTATAGCCGAACTGCTTATTTATATGCTCAGGTGTTGCAGGCTCGTATGGTACGAGTGCGTTTACCGTCTTGCATGCGAGACAAGTCGTCGCAAATTCGCGTTGAGAGTGAATGAGGTGAGAAAAGAAGTTCCCGCAGGATAGTCGCTTATTGTTTGTTGTTTGCTTTTTAAGAGTTTTGTATGAATTTGGCACAAAGAAGTGAATTCAAACTCTTTTCCATGGAATGTGTATTTGCTACTACATTCCAAGATGGAATAATAGAACAAGCACACCAAGCAAGGAGAATTTATCCAAGACTTGTTTCCATGACTTAGTGTTTAAGTTCACCAGCTTGTTGAATTTTATTAAGTGTTTTGTAGATTTAGTGAAGAAACATCTTTTAGGTTTTTCTTTGTGAAACAACCCCTTGATAAGACTTGTGCATCATGCTAGACAAGCTTACACAATTCCAAGATGGAATGAATGCAAGTGCCCCATGGAATAAGGCTATACACAAGGGATCCTCTCATACATTTATTAAGTCTTTTTTTATTTTTGTTTGAAGATGAGAAGAGAAAGACTCAAGAGGCAAAGGTCAAATCTAATTGGGGACTAAGACACAAACCTAAGTCATCTTATTATATACAAGTGTGGTCCTATGGCTATTGAGGTATTCTAACCTAAGGAAGAGGAAGAACAAGTTAGAATTCAACTTACTTCCTAAGAAAGTTATGTTGAATCTAAGGAGAGAAAAGGGAACCTATGAACAAAGCACAAAGGTGCTAAGGAAAAACAAATTGATGCATAAGATATAAGAAATGAAGTGATTCCTCATCTTCCCCCCTACAAAACAAATATTAGTATGATGAAGCAAAATGAACAATTATTACATGGTAAATCTTCACAAACCATTCACATTATCTAAGGAAGAGATTAGTGAACCCCTAAGACAATTACCTAAGCCTAAGGCAACTTATAAGATGGTAAACTTAAAAAGTCAGTAGCTAAACTCAACTTAAGTATTCTAAAGCTACAAATGTGGACAACGTCAAACTATGCCCTTGCTAAACCCTAATAAGATCTAAAGTAAAGTTACATGAAGAAACCTAAAGGATTAAGTAATCTAAAAAGGTATAAACCCTAAGGTGAATAGAAAATCCAGGGGCTAACATCTCATTAAAGTCTCCTAAGAGGTCAAACTAAAAGGGAGGAAGAGATCTAAGTAAAAGAGATGCAAACTATATGAGAATAATGTGAACATAAGAAGGAATGCATATGAAACTTCAAAAGGAAGAAAAATTTAAAGTAAAACTCAAATATGAATAAGAGGATTTGAAATACCCATATAAAGACCAGGGACTTGATGGAATGTTATAATGAGGTTTAAACATGCAAGGATTATCACAAAATAGGTTTTGAGGGGTTAAGATGGGAGATGAAGAATAAATAGATCAAAAGGAAGGAAAAAGAAACTTATGATTCAAGCAAACCCTAAAATCAAAAGATAAAGACCTAATGATTGTATTATACACTTAAGGACCTCTAATATGACCTACAAGAACCAGAATTAAGACGTTAGATCCATGGCATGAATGGCTTATTCAAATGGAGATGAAAGAAACTTCTAAAAGGGACCAAAAGGGACAAAGGACTTAAGTACCTTGGGAAAAATATTAAATGACGTAGAAAAATTATGAAATTTAACATTGAACCTCACAATCTAGAGAATGACATGTGTACAAAAATTCTCATGTAAATACCTAATTTTGAGTGGTAAAAGAATCCTTAGAGTGCAATTTGGGTTTATGTGACTAATGTGGGAAAATTGACCCAAAAAGACCCAAACAAAGACCTAAAAATCCAGAGAAAAATATTTTGAAAGAATTCAAGGAGTTATTTAGAAAACAAAAAAAAAATGAGACATTTATCCTATATGGTTTGTGAGAACAAAAATGGATAAGTTTATTGGTCAAAAATGAGAAAATAAGAAAAACATTAAAGTGAAAATTAAATGTGATCTAAAAATTGAATAAAAATAAAATATATAAAGATAGAAAATTAAAGAAACTTATAAAGATCCTATGTGAATTTATTTAGAATTTTTTAATGCTTTTTGGTATTTTTAATAATGCAAAACGAAAATGATATAAAATGAAAAAGAAAATAAAATGAACTAAAATGACATTGGGCCTGGGAGTTCCAAAAGTAACAAAAATGACTTAATTGGGCTCGATTCAATTGCGCAGGGGATGTGAAGAGAAGACTGGAGACTTTATGTTGACTTTGGTCATGTGCTAGGCACGAGAATTTTAATGCGTTGGCACTCTGAGGACGCTTGGATCCCATGAATCTAACGGTTGCGTTATAAACTCCCCACTGACCTAGGGTTTCTATTCAGGTAACCGGAAGTGACCTCCGTTCATCTTCTCCGGTCACCCCTGACCTAGGGTTTCTTAAATCCTTCATGAAAATCAAACTAAAACCGTAAAAATGCTCTCCTCACTTCACTGATCAAGAATCTACCCTTGTTTTTGGCTTAGGGTTCATGAATTAATCAATTCGAATGCAAACATTTCCACACCTAAAACTGGATCTATGCATCTAACATGCCTATCATCTAGCCATACATTGTAGTGCTCTTATTGAGCTTCAATCAACATGAAAACATTGAAATATAGGCAATTCGATCAAGCAAAGTATCAGAGCATACCTGAATTGCAGAGGTGTGTAAATGTTGATAGAATACCAGAGAGGAGATTCCATGAGTTGCTTGATCTTGCCCTAACACAACAAGAGTGAAATAAACACTTTGTACTTGGTGAATCTTGAGAAATTGAAACAAGTGCAATGAAGATCAATGATATGCACAACCAGTTCCTTGGACAATTCAAGTTGAGCAATCCACAGAAATGGTGCAACATATGATGTGGATGATGGATGGATGAAGATCAGTGCTAGAGATATGAAGATTATGAAGTTTCAGTAAAAAATGCAGTTCAATCACAAAATTGCAGTATGTGATTCTTGAGGTATCAAGCTCATTCATCCATGAAAGCCATGCTTGAGGTGATGATGAAGATGAATTGAGGATGATTGAGGTTGGAATGGTGAATATGGAAGTTTCTCGAGGCAAAATGCAGTGAAGATGCAGGGAGGATTTGTGAACTTCTATGGTGTGAATTGAGCAAAAATGATGAGAGCTTCAAAATGCAGTGCAGTCTCCTCTTTATAGACTCATTCAACAATTCTTAGAAGATATAACCTTGGTTAATTATCCTGGTTAAACTGAGTCACGTTAGTTGCCACTGAGTCAAATTTGCTAGGGTTAGTTAGATTCAGTTATGCCAGCTATGCACTCTAGAAGTTTCTGCTCGAGCACAATTCAATGTGTCAAAGTTCATGGGAATTAAGGTGTGGATTAATGAAATGATTAGTCATAGGAATTTTCTAGCTTGCTTGGGCAAGGGGTATATCACAAGGTGAATGATCCTGCACACACTCAAATGCAGCCTGTTGGTGCAATATTCTTAAGGGCCAAATGATGCAATGCTTGATTGATCACATGCAATGAGGAGCACCTGTTATGATGAGGTGGGATGGAATGAAAGAAATGTAGTATGCTTAATCTCACTCCCTTGGTTTTAATTCTCAAGAATGTGCATGAGGGATATGATGTGCAAGAAACCATGTGATAATGAACTCTATGAGCAATGTCAAGTTTGAATGGTATTTGCAACTTGATTGAGCTGAATGAAACACTTGATGCACTTCCTTGGATTGCAAGAAAACAGATGACTTGTAGGGATCTTCTATGACATGTTTCTTCATGAGCAAGCTACCAATGAAGATGATTCTTGTGCCCAATTAGAAGAGAATGCTTCATGGAACATGTTTGATGTTCAATCCAAAATGAAATATGGTTTCTAGATGACTCAAATATGCCTTTGAAGATCATGCCTTGATGCTGCATAGCTTACCTGCACACATTGCCTTGCCATGCACCATTATGCCCTAGGCCTGACCAGTTGCAACCCTTTCCCTTTAGCCACTCATAACTCTCAATCCTTTGATCAGATGAATAATTGATGAACATGAAAGTTGTAGCAATCATATAGGGGAACAACTTTGTAGTTCACCAAAAATTGATTTGAAGAATTTTTTACCAAGAAAAATGGTACGACACTTGACCCTCTACCTGTTTGATGATATGCCTTGCAGGGCGCGTGCGCTGGCCTGCCCCTTGCCTTGCCTATGGCCTAGTTTTGCCCTAGTTTGCTTCCACTTTGCAAGACCATGTCTCTCTCTTTTTTTTATTATATGGGGGAGTTCCACCCATGGATTTGAAGCTCAAGATGCCCTCTTTAATTGGCTCAAATTAGAATTTTGATAGCCCTCATATTTGGGGAGAAGGCCTCTCTTGAAGTTGCTGCAAAAATGGCCAAAACATGCCATTTCTGGAAACCCTAATTTTCCAAAAATGGTATGTTTTGGTTTTTCTTGATTTCTCTTGATTCCTCTATCATTTATTGATCAAATTTGAATCATAGCATCCTTGTAACCCTAATTTCATGATTTTTAACTCAAAAAGTCAGGAGTTGACTTTTTCTTCAGCATGGTTGAATTTTCCCCAAATCCCTGATTTTCAATCATCTGGCCAATTGAACCTCTTCCAAAATGAATTTGTGGATGAAATTTGAACCCTAGGCACTTGTTATCATATATAAGGCAATGGAATCCACTTTGAATAGAAACTTCATGCAAAAGCCCAATAGAACTGAAACCCTAATTTCCTCTTTCCATCAGGAGATGTTGCATTGCTTGCCTTCTTTGATCAAACCACATTTTAGAATGACTTGTGGCTTCAAATGAGAACTCGTGGGATGTTGTGAACCCTTTGCACAATGTTGAGAAGCTTTGTTTCCCTTTGGTTGCCTTTGTATAGTCTTTAGTTGCTCCAATCATTGATCACATACCCATGCCTCAGTTATGCCATACATGATGCAGTGTTGTTGATTATTTTATGAACTTATGTATGCTAAATGCTATGCAAAATATTGAGGAAATGAGAGGGAAAATTTTGAGGTATTACACAAAGAATTCATACAAGTTAGGAAAACATCAAACAACTTAAGACCAGAACCCTATCATGTTGACAATGTGCCTAAACCACACATAAGATCACAAGAAGAAGCCTACAAGTTCAAGCATTATCAACCATGAGAAGCAAATGGACATAGGAGGTGATATGAACATACATACATTTGTGAGATCTTGAAGCATAAGCAAATCAAAACAAATAAAATGGTGATCCACATATCATGAGAAGAGGCACATATACATGTTAAAGGGACCTCAAACAATTCCTAAAAGTTGGCACAAGTTCCTATATGACCCTAAAAGGTAAGCATATGACTCAAAGAGTTCAAAATAGGTCAAGCAAGCAAGGAAAAATCATAACAAATGGAAATCGCATTAAAATAATATGAAATTAAACACAAGTGAACCTTACAAATATACAAACATCATGCCAAGAGGACAAGCTCAAAATCAGAAGCAAAGTAGGTCAAAGAATTGCTTAAACATGAACTAGGTTTTTAAAACTTATACACAAAGCAACTTAACAAAAGTATTCATACAAATTTCTAAAAATCAGGAGAAAAATCCATAGCAAACTACATTATATTACTAAACAAATGCAAAAATAATCATGTCAAAATTCCAATCCAGGATCAAGATTAAAATTAGACAATTTAGCATGTATTTAAAAATGAATAAAAATAAAAATTACACTCAACAATTAATTTATGCGTGACAAAATAAAATAAATGAAAAGTGAAAATGTCAAAAATTAGAGAAAATTAAAAGGTTCATTCATGATTTTTTTCACAATTTTTGGATGACTTCTACTATTTTTTATGAATTAAACAAAACAGAGCAATTAAAAGAAAACTAAAATAAACGAAATAAAAGAAAGTAATCAGAATGGATGGATGAGATGGAAATGGGAACAGATCAAAGGCTCAGCGCGCAGGTCAACAAGACTTATGGTAATCAGATCCTAAGGCCATAATTTAAACTTACTAATTAAATGAAATCCAATGGTCACGTTTTAAAATCACAAAATTATGTTAATTAAACAGATTAGCGCCATAATTAGCCAGATCCAATGGCTGAGATTCAAACTGGAAAGCATCAACCCTAATTAGCCCTAATATAAACCATGGCCGGCCGGAGAAGCGCCGGTCATCTTCTCCGGCCATCTTCAACCCTACGAATGCCAAATCTCAACCAAAACGCACAATCCAGGTATCAAAAAAATCCTCAAGCCAAGTAGAACATGAATCCAACTTCAAAACACACTTATCATCCACACAAAGCAGAATCAAAGAAAACAAAATCAGATCTAAAAGTTTCAGGCTCACTATTCTTGCTCATTTTGCCATCATTTTCAAAAGTAAATACATCCTCGTGATCAGGACAACACACATTCACAATGCACACAAAAGAAATGAAATATAGGATGATGAATTTTGAGGATACCTGAGATTTGCAGAGCTTAGAATCCTCCAAGAAAACTAGTCACCTGCTCCAGATCAACCTCATATAGCTTCTATTCACAAATAAATGTGAAATAAGCTCTCAAATGGCTTGGATCTCGCAATTCGAATCCAACTGGTCTGAACTTGCATTGGTATGAAAATTTGCCTTTAGCTCACAATGAGGATGGATTTTTGTTCTCTGAAGGTCAAGGATGAAGGTTGTGTGATTAGTTTTTGAAATCAGTGTGTGGATGAAGAGAATCGAAGCAAAAGGCTTGTGATGCAAAAACTGTGGAGTGATGAAATGAGGAGCAATTATGATGATTCAAAACCCTAGCTCTCTTATATATGGTACAAACTTTCATTGATTAGGGTTTTAGGGAGAATGCACGTGGGAAGAATGAGATTCACACCATTTTGCAAAAATGCACAAGTTGTGTGATGCAACACTTTGCTCGTGCCTTGCCCTCTTTCTTTGCACATGTTCAGCTTTCATCTCACCCTTGATCCATAAGTGAAACAATCCTGGCCTTTGGATCTTTGGTTCACACAATTCTCATACTTTTACAATTTTGCATTATATGAGATATCATGCATCCCATGCACGATTTCAATGATTTTCCTTGAGCCATTTCACTTTTATGCAATGCCATATGATATTGTAACCTTACTTTGCCTATTGATCAGCTTGTAAACAAGATAAATGAGTTTTTTCACTTTGGTAGAAAGTTGTTTTTTTAAGTGAAACCCTAAAATCAAGTGAACTACCAATGACCATAACTTCCAAACCATGAATGCTATGATAATGTTCTTTCACTTTTTGAAAATGGGAGATCATACTCTACAACTTTCATGTCCAAATAAATTTCATTTGGAGTCATCTTGATTGTGAAAGAATGCTTTGAAATTTAGGGCAAAACTTCTAAATTTGGAAAGTTTCATTACATGTCATATGCCAAAAATGGAAACCTTTGCAAAACCTCTTGATTCTTGAATTTTGAGACCATAAAACCTCTTATATGACCTTAAGAACATCACTTGACTTTAAAAATAAGATTGGAACCTTTGAATTTCCACAATTGACTTTTCAAATACTTAGTTTGACCAGTTTCTTCCTTTGCAAGTAACTGATGAATAGACTGCTTTCCTCAATGAATTTTCTCATCAACTCTCATCCATAAGCTTCAAATACTATATAAAGAACTTTGACCACAAGAATTGTTCAAAGGTGCAAGAATCCTTGCTCAAAAGCAAAACCCTAATCATGATTCATTTGTGTAGGAGATTGTGTCATCCTTGATCCTTTGATGATCTTCAGCCTTTCTTGACTTTTGTTAATGATCTCGGGCCCTTGTATGAGATGAGGACACCTTTTGGAGCTCTTGAAATGTCACTTGACCTCTTGTTTTGACTTGTAGATCTTCAAATCCCCAATTGACTGATCATATTCCCTATGCTAGAGCATGAGAATGTTATGCTTCATTTTTCTATGATAGATTCCAATGATATGATATGCTTATGATGATTATGATGTGATCATGATGATAAAAGAGAAGAGGGAAAATTTGGGGTATTACGCATACATCACATATTCATATGCGGATTCTAAACAGGGTCGTTTCAGTGCGATTCAGGCGAGATCCCGATGGTGAAATTCATCGTCGAAATAGTACTCATAATCGTAATATCACATATTCAAATACGGATGCTAAGCATATTAGTCCCATGTATCCAACACATAGGATATGTGAAGAGGGTCATTTCAGCACAACTCAGGCGAGATCCTGACAATGGGTTATATTGTCGAAGTAGTGCAGATAATTGTAACAGCACATTTCCAAGCGGATTCTCCCAGATGCACATTTTTACCTAAATAAGATTAGAGGGTAGACGAAGAGAATCGTAAGCGCATATTCAAATGTGGATTTTAATCAGAGTCGTTATAGTGCATATTCAGATGCGAGATCCTGACCAGTGCATGTCTATCCCACAGACTTAAGTGCACCATTGATAAACATATACAGACATAAGATTCGTAAGGAATCATTCATTTACAAAGTCCATTGTTGTTGTGACAAGCCAGTAGTCGTCTGGCATCGTTCAAAAGACATGGTTTCCAAGTCCACCGTCGTTGTGGCAAGCCAGTAAATATCTGACGTCGTTTAAAAAATATTTCTTCTTGGTTATTAAATTAATTTTTCACCACATCAGGGTTTTCAAGCAGTTGTTTGCTTCATTTGGGTTTTATTTCCCATTTGTTCTTTCTCCAGCAAAGTTCAAATTTTCGGGTTCTTTTGGTATTCAACAATATTTCATCTCGAACGACCGATAGTCGATGCTCTCGTCCTTTTCAGGTTAACATTTTCTTGAATAGGGGCAGCTGTAACACCCCAAATTTTCCGTCTTTGTTTCATATCAAATAGCATAGCATAAAACATACATATCTTGGCATTTTGCTTAGAAAAATGAGGCATGACATTCATAGTTACAAGCATACGGCATGTGGTCAATCATCTGGCAAGTATTGATTCTCTAAAGTCAAGTCAAGATCCAAGTGATATTACAAGAATCTCACAAGGTATCCTCACATCTTGTACCAACTCAATGTCATCCACAAAACCCTAGAAGGGAGAAATATCATCAGAAGTTCAAAGGTGCAACTTTCTCCAACACAGAGAAACCCTAATTAGGGTTTTGCCTCAGATCAAGAACTTCTTATGGATTTAAACAATTCTTGTGTTCAAAGGCTTCTATATGATGTATAAGGCATATGGATGAAGTTTGATGCAAAAATTCATTGAGGAAGTCAGGTATTTTATTAATTACTTGTAAATGAAGAAAGAGGTCAATTGAGTAGAAGAAAAGTCAACCAATGGTTTTCAAGGGCTCCAATCAAGTTTTTGAAGCTTATGGATCTTCTTGAAGCAAATAATGGCTTTGGTGATCACAAGAATGAAGAATCAAGGGTTTGAAAGAACTTGCCAAATTTAGAAAGTGACTTGTAATAAAAGTTTCTATTTTTGGATAGTTTTGCCCTAATTTTCAATCCATTCTTACATGACCAAGATGACTCCAAATAGATTTTCCTCAAACATGAAAATTGTAGAGAATTTTCTACCCTTTCTAAAAAATCCAAAATTTTGATCATAGCCTTTTTGGTTTGAAAGTCATGGCCATTTGAAGTTGGATAATTTGTAGGGTTTTAAAAGGTTTGTAATGCATTTTCAAGGCATTTGATGTACCAATATTGATCACTAGGTTCAAGTACAATCCAAGACAAGTAATTTTGCCCAAGAATCATAAAGAACCCATGGTTGATACATGAGATTTTCCATTACTTGCATTTTTGCAAAACCTTTTATAATGCATGATTCAATTGATTTTGAGCTAAGAGATTTATCCAAGGGTGCTAAGGGCATATAAACAAGTCAACTTATGCACATGTACACAAAGATGCACGCATGAATCATCCCATGCTAACTTTCATGCAAATTGGCAAAACTATCCCCATCACACTTCTCATTCATCCACTCACACTAAAACCCTAATCAGTATTCAAAACACCTCATATAAAAGAGTCTTGTACGAATTTTGCAGGGGCTATCTCTCTTATTTCTCCATTCCAACTTTTCTTGCTCATTTTCAAAAGCTTTCAAATCTCTCACACCATACACTCATTGCTCAATATATTTCCATATTCATGACCAGTGAGACTTGAGGATCACAAATCAACCATTGATTTGACCTTAAAACAAAGGTTTCTCATAGTGCATTTGTGAAGCAAGTTGTTTCAAATATTACAATTCAGGGGGATTTGAAGCTCTATTTGCATTTATTTTTCAAATATAGAAGCTAAGGAGTAGATCTGGACGTTTTACAGGGATTTCCTGGTGGATTTGAAGAGCTCCAAGTTCAGGTATGCATCTGAATTCTTCGATCTAGATCTTGAATTTCTTGTGTGTGTTAATGATCTCCTTGCTTCACTGATCACTCTGATGTGTTTAATTTTGAAAATGATTGATAATTGAGAGTGTATGAGTGATTTAAAGTTTTGATGTCAATTTTTGTTTTCTTCGATCTGTGAGTTATGCTTGTTGTTTGTGATTTTTGATAGCATATTCTTGTTCAACATGATGAAATGATGTGATCTGGTGCTTTTAAGCAATTTCTGTGAAGTTTTGTTCATGCTATGATTTTTTTTGGTGACAGAGCCCTAGCTCCAGTCACGGGATTCTGGAAATGTTTAAAACGCAGGTGAAGGGAAGCTTGAGGAAGATGATGAAATCTGGACCATTAGTTTTTTGAATTGAATGGTTGTGATAGTGCCAACGCATAAAATAAGCGTTCCAGGCACATGACTTTATGTTTACACAATTAATGTTTGTGCTTGCCAGTACACAATTATTACCATGCGCGTGTTTTGATGTCCATTGATTTGTTGAACTTGTCTGATCTATTGACCTCACCATGTGCATATGATAGATCTGACGAGTGAGATTATTTCTGATATTTGTGAATTCCATAATAATTGGTATGAACCTTGTGAAGCTGGACCTGGACCCCTTGTGCTATTGAAACCTCATCCCTAAGCCCAATTTTTGATTTGAACCTGATAGGTGTTGTTATTCTAACCTCACTTGCTTTATTTTCATTTCATTTTCATTTTTTATTTCAGTTTCCTTTTTAATTTTTAAAAATAGTAAAACCATTTCAAAAATTCCAAAAATATTCATAGATGATATTTAGGGTTTTATATAATTTCTCCAAATTTTATTTTTCATTTTTATTTATTTTTTATTTCTGAATTAATTATTCATTTATTTTCCTTTTATTGTTTTCTTCCATGAACAACTTAACTTGTTTAATTTCTATTTTGAATTCTATGATAGTTATGCCTCTGATCTTTTTGCCCTGCTTTCTTAACATGTTGAGGTGTCTCTAGGATTTTTATATTGATTTTTAGGACTTGTTTGAATAGATTTTAGCGTGTTTCTTTTAGTAGAAGTTAATGGAACCTTAAGTGATGTTTGACCAATTCTTTGAGGATGTTAGCTTTTTATTCTGGATATATGGTTTTGATATGTTGTTTAAACATGCTTGAAGTGTCTTTGTGATTATTTGTATAATGCTTAAGACATGTTTACCTTTTGTTTGATATTTATTCTTAAGGTGCCTATTTTGTGAATGCTCTTGATCCATACTTGTTGGTTTGAGTGTAGGGCACTTGTGCCAACTCTTAGGGTTTGGTTTTAGGATTGTTAACATGTCAATAAAGCCCTAGTTTTTTGTATGAGAGCTTGTCCTTGACTTGATTGTTGTTACTTGTTCACCAAGTGTCGCTCCCACCAAATGAGGCCAGGTCAAATGGGGTACAGACGCAAACGGTCGGCGAAAGGAGAGAACACACAAGGGTGAACTCAAAAGACAAGAGTAGCCAGCTAGGCATTTTTATCCCGGAGGAAAGGTAATGCTGCATAGACCTAAGGAAGATATGGATAAGACGGTTGCGAACCAGAGAGACTGAGAAAGGGGGTTGGTTACAACCTGGGAAGGTATTAGCACCCAGATTGTCCGTCGTACTCGACGGGATCCACGCTTTAAAGATTTGTGTTTTAAAAGGGGTAATGTCAGTGTAATTTGTGCATCAAAGCTGGAAAAAAAGCAAGTGTCAGTGTAAAAGAAAAGTGAAGTGTATAAGAGAAATGTCAGTGCAAGAACAAAAAGTGAAATGCTCAAGATAATGAAGCTTAAAGAGATGCTGGAAGGAGGGGGGAATATACAGAGACTTTTGTTCGATAACTGTTAAGTTATGCCTACGTATCCTCTCGTGCAATGAGGAAGTCAGAACACTGTAGTTCGACTCAAAGAGACTGAAAGATAAATTGACTTATGAACTGCTTGCTTGACTATGCTCAAGTGTATGACCTGTCTGGCTCAGGTGCAAACTGTCTTGCATTAGACGGAAGAAGCGAGTTCTCGTTTGTGAGTGAATGAGGTGAGAAAAGAATCCCGAAGGAGACGATTATTGTTTGTTTTTGTGTTTTCAATCTTTTATTAATTTTTTGTGTTTGTCATAAGTTAATGAGCTTAAGCCTAAACCAAGTGTTAGTAAACTCATCACATCTTCCCTCGTATTAGGGGTAATGAGAATACTTTAAGTGTGAAGTAAGCACCTCACACTTAATCACCATGGTGTAAGATTAAGATCATTACCCTACTTGTGATTATTTGGATGTTTTTGTTGTTTTTGTTTAGTTTTAAGTAATGAGTTTAAGCCATAATCAAGGATTTAATGGACTCATTACACCATCCTAATAGAAGGATAATAGATGAGAACATTTAAGCTGAGGAAGGCTCCTCAACTTAATCCATGATTAGGGATTAACCTCATGACAAGACAAAGCCTTTATTAAATGGATTTTAGTTAATGATAAGATGAAGAAGTGATTTTTATGGTTTGTAAGACAGCTTGAGGGGGACTTGTCCATTAACACTAGGGTTAGTCCTTCTTAACCAATTAAGGAAGAATTAGAACCCTAATGTAAGGCCCAAGTTACAAGCTTGATGTCTCAGTGAATATTAAGTGAATTTCTTAAAGGATATAAACACATTAACGGTTTAACACTTAGGATTAAAGTTATACACTCCATCCTAATAGAAGGATGCAGGCATAAGCTTAATCACAAAGCCTTAAAACCTTTAGGGTTTAGTCCTTGATTATGAGATGAGAAGAGAAGACTCAATGATGACACAAAGGTAAAAGCTAAATGGGGGACTAATCAAACCCTAATTTTTATCATGCTTGGATGTTCCTAGGGTTTATGAGGCTTAAGAGAGGAAGATCTTCAGAGAAACCACCAGGAAAGAAGCAGGTGAATGGAGAAAGAAACAGAGAGGAGCAAGACAACTTGCTTCACTTAAGAAGACAAGTTGATTGAAGGAAGAAAGAGAGCAAGAGCATGAATGAACAAGCTCACTCTAATACACAAGCAAAATGAAGCAATGAATGCATGAAAGAGATGAGAAGAGATTGTGAGAAGTGAAGGCAAATTCACTTCTCTAAACAACTTACCACCTGAAAAGTTATCAACAGAAATGAAATGCAATGAAAATGAGATGAAAAGCCATGATGCAAGACAAATTCAGAAGCATGAACATGATGTTAATGATGCTAAGAGAAGATGCAAACACAAGGCAAGACATGAGAATGATCATACAAGGACATGAATGCTTATGAAATGAACACATAACATGGCAAATGAAAGATGCAATGATCAAACATGATTCTAAGGTGTCCTAAGATGTCTTATGAATCATGTGGATGCGCAAAATGTCATGGCAAGTTCTTAAATGCAAGCAAATGAGAGATGAATGCAATGGAAGGCACAAATTAGGGTTTACATACAACATACAATGCAAAAATTCAAAACCAGAAGCAAATGATGTGATAAAAAATTGAAAATGCAATCAAAGATATCCTAAACCTACACAAGTTCACTGCCCAAGGGAGGAGACTTAACTCTTAACCTAATGGGAGTTATGAATTTCTCAAGTTAATTAGGGTTTCAAGGTACCTCACAATGAAAAATGCTAAACAAAATGAAAATGGAAGCTAAATTCAAACCAATTTTATCCTATAAACTACATGCTATGAAGGATGCAATGCAAGAAGAACCATCATCAAACTCTCAATGGTTAGGCAGAATGGATTTTTCCAAGTTTGAACAAAAATATTGCCTTTAAAAGAATTTAATTCCAATGAAAATTGTCAAAATGCATCAAGAACAAAAAAGAAATTTGATTTGAGAGTTTGGTAACGTTTCTAAATGTTTTAAAATGCAATGAGAATTTTTTGGTGATTTTTAAATACCGAAATGCATTTTTAATTAATTAATTTTCATTAACTAATTAAAAATAAACATTTAAATGATTTTAAAATGATTTTTAATGCAAAAAATAAAAATAAAAATATTTTTGGCTTCTGAAATTTAATGAAATGTTTGACAAAAAATTTCAGAATTTTTAAATGTTTTTTACTATTTTAAATAATTCGTAAAAGATAAAACAAATAAAATGAAATAAAAATTGAATTAAAGAGAAAGTCAACAAATCCTGAGGCTGAGGTTTAAACTGGTTTTGGAGGGAGTTGACCCGCGCCAGATCCAATGGCTGTAATTCAAACTGACCAAATTTATTTAATTAATCTAATTAAATAGGATTAGGGTTTTAATGAAAGATCTGAGCCACACAAACGCGCGGGAGTCAACACTGGTCAACCGAATCCATGGTCCACATTCAAACTGAACCCTAAACGTGATTAATGAACTAATGACTTTCAGGTGGCCGGAAATGACCTCCGGTCATCTTCTCCGGCCACACCTCTCCCTGAAAATTGCTATCTCTCTCCCCAAGCTTCTAACACTCAATTTTTCTGCCCAGAAATGATCCCCATACATCATACACTAAGAATCAACAAACAAACAACATTTAAAACACATCAAAAGTGAGAATCGAATCAAAACAGTTCTAGGTCAAAAAATTTCAGAACACGAATACATACTTGTCGCTCCCAAAGATTTGCATCCAGGTACAAGCGCGAACGGTCGGCGAGAGGGACAATGAGAACACACAGCCGTGAACTCACTGGGGGTGAATAGAGTCGCCAGCTAGGCATTTTTATCCCGGAGGAAAGGCAATGCTGCATAGACCTAGAAAAAGATGGATAAGACGGTTTGCGAACCAGAGAGACTGAGAAAGGGGGTTGGTTACAACCTGGGAAGGTATTAGCACCCAGATTGTCCGTCGTACTCGACGAGATCCACGCTTAAAAGATTTGTGTTTTAAAGGGGTAGTGTCAGTGCAATCTGTGTATAGAAGTTGGAAAAATGTACAGGTGCCAGTGTAAAAGAAAGTGAAGTGTAGTATATACAGTGTCAGTGTAAGGACAAAGATGAGATGCTCAAGAATATGAGGCTAAAGAATGAAGCTGGAAGGAGGGGGAATGTACAGAGACTTTTGTTCGATAACTGTTAAGTTATGCCTACGTATCCTCTCGTGCAATGAGGAAGTCAGAACACCGTAGTTCGACCCAAAGAGACTGAAAGATAAATTGACTTGTGAACTGCTTGCTTGTCTATGCTCAGGTGTATGACCTGTCTGGCTCAGGTGCAAACTGTCTTGCATTAGACGGAAGAAGCAAGTTCTCGTTTGTGAGTGAATGAGATGAGAAAAGAATCCCGAAGGAGACGATTATTGTTTGTTTTTGAGTTTTCAGTCTTTTATTGCTTTTGAGAATTTGTCATAAGTTAATGAGCTTAAGCCTAAACCAATGGATTTAGTAAACTCATCACATCCTCCCTCTGATTAGGGGTAATGAGAATACCTTAAGTGTGAAGTCAGATTCTCACACTTAATCACCTTTGATATAGGATCAAGATCATTAACCTACTTGTGATTATTTGGATGTTTTTGTTGTTTTTGTTTAGTGTTGAGTAATGAGGTTAAGCCATAATCAGGGATTAAACAGACTCATTACACCATCCTAATAGAAGGATAACAGATGAGAATGTTTAAGCTGAGGAAGACTCCTCAACTTAATCGATGATTAGGGATTAAACTCATGACAAAACAAGCCTTTGATTAAGTGAATTTTATTTAATGGTATGATGAAGAAGTGAGTTTTATGGTTTGTAAGACAACTTGAGGGGGACTTGTCCATTAACACTAGGGTTAGTCCTTCTTAACCAATTAAGGAAGAATTAGAACCCTAATGCAAGGCCCAAGTTACAAGTGTGATGTCTTGATGATTATTAGGTGGATTGATTAAGAGACTTAAACACATTAAGGGTTTAACACTTAGGATTAAAGTTATACACTCCATCCTAATAGAAGGATGCAGGCATAAGCTTAATCACAAAGCCTTAAAGCCTTTAGGGTTTAGTCCCTGATTATGAGGTGAGAAGAGAAGACTCAAGGAGAGACACAAAGGTAAAACTAAGGGGGGACACTAATCAAAACCCTAATTCATTATCATGCTTGGTTGTTCTTAAAGTTTGTGAGGTTTTCAAGAGAAGTCTTCAAAGGAGCTACCAGGAAGCAGATGAACAAGATCAAGAGAAACAAAGTGACTTGCTTCATTCAAGAAGTCAAGTCACTTGAAGAAAGAAAGTGGGAGGAACAAGAATGATCAAGCTCAAACTCATACACAAACAAAAATGCAGCAATGGATGCAAGGGAGATGAAAAGAAAAGGTATGAGAAGTGAAGGCAAATTCACTTCTCAAGTTTACTTACCACCTGAAATGTTAGAAAGAAATGCAATGCAATGCAAGATGAGATGAAATGGTATGATGCTAAGCAAAACCAGAAGCATGTGGATGATGATAATGATGCTATGAGATGCTACAAGCAAGAGGCAAGACATGGGAATGTTCATACAAGATCATGGATGCATATGAAACAAGCTTAGAAGCATGAATGATCATGAAAAGTTATGAAGCATACAAGGTAAATGACATGGCAAATATGTGATGCAATGATCAAACATGCTTCCTACATGTCTTAAGATGTCAAATGAAACACAAGCATGCATAAAATGCAAAGACAAGTCATGTTATGCAAGAGAATGCAAGAAGGATGCAAGAGAAAGCCCAAATTAGGGTTTATGGATCAAACAACAAACAAAAACCCAAAACAGAAGCAAACCCTAAGATAAAAAATGGAAAATGCTACCCAAAGAAACCCTAAACCTATACTAAACCAAGGTCCAAAGGGGAGGTCTCAACTCTTAACCAATCTCAAGATATGATTTTTCTAAGTTATTAGGGTTTTTTAGGGTTCCTAACAAAAGAAATGCCAAACAATTGGAAAATGCAAGATCAAATCATGGCCATTTAATCCTAGAAACTACATGCTAAACATAAAACAAAGCAAAAAGAATCAATGTCCAAACCTTCTTAGATAGGCAGAAATGAATTTTTGAACTTAGGATCAAATTAATGCATAAAAAATGATTTAATTTAATGAAAAATTCTTAAAATGCATCAAGATCAAAAAAGAAATTTGGTTTGAAGGTTGGACAATGTTTCTAAATGTCTTAGAACATTTCATGAATTTTTTTGTAATTTTTAAATACCTAAAAGTATTTTTAATTAATTAATTTCCATTAATCAATTAAAAATAATCTTTTAAATATTTAAAAATACTTTTTTAATGATAAAAAATAAAATAAAAATATTTTTGGGTCTTTAAAATTAATAAAACTTTTAGGAAAAAGTTTCATAATTTTTAAGAATTTTTTGCTATTTTAAAATAATTATGCAAGTTTAATACAATAAAATGAATTAAAAAAACAAATAAAAATGAAAGTCAAAGGAATGGAGGGATGAGATTCACCCTGGTTTTGAATCTGTTGACTACGCGCGTCATCCAAGGGTCCAGGTTGACTCTGATTAAATTATTTAAATTAAGGATTAATTAAGCTAACACGTGGATTAGGGCATAATCAAAGAGATCCAGGCCACTCACTAGCGCGCGGGAAGCAGCATCCAAGGGTCCAGGTTTAAAGTTCACTAATTAATGACGTTTAGCCCTAATCACTTTCAGGCTGCCGGAGAAGACCTCCGGTCGTCTTCTCCGGCGAGCAACTCCCCTGAAAACTTCCCAACTCACTCAAATCGTATCAAAAATGAAAACTAAGAATTGGGGAATGATCCTTACACACTCACGAACCTAAACCCTCACTCAAAACAAATTTCTTTTCCCTGAATAAGCTGAATCGAAGAAAACAAAAACTAGGGCACGCAAGCTTCAGAGAGCAATTAAACATTCATTTCAAAGCCATTTCAAAAACTAAGAACACCATGATATTCAGTGGAACATAAGGAACAAGTCTATAACATGAAAAATAATTTCTGGAAAAATAATTTTCAAGCTACCTGAGATTTGGAGCTTTCAACTTGAGAACTTTCTGGCCACTTCCTTCAGTGCAAACTACTCCACTTGATCCCTAGATGATGTTTGAATGCTCAAGAAGAGTTTGTGTTGGCTGGATAATGAGTTTCGAAAGCTCCTGCTTCAAGCTCAGTCAGAAATGGCTATGGTGATTCTGGTAGTTTCAGGCCATTGTGAATGGTGGTTTGTGGTCCAGATGATGTATGGAGAAGCTTTGCAAGGTTTGTTTGGATGTTTGTGAGCTAGGGAGGGAGATTCGAATGGAACTGCAGCTTGAGGTGAGAAATGGCTATGGGGTGTTCTGGTTGATTCAGGCTTGTGTTCTTGCTGGTTTCTACTCAATGATGCATGGTGAATTGAATGGTGAAAATGGTTTGAGTGTTTCTTGGCTGGGCAGAGGGATTCGAAGGCTTATGCAGCTGGGGTGTTTTTGTGAATGTGTTTGTTATGCCATGTTTCAGCCTTGCCTTGTACATGAAATGGCTTGCAAATTGTCCACATAACTCTCTCTCATTGGTCAGATGATTGGACATGTGCTTTATTGATTGGTAAGTCACCTTTTGCAAAAAGTCAAAAATTGTGTAAGGAAGGTATGGCTCATGATCTAGGCAAGTACAAAGCATGGTTCTGGTGCAGCATGGTGTGGTGAGAAGCTAGCTTAGTGCAGTAACCAATGCAGCAAGTTGTAGGAAGAATGATCATGAGTTTTGCAACTTGTGGCTTTTTGGTTCACATGTGATTTCTTTGTCCAACCAAACATAAAACCATGGGCATTCTTGGTTCATTCTGAATTTTATGACTTAGAGAATGTTTGCATACTGGTTTGGAATGAATTAGAAGTCACAATTGGCTTTGGTTCATGATTTTGCAAAATTTCCATTTGAAGCATGCCTTGAAAATCAATGATTTTAGCCAACTTTGTCACACCATAACTTTTGATCCAAGAAGAGTTTGATCATGTTCTTGTACTTTTTGAAAAGGGAAAGATGAGATCTACAACTTTCATGACCAAAGTTTTTCCATTTGAAGCCTTTTTGGGCCAAGAATCAAGGCTTGAAAAATGACCTAAAATGATGCATTCTTGAAAAGTCAACCAAGCCCAAAAAGTCAACATTTGCAAAAACCCTAAATTCTTGATTTTTGTGAACTTCAACCTTCTTCCATGATCAAATAAAGATCATATACACTCAAAATGATGAAGATCACCCATTGGTTGGGTCATTGGGGGCCTCAGATGCCCTGATTTTACACTGACTTGTCTGAAAAGTCAACTCTTGATCAGATGACTTCCCCATGGAATTTCTTCATGAAAATTGATATGCATACTCCCTACACCATATAGAGACCAATGGAAACAGGAATGACCAAAAAATTTGGAGTTATGGCCTCTGAAACCAAAACCCTAATTTTCAGTCAACTGTGCAGTCAAACCTGGCTCTGCATCCATTCAAACCCTAGTTCTTGTGATTCTTTTGCAATCTTGACTTTGAGAGGATGTAATGTGATATAAGAACACATGTGGATCCCTTTGAAGTGATTGGTGACCTTTGGAGTGGCTCAAGAGGCCTTTGGATTGCTCAGATCACAAACCCTAGATGCAGATGACTTAGGAACTATGCAGTGAAACAAAAATGAGATATGAGATGATATGATTGTGTTTATGCATATGAGAAAGATCACAAGCCATGGTGTGAATGAGTGAGGGAAAATTTGGGGTGTTTACAATACTCATTTCTCAACCATTTTCAAAACAAAACACATCAGCATGATCAGTGAAGCATAAAGAATCATTTAGTAACTTAAAAACAAGTTTCTGGAAAAATTGTTCTTGAGCTCACCTGAAATGGAGCTTTCAATCCAGGAGCTTTCTGACTGCTTCTTTGATTCAAAATGGCTTTAATGAACCCCCTGAGAAGCTTGCAATGCTTGTTTGGAATTTCTTTTGGCTGGTTTGAGAGATTGATGAAGTTCTGTTCAGGAGGGGTGGAAAATCGTGTTTCTGCTTGGGGTGGTTTCAGGGCCAAAGGAGGATTGGGAAATGATCAGAGGAACATGGTGAATGGTTTTGTGAATTTTGTTTTGATGTTTGAAGCTTGTATGGAGAGATTCGAATGAAAATGCATAAGAGGTGAGTTTTGAGGATGCTGACTTGTGGGAGGGATTAGGATGTGTTGTGTTATGTGTTGAGTTCCATTTGGTACATGTATCAAGTTGGGATAGGTCAGAGAGTTGTTGCTGGCCTAGCTTGATTTGTATGGGTCATTTTGCCAAAAGTCAACTTTTGTGTAAGAGGAGGTATGGGCTGGTTCAGTCATGGTACAAGGGCATGGCTTGGATCAGGTGTGATCAAGGAGAACCATGGAAATGAATTTGAGGCAATGCAGCAAGTGGATTAGGGTTTATGTGAGGTTTTGCAATTTTGTGATCTTTTGGCCCTTTTGAAGTTTCTTAATGAACAAGTCATGAAATTTGGAGATTCTTTGGTGCATTCTGATTTTTAGGTCATGGTTTATGTTTGTGTAATGCATAGAAGTCAATTAGAGGTCACATAAAGACTTGGCATGAGGTTTTGCAACTTTGCCTCTTTGGTGTAAAACATGAAATTATGTGATTTTTGCCAACTTTGACAAGCCATAACTTTTGATCCAAAATGAATTAGAATGAGTTCTTGTACTTTTTGAAAATGGGAGGATCCATTCTACAACTTTCATGACCAAAGTTTTCTCATTTGAAGCATTTTTGAATCAAAAAGAGAAGGTTGAAAAACTTTCCCAAAATGGCAAGTTTTCATTACAAGTCACTTTCCCAAAAAGGCAACTTTGCAAATGGCTTGAAATTCTTCAATTTTGTGAACTTATAACACCTTCTATGATCAAATAAAGACCATACACATTCAAAATGATGGAGAACAACTTTTGGTTGGGTCATTGGGGGCCTCAGATGCCCTGATTTTGCACTGACTTGCTCAAGAAGTCAACTCTTGATCAAATGCCTTCACCATGGAATTTCTTCATGAAAATTGATATGCATGATCCTCGTATCATATAGAGACCAATAGAAACAAGAATGACCAAAAAATTTGGAGTTATGGCCTTTGAAACCAAAACCCTAATTTTAGGTTATCTGTGTAGTTAAACCTGGCTCTGCTTCCATGCCTTTCTCAGTCCTTGTGATTCTTTGACTTCTTTGATCTTGAGAGGATATAATATGATGCTTGAACATACATGGACCCTCTTGAAATGATTGAAGACCTCTGGAGTGGCTCCAATGGCTCAGGGATGGCTCAAATCACAAACCCTAGATGCAGATGACTTTGAATCAATGCAGTGAACCAAAAATGTGGTATGAGATGCTATGATTGAATTTATGCATATGAAAAGATCACAAGCCATGGTGTGAATGGGTGAGGGCAAATTTGGGGTGGTTACAATACTCAAGTTTGACTGTTGTGAAGAAAGTCAATAATCTCCTCGTGTAGTGACGGTATGGGATCAAATTCTCTTGGTGAGTATACCATTTGTCGTTGGTCTGATTGATTAGCAAAGCTGAATCTCCGATTACATTCAATGTCTTGATCCTGAGGTCAATGGCTTCCTCAAGTCCCATGATACAAGCTTCGTATTCAGCTTCGTTGTTAGTGCAGGCAAATGTGAGTTTTGCCAAAAAAGGCATATGAACTCCTTTAGGTGTAATGAGCACTGCACCAACCCCACGACCATTCATATTGACAGCCCCGTCAAACATCATTGTCCATTCTTCCTATGGGTCAGGCCTTTCAGTGTGAACAGGCTCTTCATGATCATTTGCTTTTAGGAACATGATGTCTTCATCGGGGAAGTCAAATCTCATGGGCTGGTAATCATCAATGGGTTGCTCAGTCAGATAGTCAGACAGTACACTGCCTTGGATGGCCTTTTGAGATGTGTATTGAATGTCATACTCTGTCAGAATCATTTGCCATCTTGCAACCCTTCCGGTAAGTGTTGGCTTCTCAAATATGTACTTGACGAGGTCCATTTTTGAGATCAACAAGGTAGTGTGAGTCAGCATATACTCTCTTAGTCGGCGAGCAGCCCACGCTAAAGCACAACAAGTTTTCTCGAGCAGTGAATAAAGTTGTTCATAGTCGGTAAATGTTTTGCCTAGGTAGTATATTGCATACTCTTTTCGACCAAACTCGTCATGCTGGCCCAACACACACCCCATTGATCCTTCTAATACTGTCAGGTACATTATTAGAGGTCTTACTTCAACTTGAGGCATGAGAATCGGAGGTTCTTGCAGGTACTCCTTGATCTTGTCAAAAGCCTTCTGACAATCTTCGTTCCACCTGACAGTTTGTTCCTTTCTTAACAATTTGAACAGGGGCTCACAGGTTGTAGTAAGATGAGATATGAACCTTGATATGTAGTTCAATATACCTAAGAACCCCCAAAGTTCTTTTTCAGTCCTAGGTGCAGGCATCTCCTGAGTGGCTTTGACTTTGTCGGGATCAACCTCAATTCCCTTTTCACTTACGATAAATCCCAGCAACTTACCAGAACGTACCCCGAATGTGCATTTGTTGGGGTTCAACATCAGCTGATATTTCCTCATACGCTTGAACAACTTCAGCAGATTTACCAGATGGTCTTCTTCGGTAAGGGATTTGGCAATCATGTCATCCACGTAACATTCGATTTCTTTGTGGATCATATCATGGAATAACGTTACCATATCCCGTTGATAAGTGGCACCGGCATTCTTTAGTCCAAATGGCATTACCTTGTAACAAAATGTGCCCCAAGGTGTGATGAAGGTTGTTTTTTCCATGTCTTCGGGAGACATCTTGATTTGATTATACCCAAAAAATCCATCCATGAAAGAAAATACCGAGAACTGAGTTGTGTTGTTGACCAATACATCAATGTGAGGTAATGGGAAATCATTCTTTGGGCTAGCTCTGTTCAAATCCCGGTAATCCACACACATACGCACATTGCCATCCTTTCTAGGCACAGATACAATGTTAGCAACCCACGAAGGGTAACTAGTCACAGCGAGAAAACCGGCGTCCCACTATTTTTGTACTTCTTCCTTAATCTTCATGGCCATATCTGGATGGGTACGACATATCTTCTATTTAATCGGAGGACAATCTTCTTTCAATGGTAGCCTATGCATGACAATATCTGTATCTAGACCTGGAATGTCTTGATAGGACCAAGCAAAGATGTCGACATATTCCCGAAGCATACTGATAAGTTATTCTTTTACTGGAGCTTGCAGACTGGCCCCAATCTTCACTTCTTTCAGATCTTCCTCAGTACCAAGATTAAAAGTTTCAATTTACTCCTGATGAGGAGTAATCACTTTCTCTTCCTGCCTCAACAACCTGGCTAACTCTTCAAGTACCTCATAGTCTTCTTCAACCCCTTAATCGGCTTGATTAATTGGATTGTCGAAGTCATACAAGGTCATAACAATGTTGTTGTCGGTGCAATCTGGAGGGTAATCTCTGCAAGGGTTGAGATTTGCTCGTTTTAGTGATCAATTTTAATCTTGTTTAGAAAAAGTGAAAATGAAGTTATTATTTTGAAAACATTGCCATTTTATTATTTTGTACAAAAGTGAAAAATGAAAAGACAGTGAGCGAAAGAGATAATTGTTTGCAAAAGATGCAGGATGAGTCCTTACACCTTGGGAAAGATGCAGGACTTGATGCATGCTGAAAAAAGGCAAGAAATAATAATTACTCTGCATGAGTAACCCTTATAATTTCCTGGGAAGAGCAGTTAAGGACTTGACGACCCGAGATCCTTGTATGTATCCAGCTCTCCAGGTTGAGGTCGCTTTCCACCTTATCTTCCAGGTTGTTAACAACATCCGGGGTGAGAATCCCCTCACTGATGAAATTGGGCTCTTTAGGAGCCTCTGCTTGATCTTGTCGGAATGGTTTGTAACCCAAACCGAATTTGTCCTCCTTCTTCTCCACCGGTACCAACTTTCCCCAGCCTTAGGAATTACCATCTTCAACAACCTTTCGGGCTTGCTGATAGGAGACAATTGAAGTACCCATCCTATCCTCCTGGGATGCAGCAAATACTTCAATCGTCGCCTCATTGACATTCAATGCTTTGAACCCTTGGCTCATGGTTTCATGGATTTCACCATCCATCTCAATGTATTTGTATGTAGCCAAATGGCTAACAAAGATGTCCTTTTCACCACAAATGGTGATAATCTGTCCTTCCCACTCATATTTCAATTTTTGGTGAAGGGTCGACGTAACTGCGCCAGCGGCGTGAGTCCATGGTCGACCTTACAAACAGTTGTAGGCCGGCTGAATGTCCATCACATAGAAAGTGGTCTAAAAGACCCGTGGACCGATTATCACAGGCAACTCCACCTCTCCAAGAACAGACCTCTTGGAGTCATCAAAAGCCCTCACCACCAGATTGCTTGGTCGGAGATCTATTCCATCATATCCGAGCTTGACAAGAGCTTTCTTCGGCAAGACATTGAGTGAAGATCCAATGTCAACAAGAACATGAGAGAGCACAACCCATTTACACTCCAGGGTGATGTGTAAAGCTTTGGTGTGGTGACGTCATTCCGTTGTTAAGTCAGCATTGGTGAAACCTAGCCCATGGCTAGTATTGACATTGGACACTATTGTTGTAAACACCCCAAATTTTCCCTCACTAAGTTCACACCATGGCTTGTGATCTTTTCATTTACATAAGTTTAATCATACCATTTCATGTTGCATTTTTGCTTCACTGCATTGGTTCAAGTTCATCTGCATCTAGGGTTTGTGATCTAAGCAATACAAGATCCTTTTGAGCCACTCCAAAGGTCTTAAATCATCTCAAGAGGGTCCATGTATGTTCAATCATCATATTTTATCCTCCAAAGATCAAGGAAGCCAAAGAATCACAAGAACTGGCAAGGCATGGAAGCAGAACTAGGGTTTAACTACACAGATGACCTAAAATTAGGGTTTTGGTTTCAGAGGTCATAACTCCCAATTTTTTGGTCATTCTTGTTTCTATTGGTCTCAATATGTTATAAGGATCATACATACCTAGTTTGATGAAGACATTCGTTGTGGAAGTCATCTGATCACAGGGTAACTTCTTGAGCAAGTCAGAGCAAAATCAGGGCATCTGAGGCCCCCCAACATGGAACCAAAGTGGATTTTTCATCAAATCGAAGTTATATGGTCCTTATATGATCATTGAAGTGTTTAGAAGTTCACAAATTTGAATAAAAGTGAGCAAAACCAAAAGTTGCCAAAAATGGAAATGACTTGTAATGTAAACTTTCCATTTTGGGAAAGTTTTTCAACCTCCTCTTTCTCAACCAAAAATGCTTCAAATGAAAAATTGTTGGTCATGAAAGTTGTAGATTGGATCAATTCCCTTTTCAAAAAGTACAAGAACAAGATCTAATTCATTTTGGAACTCAAGTTATGGCTTTCCAAAGTTGGCAAAAATCACATAATTTCAAGTTTCATGCCAAAAGGGGATTTTTGCAAAACCACATACCAAGCCATTTTGTAACTTCTAGTTGACTTCTAAACATCATAACAACATCACATGACTCATTTTGCTGAAAATTTCCTAAGGAATCACAACATTTCATGCCTTGCCCATGAAGAAATCTCAAAAGGGCCAAACTTTGTCAAATTTGCAAAACACCCCATAACTTATTTCCCACATGCTAAATTGCATCAAAGTGAATTCCATGGCCATCATTGATCCTTGCTGCACCAGACACCCTATTGTACCAAGCCTGCCACTTGCCCATACCTCAAGTACAAGAAATCTTGACTTTTTTCAAAATACCCCATACCTATCAGCCTAGCCCACACCAACTCCACAGACCTATCACAACTTGATATGTGGACTTTATGCAAGCGATAACACACAAGAACTAAGCCTAAGACCTCAGCATTCTCAAGTTCACAAAAAAATCATCCCTCTTGCATTTTCCTTCGAAACACACAACACACTTGCTCAAACTCAAAACAAATTCCACCATTCATCCCCAAATCAATCACTGATCACAAACCACCCACCAAAACTTCCAAGAACACATCACAAACAAAACACGATTTTCTGACCAATTGAGTACAAACTCATAAACCAACCATTCTCAAAGCTCTCCAAGCATCAAAGCATCTTCAGGGAGGTCATTGGAGGCATTTTGAACCAAGGATGCAGCCAAAACGCTCAAGGGTTGAAAGCTCCATCTCAAGTAGCCATGCGAATTAATTTTTCCAGAACCTTTATTTTAAGTTACTAAATGGTTAAGCTTGTTCCCCTGAGTACATTGAACTTGTTATTTTTGAAAATGATGAAGAATTGAGAATGTATTGCTTGTCTGAAAGTTTCACCATTTTTGTTCATTGCTTCGAATCTTGAGATTGAGTGAAAAGAAATTGTTTTTTAGGGTGGAACTGATCTTAAGGGAGTGAAAGGAATGAATCTGGAGCTTTAGAGCTCCAGAAATGACCTAGGGAGTGATTTGGAAATTTTCAGGGGACGAGTTGGCCGGAGAAGATGACCGGAGGTCTTCTCCGGCCACCTGAGAGTCATTAAGTGACTAATTAGGGTTACGATCTTGTGATTAGTTATTAATTAGGATTATTTAATTAATTAATCAGGTTTAGTGAAATTTGAATTTGGGGCATTGGATGTGGCGCCAGTCAATCCCTTCAAACCCAGTTTCAATCCTGTCCCTCCATCCTGCATATTTCCCATTTATTTCATTTTTAAATGCATTTTTCTTATTTATTTTGCACATTTAATTTAAAATAGTAAAAATTAACAAAAAATTCTGAAAATTTTTATCAAACCTTTTATTGATTTTCAGAAACCAAAAATATTTTTATTTTTATTTTTTGCATTAAAAAAGTATTTTTAAATCATTTAAATGTTTTGTTTAATTAATTAATGAAAATTAATTAATTAAAAATACATTTAAGTATTTAAAAATCACCAAGCCATTTATCAGAGAACATTCTTGGACATTTAGAAACATTTACAAACTCACCATACAAATTTCTTTTTTGTTTTGGATCATGCTTTGACATTTTTTCAATGAATTAGGGTTCTTAAATTTGTTCATT
The DNA here is from genome assembly GCA_963966055.1 of Lathyrus aphaca. Lineage (NCBI taxonomy): Eukaryota > Viridiplantae > Streptophyta > Magnoliopsida > Fabales > Fabaceae > Lathyrus > Lathyrus aphaca. The sequence continues at coordinate 277,898,947 of OZ014519.1, read as the reverse complement.
TTTAACCCTAACTTCAAAAATTCATAACTTTTAAACCAAGTTGAGTTTGTGAATGATTCTTTTTGCATTGTTATATGCATGACTTATAGTTTCTAAAAACATTTTTGTTTCATTTTTATCTTGCATCTTTAAATTATTTGGCATTTTACATTGAGGATCACAAAAAAAAACCCTAGAAACTTAGGAAATTCATAACTCCTTTTAGGTTTAGTTTCTGACCTCCCCCTATGGATGGTAACCAAGTATAGGTTTAGGGTTCGTTTGAGTGTATTTTCAATTTTTTATCATGTCATTTGCTTCTGTCTTTTCCATTTGCATCTCACCCTTCCATAAAACCCTAATTTTGTATCTTCATTTTCATCCCTTTTGCATATGCTTGCATTCATAAACTTTCCATGACATTTTATGCATTCACATGACATATAAGACATCTTAGGACACATTAGAATCATGTTTGATCATTGAATCATTCATTTGCCATGTTATGCATTCATTTCATTCCATTTGCATTCATGAACTTTCATGCTCCTTTCATGCTTCATTTGCATCCTCATTACTTGTATGATCTTTCATATCTCTTGACATAAATTTACATCATCTCTTAGCATCATTTGCATTATGAACATGCTTCTGGTTTTGGTTTGCATCCTTGCATTCATTTCATTTCCTTTTACTAACTTTTCAGGTGGTAAGTTACTTTGAGAAGTGAATTTGCTTTCAATTCTCACAATCTTTTCTCATCTATCTTATGCATTCATTGCTGCATTTTGTATTTGTATTAGAGTGGGCTTGCTCATTCATGTTCCTCCTTCACTTTCTTTCTTCAAGCAACTTATCTTCTTAAGTGAAGTAATTTGACTTGTTTCTTCTGCTTCTCTTCCTTCCATCTGCTTCTTCCTTGGTGGCTCTTCCTTGAAGATCTCTTGCAAGCCTCATAAACCCTAGGAATACCCAAGCATGATCATAATTAGGGTTTGATTAGTCCTCCCATTAGTTTTACCTTTGTGTCATCTTTTGTGTCTTCTCTTCTCATCTCATAACCAGGGACTAAACCTTAAAGGTTTTAAGGCTTTGTGGTTAGGGTTATGCTTGCATCCATCTCTTAGGATGGAGTGTATAACTTTAATCCTATGTGTTAAACCCCTAATGTTTTTAAATCCTTTTATCAATTCATCTAATAAACACTAAGACATCATGCTTGTAACTTGGGCCTTGCATTAGGGTTCCAATTCTTCCATAATTGGTTAAGAAGGACTAACCCTAGTGTTAATGGACAAGTCCCCCTCAAGTTGTCTTACAAATCATAAAATTCACTTCTTAACCCTACCATTAACTAAAATCCACTTTAATAAAGGCTTTGTTTTGTCATGAGGTTAATCCCTAATCATGGATTAAGTTGAGGAGCCTTCCTCAGCTTAAATGTTCCCATCTATTATCCTTCTATTAGGATGGTGTAATGGGTCCATTAAATCTTTGATTATGGCTTAAACTCATTACCTAACACTCAATAAAAACTAAAAAAAACATCTAAATAATTGCAATTAGGTTAATGATCTTAATCCTACATCATGGTGATTAAGTGTGAGGTGCTTACTTCATACTTAAAGTATTCTCATTACCCCTAATCAGAGGGAGAATGTAATGAGTTTACTAACCCTTGGATTAGGCTTAAGATCATTTTCTTATGACAAACACAAAAAGTAGTAAAAGATTGAAAATACCAAAAACAAACAATAATCGTCTCCTCCGGGATTATTTTCTCACCTCATTCACTCACAAGCGAGAACTTGCTTCTTCCGTCTAATCCAATATAGTTAGCACCTGAGCCAAACAGGTCATACACTTGAGCATAGACAAGTAAGCAGTTCATCAGTCAATTTATCTTTCAGTCTCTTTGAGTCGACCTACAGTGTTCTGACTTCCTCATTGCACGAGAGGATACATAGGCATAACTTAACAGTTATCGAACAAAAGTCTCTGTCCATTCCCCCTCTTCCAACATTATTCTTTAAGCCTCATTGTCTTGGGCTTTGCACTATTTCTTTACACTGACACTCCTTTTCTTCACTTCAAACTTCTTTTGCACTGACACTTATATTCTTTTCAGGCTTTAGTACACAGAATCGCACTGACACTACCCCCTCTAAACACAAACTTTCAAACGTGGATCCCGTCGAGTACGACGGACAATCTGGGTGCTAATACCTTCCCAGGTTGTAACCAACCCCCTTTCTCAGTTTCTCTGGTTCGCGGCCGTCTTATCCATCTCTTTCTAGGTTTATGCAGCATTACCTTTCCTTCGGGATAAAAATGCCTAGCTGACGACTCTTTTCAGTTCATCTTCATGTTCCCTCTTTCGCCGACCGTTCGCGTCTGTACCCCTTCTGGCCCGGTGTTATTTGGTGGGAGCGACAGCTTGGCGACTCTACTGGGGACCCTTATACTGCAACCAGGGCTTCTGGTTCCTTTTGTGGGTTCCTCCTAGCGCTTGTTTGATTTATGTTTATTGGGGTGTTATGTTTTATTTGTGTTTATTTATTGCTTTATGTACAACTTTATTTACTGCTTTCTTTACAATTTCTTATACATCATACTTTCATTATCATTGTTGGATCTGGTTTCTGTTTTGGTGGGTGGGGCTCCATTGAGTAATTAAGGTCCTATACCTGGGACCTGAATGACACCTAGGCTAGAGTGGTTCATATTTTTTCCCATTCCATTTTGGTCTGGTGCGGGAATATGAAACACGGTTTATATGTGGGTTTCTTCTTGAGAACTTTGTGCTACAGATTTCCTGTAGTGCTAGGGCTATCTGAGAAGCCTGCTAAGTCTGGATGACCTTTACTATGACCTTCAGAATCTGGGGTGAATTAGAGGAGGATCTTTTATGTTTATTGTAAACACTGTACCTCCGGGTTAGAAGTGTTTACACTTTTCATAACTGATCCAAGTCTGAGGATCATTGTTCTAGAACACTACATGTGAGGGGGTTGGGTTGTTTACAGGTTTGCAGGAACCCTCAGCCACATCATACCTTGTTACTGTATTGTTTAAGAATACCCCACTTTGGGCAGTTTTTGTGATTTAACCCTGGACATATGGCTCTTTATTTGAGCCCCCCACCCTGGTTACTGGATTTCTGAGCCTTCATCTAGACCTTTGAACATACATGGACCTTATATCAAGACAGATAATCAAATCCAACTCTTGATCACAAACCCTTGCATATCATTTGCATTCATCATCATTGCATCATTTAACATTTTTTATTTGTTTTTCAGGGTATCCATCATATTTGGTTTGGTTTTGACCCCTTCTTCTACTTAGACCTCTGCTTCACTTATCTTCTTCAGCATCTGCTTCAGTAGTTCTCCTTCAATACCTTCACCAGCCTGCTAGAGGTTCACCTTCAGCTTCCCAGTCTGTGATCTTCATCAGCTTATTTTCAGCCTCTTCATCAGCACTCATGGCTACTCCAAGGAAGAGCAACATATCTTATCATTTCTTTGTGCCCATATTGACTGGTATCAGGCAGGTCCAGTCTCTTATCACACCTGACCACATCCCACTATTCAGAGAGCACCATGGGGGAATTTTGGACATGGTTATGGATCTTGATTCATCTCAGAGGAGCATGATCCACACATGCCTGCAGTTTTATGACCCTCCTCTCAGATGTTTCACCTTTCCTGACTTTCAGATGGGACCACTGCTAGAGGAATTTTCTTTGTTGATTGGAGTTCCTATCAGAAAAGGAATTCCTTTCAACCCAGAGATGACTGCTCCCAGAAGTGAAGAGATAGCAAGGGCACTGTATCTAGAGCATGCCCTCATTGAGCAAAACATGACAACAAAAAATGGGATTCCTGGTTTACATCTGGACTTTTTGATTTCTCAGGCCACCCTGAAGGCTGCAGTGAAAGAATGGAAGGCAGTCTGTGCACTCTTAGCCCTCAGCATATATGGGGCTATATTGTTTGCAGATGAGCCCAAATTTGTAAGTAAGAATGCCATCCACTTGTTCCTGCTGAAGAACCTAGTGCCTACATTGCTAGGGGATTTTTACTACTCAGTCCACCAGAGAAATGAAAAGAAAAGAGGGAAGCTAGTCAGATGTTGTGCTCCTTTGTTCTACTCTTGGCTGCTCAAACACATGCCTAAGTCAGATGCCTTCTTGAACCCCCATCAGCAAAAGAATTGGGCCAAGAGGTTCATCTCATTGACTTCAGATGACATCAGATGGTGCACCCAGAGCACCAAAGGCAAGGATATTATCACCAGCTGTGGGAAATACCCTAATGTGCCTCTAATAGGAGTAAGAGGTTGCATCAACTACAACCCTTTACTGTTTAAAAGGCAATTGGGATATGCCTTGGTTCATCCTCCCAGGGAACAGGATTTAGCTGAGACCCTATATTGTGAGATCCAATCTAGTTCAGTTGTTGTCAGGCAAGCTGCTTGGGCCTGGGACAACATCCATACCAAAGGGACAACTATCCTTGGAAGATGCAAAAATATTGCTTCAGCCCAGTACTCTGACTGGTCCTGTGCTAGAGCTCAGATCACCAGGATGCCTTTTACTGTAAAAGACACCCCTGGGCCCTCCACAGTGCAACCTGTAGCAACTGTCAGCCTGGAGGAATTTGAAAAGTTGAAGGAAAGGAATGAGCAGCTATCTGAGGTTCTAAAGAAAACTCTTTGGGAAAGAAGTGACGGTCGTCTGGACATTGAGAGATTGGAAAAGCTCAAAATTGAGCATCTGACCAAGATTGAAAGGACAAAGGACTATATCAGGAAGGCAAGAGCCGAGGAACAGATATTGAAGAATGCTTGCAAGGAGGCCAAAATCTAGAAATCTAGAGCAGAGCATTATCTAGAAGAATGCCAGGCTAGGTGGGTCAGGATCACCGAAGCCCGTTCACAAGAAGACCAGAGGACTTAGGCCAAGATTGAGCAGCTGGAGGCCAATGAGAAGAAGCAGCGGGAAGCTTTGTTGGAAGCTCAGAAGGAGATATCAGAATTGAAGCTCCGTGCAGGGTTAAAGAGATCCAAGGATCAGGACAGGCATAAGAAGCTGACTAATGCCATTTCTACCAGGAATCTCCTCATTCGGACTATTACGGAGCACCCAGCTAGTACAGTGATGGAGGCTCTCTTGAAGGAAGTCAAGGAGGATGACTTCGGATTGGATGTCTGATCATTTTGCTTGTATTTCTTTTCTTTTGATGTACTTTTTGCTTTTTGTATTTTTGACCCACCGTGGGCATGTGTTGTAAACAGACTTTGTATCGTTATCATTTGTAATATATTAGTTTGTTTTATTTTAGTGGGCTTCCTCTCAACATCACCAAGCATCTCCTCGAGGTTGGAAAGGTCAAAACCAAGAACTAAACCGGATACCTTGAAAAACAAATAAGCATACTGCATTGCATGCTAAATTTTTCTTTGTTTTGTAGGTTTTGTTTATTGTTGTGTTTCTCACTTTGTTGTGGTTTCAGGAAACATTGCTCATCGTAGACTGTTCCCTGTCAACCGTGCACACCGGTACCCAACCCATAACAACCTTCCAGACATTCAGATGCATCAGGTGCAGCAGGACCTGAATGAAGTAAGAAATCAAATGGCAAATGAAAGGGTCGAAATGAGAAACCAAATAACCCAGTTTATGGCTGTAATGACTGGCTTGGCTCAAAGCCATGAGAGATTGAGGGAATTGGTGGAAAGACAGACCCCTGAAGAGCCTCACCCTGGTACGGAAGGAACTAGCAATAATGAACGCGGGTAGCCCCGCATTGACCCACCAGAGTTCGGGCCCCATTTGAATCTGGATGTTAATGGCACAAGGAATGTTCAAGGTAATACTGCTGGGGGCAGGATCCTGCAAGAGCATCCCCAAGAAGAACAATTCACTGTTATTGGGGCTGGGGATGAAGTGTATGACAGAATACTGGATGAGATTGCTGAAAAGTTAAGATCTTTGGAATCCCAGAATTCTCTAGGCTTCAACGTGATGGATATGGGGCCGGTAGATGGGGTGAGGATTCCCCACAAATTCAAAACCCCATGCTTTGAAAAATATAACGGTACCTCCTGCCCGCATACTCATCTGCAATCTTTCTTAGGAAGACTCAAGGCTTATACCATGGATGAGAAGTTATGGATGTTCTATTTTGAGGATAACCTGACTGGAGCTTCAAGAGAATGGTATTCGCACCAGACGAGGGCCACTATAAGATGTTGGAAAGACTTGGCCGAGGTCTTTATCCGTTAGTACCAGTACAACCTAGACATGGCTCCCAATAGGACTCTGCTAATGGGCATGTCTCAGTCTTCAAGAGAAAGCTTTCGGGATTATGCTCAGAGGTGGAGACAGCTCGCTACTGCTGTCCAGCCACCCATGTCTGAACGGGAGATGGCTGACATGTTTATGAACACCTTGCAGGGAACTTATATTGACAGACTTGTTGCTTTCTCTTCCACCAGTTTTGCCGATGTAGTTATAGCTGGTGATAGAATTGAGAGTCTTTTGAAAATGGGAAAAATCTCTGACAATGGTGCAAGTTCCTCCAACAACCCCAAAAAACCTTTTTCAGGACCCCGAAGGGCAGGTGAAATAAATGCTATCCATGCAGGCAGGGGCAGACCCCAGTATTCTCACGGATCAATAGCAGTTGTTACCATCCCGGCTCCAGCTCTGCAGCAACCACTTTTTCATCAACAACAACAGCAACATCACTATCAGCAACAACCTCACTTTCCGCAACAAAGATCGTATAACAACAACAACAACAACAACAACAACCAACAGCAGCGCCCCTTTCAACAGAGTCCATCTCAGGCAAATAGGGTGATTGATCCTATCCCTATGCCTTATGTCTCTCTACTACCATAACTCCTGAAGCTCAACCTGGTTGAGTTAAGAACGTTGGCTCAACCAGATCCTCTCAACCTCCCGAAGAATTATGATGCTAATGCCAGGTGTGCCTTCCACTCCAACGCACCTAGTCACAATACTGAGAAATGTAGAGCCTTATAAATGAAGGTTCAGGATTTGGTCGATTCCAAAGCTCTCAATTTTGCACCTCCTCCAAATGTTAACAGAAATCATATGCCTAATCATGGTGGGCCCAGGAATATTGCCATAGAAGAGGACCAACCATCTGCACTAATTGATAATGTTGCACAAATTCAAACACCCCTGGCAGAAGTCAAGACTCAACTCTTAAGATGTCAGGTGTTCCCGGGTTGTGAGGCCTGCTGTGAATCGTGCAAAACATCTATTAATGGTTGTGAGAAGCTAAGGTTTGGCATAGATAGCCTTATTAGAGATGGAACTTTACAGATTACCACAACGGCTCCTTCAACAATCCTTTCTTCAGCAACAATAGATCCTCCTACAACTGCAACAACTATCATTCCCACTGATTCATCCACAACTCCGGCTATCACTCCATCCATTATTCCAACAAATCAAAGTTTAGCAACATTTACTTCTACAACATCAACACCCATTTTATCAACAGAAACGCCTACAACACCAGCAAACACTAATGAAGATGTCTCAACGGTCACGATCTATTATGACCCGGCAAATGTTCATCCCAACAACAATTTCCAACAACAAACTGCAACACCTCCTGTCAGATCTCCAGTCACAGTCTATTACGACCCGCATACCATCACAGTTCCTTCCGCTGCGGTAATCAGTCCAGTTACCATTACGGTGCCTGGGCCCATTCTTTATGAAAGCAGTAATGCCATACCTTGGCACTACGGCTCTGATCTCTACTGCGACGGAAAGAAGATCACTCTAGATTCGACAACCTCTTCACCACAAGTTGACAATGTTGGGGGAGGCGGAGGCTTCACCAGAAGCGGACGCCTTTTTTCCTCACAAACACCAAGACCCAATGCCGAAGCAGAGGCTGCTGCCAAAGCAAAAGGGAAGAGTGTGGTACCCGAAGAGCAAGCTGTTAAAGAAACTCAGAAGACGTCTTTTGAACAAGATGTGGACGAGTTCATGAGAATAATCAAAAAGAGTGATTACAAAGTGGTGGACCAGCTTCATCAGACACCCTCCAAAATCTCTATATTATCATTGTTAATGTGTTCCGAAGCCCATAGGAATGCACTGTTAAAGGTCCTGCACGCAGCCTACATGCCGGAAGAGATTACAGTTAATCAGTTGGAAACAGTGGTCGCAAATGTTAACACCAGTCATGGACTGGGCTTCACAGATGCTGATTTAACAACGGAGGGATGCAATCATAACAAGGCTTTACATATCACATTAGAATGCAAAGGTGTTGTTCTTTCCCATGTACTGGTAGACACTGGGTCTTCGCTCAATGTCCTCCCAAAGAAAGCCTTTGTAAAGTTGGAGTATGATGGTTTGGAATTGCGCCCGAGTAACTTGGTGGTGAGAGCGTTTGACGGCTCTAAGAGATCAGTGCTTGGAGAGATTGATTTACCTGTGATGATTGGCCCACAAATATTTAAAACTACTTTCTTCGTGATGGAAATACAGCCAGCCTACAGCTGTTTGTTGGGTAGACCTTGGATTCACGCTGCTGGCGCTGTTACATCTACCCTTCACCATAAATTAAAATTTGAGTGGGAAGGCCAGATCATCACAATCTGCGGGGAGGAAGACATTTTCGTTAGCCAGCTGGCTACTTATAAGTACATAGAAATGGATGGGGAGATCCATGAGACCATGAGTCGGGGATTTGAGGCCCTTAACATTAATGAGGCAACTATCGTATCTGTAACTTCCATCACTTCATATCAACAGGCCCGGAAGGTTGTTGAGGAGGGTACCGCTCAAGGCTGGGGCAAGTTGCTGCCAGTTGAAAAGAAAGAAGACAGATTCGGGTTGGGTTACAAACCAACTCGACAAGATCAACACGAGGCCGCAACGGAGCCCAAATTTGTTAGCGGGGGAATGCTTACCCCAGATGCTGTAAACAGTCTGGAAGACAAGGAAGAAGACGAACGCAACCTGGAAAACTTGATACGTCCAAGGATCCCGAGGAACCAAGTCCCAAACTGGTCTTCCCAGGAAATTATAAGAGTTACTCCTGCAGAGTAATTATTATTTTCTGTCTTTAAGCATGCATCAAGTCCTGCATCTTGCCCAAGATGTTAGGGCTCATTTTGTAATCGGGTCATCTTGTATTTTGTGCAAACGATCAATTAATGAATATCAGGACATCTTTTGCAAATGAGTCTCTTTTTCCCGCTCACTATTTTTCATTTTTCATTTTTTGTACAAAAATAAAATGGCAATGTTTTTCAAAATATTAACTTCATTTTCATTTTTTTCTCAACAAGATAAAACTGATCACTAAAATGAAAAAATCTAAACACTTGCAGAGAGTGCCCTCCAGACTTCATTGACAATGACACTGCTATGACTTCGTATGACTTTGACAATCCGATTAATCAAGTCAGTGAAGGGGTTGAAGAAGATTATGAGCTACTTGAAGAGCTAGCCAGATTGTTAAGGCAAGAGGAGAAGGTTATCACTCCTCATCGGGAGGAAGTTGAGACGGTTAATCTTGGTACCGAAGAAAACTTGAAGGAAGTGAAGATCGGGGCCCGCCTGCAAGATTCAGTGAAGGAACAACTTATTAACATGCTTCGGGAGTACGTTGATGTCTTTTCTTGGTCTTATCAGGATATGCCAGGTCTGGATACCGACAGTGTTATGCACAAGCTGCCACTAAAGGAAGACTGTCCGGATATGGCTATGAAGATAAAAGAAAAGGTACAAAAACAGTGGGACGCTGGATTCCTTGTTGTAACTAGTTAACCGCCGTGGGTTGCTAACATTGTACCTGTGCCTAAGAAGGATGGTAAAGTGCGGATGTGTGTGGATTACCGGGATCTGAATAGAGCTAGCCCGAAGGATGACTTCCCATTACCTCACATTGATGTATTGGTCGACAATACGGCTCAGTTCTCGGTGTTCTCCTTCAAGGATGGATTTTCAGGATATAATCAGATCAAGATGTCACCTGAAGACATGGAGAAGATAACTTTCATCACACCCTGGGGCACATTCTGTAATAAGGTAATGCCGTTCGGACTGAAGAATGCTGGTGCCACTTATCAACGGGTGTAAACACCCCAAATTTGCCCTCACCCATTTCACCATGGTTTTTGATCTTTTCATATGCATAAATTCAGTCATAGCATCTCATACCACATTTTTGATTCACTGCATTGCTTATAAGTCATCTGCATCTAGGGTTTGTGATCTGAGTCATCCCTGAGCCATTTGAGCCACTTAAAAGGTCTTCAATCACTTCAAAGGGTTCCATGTATGTTAAACCATCATATTATACCCTCAAAAAGTCAAGAAAGTCAAAGAATCACAAGAACTGAGAAGGGCATGGAAGCAAAGCCAGGTTTAACTGCACAGATGACCTAAAATTAGAGTTTTGGTTTCAGAGGCCATAACTCCAAATTTTTTTGGTCATTCTTGTTTCTATTGGTCTCTATATGTTATGAGGATCATGCATATCAATTTTCATGAAGAAATTCCATGGGGAAGGCATCTAATCATGAGTTGACTTCTTGAGCAAGTCAGTGCAAAATCAGGGCATCTGAGGTCCCCAATGACCCAACCAAAGGGAATTCTCCATCATTTTGAATGTGTATGATCTTTATTTGATCATGGAAGATGTTAGAAGTTCACAAAATTGAAGAATTTCAAGCCATTTGCAAAGTTGCCTTTTTGGGAAAGTGACTTATAATGAAAACTTGCCATTTTGGGAAAGTTTTTCAACCTCCTCAAATTGATTCAAAAATGCTTCAAATGAGAAAACTTTGGTCATGAAAGTTGTAGAATGGATCATTCCCTTTTCAAAAAGTACAAGAACTCATTCTAATTCATTATGGATCAAAAGTTATGGCTTGTCAAAGTTGGACAAAATCACATAATTTCAAGTTTACACCAAAAGAGGCAAAGTTGCAAATCATCTTGTCAAGGCAAAATATGACTTCAATGTGACCTCTAACCTTTGCACAAACATGAACCATGACCTAAAAATCAGAATGCACCAAAGAATTGTTCATTTTCATGACTTGTGCATTAAGAAACTTCAAAAGGGCCAAACTTTGTGAAATTTGCAAAAACTCACACAAACCCTAATCCACTTGCTGCATTGCCTCTAATCCATTTCCATGGTTCTCCTTGATTCAAGCTGCAGCCAAGCCATGCCTTGTACCTTGACTGAAAGGGCCCATACCTCTCTTACACAAAAAGTTGACTTTATGCAAAAAGACCCATACCAATCAAGCTAGGCCAGCAACAACTCTCTGACCTATCCCAACTTGATACATGTACCAAAAGAGACTTAACACATAGCACAACACAGCCTGAAACATCACACAAGCCATAGTTTCCAAAACTCACCTCTTATTCACTTTCCTTCGAATCTGATCACACAAGCTTCAAACCTCAAAACAAACTTCATAGAATCACTCAACATGATCCTCTGATCATTTCCCAACCATCAATTTGCCCTGAAAATCCCACAAACAAAAACACGATTTTTCACTTCCCTTGAACCGAACTTCATCAAACTCTTAAACCAGCCACTTTAAACTCGAACCAAGCATTGCAAGCTTCTCAGGAGGTTCATTAGAGGCGTTTTGGATCAAAGAAGCAGCTAGAAAGTTCCAAAGATCAAAGCTCCAGTTCAGGTGAGCTCAAGAACGTTTTTTTCCAGAAACTTGTTTTTAAGTTACTAAATGGTTCTTTATGCTTCACTGATCATGCTGATATGTTTTGTTTTGAAAATGGTTGAGAAATGAGTATGTATTCGTGTTCTGAAAGTTTTTTGACCTAAAACTATTTTGCTTCTGTAAACACCCCAAATTTGCCCTCACCCATTCACACCATGGTTTGTGATCATTTCATATGCATAAACACAATCATATCATCTCATATCTCATTTTTGATTCACTGCATAGTTTATAAGTCATCTGCACCTAGGGTTTGTGATCTGAGCAATCCAAGAGCTTCTTGAGCCACTCCAAAGGCAACCAATCACTTCAAAGGGATCCATATGTGTTCTTGTATCATATTCCATCCTCTCAAAGTCAAGAATTCCAAAGAATCACAAGAACTGGGTTTGGTATGGATGCAGAGCCAAGTTTGACTGCACAGTTGACCTAAAATTAGGGTTTTGGTTTCAGAGGCCATAACTCCAAATTTTTTGGTCATTCTTGTTTCCATTGGTCTCTATATGGTATGGGGAGTATGCATATCAATTTTCATGAAGAAATTCCATGGGGAAGTCATCTGATCAAGAGTTGACTTTCTGGACAAGTCAGTGTAAAATCAGGGCATCTGAGGCCCCCAATGACCCAACCAATGGGTGATCTTCATCATTTTGAGTGTATATGATCTTTATTTGATCATGATAGAAGGTTGGAGTTCACAAAAATCAAGAATTTAGGGTTTTTGCAAATGTTGACTTTTTGGGCATAGTTGACTTTTCAAGAATGCTTCATTTTAGGTCATTTTTCAAGCCTTGATTCTTGATCCAAAAATGCTTCAAATGAAAAAACTTTGGTCATGAAAGTTGTAGATTACATCTTTCCCTTTTCAGAAAGTACAAGAACATGATCAAACTCTTCTTGGATCAAAAGTTATGGTGTGACAAAGTTGGCTAAAATCATTGATTTTCAAGACATGCCTCAAATGTGAATTTTGCAAAATCATGAACCAAGGCTTTTTGTAACCTCTAGTTAACATCAAACCAGTACACCAACATTCTATGTGACATGAAAATCATAATTGAACCAAAGATCACATGTGTATGGTTTGTGTAACAAGGCATTTTTCATGTGAACCAAAAAGCAACAACTTGCAAAAACACTCATCACACTCCACCAACTTGATGCATTGGATGCTGCACCTTGCTAGCCCTCTCACCTCATCTTGCTGCACCAGAACCATGCCTTGTACTAGCCTAGAACCAAGCCATACTTTCCTTACACAAAAAGTTGACTTTTGGCAAAAGCAAACATCCCAATCACCACAGGCCATGTCACATCCTCTGGCCACTTGGATTAAAATATACTATCCATTTGCAAGCCATTTCATAAAGGAAGCAAGGCTGAAACACTTCACACGAATCACATACACAAAAACTCACCATCTTGCAACTTGCTTCGAATTTCTCTATACAGCCTGCAAACACTCAAACCTTTTCCTCCATTCAACTCACCATGTATCACTGAGTAGAAACCACCCAAAGCACAAGCCTAAAACATCCAGAACACCTCATTGCCATCTCTCACTCCATTCTGCAGATTCATTCGAATCTCCCTCCCCAGTCCACAAACAGCCAAACAAACCTTGCAAAGCTTCTCCATACATCATCTGGACCACAAGCAATCACTCACCATGGCCTGAATCAGTCAGAATCACCATAGCCATTGTTGACTGAGCTTGAAGCAGTTCCTTTCGAAACTCATTATCCAGCCAGCACAAATTCATTTTGAGCATTCAAACATCATCAAGGGGTTCTAAGGAGTAGATTGCACATAAAGAGAAGGCCAGAAAGTCCTCAAGTGGAAAGCTTCAAATCTCAGGTAGCCTGAAATTTATTTTTCCAGAAATGATTTTGCTTGTTACAAACTTGTTCTTCATGTCTTGCTGATCATCCTGGTACCATTAGTTTTGAAAATGGTTGTGATTTGAGCATTTAATTTGACTCTGAAACTGGTTTGCCCTAAAAATGTTTGCCTTCGATTCATGTGATTGATGAAGAATAAATTTGTTTGGGGTTAGGGTTTTGATTCAGGAGATCATGGGGTTCATTTCTATGTGCTTAGTTTTCATTTTAGTTACGATTTGAGTGATTTGGAGTTTTCTCAGGTGAGATGCTGGCCGGAGAAGACGACCGGAGGTCTTCTCCGGCCACCTGAAAGTCATTAGGGCAAATCCCTGTAATTAATGAGCGTTTGAATGGTGAGCGTTGGATGGGTTGACTTGGTCCATTCCCGCGCGTGATCAAGGGCCCAGATTCGTTCATTAAACCCTAATCAGCTTTATTTATTTAATTAATTAAAATTAAGCCTGTTTGAATTGAGACCCTTGGATGAAGCGCGCAGTCAACCTTTTCAAACTCTGGATCAATCTCAGCCTTCCATTGTGCATACTTCAGTTTTATTCATTTTTAATTCATTTTCATTTCATTAAATTTGCACAATTATTTTAAAATAGCTAAAAAATCTTAAAAATTATGAAACTTTTTCTTTAAAGTTTTATTAATTTTTAAGACCCAAAAATATTTTTTATTTTATTTTTATCATTAAAAAATTATTTTTAAATATTTAAAAGATTATTTTTAATTGATTAATGAGAATTAATTAATTAAAAATACTTTTAGGTATTTAAAAATTACAAAAAAAAAATCATGAAATGTTCTAAGACATTTAGAAACATTGTCCAACCTTCAAACCAAATTTCTTTTTTGATCTTGATGCATTTTAAGAATTTTTCATTGAATTAAATCATTTTTTATGCATTATTTTGATCATGGATTCAAAAATTCATTTCTGCCTATTGGTGAAGGTTGAGACATTGATTCTTCTTGCATTGTCTTTTGTTTAGCATGTATTTTCAAGGATAAAAAGGCCATGAATTGTTCTTGCATTTTCAAATTGTTTGGCATTTACTTTGTTAAGAACCCTAAAAAACCCTAATAACTTAGAAAATTCATATCTTGAGTTTGGTTGAGAGTTGAGAGCTCCCCTTTGGGCAGTGGTTCATCATAGGCCTAGGGTTTCTTTGAGTGCCATTTTCCTTTTTTTACTTTAGGGTTTTGCTTCTGTTTTTGGTTTGTGTTTGATGTTTGATCCATAAACCCTAATTTGGGCTTTCATTTGCATCCCTCTTGCATTTTCTTGCATAACATGACTTGTCTTTGCATTTTGTGCATGTTTATGATTCATTTGACATCTTAAGACATATAGGAAGCATCTTTGATCATTGCATCTCATATTTGCCATGTCATTTGTCTTGTATGATTCATAACTTTTCATGCTTGTTCATGCTCCTTAGCTTGCATCATTTGCATTCATAAGCTTGTATGAACATCCCCATTGCTTTGCCTCATGTTTGCAGCACCTCATAACATCATAATCATCATCAACATGCTTCTGGTTTTGCTTAGCATCATATCATTTCATCTCATCTTGCATTGCATTGCATTTCTTTCTAACATTTCAGGTGGTAAGTAAACTTGAGAAGTGGATTTGCCTTCACTTCTCATAACTTTTCTTTTCATCTCTCTTGCATCCATTGCTGCATTTTATATGTGTTTGAGATTGAGCTTGCTCATTCTTCTCCTTCCCACTTTCTTTCTTCAAGTGACTTGACTTCTTGAATGAAGCAAGTCACTTTGCTTCTCTTGATCCTTTCATCTGCTTCCTGGTGGTTCCTTTGAAGATTGTTCTTGCAAAACCTCACAAACCTTAGGAACAACCAAGCATGACCATGATTAGGGTTTTGATTAGTTTCCCCTCATAGTTTTTACCTTTGTGTCTCCTTGAGTCCTCTCTTCTCATCTTATAATCAGGGACTAAACCCTAAAGGCTTTAAGACTTTGTGATTAAGCTTATGCCTGCATCCTTCTCTTAGGATGGAGTGTATAACTTTAATCCTAAGTATTAAACCCTTAAGGTGTTTAAATCTCTTAATCAATTCATCTAATAATCATCAAGACATCACACTTGTAACTTGGGCCTTGCATTAGGGTTCTAATTCTTCCTTAAGTGGTTAAGAAGGACTAACCCTAGTGTTAATGGACAAGTCCCCCTCAAGTTGTCTTACAAACCATAAAATTCACTTCATCATCATATCATTAAATAAAATCCACTTAATAAAGGCTTGTTTTGTCATGGGTTTAATCCCTAATCATGGATTAAGTTGAGGAGTTTTCCTCAGCTTAAACATTCTCATCTATTATCCTTCTTTTAGGATGGTGTAATGAGTCTGTTTAATCCCTGATTATGGCTTAACCTCATTACTCAACACTAAACAAAAACACCAAAAACATCTAATTAATCACAAGTAGGTTAATGATCTTAACCCTGCATCAAAGGTGATTAAGTGTGAGAATCTGACTTCACACTTAAGGTACTCTCATTACCCCTGATCAGAGGGAAGATGTGATGAGTTTACTAACCCGTTGGTTTAGGCTTAAGCTCATTATCTTATGACAAACTCCAAAAACAATAAAAGACTGAAAACTCAAAAACAAACAATAATCGTCTCCTCCGGGATTCTTTTCTCATCACCTTCACTCACAACCGAGAACTTGCTTCTTCCGTCTAATGCAAGACAGTTTGCACCTGAGCCAGACAGGTCATACACTTGAGCATAGATAAGCAAGCAGTTCATCAGTTAATTCACCTATCAGTCTCTTTGGGTCGAACTACGGTGTTCTGACTTCCTCATTGCACGAGAGGATACGTAGGCATAACTTAACGGTTATCGAACAAAAGTCTCTGTATATTCCCCCTCCTTCCAGCTCATTGCTTTTAGCCTCATGATCTTGAGCATTTCACTCTGTTCTCACACTGACACTTTCATATCACACTTTACATTTATTTTACACTGACACCTGTACATTCTTTTCCAGCTATTTTACACACAAATTGCACTGACACTACCCCTTTATAACACAAATCTTTTAAGCGTGGATCCCGTCGAGTACGGCGGACAATCTGGGTGCTAATACCTTCCCAGGTTGTAACCAACCCCCTTTCTCAGTCTCTCTGGTTCGCAAACCGTCTTATCCGTATCTTTCTAGGTCTATGCAGCATTACCTTTCCTTCGGGATAAAAATGCCTAGCTGGCGACTCTATTCATCTCCAGTGAGTTCACTGCTGTGTGTTCTCATTGTCCCTTTCGCCGATCGTTCGCGTCTGTACCTTCATTTGATCCATTTTCATTTGTCGGGAGCGACAGCTTCGATTCAGTTTTTATGTGTGAAATAAATGTTGTTTGTTTGTTGATTCTTGATGTATGATGTATGGGGATCATTTCTGGGCAGAGAGATTGGATTTTAGTGACCTAGGGAAGAAGTTAGCAATTTTCAGGGAGGGTTGTGGCCGGAGAAGATGACCGGAGGTCATTTCCGGCCACCTGAAAGTCATTAGCTCATTAATCACGTTTAGGGCTCAGCTTGAATCTAGACCATGGATCTGTTTGACTTTGGTTGACTCCCGCGCGTTTGAAGGGCCCAGATCTTTCATTAAAACCATAATCCTAATTAATTAGATTAATTAATTAAGTTTAAATAAATCCAGCCAGTTTGAATCTCAGCCATTGTATATGGCACGGGTCAATTCCCTCCAAATTTGTTTGAACCTCAGCCTCTGGATCTGCATACTTCACATAAATTCAATTTTTGTTTTATTTAATTTGATATATCTTTTACGAATTATTAAAAATAGTAAAACGCATTTAAAAATTCTGAAAATTTTTGTCAAACATTTCATTAATTTTCAGAACCCAAAAATATTTTTATTTTTATTTTTTGCATTAAAAATCATTTTTAAATCATTTAAATGTTTATTTTTAATTAGTTAATGGAGATTAATTAATTAAAAATGCATTTAGGTATTTAAAAATCACCAAAAAAATTCACATTGCATTTAAAAACATTTAGAAACATTATCAAACTCTCAAAGCAAATTTCTTTTTAGTTCTTGATGCATTTTGATCATTTGCATTGGAATTAAATTTATTTTAAGGCAATATTTTTGTTCAAACTTGGAAAAATCCATTCTGCCTAACCATTGAGAGTTTGATGATGGTTCTTCTTGCATTGCATCCTTCATGGCATGTAGTTTATAGGATAAATTTGGTTTGATTGGATCTTCCATTTTCAATTTGTTTTGCATTTTTCAAGGTGAGGTACCTTAAAACCCTAATTGACTTGAGAAATTCATATCTTTAACTAGGTTAAGAGTTAGGTCCCCTCCTTTGGGCAGTGAACTTGTATAGGTTTAGGGTATCCTTGATTGCATTTTCAATATTTTATCACATCATTTGTTTCTGGTTTTGAATTTTTGCATTGTGTGTTGTATGTAAACCCTAATTTGTGCCTTCCTTTGCATCCATCTCTCATTTGCTTGCATTCAAGAACTTTCCATGACATTTTGTACATCCCCATTATTCATAAGACATCTTAGGACATATTAGAATCATGTTTGATCATTGCATCTTTCATTTGCCATGTTATGCATTCATATCATTTCATAAACTTTCATGAACTTTCATGGTTCAAAGCATGCTTCATTTGCATCCTCATCCTTGTATGATCATCCACAACTCTTTCCATGTGTTTGCATCATCTTTTAGCATCATTAACATCATGTTTATGCTTTTGACTTTGGTTTGCATCATGACATTTCATCTCATTTGCATTGCATCTCATTTCTTTTACTAACTTTTCAGGTGGTAAGTTGTTTTGGGAAGTGAATTTGCCTTCACTTCTCATAATCCCTCTTCATCTCACTTATGCATCATTGCTGCATTTTATCTTTGTATTTAAGTGAGCTTGCTCATTCATGCTCTTTCCTACTTTCTTTCTTCAAGCAACTTGTCTTCTTAAGTGAAGCAAGTTGTCTTGTTTCTCCCTGCTTCTTGCTCCTTCTCTCTGCTTCTTTCCTTGGTGGCTCTTTGAAGATTCCTTCTCCCTTAAGCCTCATAAACCCTAGGATCTCCAAGCATGATAACAATTAGGGTTTGACTAGTCCCCCATTTAGTTTTGCCTTTGTGTCATCATTGAGTCTTCTTTTCTCACCTCATAATCAAGGACTAAACCCTAAAGGTTTTAAGGCTTTGTGATTAAGCTTATGCCTGCATCCTTCTATTAGGATGGACTATATAACTTTAATCCTAAGTGTTAAACCCTTAATGTGTTTAAATCCTTTAATCAATCCACCTAATAATCATTAAGACACCAAGCTTGTAACTTGGGCCTTGCATTAGGGTTCTAATTCTTCCTTAATTGGTTAAGAAGGACTAACCCTAGTGTTAATGGACAAGTCCCCCTCAATTTGTCTTACCAACCATAAAACTCATTTCTTAATCTTACCATTAACTAAAATCCACTTAATAAAGGCTTTGTTTTGTCATGAGGTTAATCCCTAATCATGGATTAAGTTGAGGAGCCTTCCACAGCTTAAGTGTTCTCATCTATTATCCTTCTATTAGGATGGTGTAATGGGTCCATTAAATCCTTGATTATGGCTTAAACTCATTACTTAACACTAAACAAAAACAACAAAAAAATCTAAATAATCACAAGTAGGTTAATGATCTTAATCCTGCATCATGGTGTTTAAGTGCGAGGTGCTTACTTCATACTTAAGGTATTCTCATTACCCCTAATGAGAGGGAGGATGTGATGAGTTTACTAACCCTTGGTTTAGTCTTAAGCTCATTTTCCTATGACAAACACCGAAAAGCAATAAAAGATTGAAAACACAAAAACAAACAATAATCGTCTCCTCCGGGATTCTTTTCTCATCTCATTCACTCACATACGAGAACTCGCTTCTTCCGTCTAATGCAAGACAGTTTGCACCTGAGCCAAACAGGTCATACACTTGAGCATAGGCAAGCAAGCAGTTCACAAGTCAATTTATCTTTCAGTCTCTTTGAGTCGAACTACGATGTTCTGACTTCCTCATTGCACGAGAGGATACGTAGGCATAACTTAACAGTTATCGAACAAAAGTCTCTATATATTCCCCCTCCTTCAGCTTTATTCTTTTAGCCTCATGATCTTGAGCATTTCACTCTTGTTCTTATATTGACACTTCTCTTATACACTTCACTTTCCTCTTACACTGACACTTGCGTTCTTTCCAGCTTTGATACACAAAAAGCACTAACACTACCCCTTTAAAACACAAATCTTTTAAGCGTGGATCCCGTCGAGTACGGCGGACAATCTGGGTGCTAATACCTTCCCAGGTTGTAACCAACCCCCTTTCTTAGTCTTTCTGGTTCGCAACCGTCTTATCCATATCTTTCTTAGGTTTATGCAACATTACCTTTCCTCCGGGATAAAAATGCCTAGCTGGCGACTCTTGTCTCTTGAGTTCACCCTTGTGTGTTCTCTCCTCCTTTTCGCCGACCGTTCGCGTCTGTACCCCTTCTGACCCGGTGTCATTTTGGTGGGAGCGACAGCTTGGCGACTCTGCTGGGGAACCTTATACTATAACCAGGGCTTCTGGTTCTTTTTGTGGGTTCCTCCTAGCGCTTGTTTGATTTGTGTTTACTGGGGTGTTATGTGCTAATTGTGTTTATGTAGTTGCTTTATTTACTGCTTTATGTACAACTTTATTTATTGCTCTCTTTACAGTTTTTCATATTTCATACTGTCATTATCATTGCTGGATCTTTTCTTCTGTCTTGGTGGGTGGGGATTCATTGAGAGTTTAAGGTCCTATACCTGGGACCTGAGTGACACCTAGGCTAGAGTGGTTTATGTTCTTTCCCATTCCATTTCGGTCTGGTGCGGGAATATGAAACACGGTTCAGATATGGGTTTCTTCTTGAGAACTTTGTGCTACATATTTCCTGTAGTGCTAGGGCTATCTGGGAAGCCTGCTAAGTCTGGATGACCTTTACTATAACCTTCAGAAATTGAGGTGAATTAGAGGAGGATCTTTTATGGTTATTGTAAACACTGTACCTCCAGGTTAGAAGTGTTTACACTTCTCATAACTGATCCAAGTCAGAGGATCCTTGTTTTAGAACACTACCTGTGAGAGGGGTTGGGCTGTTTACAGGTTTGCAGGTACCTTTGACCACATCATACCCTGTTACTGTTTTGATTAAGAGTACCTCACTTTGGACAGTTCTTATGATTTAACCCTGGACATGTGACTCTTTATTTGAGTCCCCCACCTTGGTTACTGGATTTCTGAACCTCCATCTGGATTTCCTGAACATACATGGACCTTATATATCAAGACAGATAATCAGATCCAGCTTGATCACAAACCCTTGCATATCATTTGCATACATCATCATTGCATCATTTAACATTTGTTTATTTGTTTTCCAGGGTATCCACATTATATCTGGCTTGGTTTTGACCCCTTTTGCTGCATAGACCTCTGTTCATCAGTTGCCTGCTTCAGCTGTCTTCATCACCAACACCAGCCTATCAGTGGCTCATCTCCAGTATCAGTCTTGATCCCTATCAGCACTTGTCTTCAGCTCTTCATCAGCATTTATGGCTACTCCCAGGAAAAGCAACATATCCTACCATTTCTTTGAGCCTGTGTTGACTGGTATCAGGCAGGTCCAGGCACTTATCACTCCAGACCACATCCCATTATTCAGAGAGCATTATGGAGGCATCCTTGATATGGTTATGGACCTTGACCCTTCTCAGAGGAGCATGATCCACACCTGTCTATAGTTTTATGACCCTCCTTTGAGATGCTTCACATTCCCAGACTTTCAGCTAGGACCTCTTTTGGAGGAGTTTTCATCATTGATTGGAGTACCTGTCAGAGGTGGTGTCCCCTTCAACCCAGAGATGACTTCTCCCAGCAATGGAGAAGTAGCAAAAGCACTGTACCTGGAGCCTGCTTTGATTGAGCAAAACATGACAAAAAAAGTTGGGATCCCTAGTTTACACTTAGATTTCTTGATTTCTCAGGCCATCCTGAAGGCCTCTTTGGGATAATGGAGGGCAGTTTGTGCATTGTTAGCCCTCAGCATATATGGGGTTATACTATTTGCAGATGAGCCCAAGTTTATCAGCAAGAATGCTATTCATCTTTTCCTTCTGAAGAACCCAGTACCCACCTTGCTGGGAGATTTCTATTACTCCATCCATTAGAGGAATGATAAACAAAGGGGGAAGTTGGTGAGATGTTGTGCTCCTTTGTTTCACACTTGGCTGCTCAAACACTTCCCTATGACAGATGCCTTCCTGAATCCTCACCAACAGAAGAATTGGGCTAAGAGGCTCATTGCTTTGACTTCAGATGACATCAGATGGTGCACCCAGAGCACCAAAGGCAAGGACATCATCACCAGTTGTGGGCAATACCTAAATGTACCTCTGATAGGAGAAAAGGGTTGCATCAACTACAATCCTTTTCTATTTAAGAGACAACTGGGCTATGCTTTGGTTCACCCTCCTAGAATACAAGATTTAGCCGATACCCTGTATTGTGAGATAAAGCCTAATCTAGCTGTTGTCAGACAAGCATCCTGGGCTTGGGACAACATCCAGACAAAGGGGGTGGCTATTCTTGGAAAGTGTAATAATGTTGCTTCAGCCCAGTACTATGAATGGTCACATGCTAGAGCTCAGATTACCGGAATGCCTTTTACCATTGAGGACACACCTGGACCATCAACAGTACAACCAGCAACCACTGTCAGCCTGGAGGAGTTTGAGAAACTGAAGGAAAGGAATGAGAATCTGTATCAAGCTTTGAAGAAGACCCTCTGGGAGATGAGTGATGGTCGTCTAGACATTGAGAGGTTGGAAAAGCTTAGGGTGGAGCATCTGGCCAAGATTGAGAAAACAGAGGACTACATCAAGAAATCAAGAGCTGGGGAGCAAATATTGAAGAATGCCTGTAAGGAGGCCAAGCTTCTGAAGGCTAGGACTGAACTCTATCTGCAAGAGAGTCAGGCTAGGTGGGTCAGGATCACTGAAGCCCAGA
Source organism: Lathyrus aphaca (assembly GCA_963966055.1). Taxonomy (NCBI): domain Eukaryota; kingdom Viridiplantae; phylum Streptophyta; class Magnoliopsida; order Fabales; family Fabaceae; genus Lathyrus; species Lathyrus aphaca. The sequence goes on along the minus strand of OZ014519.1, from coordinate 277,876,207 downwards.
CACAAGAAGATAAGAGAACTCAAACCAGGATTGAGCAGTTGGAGGCCAGTGAAAAGAGACAGCAGGAAGCTTTACTGGCAGCCCAAAAGGAGATTTCAGAGTTGAAGCTTAGGGCTGGTTTGAAAAGATCAAAGGATCAGGACAGGCACAAGAAGCTGACCACTGCTATTGCCACCAGGAACCTCCTCATTAGGACTATTACAGAGCACCCAGCTGGTCCAGTGACGGAGGCACTTCTGAAGGAGGTTAAGGAGGATGAGTTTGGATTAGATGTTTGACTCTTTTGCTTGTTTTTCTTTTCCATCTTATGTATTTTCTCTCAGGGGCATGTGATGTAAAACGAACTATGATTGATTCACCATTTGTAATATATCTGTTAGTTTGTTTCCATTTGGGTTTTCTTTTCTCAAGCAACATCAAATCATCTTCCTCGAGGTCTGGAAAGGTCAAAACCAAGAACCAAGCCGGATACCTTGGAAAACAAATAAGCATACTGCATTGCATACTAACTCTTATTTTGTTTTGTAGGTTTTTGTCATTTGTTTGTTTCTAACTTTGCTTTGACCTCAGGAAATATTGCTCGCAGAAGAGTGTTCCCTGTCAACCGTGCACACCGGTATCCTACTCGCAACAATCTTCTGGGTATTATAATGGAGCAAGTACAGCAAGACCTGACTGAGGTCAGGACCCAGATGGCTAATGAAAGGGTGGAGATGAGAAACCAAATGGCCCAGTTCATGACTGTGATGACTGGCTTGGCCCAAAGCCAAGAAAGGTTAAGGGCATTGGTAGAAAGACAAACTCCCAAGGAACCTCATCCTGGGACTGGAGGAACAAGTAACAATGAGAGGGGAAAACCTCATGTTAATCCACCTGTATTTGGACCTCATCTAGATCCGGAAGTTAACATCCAGGGAAATGTGCAAGGAAATACTGCTGGGGGGAGGATCTTACAAGAAGACCCCCAAGAGGAGCAATTTACTGTCATGGGAGCTGGAGATGAAGTCTATGATAGGAGGTTTGATGAAATTGCTGAGAAGTTGAGATCTCTGGAGTCTCAAAACTCCTTGGGCTTCGACGTAATGGATATGGGGTTAGTAGACGGGGTGAGAATTCCCCACAAGTTCAAACCCCCGTGCTTTGAGAAATACAATGGAACCTCCTGTCCACGAACTCACCTGCAGTTTTTTCTGGGGAGACTTAAAGCATATACCATGGATGAAAAGCTGTGGATGTTCTACTTCGAAGACAGTTTGACTGGGGCTTCAAGGGAGTGGTATTCACACTTGACCCAGAGCTACGATCAGATGCTGGAAGGACCTAGCTGAAGCTTTCATCAGGCAGTATCAATACAATCTAGACATGGCTCCTAACAGGACCCTCCTAATGGGAATGTCTCAATCTTCCAGAGAAAGCTTCAGAGAATATGCCCAGAGGTGGAGACAGCTTGCTGCTGCTGTCCAACCACCCATGTCGGAAAGAGAAATGGCCGACATGTTCATTAATACTTTGCAAGGAACATATATTGATAGATTGGCTGCCTTTTCTTCTACCAGCTTCGCATACGTGGTTATAGCCGGTGAAAGAATTGAAAGTCTGTTAAAAATGGGCAAGATTTCTGATAATGGTGCAAGTTCATCTAGTAATCCCAGGAAGCCTTTTGTGGGACCCCGAAGAGCCGGTGAGACAAACTCCATTCATGTCAGCAGGGGCAGACCTCAGTATGTCCACAGATCAGTAGCAGCTGTCACTATTCCAGCTCCGATTCCTCAGCAACCAGCATATCAACAACCACAACAACCACAATATCAACAGCAAGTTCAGTATCCGCAACAAAGAACCTACAACAGCAACAATAGCAACCAACAACAAAGACCATCCCAGGCAAACAAGGTGATTGACCCTATCCCTATGCCTTATGCTGCCTTATTGCCACAACTCCTGAAGCTTAACTTGGTTGAGTTAAGGACATTGGCACCTCCAGATCCTTCCAATCTCCCAAAGAATTATGATGTCAACGCCAGATGTGCTTTCCACTCCAATGCACCAGGCCACAATACGGAAAAATGCAGGGCCTTACAAATGAAAGTACAGGATCTGGTGGATTCTAAAGCCCTCAACTTCGCACCTCCTCCGAATGTCAACAGAAATCCTATGCCTAATCATGGTGGGCCAAGGATTAATTCCATTGAGGAAGACAAACCATCTACTCTGATCACCAGTGTTGCACAAATTCGAACACCTCTGGTCAAAATTAAAGCTCAGCTTTTAGAATGCCAGGTGTTCCCCGGGTGTGAACTCGGTTGTGGGTATTGCAACATTGCAGTCAACGGGTGAGATAATTTGAGAAGCGGCATAGATAGTCTTATCAAGGATGGTATCCTTCAGATCTCAACGACGGCGCCTACAAATCCAGACATCCCTTTAACAACAATTCCTGATTCTTCAACAACAGCAGCAACAATCATTCCAACCGATTCATCAATATCATCAACAATGGCTTCATCCATCACTTCAACAAGTCAGACTTCAACAACCATTTCTTCTACAACATCAGCATCCATTTCATCAGCAGAATCTTCTACAACGCCAACAGAAATTAATGAAGACGTCTCAGCAGTTACAATCTACTACGACCCATCAAATGTTCCTCCAAATAACAAATTTCAGCAACAAGCAGTGACACCTCCTGCCAGATCACAAGTCACAATTTACTACGATCCGCACACCATTACAGTACCCTCCACTGCAGCAGTCAGTCCCGTTACCATCACGATACCTGGACCAGTTCCTTATGAAAGCAGTAATGCCATACCTTGGCATTATGGCTCTGATTTCTACTGCAACGGGGAGAAAATCACTTTGGATTCTTCAACCTCTTCTCCACAAATTGATAATGTTGGGGGAGGCGGAGGCTTCACCAGAAGCGGACGCCTTTTTGCCTCACAAACACAGAGACCTAATGCTGAAGCAGAAGCTGCTGCCAAAGCAAAAGGAAAGAGTGTTATATTTGAAGAGCCAATTATCAAAGAAACTCAGAGGACATTTTTCGAACAAGATGTAGACGAATTCATGAGAATCATAAAGAGAAGTGATTACAAGGTGGTGGATCAGCTTCACCAAACTCCCTCAAAAATCTCCATATTATCCCTGTTGATGTGTTCTGAAGCTCACAGGAATGCATTATTGAAAGTCCTGCACGCAACATACGTGCCAGAGGAGATTACCGTTAATCAGCTAGAAACTGTGGTGGCAAATGTCAATACCAGTCATGGACTGGGCTTCACCAATGCTGACTTAACAACCGAGGGACGTAACCACAACAAGGCTTTACATATTACCCTGGAATGCAAGGGTGTTGTTTTATCTCATGTACTGGTGGACACTGGGTCATCGCTCAACGTCCTGCCAAAGAAAGCCTTTGTGAAGTTGGAGTATGATGGCTTGGCACTGCGTCCGAGTAATTTCGTGGTGAGAGCATTTGATGGCTCTAAAAGATCAGTGCTTGGGGAGATTGATCTTCCTGTGATGATTGGCCCGCAAACTTTTAAAACTACCTTCTATGTGATGGACATTCAGCCGGCCTACAGCTGTTTGTTGGGTAGACCCTGGATCCATGCCGCTGGCGCTGTTACGTCTACCCTTCACCAGAAGCTGAAATTCGAGTGGGAAGGCCAGATCATCACCATCTGTGGGGAAGAAGACATCTTTGTTAGCCATCTGGCTACGTATAAGTACATTGAGATGGATGGAGAGATCCATGAAACTATGAGCCATGGGTTTGAGGCCCTGAACATTAATGAAGCATCTGCTGTACTGGGAACCTCCATAACGTCATATCAGCAAGCCCAGAAGGTTGTTGAAGAGGGTACTGCCCAAGGCTGGGGCAAGCTGCTGCCCGTGGAGAAGAAAGAAGACAAATTTGGGTTGGGTTACAGACCAACTCAACAAGATCAATCAGAGGCTGCAAAAGAGCCCAATTTTTTCAGCGGGGGAATGCTCACCCCGGATGCTGTGAACAACTTGGAAGACGAGGAGGAAAGCGACCGCAACCTGGAGAGCTGGATACGTCCAAGGATCCCGGGCAGCCAAGTCCTTAACTGGTCTTCCCAGGAAATTATAAGGGTTACTCCTGCAGAGTAATTATTATTTCCTGTATTTTTATAGCATGCATCAAGTCTTGCATCTTGCCCAAGATGACAAGACTCATTTTGTAATCGGTCCATCTTGTAAATTTTGTGCAAACGGATTAATCAATGAATATCGGACATCTTTTGCAAATGAGTCTTTTTTCTTTTCCGCTCACTGTTTTTCATTTTTCTTTTTGTACAAAAATTAAAATGGAAATGTTTTCCAAAATGATAACTTCACTTCACTTTTTCTAAATAAGATAAAATCGATCACTAAAATGAACAATCTAAACCCTTGAAGAAAGTGCCCTCCAGACTGCACTGACAACAACACTGCTATGACTTCGTATGACTTTGACAATCCAATCAATCAAGCTGATGAAGGGGTTGAAGAAGATTATGAGCTACCTGAAGAGCTAGCCAGGTTGTTAAGGCAAGAGGAGAAGGTTATCACTCCTCATCAGGAGGAAGTCGAAACGGTTAATCTTGGTACGGAAGAAGACGTGAAAGAAGTTAAGATCGGGGCCTGCCTGCAAGATTCGGTAAAAGAGCAACTGATTGATATGCTTCGAGAGTATGTGGATGTGTTTGCTTAGTCTTATCAGGATATGCCAGGGTTGGACACTGATATTGTCATGCACAAGCTGCCTTTGAAAGAAGACTGCCCGCTAGTAAAACAGAAGCTGCGCCGTACTCGCCCAGATATGTCAATGAAGATTAAAGAAGAGGTACAAAAGCAGTAGGACACTGGTTTCCTTGCTGTGACTAGCTATCCGTCGTGGGTTGCTAACATTGTACCTGTGCCTAAGAAAGACGGTAAGGTGAGGATGTGTGTGGATTACTGGGACCTGAACAGAGCCAGCCCGAAAGATGACTTCCCTTTACCACACATCGATGTATTGGTTGATACTACGGCTCAGTTCTCGGTATTCTCCTTCATGGATGGATTTTCGGGATATAATCAGATCAAGATGTCACCTAAAGACATGGAGAAGACAACTTTCATCTCACCCTGGGGCATATTCTGTTATAAGGTGATGCCATTTGGACTGAAGAATGCTCGTGCAACTTATCAACCGGCTATGGTAACATTATTCCATGACATGATCCATAAGGAAATTGAATGTTATGTGGATGACATGATTGCCAAGTCCCTCACAGAAGAAGACCACCTGGTAAATCTGTTGAAGTTATTCAAGCGTCTGAGGAAGTACCAGATGAAGTTAAACCCCAACAAATGCACATTCGGAGTGCGATCCGGTAAGCTGCTGGGATTTATTGTAAGTGAGAAAGGGATTGAAGTTGACCCTGACAAAGTCAAAGCCATTCAAGAAATGCCTGCACCGAAGACAAAAAAAGAAGTTCGAGGGTTTCTAGGTAGATTGAACTACATTTCAAGGTTCATATCTCACCTTACTGCAACCTGTGAACCCTTGTTCAAGTTGTTAAGAAAAGAACAAACGGTCAGGTGGAATGAAGCTTGCCAGAGGGCTTTTGACAAAATCAAGGAGTACTTGCAAGAGCCTCCGATCCTTATGCCTCCACTTGAAGGAAGACCTCTAATCATGTACTTGACAGTATTAGAAGAGTCAATGGGGTGTGTGCTGGGCCAGCATGACGAGTCTGGTCGAAAAGAGTATGCAATATACTACCTAAGCAAAACGTTTACCGACTGTGAACAACGTTATTCACTGCTCGAGAAAACTTGTTGTGCTTTAGCGTGGGCTGCTCGCCGACTAAGACAGTATATGTTGACCCAAACTAACTTATTGATCTCAAAGATGGATCCAGTTAAGTACATTTTTGAGAAGCCAGCACTTACTGGACGGGTTGCAAGATGGCAAATGATTCTCACAGAATATGACATTCAGTACACGTCTCAGAAAGCCGTCAAGGGCAGTGTGTTGTCTGATTATCTTGTTGAGAAACCCATTGATGATTACCAGCCTATGAGATTTGACTTCCCTGATGAAGACATCATGTTCATAAAAGCAAAAGATCATGAAGAGCCTATTCACACTGAAGGGCCTGACCCGGAAGAAGAATGGACTATGATGTTTGATGGGGCTGTTAATATGAATGGCCGTGGTGTTGGTGCGATACTCATTACACCTAAGGGAGTTCACATGCCTTTCTCGGCAAAACTCACCTTCAACTGCACTAACAATGAAGCTGAATACGAAGCCTGTATTATGGGTCTTGAGGAATCCATTGACCTCAGGATCAAGACTTTGACTGTATTCGGAGATTCAGCTCTGGTAATTAATCAAACCAACGGCAAATGGTACACCCACCAAGATCATCTGATACCTTACCGGGATTATACAAGAAGGTTATTGACTTTCTTCACAACGGTCAAGCTTGAGTATATCCCTCGAGACGAGAATCAGTTTGCAGATGCTCTGGCTACCATTTCATCCATGATCAAAGTTCAAACTGCCAACTTTGTGCCTCGGATCTCAGTATCCAGACTTGACAAACCAGCATATGTATTCTCAGCAGATATTGTTAAAGATGATAAGCCTTGGTTCCATGACATTAAGTGCTTCTTGGAGGATCAAACATACCCACCTGGGGCATCATCCAATGATAAGAAGACATTAAGAAGGCTAGCCGGTAGTTTCTTCCTGAATACTGACGGTTCCCTGTACAAGAGAAACTTTGATATGGTACTCCTCAGATGCGTTGATAGAACAGAAGCATACTTGTTGATGCACGAGGTGCGCGAAGGATCATTTGGTACCCATGCAGGGGGGCATGCCATGGCTAAAACGTTGCTAAGATCAGGCTATTACTGGATCACAATGGACGCAGACTGTTGTGCCTATGCCAGAAAATGCCATAAATGCCAGATTTATGCGGATAAGGTGCATGTGCCTCCCAATCCTCTGAATGTGATGTCTTCACCTTGGCCCTTTGCTATGTGGGGCATTGATATGATTGGCAAGATTGAACCGACTGCTTCAAATGGCCACAGATTCATCCTGGTAGCCATTGACTACTTTACCAAGTGGGTTGAAGCAGCTTCTTATGCAAATGTTACAAGGCAGGTAGTAGCCCGATTTCTAAAGAGAGACATCATCTGTCGGTATGGAGTGCCCGAGCGAATCATTACTGATAATGGTTCCAACTTAAACAACAAAATGATGGCAGAACTGTGCCGGGACTTCAAGATCCAACACCACAATTCTTCTCCTTACAGGCCAAAGATGAATGGCGCTGTTGAAGCGGCTAATAAGAATATCAAGAAGATTGTGCAGAAGATGGTAGTTACCTACAAAGCCTTGCATGAAATGCTACCATTTGCCTTGCATGGGTACCGTACGTCAATCAGAACATCCACTGGGGCAACACCGTATCAACTTGTGTATGGTATGGAGGCAGTCCTACCTGTTGAAGTTGAATTACCCTCCCTACGGGTACTGATGAATGTTAAGTTGAATGAAGCAGAATGGGTCCGGTCCCGATACGAACAACTGAATCTGATTGAAGAAAAGAGATTGGCTGCAATCTGTTATGGGCAGTTATATCAGAAGAGAATGAAGAAAGCCTTCGATCAGAAAGTCAGGCTCCGAGAGTACCAAGTAGGAGATCTTGTGCTGAAAAGACTCCTCCCTCCTCATACAGACCACAGGGGCAAGTGGACTCCGAACTATGAAGGGCCATTCGTAGTAAAGAAAGTTTTCTCTGGTGGAGCACTGATGCTCAGTACCATGGATGGTGAAGACTTCCTGTCCCCTGTGAATTCAGATGCAGTTAAAAAATACTTCGCATAAAACGACCCGCTGGACATAAAAACAGAATGTAAGTCCAAGCAAAATTAGGGCATCCCGGCGAGTCAAAAAACAGAATAAAAGACTCGGGAAAAAATAAGGGAAAATAAATAAAAATGTACACCCACTGAGTCGAAAATCCGCATTGGACAACTCAGGCAAAAATGGGTATCCCGGTGGATCGAAAACCTGAAAAGGCGATCCACGCAAAATAAGGGAATAAGCGAACAACTGCATTCTGAATTCGTTTGTATCACTTACAACATGGTAAGCTCTGAAAGGTTCAAGCTTCGTTCAGAATTAACCTCCTTCAGAAAGCAAGGTGAGAAGAACGTCAAAAGTCATACGAATCATAGTAAAAGGGAAGCTCCTCGAAGCGTCGCCAGCATTGCCAGCACCTTTTTGTTTTTCAATTTGTAACGATTCCCTCATTTCAGGGGATCCGTTTCTTTGAATGTATCTTGCCAAATTTAGGGCACTAAAATTAATAAAATCAGATTTTCAGTCACACAATGTTTCGTACTCTTTTACTTGCAAAAATGTCCGATGTCATTAATTGTTGATCGCATAAATACAGATGCGTCTTTCCTGAATTACATGCTTACAGGAAATATACTTACTCCCGGGAGTGTCTAAACTCCTATGATGGAATCCAGTAAGGGATACCTCGGGATACTTGTACGTTTCTTTGTCATGCAGGATTGCAGGTGTTCAAAGCGCGACATGGGGCATGAAGGCTTCTCCCCAGTAAGTTGCCAAGTCATTGTTTCCTCAGCGCGCCTTCCAAACAGCACCAGAGATGCTTTCCCCATCAAAGTTACCAGGCATCACTACTCCAATATTTCCTTCAAAGAGCAGCACCAGGAGGTGTTCATATCCCCAACTGAGTTGTCAAGTATCATCCTCAGCAGGATCCCCACCAAAAAAATCTCTAGGAAGATCTTCCAGTGATCTTTCTCCTTCCCCAGCCAAGTGCCAACCAGGGAACTACCTCCCCACAGAGTTTCAACCTCTATCCAGAAGAGCAACGCATGAAGAACTCACAACAGAGTGAAGAAAGCTTCTACAAACCCCGGTTGGGTCCCTCATTACCGAGATAGGTCTATCAGTGATCTATTTCCCCATGCAGAGTCATGTATATCAGATCTACCAATGATCTCATCCCCAGCTGGGATATCCACTTCAAGCAGATCAGCAAGAGATCTCCTCAGTAACGGGATCCGAATCCTTGATCGGTATCTTTGCATAATCATAGCATTCGCATCATATTTTCCCCATAGAGCGTAGCATTCCGTCCAATACGGAGCATTACGGCAAAAATCAAACATATTGCATAATCATAAGCTATGTGTCAAATCAAACACTTGTAAATACCGACCATTCATCAACCATATACAAAAAACCTCTCAAACTCCTCGGCAGAATATCAAAGCATTTCCCTTACAGATACAGATACATGCTCCCTTCGGCACTCGTCCGTGTCATCATTCCCCGGTAAATTGCCCGATGCAAACAGATGCATATACAGTACAAATACTTCTCGACACCCGTCCGTGTCATATCTCCAGTAGAAAGCCAAAGCGTCCCCTTTGCACTCATAACACACAGATGCATATACAATTCCTTGACGCCTGTCCGTGTCACCCTCCCCAACATAGATACCTAAACACTTTGTAAATCGTATATTTATTTATAAAACATTTTTTCCGGCACTCGTCCGTGTCGTGCTCTCCCTAGCAAGTTAAACACTCGTCCATCACTTTTCAATCATACAGATACCCGTCCGTATCTTGTATAAACCACTTATATCCTCTCAGATCCGACACTCGTCCGTGTTCGTTGTTAACCAGTTGGTACTCGTCCGTATCATCATCTCTGAACATGCGTCAAAAGTTTGTTTCTACCGATACTCATCCGTATCATAGTCTTAAGGATGCTCGTCTGCATCCTTAATCCATACATAATGTCAGTTACTTTTACCTCTTTTAGGATTTAGATACTCGTCTGTGTCTATTGTTCCCCAGAAGAGTCCCCTCATAATCAACACTCGTCCGTGTTCTTTGTTAACCAGTTGGTACTCGTCCGTATCATCATCTCTGAACATGTGTCAGCATTTGTTTCTATCGATACTCGTCTGTATCATAGTCTTAGGGATGCTCGTCCGCATCTTTAAATCTATACACAGTGTCAAACACTTATACCTCTCATCTCTTGAATGTAGACACTCGTCCGTGTTTACTATTCCCCAGCGAAGTCCCAGGCAAAACTTATCTTCTATCTGACATTCGTCCTATGTCGTGATACCTTTCGGCAGCCGTACCCTGCCCGGTGATCTTCCTTCACCATTTTTGATGATCGTCCTTCATCATTCCCAGTGGAGTCTCTATTCATTAGAACCCCTTCCTATCCGACATTCGTCCTATGTCGTAATATTTTAGTAGCCGTCCCCTGCTAGGTGATCGTCCTTCACCTCTTGATGATCGTCCTTCATCCTTACATCCGATGGCCGTCCCCATCGTTGATCTTGTTATCTGACATTCGTCCTATGTCATGATAAATCCCGAGAGCAGCCGTACCCTGCTAGGTGATCGTCCTTCACCTCTTGATGATCGTCCTTCATCATTCTTATCCGATGGCCGTCCCCATCGTCGACCTTTTTTATCTGACATTCGTCCTATGTCGTGATACTCTCGGCAGCCGTACCCTGCCAGGTGATCGTCCTTCACCTTAGATGACCGTCCCTCATCTTATCCCCAACAGAGCAGCCATCCCCTGCCCGGTGATCTTCCTTCACCTTTGATGACCGTACCTCATCATAATCCCCCAGAGAGTCTTATAGCTTTACCGGATGGCCGCCCCCATCTCTTACATCCCCAGCTTGTCGGCCGTCCCCATCATTGCTTTATTTCCCGCATTTTCCCCATCATGTCGGTCGTCCCCGTCATTGCTTCATCCCCAACAGTCGTCCTCTGCTCGACAGTCGTCCTCCGTCGCCCGCACTTTATAATCATACTTTACTTCCTTTTACAATCTATATCCCTTTTCTTCTTCATTCAGTGAGTGCAAATTTTGGACTGTCTTTGGTATTCAACCACAAGTTATCTTGTTTGTCTGTTAAGCCATTGCTTACATCCTACACAGCTAACTCATGCTTGAATAGGGGCAGCTGTAAACACCCCAAATTTTCCCTCACCCATTTCACCATGGTTTGTGATCTTTTCATATGCATAAATTCAGTCATAGCATCTCATACCACATTTTTGATTCACTGCATTGCTTCTAAGTCATCTGCATCTAGGGTTTGTGATCTGAGCCATCCCTGAGCCATTTGAGCCACTTCAAAGGTCTTCAATCACTTCAAAGGGGTCCATGTATGTTAAAGCATCATATTATACCCTCACAAAGTCAAGAAAGTCAAAGAATCACAAGAACTGAGAAGGGCATGGAAGCAGAGCCAGGTTTAACTACACAAATGACCTAAAATTAGGGTTTTGGTTTCAGAGGCCATAACTCCAAATTTTTTTGGTCATTCTTATTTCTATTGGTCTCTATATGTTATGAGGATCATGCATATCAATTTTCATGAAGAAATTCCACGGGGAAGGCATCTAATCATGAGTTAACTTCTTGAGCAAGTCAGTGCAAAATCAGGGCATCTGAGGTCCCCAATGACCCAACCAAAGGGCATTCTCCATCATTTTGAATGTTTATGATCTTTATTTGATCATAGAAGATGTTATAAGTTCACAAAATTGAATAATTTCAAGCCATTTGCAAAGTTTCCTTTTTGGGAAAGTGACTTGTAATGAAAACTTGCCATTTTGGGAAAGTTTTTCAACCTCCTCAAATTGATTCAAAAATGCTTCAAATGAGAAAACTTTGGTCATGAAAGTTGTAGAATGGATCATTCCCTTTTCAAAAAGTACAAGAACTCATTCTAATTCATTATGGATCAAAAGTTATGGCTTGTCAAAGTTGGACAAAATCACATAATTTCAAGTTTACACCAAAAGAGGCAAAGTTGCAAAACATCTTGTCAAGGCAAAATATGACTTCAATGTGACTTCTAACCTTTGCACAAACATGAACCATGACCTAAAAATCAGAATGCACCAAAGAATTGTCCATTTTCAAGACTTGGGCATTAAGAAACTTCAAAAGGGCCAAACTTTGTGAAATTTGCAAAAACTCACACAAACCCTAATCCACTTGCTGCATTGCCTCTAATCCATTTCCATGGTTCTCCTTGATTCAAGCTGCATCCAAGCCATGCCTTGTACCTTGATTGAAATGGCCCATACCTCTCTTACACAAAAAGTTGACTTTATGCAAAAAGACCTATACCAATCAAGCTAGGCCAGCAACAACTCTCTGACCTATCCCAACTTGATACATGTACCAAAAGAGACTCAACACATAGCACAACACAGCCTGAAACATCACACAAGCCATAGTTTCCAAAACTCACCTCTTATGCACTTTCCTTCGAATCTGATCACACAAGCTTCAAACCTCAAAACAAACTTCATAGAATCACTCAACATGATCCTCTGATCATTTCCCAACCATCAATTTTCCCTGAAAACCCCACAAACAAAAACACGATTTTTCACTTCCCTTGAACCGAACTTCATCAAACTCTTAAACCAGCCACTTTAAACTCCAACCAAGCATTGCAAGCTTCTCAGGAGGTTCATTAGAGGCATTTTGGATCAAAGAAGAAGCCAGAAAGTTCCAAAGATCAAAGCTCCAGTTCAGGTGAGCTCAAGAACTTTTTTTTCCAGAAACTTGTTTTTAAGTTACTAAATGGTTCTTTATGCTTCACTGATCATGCTGATATGTTTTGTTTTGAAAATGGTTGAGAAATGAGTATGTATTCGTGTTCTGAAAGTTTTTTGACCTAAAACTATTTTGCTTCGATTCAGTTTGTATGTGTGAAATAAATGTTGTTTGTTTGTTGATTCTTGATGTATGATGTATGGGGATCATTTCTGGGCAGAGAGATTGGATTTTAGTGACCTAGGGAAGAAGTTAGCAATTTTCAGGGAGGGTTGTGGCCGGAGAAGATGACCGGAGGTCATTTCCGGCCACCTGAAAGTCATTAGCTCATTAATCACGTTTAGGGCTCAGTTTGAATCTAGACCATGGATCTGTTTGACTTTGGTTGACTCCCGCGCGTTTGAAGGGCCCAGATCTTTCATTAAAACCCTAATCCTAATTAATTATATTAATTAATTAAGTTTAAATAAATCCAGCCAGTTTGAATCTCAGCCATTGGATATGGCGCGGGTCAATTCCCTCCAAATTTGTTTGAACCTCAGCCTCTGGATCTGCATACTTCACATAAATTCAATTTTTGTTTCATTTAATTTGATTTATCTTTTACGAATTATTAAAAATAGTAAAAAGCATTTAAAAATTCTGAAAATTTTTGTCAAACATTTCATTAATTTTCAGAACCCAAAAATATTTTTATTTTTATTTTTTGCATTAAAAATCATTTTTAAATCATTTAAATGTTTATTTTTAATTAGTTAATGGAGATTAATTAATTAAAAATGCATTTAGGTATTTAAAAATCACCAAAAAAATTCACATTGCATTTAAAAACATTTAGAAACATTATCAAACTCTCAAAGCAAATTTCTTTTTAGTTCTTGATGTATTTTGATCATTTGCATTGGAATTAAATTCATTTTAAGGCAATATTTTTGTTCAAACTTGGAAAAATCCATTCTGCCTAACCATTGAGAGTTTGATGATGGTTCTTCTTGCATTGCATCCTTCATGGCATGTAGTTTATAGGATAAATTTGGTTTGATTTGATCTTCCATTTTCAATTTGTTTTGCATTTTTCAAGGTGAGGTACCTTAAAACCCTAGTTGACTTGAGAAATTCATAACTTTAATTAGGTTAAGAGTTAGGTCCCCTCCTTTGGGCAGTGAACTTGTATTGGTTTAGGGTATCTTTGATTGCATTTTCAATTTTTTTCACATCATTTGTTTCTGGTTTTGAATTTTTGCATTGTGTGTTGTATGTAAACCCTAATTTGTGCCTTCCTTTGCATCCATCTCTCATTTGCTTGCATTCAAGAACTTGCCATGACATTTTGTACATCCCCATGATTCATAAGACATCTTAGGACATATTAGAATCATGTTTGATCATTGCATCTTTCATTTGCCATGTTATGCATTCATATCATTTCAAAAACTTTCATGTACTTTCATGGTTCAAAGCATGCTTCATTTGCATCCTCATCCTTGTATGATCATCCACAACTCTTGCCATGTGTTTGCATCATCTCTTAGAATCATTAACATCATGTTTATGCTTTTGAATTTGGTTTGCATCATGACATTTCATCTCATTTGCATTGCATCTCATTTCTTTTGCTAACTTTTCAGGTGGTAAGATGTTTTGGGAAGTGAATTTGCCTTCACTTCTCATAATCCCTCTTCATCTCTCTTATGCATCATTGCTGCATTTTATCTTTGTATTTAAGTGAGCTTGCTCATTCATGCTCTTTCCTACTTTCTTTCTTCAAGAAAGTTGTCTTCTTAAGTGAAGCAAGTTGTCTTGTTTCTCCCTTCTTCTTGCTCCTTCTCTCTGCTTCTTTCCTTGGTGGCTCTTTGAAGATTCCTTCTCCCTTAAGCCTCATAAACCCTAGGATCTCCAAGCATGATAACAATTAGGGTTTTACTAGTCCCCCATTTAGTTTTGCCTTTGTGTCATCATTGAGTCTTCTCTTCTCACCTCATAATCAAGGACTAAACCCTAAAGGTTTTAAGGCTTTGTGATTAAGCTTATGCCTGCATCCTTCTATTAGGATGGACTGTATAACTTTAATCCTAAGTGTTAAACCCTTAATGTATTTAAATCCTTTAATCAATCCACCTAATAATCATTAAGACACCAAGCTTGTAACTTGGGCCTTGCATTAGGGTTCTAATTCTTCCTTAATTGGTTAAGAAGGACTAACCCTAGTGTTAATGGACAAGTCCCCCTCAATTTGTCTTACCAACCATAAAACTCATTTCTTAATCTTACCATTAACTAAAATCCACTTAATAAAGGCTTTGTTTTGTCATGAGGTTAATCCCTAATCATGGATTAAGTTGAGGAGCCTTCCACAGCTTAAGTGTTCTCATCTATTATCCTTCTATTAGGATGGTGTAATGGGTCCATTAAATCCTTGATTATGGCTTAAACTCATTACTTAATGTTGCGGTGAGAATCGGATACCAAGCTATTAAGTGAGCTTGAATCGCAAAACTTTTATGTTCACCACCGACTTTAATTTAATCCAAAGGGAAAAGGGAAAAAGATCGTAAAAACCCTAAATGAGGAGAAACTAGGTTCGGGGGTTGATTATACCTAGGGAAGGTGTTAGCATCCTAAGCATCCGCAGTATCCTACGGGAACCTCTTGTTAATATTTGTATTATTGTTGTTTATTGCTTGCTAAAATTATGGGAACCTAAGGTTTTATTTCTAATGGTGCTCGCACAACATCGCATCGATGCCTACGTATCGGGTATAGAATCAGAGCACTCGTAGTTCTCCTAAGGATTAACGAACACTTGGTTATGCTCAAGGTTCGCGGGGGAAGGTAAGTGTTATGGCAAACACTCACGTGACTTTAGCAAAGTCACAAAAAGTTGTAAAATAAAAATTCATAATGGTTAAGCTTGAAAAGGAACTAGGGATGGCTAAACTTCCTATGACATTAAGTCAACTGCAGGAGTTCTTTCCCTTTTGGATTGAAAAGGATAAACGAAAGTAAATAAATGAGGGTGCAAGCTCCTAAGTCTAAGGCATAGGCTGCAACTTGCAAAAATAAATTGGATAAAGTAAATGGAAAATGCAAAGTAAAAGGCTTAGTAACTGGGCTATGACTCGATATATGGATCGAGAATGCTGAGGTGGAAAAAAAGCGTGGTGGGTTAATTTGTTTAAGTTGGAAAGTTGTGAAGTATAAAGACTGTGCAGATGGCGATCGCAAAACGACCGACTTACGTGTGTGAGTGAAGTGTGTAAATGCAAGGTTTGGGAGGTTGCAGGGGTGTTGTTGAAGTTGATTGGAAAGCTGTGCGAAGATTTTGCTGTGTGTGTTTGTCGAAGAATGGTTTATGGTGTTGTTGTGATGCGAAAGGGAGATGAAGGACTGAAGTTGAAGGGGTTTGGCTGCGGGTTATTAGCTGGTTTGTGAAGGTTTATGCTGAAAAAGGGTTCAAAGTTTCGGGAAAGGGGGGTTCTGTTTTTTTATCCCTTTGTTCACTGCGTTTTTCTTTTAAAAATCCGTTGCTGGTTTTTTTTTGGAGTTCTTTTGACGGTTTTCTTTGATTATGCAGGTCTTGGGTGTGACTGGTTTTTTGTGGGTGATTGAAAATTGTTTACAGGTTAGAGACTTTCGTTTGTGCGGTGGTCGGTTTAATGGTTTTGGAGCAATTTCTGCGGTGTTTTCGGCTAACAATTTTTGGTGGGTTCTGTTTTTGTTATTTTCGTGGGAAGTTGTTTTTTTTTTTGAAGTTTTTTTTTATGAAGTTTTGTTCTTTGTGTTGTGCAGATTTGAATGAAGCTAAAAAAGAAAATTATCTATGAACAAAAGCTGAAAAGAGGTAAAGGGAAAGAGAACCATACCGACCCGAAAGTTATCGGGGTGACGAATCCGCAACGGTAAGCTTATTACTCCTCTTTTGCTACTGCTCTACTCCTTGTTGTCGTTGCTGAATTTTTGTGTTCTCTCTTTTCTTCCTCTTCTTTTTGTGGGTTTTTGTTGTGAGGATGCTTGCTGAATTTTTTTCTGTGGCTGTTCTTGGTGTGATTTTTGTTGTTTTGAGGCTGACTTTGGGTGGTTTTGATGGCTGTAACAGTAGTGTATTTCGGCTGAATTTTGTATGTGTCTTTGGTTGTAACAGTAGTGTATTATATGGGACTTGGTTCATGGTTTTTTTGATTTTTTCTGTCCTTGTTGCTTGTAGGTGAAGGGTTGGAGGAAAGGAGACAAAGTCTGAATTTTGGTTGTAGTGGAGGAAGTGGAGCAGAGGCTGTTGGTGGCTGCAGACCTGCTGTGGGTGGCTGTATGGAGCAGGCTGGAATTGCCTTGGTGCTGCTGTGTTGTTTGTATGATGCAGTAGGAACAAATGATATTTTTGTGAAAAAAACAAAGTTTGTAGTAAATAAAAAAAAAGTGGTCCTGTTTTGGTTTTATTGTTATTGTACTATCTTTGGAACTTTGTGATATTGAATAAAAGAAATGTTTATTTAAACTTGTCATGGGTATGTACTGAATGAAATAGAATGTGCCAAATGGATATGCTAGATGCTTATGATATGCATTATGTATAAGTGATAAAAGGATATCTATATGATAAAAAAAGATATGTTTTGAAATAAACATGGATTGGAACATGAATTTAAAATACTGGAAATTAAAAATGGAATTGGAATTAAATTGAAACTTGAGGCTTTGGATAGAAATTTGAAAAAGAAATTGGAATAAAATGAAAATGAGAAAGAAAACCTTGGAATTAAAATTTAAAATGAATTAAAATAAAAAAATAAAAAAAATTGGAAATTGGAATTAAGTTAGAAATGGAATCTTAAAAAAAGTAAACTAAAAATAATAGAAATTGAAATTAAATTAGAAATAGAAACTTGAAAATGGATTAAGAAAATAAAAATTGGAGATTACAATTAAATTAGAAATGGAAACTAAAAAAAGAGTGAATTAAAAAAAATAAAAGTTGAAAAGTAACATTACATTTAGAAATAAAACTTGAAAATTGAAAATAGAAATAAAAAATACATTTAGAAAAACTTAAAAATTGGAAATAAAATTATATATTTTTTTTTAACAAAACTTTGAGAATAAAAATAAAAATTAAGTTTTAAAAGTTAGAAATGAATTAAAAGTTAGAAATGAATTAAAAGTTAGAAATGAGGAATAGAAATTAAATTTAGGATGGAAGCTTAGAAGTGAAAAGAAATTAAAATTAAATTGATAAATAACTAGAAAATGAGAAGAAAGCAACAGAAAATAAATCTGGAATTTCCCTGCTAAATGCGATGAATGTATGATGCGAGCAGTTAGGGGTAAAATTTGGGGTGCGACAGTTGCCCCTATTTAAATAACTTTACCAGATGGCGTGAATGACAACAGACACTCAGGCGATCAGGGTGAAAGATATTTAAATATATAAATAACCGGAAATTTTGCCCCTAAATGCAATGTTATGCTGGACCAACGAACTATCTAACTCTGTAACTCTTATGCAATGAATGATGATTACGGTATGAATGATTAGAATGAGATATGTCGACGACCACAAGCCAAGACTCACTGGGGATGACAAACATTGGGGATAAAGAAACGAAAACGGGAAATATTCAAAGTGATAAATCAACAGGTTCAAGTGTAACTGTCGACACTAAGAATAACAAAAGACGGGAACAAAAGGAAATCCAAAGCGTTGGATCAACGAATACAGACAAAACAAGATTCAAAGTGACTGCACAGTGGCTCGATGCGACCAACTGACACCAAGAATACAAATAAGACAAGGAAAAAAAACGAAGTGGTAGATCAATGGCTCTATGCGACCCATTGACTGTGAGAAATAAAAAGCAACAACATATTCGAAGTGAATGCGCAGCGGCTCGATGTGACCAACTGACACCAAGAATACAAATAAGACAAGGAAAAAAAACGAAGTGGTAGATCAATGGCTCTATGCGACCAATTGACTGTGAGAAATAAAAAGCAACAACATATTCGAAGTGAATGCGCAGCGGCTCGATGCGACCAACTGACACCAAGAATACAAATAAGACAAGGAAAAATAACGAAGTGGTAGATCAATGGCTCTATGCGACCAATTGATTGTGTGAAATAAAAAGCAACAACATATTCGAAGTGAATGCGCAGCGGCTCGATGCGACCAACTGACACTAAGAATACAACTAAATAAACATTCAAAGTGAATGTGCAGTGGCTCTATGCGACCAACTGTCACTGGAAATAATAAACATAATATTCAAAGTGAATGCGCAGCGGCTCGATGCGACCAACTGACACTAAGAATACAACAAAATAAACATTCAAAGTGAATGCACAGCGGCTCTATGCGACCAACTGTCACTAAGAATAAAAACGACACAACATTCAAAGTGAATGCGCAGCGGCTCGATGTGACCAACTGACACTAAGAAATGATAATCATAAAATTCAAAGTGGATGCGCAGCGGCTCGATGCGACCAACTGACTGAGAATGATAAACATAATATTCAAAGTGAATGCGCAGCGGCTCGATGCGACCAACTGATACCAAGAATAGAAACGGCACAAAAATTCAAAGTGAATGCGCAGCGGCTCGATGCGACCAACTGTCACTGAGAATGACAACAAGCTTATTCAAGGTGAATGCGCAGCGGCTCGATGCGACCAACTGACACCATGAATAACAACAAAAATACTTGAAGTGGTAGCACAATAGGTTCGAAACCTATTGACACCAAAAAAGAAAGCCAAGATACACTCAAAGTGAATGCGCAACAAGTTAAAAAAACCGGTTGACACTAAGAATGATAAAGACAAAGTAAACAAAGTATTCAAAATGGTAAATTAGCAGGTTCAAATGTAACTGCCGACACCGAGGATAAGGAAAGAAACCACAGTGATTTAGTAGCGACTCTATGCGACCAGCTAGCATTAGGGATAGAATGAAGATCACCCAGAGATAGATCAACGGCTCTAAGCGACCAGCTAACACGAAAAAGTAAACAAAACATGTTGGAGTTTTCAAATAAGATAAGACATCCAACCTCTGGAAATTCCTTCAGGAACCATCAGGAGAAAGGGTATAAGTATGTACAAAATCAAATTGACTTGGATTTAAGCAAAAGGTTTCAGGACCTGCTTAAAAGATTTGTGCCAATGACAATTGGACTTCAAGGAGACATTGGTGGTCATAAAGACAAATTCCAACCACAATTAGAATTCCACGGGGAACACCAGCAATTACTGGGGACAAAAACCATTGGTAAACCAAACTTCGGGTACCAACAACAATGAATTCTCAAATTGAACACTAATGATATCTGGACTTGGAGTTAGACAGACGACAACTGGGGAAAGACAAATGCTAATGTCAAATGCGCATGGTTGAGCATGATGTGAATGATCATGATATGCAAATGTTGACTCTAAAGAGACAAAGAGTTGACAAGACTCAATGAGGAGTAGGCTCTCAACACCAATACTTAGATGAGCAATATGAAAAACACTGGGGAGATGTCTTCGAACTTGGAAATCATGCTTGGTCCAAGGATCCATCCAAGAGTGTTATCAGTTTTGAACTTCTATGGAGATTTATGAAATAATAGTATAAAAGTGTTGTTGCAAACCAGGACTTCTTGGGGAAACAGAAGGTTTTTCCAATTTTTCTAAAGTCAAAGAAACTTAAAAGTTTTTCAGTGTGTTTTCAAAAAAACATTTCCTTTTGAAAAACAACTTGTCATTTTCAGAGTTAAATTGTAATCAAGTGATGGCATTTTGCATAACAAAAGAAAATAAGGAGCTGAACAACAAAATTCATAGGCAAAGTTTGTATTTTATTCAAGAATGGTAGCTTGCCAATGGTGAAAACTCCATGGGAAATTACAATTTGAAAATGGCAATGGGGAAAGGTCTACATTGAATCCAACGACCACTACAATCCCTAATAACTAAGACTACCCGACACCTTGCTTCTGACAAGAGCAAATGGATTGGTCTTCCATCATGATTCTTTGGTAATGGTAAACACCATCTGTTACAGTCAAATGCCTTTGTCCCTAACTTTTGCCTGGATCGCCCTTTCGGGTTTTCAATCCACCGGGACGCTCTTTTTTGCCTAAGCCGCCCTTTCGGGTTTTCAACTTAGCGAGCTCTTATTTTTTTCATTTTTATCCCTAATTTTTGCCTGGATCTCCTTCATAGGTTTTGATCAACCGGGATACCCATTTTTGCCTAGGTCGCCATTTCTGGTTTTCGACCTATCGGGTTTTATTTAGGCATAATATTTTTTGACTGCGTCAGAATTCACCGGGTGCTTCAGCTGTTCACCATCCATAGTTGTAAGGATTAAGGAACCTCCGGAGAAAGCCATCTTCACAACATATGGGCCTTCATAGTTAGGAATCCATTTTCCACGCATGTCTTTGTGGACTGGCAAGATTTTCTTGAGTACAAGATCTCCTTCTTTGAATTCTCGGATACGGACTTTCTTGTCAAATGCTCTCTTGATGCGCTTCTGGTACATCTGGCCATGGCACATGGCGGTCATTCTCTTCTCATCAATGAGGTTCAGTTGGTCATACCTGTTCTGGACCCATTCAGCTTCCTCCAGTTTGGTTTCCATCAAGATTCTCAAAGATGGTATCTCTACTTCAATGGGGAGAACTGCATCCATCCCATACACCAGAGAAAAAGGGGTTGCCCCTGTTGAAGTGCGAACTGATGTTCTGTATCCGTGTAAAGCATATGGTAACATCTCGTGCCAATCTTTGTAAGTTTTTACCATCTTCTGCAGAATCTTTTTGATGTTCTTGTTTGCAGCTTCCACAGCTCCATTCATCTTCGGACGATACGAAGAAGAGTTATGATGTTCAATCTTTAATGTCTCACACAGCTCTTTCATTGTTTTGTTGTTCAAATTGGTCCCATTATCTGTGATGATTCGGCTTGGGATCCCATAACGGCAGATAATTTGGTTCTTGATGAAACAGGCAACCACTTGCTTTGTCACATTGGCGTACGAAGCTGCTTCTACCCATTTGGTGAAGTAATCGATTGCGACCAAGATAAACCGATGACCATTGGAAGCTTTAGGCTCAATTGCCCCTATCATGTCAATGCCCCACATTGAGAAAGGACAAGGCGATGACAGAACATTCAAAAGCGTTGGAGGTACGTGCACCTTGTCGGCGTAAATCTGGCATTTATGACACTTCCTGGCATATTTGAAACAATCTGATTCCATGGTCAACCAGAAGTATCCAGCTCTCAAAATCTTCCTGGACATGGCATGTCCATTGGCATGTGTTCCAAATGATCCTTCATGGATTTCCCTGATCAATAAGTCTGCTTCGCGTTTGTCCACACATCTGAGCAGAACCATATCATGATTTCTCTTGTAAAGCACATTGTTGCTGAGGAAGAATTTGGACGCCAATCTTCTTAAAGTCTTCTTATCCAGAGTTGTTGCATCAGCTGGATACTCCTGATTCTGCAAATAGTTCTTGATGTCGTAGAACCACGGTTTCTCATCAGTTTCTTCTTCGACCAGTAGACAGTAAGCTGGTGCAGTTCTTCGCTCGATTGTAACGAGTGGAGCTTCATTAAGAAATCTGACTTGAAACATAGAGGCCAACATTGCCAAGGCGTCTGCTATTTGATTCTCTGCCCTTGGAACATGATGGAAAGTGACTTCATCAAAGTATTTGATCAATTCCACAATGTGGGCACGGTATGGGATCAACTTCTCATCACGGGTCTCCCATTCACCTTTGACTTGGTATATTACCAAAGCTGAGTCTCCATATACATCCAGAATCTTGATTCTAGTATCGATTGCAGCTTCGATACCTAAAACACACGCTTCATACTCAGAAATGTTGTTTGTACATTCAAAACACAATCTAGCCGTGAAGGGAGTATAACCACCATCGGGATTCATCAAGACAACCCCCACACCATGCCCCATGTAGTTAGAGGAACCATCAAACATCATCTTCCAACGGGACCCTGGCTCGGGACCTTCATCTGGACCTGGAGCTTCACAGTCCTTTATCAACATAATGTCCTCGTCCGGGAAATCGAATTTCAAAGGTTCATAATCTTCGACAGGATGATCAGCAAGGTATTCAGATAAAACACTGCCCTTAATAGACTTCTGGGTTACATACTGGATATCATATTCGGATAACAACATGTGCCAACGGGCGAGTCTTCCAGTCAAAGCAGGCTTCTCAAAGATGTACTTTATTGGATCCATTTTCGAGATCAACAAAGTAGTATGACAAATCATGTACTGCCTGAGGCGTCTGGCCGCCCATGCCAAGGCACAACAAGTTTTCTCTAAAAGCGAATATCTGCTTTCACAGTCTGTGAACTTCTTGCTTAAGTAATAAATGGCGTGCTCCTTACGACCAGTTTCGTCTTGTTGGCCTAATACGCAACCCATAGATCCCTCGAGCACAGTGAGATACATGAAAAGAGGCTTCCCTAGGGTAGGTGGGATCAAGATAGGACGTTCTTGTAAATAAACCTTAATCTTTTCAAAAGCTAGTTGACAATCGGGATTCCACTCAATTGCTTGATTCTTCCGGAGTAACTTGAATAAAGGCTCACATGTAGCAGTCATGTTGGAGATGAATCTGGAGATGTAGTTCAATCTTCCGAGGAAACCCCTGACTTGCTTTTCTGTTTTGGGAGCTGGCATCTCTTGAATTGCTCTGACCTTATCTGGATCTACTTCAATTCCATGCTGACTAACAATAAAACCAAGTAACTTTCCTGATCGGACACCAAAAGTACACTTAGCTGGATTCAGACGCAGTTGGAACTTTATGAGACGCTCAAATAACTTCAAGAGATGATTCAAATGATCCTCCTCACTCTGTGATTTGGCAATCATATCATCCACATAAACTTCTATTTCTTTATGCATCATGTCATGGAAAAGGGTGACCATTGCCCTCTGATAAGTCGCTCCTGCATTTCTAAGACCAAATGGCATAACCTTGTAACAATAAGTGCCCCACGGTGTGATGAATGTAGTCTTTTCCATATCGTCAGGATCCATCTTGATCTGGTTGTATCCTGAAAACCCATCCATGAAGGAAAAAACAGCAAATTTAGCGGTGTTGTCAACCAAAGTATCAATATGCGGAAGAGGGAAATCGTCCTTCGGACTGGCTTTGTTCAAATCCTTATAGTCCACACACATTCTGACTTTGCCATCCTTTTTAGGGACTGGCACAATATTAGCTACCCACTCAGGGTACTTTGCAACCGCGAGGAATCCAGCATCAAACTGCCTTTTGACCTCTTCTCGAATCTTCAGAGCCATGTCTGGTCTTGTTCTTCGAAGCTTTTGCTTTACTGGAGGACAATCTGGTCGAAGAGGTAACTTGTGGACCACTATGTCTGTGTCTAAACCGGGCATATCTTGATACGACCATGCAAACACATCTACGTATTCTTTGAGAAGCTTGACCAATCTTTCTCTGACATCTGCCCCAAGTGTTGTACCAATCTTGACTTCCTTCTTGTCTTCATCAGTGCCAAGATTGATGGTCTCTACCTGCTCCTTATGTGGCTGAAGATCTGTGTGCTCATACTCAACTAATCTTGCCAGTTCTTCGGGAATGTCACAATCTTCCTCACTTTCATCTTCCGCTTGGTAGATGGGCGAATCAAAGTTAGGAGAGAATGTAGAGTCATTGGATTCAACAGGGTTTTCGTTTATTCTGCATATGAGAATGATTTGCTTTTATTAAAAGTGGAAAATAGAGAAATGCAAGAGAAAAAGCTTTTTATTGGTTTTGAAAGATTGCCATTTTCTTTTAAAAAGTGAAAAGAGAGAGATAGAGAAAAACAGTAAATGATCAAAATAAGAGTTTAACAAAATGCCTTCATTGATAATAACTTTTGAAAATGAGAAGGGGCCCTACAAAATACTCCCATAGCCTTGGGTAGAGCTAGGGAACTTTGAAAACATTTAAAAACAATAAATTACTTTGCCAATGGACAAAACTCTGGGATCTCGACTGCCTCCCAATTGCCCAAGGCTTCTTCACACTGATACACCAAATGATTCACATCTTCCTCTTCAGAAACTCCATCAACTGCATTGACCTGATAACCAGCACTGGAAAACACTTCTTGAATGGTCTTTGGACGTCCTTTAGCGGAGGTTGACGCTCCTTCCTTCACATGAGTTGGTTTGTAACCCAACCCGCAACGATCTAGCTTCTGCTTGACTTCAATAACATCACCCCAACCTTCATAGCTTCTTTCTTCAATGGTGGAAATGGTACTCTTCAGCGATGCAAAAGATGGTATACCCTTCCCTTTCGGTTCCCCTACTTCCAAAAGGACAACATTGGCTATCTCAAGAGCTTGGAAAGAAGTTTCCAAAGCATCTTCATCAGCCTCAATATAGCTAAAGGATGAAAGGTTGCTAACCATGAGATCTTCTTCCCCAGACACGGTTACCAGCTTGTTATCGACCACAAACTTCATCTTCTGATGTAGGGTAGAAGTGACTGCCCCACCGGCATGGATCCAAGGTCTTCCCAGCAAGCAACTGTAATTGGGGTTAATGTCCATGACCTGGAAAGTGATTTTGAAAACCTGCGGCCCAAACAAGATCGGTAAGTCTACTTCTCCAATAACAATCCTCCTTGACCCATCAAAAGCTTTCACAATCAGTGCACTGGGCATCATCTCTGCCCCTTGATAAGATAACTTGGCAAGCGTTCTTTTCGGCAAAACATTTAATGGAGATCCTGTATCTAAAAGAACTCTTGCTAAAGTATCCTCCTGACATTTTACAGATATGTGAAGAGCACGGTTATGGTCCAAGCCATCTTTTGGAAGATCCTCCGTACTGAAGCTGAGATTGTTACATGTGGTGATATTGGCAATGACCTCATCAAACTGATTCACAGTTATATCATGTGTAACATGAGCTTGGGCTAGTAATTTCTGGAGAGCACTCCGATGGGCCGTTGAATGCATAAGAAGTGATAGGATTGATATTTTGGAAGGCGTTTGATGTAACTGATCAATAACCTTATAATCACTCTTCTTAATGATTCTGAGAAATTCTGCATCCTCTTCTCCCAAGACTACCCCTTTATCCTGGTTGGCAACAGCTGGAATGACTTCTTTAGGCGGAGCCATATTGGCTTGCTGAGTATAAACACGACCACTGCGAGTTAAACGACCTGCACCCGCTATGTCAACACTTGCCACTTTTGAACCTTCCTTCTGACTAGCTTTATCAATCTTCTGATGAACTTTCCCTGTATCATACTTCCACGGAACTGCTTTAGTGTCTTCACAAAGGAAAGGGTTTCTCCTTTGTTCAAACCTTGGCTCAGGTATATTGAAGATGGGTATCACAGGCTCTGGCATGTTAAAGATGGGTTGAACTCTTGAGGACTCAGGCAGGTTGAACACTGGTACCAAGATAGAATCAGATTCAGGCAAGTTGAAAATGGGTTCAATCATTGCCACTTCATTCTTCTTCATACGACCGCTTACTTGTAAAACACCCAGATTAATCAAATCTTGAACATCTTTTAAGACCAATTCACATCCCTCCGGGTTATTCGCACAAGCTTCACAATTCTTATGACAGTTCTTCAACATACCCACTTCTACTAACTTCGCATGGAAGTTTCTGAGCGGGGTCTTGATCTCTGTGGCGTTGAAAATCAAACCTTCGTCAGACTCGTCAACAATAGCATTTATGGACCCATGCTTGGGTAAAGGATTATCTTTGACATTCGGACCAGTATTCCCAAATGACAGAATGTTCTTCTCCATCAAATCTTTCACTATGTACTTTAAAGCATAACAACCCTCCAAATCGTGCCCTGGGGCACCTTCATGGAATAAACAGTGAGCATTTGAGTTGTAATTTGGTGGGAGCGGATTTGGTGGGGGACCCAAAGGCCTTGGAGTAACCAAACCTTTCTTCAGTAGTGAAGGATATAATTCAGTATAGGTCATAGGGATTCGAGGATTAGGAGGCCTTCCTCCTGGTCTTCTATTCTGAAAGTTGGGATTCGGATGAGGAGCTGGAGTCCTCTGCTGGTAGACTGAAGCATTGGGCGCTTGTTGATAGCCTGGATTGTTGAGCATTGGTTGATAAGGTGGAATCACTGGAGCCGCTTGCTGATACATCGGTACTGCTTGAGTTGGCCGATACATCGGGACTTGTGGATTATATGACGGTTGAACCGCCGCTACATAAGGATGTTGGGCATACTGTGGTGGATGAGCATACTGCTGTCGAGCCATAGGTGGAGGTCTCTGCCAAAGAGGATTTCTTCTTTGACTTGTCATTATTGCATTTGTCTCACCCTCTTTCTTCTTGTGGAAATTACTGGTAAATTTCTTGACATTACTTCCACTACCAGTGCTGGAACTGCCAGATGCACCACTCATCTTTCCACTTTTTAAACCAAGTTCAACTTTGATTCCCACAGCCACTAAATCAGAGAAACTAGCAGTTATGCTTCCCACCATTCTCTCATTGAATTCTGGTCGCACAGTGTCAACAAACCAGTCAGCTAATTCTCTTTCAGTCAATGGGGGCTCTACTTAAGAAGCGGTCCCTCTCCACCTCTGAGCATATTCTTTAAATGATTCAGAATCTTTTTGTGACATACTCAACAGTTGCCTCCTATCGGGAGCAAGATCCATATTGTATTTGTATGTTGGATGAATGCATCTGCCAAGTCTTGGAAACTGCGAATCTTCGGCTGGTCTAGCGTTAGATACCATTTGGAGGAGATTCCCTTCAGACTGTCCTGGAAGCAGTGGATCATTAATTTATCATTGTCCACCTGTGCAGCCATTCTTCGATAGTACATCAAAAGATGGTTCTTGGGACAAGTTGCACCCTCATACATATCAAAAGTGGGTATCTTGAACTTTGGTGGTATTACCAATCCTAACACCAGACACATCTCCCTAGCAGTAGCCCCAAAGATCTGATCATCTTCAATTGCTCTTAGCCTTTTTTCAAGGGTATCAAAATTCTCTTGCATCCTCTCGTGTTTCTCATCTCCGTTTTCAGACATATCTGGCGCTTCATACCCCTGATGGTCATTAAAGTATGGTTGGGCACGGGTGTGCACAATGTCTTGTGTAAAATTAGCAACTGCATGGTTCTCTTCATTAGTCACAGGAACAGTCTGTTGAGCAGCAAATCCATGAGGAGGAGGCACAAAACCTTGGGAAGGGAATGCCATACCCTGAGAAGGAGGTGCGAAACTTTGAGAAGCTAAACCTTGGGACGGAGGGAAGAAACCCTGAGCAGCAAGTCCTTGGGAAGAAGGAAAGAAACCCTGAGCAGCAAGTCCTTGGGAAGAAGGAAAGAAACCCTGAGCAGCAAGTCCTTGGGAAGAAGGAATAAAACATTGAGAAGCAAAACCTTGAGAAGGAGGGAAGAAACCCTGAGCAGCTAGTCCTTGGGAAGAAGGTATAAAACTTTGAGAAGAAAAACCTTGAGGAGGAGGGACGAATCCAGGAGGAAGCCCAAAAGGAGGCCAGGTCACAGGGGTAGTGACTGATGACGTAGGCTCAGTCGTTGCAGTGACAATTTCTGACACCACAGTCTGCTGGGTATCCATCTTCGCTCGAATGACCTGCAACATTTCCATCATCTGACCCATATTTCCACGAATATCAGTAAGCTCCTCGTTAACTCTGTCCATCTCTATGTCTCTTTCAGCCATCCTCTTTCTGGCTTGAGCTCGAGTGTAGTATTTGTGTGAGAGCCTCAGTGTGAAAGCTGAATTGAGAGCAGATGACGGGAATGAGCTTTATATGAAAAATGCAAATGAAATGCCAAATGTATGAATGCAATGCGAAAATTAAATGTTATTCAAGGAACTTAAGAAACAATTTGCAAATACCAAGGAGCACATAATGATCAAAAGGATATGATTTCATTAAATTCAAAAAGTGATACAAAGTCTCGAGTACATCTTCAAAAATCCCAAACAAAGCTTAATAAAAACAAAGACAAAGTCCTAAGGAGATTCTCCTAAAAGCCTCAAGTTGAGCTTCTCGATTTGCGCCTTCATCTGAGCCCTTTCAAGCATAAGTTGGTCCACGATCGACTTCCAAGAAGTATCCCCTTGAGTGCTGGAGGAAAATAAATCCTCTTGTGCTTTCCTTTTCCTATTGGAGAGCTCTTCTTCTTCCTTCATCTTCAACTATCTTCTAAGTTCTTCATTCTCACTACTGATGATCTGATGTCGATTCTTCCATGCATTCTTCTCTCGAAGCTCTTTCTCCAAATCAATCTTCAGCTTCTCTGCATCATCCATAAAGATTAGAATGGGTTTCTTGAAGGTCATAGGATCCTGGCGAGGGTAAGGCATCTTCAGACTGATTGCCCTATCTCGTACCCATTGGAGATAGGGTTCCATAGAAACACAATTCGGCTTTCCCAAGCTACTCCTCCCCTTCCTATGGATGTACTTCCAAGCTTGCATAATCTGTTTCTTGAGCTCTGGTTCTTCGTCATCCTTAA
Source organism: Lathyrus aphaca (assembly GCA_963966055.1). NCBI lineage: Eukaryota > Viridiplantae > Streptophyta > Magnoliopsida > Fabales > Fabaceae > Lathyrus > Lathyrus aphaca. Next base: position 277,846,981 of record OZ014519.1, on the reverse strand, counting down.
AGAAAATTCCTTCCACTTCAACACTCTTAGGTTTGTCCTTCAACGGATACCCGAGTTGACGGCGAGCCAAAACTGGATTGTAGCTGATTCCTCCCTTAGTGCCAAGAAGAGGCACATTAGCAAAATCACCACAGCTATCAATAATCAATGCTCCATCATAAACACGATTGTACCAACTAATGTCAGAGTGGGTAAGAGACATGATCCTTTGTGACCACCACAAACCATCCTTAAGATTCCAAAATGAAACTGACTTAGGTAAGTGCGAAATAAACCACTCGTACAACAATGATGCACAACAAGTAATCATCCCTCCCTTATGGTGATTCCTCAGATGGATGGAATGGTAAGCGTCTCCGAGCAAAGTAGGGACCGGGTTCTTCTTCAGAAATATTTTGATGGCGTTCAGGTCGACAAAGTCTTCAAAGTTTGGGAAAAGTAACACTCCATATATTAGCAGAATAAAGGTCGCCTCAAAAGCTTTCATATCCTTCACACTAACAAAATTCTTGGCCTTTTCTACCAAAAACTTTGTAGGGAATCCAAAAATCTTTCCTTTATAGGTCATATTTGCCTTGACCTCAGGAACACTCAAATATGTTGCCTTTGCAGTCTCCGCTTCTTCAGGGTCCTTCTCTACAACAGGGAATGGAAACTCATCCTTAACACGTGATCCCACCAGAAATGAATACTCTTCCAAAGTAGGCGCCAATTGGTAATCAGGGAACGTAAAACAATGGTAGATAGGATCATAAAACTGGAGCATCACAGAGAGCAACCTTCCATCCCACTCCGTCTTAAGTAAGGCTAAAAGTCTCCTATGCTTCTCCATGAAGGCTTCTTGATCCAAAACCAAATCTCTTAATTTCCTTAGGTCTACGAGTTTGGGAGTTTTGAATGTGTACTTGACAGTCTTTCTTCTTCCAAAGTCCATGATGATACCTACGATATTTGCAAAGATAGAGTTTCTGAGTTCCTTGAATAAATGGTAAAAATGATGCTTCATGATGCGTGAATGCAATGAACACACACAAGGCTTAGGTTCAATGCTTGCATGAGGTCGAAGGTTCAACCCTCCCAAAAGGTATGTACCATGAGTTTATTTGTACCTGTACAACGGGTTCTAAAAGTTCCCAGAATCATTGTCCCATCTTTCGGATATTACCGACTTCCCAACTCAACTTGGTAATCAATAATATTCTCAAGAGAGTCTCATCCGAGTGTAGTATCGCGTATCAACTATTTTAGATTTGCACCCTCATAGTCATTGCACTACATCCCTAAAAGGCCAAGTGGGGGTAAATGTTCTACGGTCCTCAGCATTAATGGCTCTCAGATCGAATATAGTAATGTTTTCACGACTGAACTCGATCAACAAAACTACATCCGAGGAGGCCTCCGCTGAGTGGTGGTGTCTCAAGTCAACTTGGTCGGGACTCAACTCCCTACAAGCCTTCTTGAATATACCACCGTCCTATCTTATTTGCACTCAAGTCCAGGTTAGGACTTATCTCACCACACATGGAACACCCAACAAAAATCCAAAATAATAACAAGCAATACAACAAATATACAAATATACAAGGTGGGCTTAACCCTAAAAAATTTGCTCCCCAGTGAAGTCGCCATTTTCTGTTGCGGTGAGAATCGGATACCAAGCTATTAAGTGAGCTTGAATCGCAAAACTTTTATGTTCACCACCGACTTTAATTTAATCCAAAGGGAAAAGGGAAAAAGATCGTAAAAACCCTAAATGAGGAGAAACTAGGTTCGGGGGTTGATTATACCTAGGGATGGTGTTAGCATCCTAAGCATCCGCAGTATCCTACGAGAACCTCTTGTTAATATTTGTATTATTGTTGTTTATTGCTTGCTAAAATTATGGGAACCTAAGGTTTTATTTCTAATGGTGCTCGCACAACATCACATCGATGCCTACGTATCGGGTATAGAATCAGAGCACTCGTAGTTCTCCTAAGGATTAACGAACACTTGGTTATGCTCAAGGTTCGCGGGGGAAGGTAAGTGTTATAGAAAACACTCACGTGACTTTAGCAAAGACACAAAAAGTTGTAAAATAAAAATTCCTAATGGTTAAGGTTGAAAAGGAACTAGGGATGGCTAAACTTCCTATGACATTAAGTCAACTGCAGGAGTTCTTTCCCTTTTGGATTGAAAAGGATAAACGAAAGTAAATAAATAAGGGTGCAAGCTCCTAAGTCTAAGGCATAGGCTGCAACTTGCAAAAATAAATTGGATAAAGTAAATGGAAAATGCAAAGTAAAAGGCTTAGTAACTGGGATATGACTCGATATATGGATCGAGAATGCTGAGGTGGAAAACAAGCATGGTGGGTTAATTTGTTTAAGTTGGAAAGTTGTGAAGTATAAAGACTGTGCAGATGGCGATCGCAAAACGACCGACTTACGTGTGTGAGTGAAGTGTGTAAATGAAAGGTTTGGGAGGTTGCAGGGGTGTTGTTGAAGTTGATTGGAAAGTTGTGCGAAGATTTTGCTGTGTGTGTTTGTCGAAGAATGGTTTATGGTGTTGTTGTGATGCGAAAGGGAGATGAAGGACTGAAGTTGAAGGGGTTTGGCTGCGGGTTATTGGCTGGTTTGTGAAGGTTTATGCTGAAAAAGGGTTCAAAGTTTCGGGAAAGGGGGGTTCTGTTTTTTTATCCCTTTGTTCACTGCGTTTTTCTTTTAAAAATCCGTTGCTGGTTTTTTTTTGGAGTTCTTTTGACGGTTTTCTTTGATTATGCAGGTCTTGGGTGTGACTGGTTTTTTGTGGGTGATTGAAAATTGTTTACAGGTTAGAGACTTTCGTTTGTGCGGTGGTCGGTTTAATGGTTTTGGAGCAATTTCTGCGGAGTTTTCGGCTAACAATTTTTGGTGGGTTCTGTTTTTGTTATTTTCGTGGGATGTTGTTTTTTTTTTGAAGTTTTTTTTTATGAAGTTTTGTTCTTTGTGTTGTGCAGATTTGAATGAAGCTAAAAAAGAAAATTATCTATGAACAAAAGCTGAAAAGAGGTAAAGGGAAAGAGAACCATACCGACCCGAAAGTTATCGGGGTGACGAATCCGCAACGGTAAGCTTATTACTCCTCTTTTGCTACTGCTCTACTCCTTGTTGTCGTTGCTGAATTTTTGTGTTCTCTCTTTTCTTCCTCTTCTTTTTGTGGGTTTTTGTTGTGAGGATGCTTGCTGAATTTTTTTCTGTGGCTGTTCTTGGTGTGATTTTTGTTGTTTTGAGGCTGACTTTGGGTGGTTTTGATGGCTGTAACAGTAGTGTATTTCGGCTGAATTTTGTATGTGTCTTTGGCTGTAACAGTAGTGTATTATATGGGACTTGGTTCATGGTTTTTTTGATTTTTTCTGTCCTTGTTGCTTGTAGGTGAAGGGTTGGAGGAAAGGAGACAAAGTCTGAATTTTGGTTGTAGTGGAGGAAGTGGAGCAGAGGCTGTTGGTGGCTGCAGACCTGTTGTGGGTGGCTGTATGGAGTAGGCTGGAATTGCCTTGGTGCTGCTGTGTTGTTTGTATGATGCAGTAGGAGCAAATGATATTTTTGTGAAAAAAACAAAGTTTGTAGTAAATAAAAAAAAAGTGGTCCTGTTTTGGTTTTATTGTTATTGTACTATCTTTGGAACTTTGTGATATTGAATAAAAGAAATGTTTATTTAAACTTGTCATGGGTATGTACTGAATGAAATAGAATGTGCCAAATGGATATGCTAGATGATTATGATATGCATTATGTATAAGTGATAAAAGGATATCTATATGATAAAAAAAGATATGTTTTGAAATAAACATGGATTGGAACATGAATTTAAAATACTGGAAATTAAAAATGGAATTGGAATTAAATTTAAACTTGAGGCTTTGGATAGAAATTTGAAAAAGAAATTGGAATAAAATGAAAATGAGAAAGAAAACCTTGGAATTAAAATTTAAAATGAATTAAAATAAAAAAATAAAAAAAATTGGAAATTGGAATTAAGTTAGAAATGGAATCTTAAAAAAAGTAAACTAAAAATAAAATTAGAAATTGAAATTAAATTAGAAATAGAAACTTGAAAATAGATTAAGAAAATAAAAATTGGAGATTACAATTAAATTAGAAATAGAAACTAAAAAAAGAATGAATTAAAAAAAATAAAAGTTGAAAAGTAACATTACATTAAGAAATAAAACTTGAAAATTGAAAATAGAAATAAAAAATACATTTAGAAAAACTTAAAAATTGGAAATAAAATTATTTTTTTTTTTTAACAAAACTTTGAGAATAAAAATAAAAATTAAGTTTTAAAAGTTAGAAATGAGGAATAGAAATTAAATTTAGGATGGAAGCTTAGAAGTGAAAAGAAATTAAACTTAAATTGATAAATAACTAGAAAGCAACAGAAAATAAATCTAGAATTTCCCTGCTAAATGCGATGAATGTATGATGCGAGCAGTTAGGGGTAAAATTTGGGGTGCGACACTTAACACTAAACAAAAACAACAAAAACATCTAAATAATCACAAGTAGGTTAATGATCTTAATCCTGCATCATGGTGTTTAAGTGCGAGGTGCTTACTTCATACTTAAGGTATTCTCATTACCCCTAATCAGAGGGAGGATGTGATGAGTTTACTAACCCTTGGTTTAGTCTTAAGCTCATTTTCCTATGACAAACACCGAAAAGCAATAAAAGATTGAAAACACAAAAACAAACAATAATCGTCTCCTCCGGGATTCTTTTCTCATCTCATTCACTCACAAACGAGAACTCGCTTCTTCCGTCTAATGCAAGACAGTTTGCACCTGAGCCAGACAGGTCATACACTTGAGCATAGGCAAGCAAGCAGTTCACAAGTCAATTTATCTTTCAGTCTCTTTGAGTCGAACTACGATGTTCTGACTTCCTCATTGCACGAGAGGATACGTAGGCATAACTTAACAGTTATCGAACAAAAGTCTCTGTATATTCCCCCTCCTTCAGCTTTATTCTTTTAGCCTCATGATCTTGAGCATTTCACTCTTGTTGTTACACTGGCACTTCTCTTATACACTTCACTTTCCTCTTACACTGACACTTGCGTTCTTTCCAGCTTTGATACACAAGTAGCACTGACACTACCCCTTTGAAACACAAATCTTTTAAGCGTGGATCCCATCGAGTACGGCGGACAATCTGGGTGCTAATACCTTCCCAGGTTGTAACCAACCCCCTTTCTCAGTCTCTCTGGTTCGCAACCGTCTTATCCATTTCTTTCTTAGGTTTATGCAGCATTACCTTTCCTCCGGGATAAAAATTCCTAGCTGGCGACTCTTGTCTCTTGAGTTCACCCTTGTGTGTTCTCTCCTCCTTTTCGTCGACCGTTCGCGTCTGTACCCCTTCTGACCCGGTGTCATTTTGGTGGGAGCGACAACGGGCTATGGTGACATTATTCCACGACATGATCCACAAAGAAATTGAATGTTATGTGGATGACATGATTGCCAAGTCCCTCACTGAAGAAGACCACCTGGTGAATCTGTTGAAGCTATTCAAATGTCTGAGGAAGTACCAGCTGAAGCTAAACCCCAACAAATGCATATTCGGGGTGCGATCCGGTAAGCTGCTGGGATTTATCGTAAGTGAGAAGGGAATTGAAGTTGACCCTGACAAAGTCAAAGCCATTCAAGAGATGCCTGCACCAAAGACTGAAAAAGAAGTTCAGGGGTTCCTAGGTAGATTGAACTACATTTCAAGGTTCATATCTCATCTTACTGCAACCTGTGAGCCCCTGTTCAAATTGTTAAGAAAAGAGCAAACGGTCAGGTGGAATGAAGACTGCCAGAAGGCTTTTGACAAAATCAAGGAATACTTACAGGAGCCTCCAATTCTCATGCCTCTAGTTGAAGGAAGACCCCTAATAATGTAATTGACAGTATTAGAAGAGTCAATGGGGTGTTTGTTCGGCCAGCATGACGAGTCTGGTCGAAAAGAGTATGCAATATACTACCTAAGAAAAAAGTTTACCGACTATGAACAATGTTATTCACTGCTCGAGAAGACTTGATGTGCTTTAGCGTGGGCTGCTCGCCGACTAAGGCAGTATATCTTGACCCACACTACCTTATTAATCTCAAAGATGGATCCAGTCAAGTACATATTTGAGAAGCCAGCACTTACCGGAAGGGTTGCAAGATGGAAAATGATTCTCACAGAGTATGACATTCAGTACACATCTCAGAAAGCCATCAAGGGCACTGTGTTGTCTGACTATCTAGCTGTGCAACCCATTGATGATTACCAACCAATGAGATTTGACTTCCTTGATGAAGACATCATGTTCATAAAAGCAAAAGATCATGAAGAGCCTGTTCACACTGAAGGGCCTGACCCAGAAGAAGAATGGACAATGATGTTTGATGGGGCTGTTAATATGAATGGACGTGGAATTGGTGCAGTACTCATCACACCTAAGGGAGTTCACATGCCTTTCTCGACAAAACTCACTTTTAACTGCACTAACAACGAAGCTGAATACGAAGCCTGTATCATGGGTCTTGAGGAAGCCATTGACATCAGGATCAAGACGTTAACTGTATTCGGAGATTCAGCTCTGGTAATCAATCAGACCAACGACAAATGGTACACTCACCAGGAGCATCTGATTCCATACCGGGATTATACAAGTAGATTATTGACTATCTTCACAACAGTCAAACTTGAGTACATCCCTCGAGACGAAAATCAATTTGCAGATGCTCTGGCTACCATTTCCTCCATGTTCAAGGTTCAAGCTGCTAACTTTGTGCCTCGGATTTCAGTATCCAGACTTGACAGACCAGCATATGTATTCTTAGTAGACATTGCTAAAGATGATAAGCCTTGGTTCTATGACATCAAATGCTTCTTAGAAGATCAAACATACCCACCTGGGGCATCATCTAATGACAAGAAGACATTAAGAAGGCTAGCTGGTAGTTTCTTCCTGAATGCTGATGGCTCCTTGTACAAGAGAAACTTTGACATGGTACTTCTCAGATGTGTTGATAAGGCAGAAGCAGACTTGTTGATGCACGAGGTGCATGAAGGATCTTTTGGTACCCATGTTGGAGGGCATGCAATGGCTAAGAAATTACTACGGTCAGGTTACTACTGGATCACAATGGATGCAGACTGTTGTGCCTATGCCAGAAAGTGCCACAAATGCCAGATTTATGCAGACAAGGTGCATGTGCCTCCGACTCGTTTGAATGTGATGTCTTCACCTTGGCCCTTCGCCATGTGGGGCATTGATATGATTGGAAAGATCGAGCCGACTGCTTCAAATGGCCACAGATTCATCTTAGTAGCCATCAATTACTTCACCAAATGGGTTGAAGCAACTTCGTATGCAAATGTCACCAGGCAGGTGGTAGCCCGAATCCTGAAGAGAGACATCATCTGTCAGTATGGAGTGCCCGAGCAAATCATTACTGATAATGGTTCCAATTTGAATAACAAAATGATGGACGAACTGTGCCGAGACTTCAAGATCCAACACCAAACTCTTCTCCTTACAGGCCAAAGATGAATGGCGATGTTGAGGCAGCTAACAAGAATATCAGGAAGATTGTGCAAAAGATGGTGGTCACATACAAAGACTGGCATGAAATGCTACCATTTTCCTTGCATGGGTATCGTATTTCAATCAGAACATCCACTGGGGTAACACTGTATCAGCTTGTGTATGGCATGGAGGCAGTCTTACCTGTTGAAGTTGAATTACCCTCATTGCGGGTACTGATGGATGTCAAGTTGAATGAAGCAGAATGGGTCCAATCTCGGTACAATCAACTGAATCTGATCGAAGAGAAGAAATTAGCTGCAATCTGTCACGGGAAGCTATATCAGAAGAGAATGAAGAAAGCCTTCGATCAAAAAGTCAGGCTTCGGGAATACCAAGTAGGAGATCTTGTGCTAAAAAACACGGGCAAGTGGACTCCGAATTACGATGGTCCATTCATAGTGAAGAAAGTTTTCTCTGGTGGAGCACTGATGCTCACTAGTATGGATGGTGAAGATTTCTTATCCACTGTGAATTCAGGTGCAGTTAAAAAATAATTCGCATAAAATGACCCGTTGGACATAAAAACAGAATGTAAGTCCAGGAAAAAATAGGGCATTCCGGCGAGTCAAAAAAAGAATAAAAAGACTCGGGCAAAAATAAGGGAAAATAAAAATATGTACACCCGCTGAGTTGAAAAGCCGCATTGGACAGCTCAGGCAAAAATGGGTATCTCGGTGGATTGAAAACCTGAAAGGGCGATCCATGCAAAATAAGGGAATATGCGAACAACTGCATTCTGAATTCGTCTGTATCACTTACAACTTGGCAAGTTTCGAAAAGTTAAAGCATCGGTTAGAATCAGCCTTCTTCAGAAAGCAAGATAAGAAGAGCGTCAAGGTCATACGAGTCATAGCAAGAGGAAGCTCTCTAAAGCGTCGTCAACATTGCCAGCATCTTCTTTTTTCTCAATTTGTAACAATCTCCACATTTCAGGGGATTTGTTTCTTTGACTGTATTTGCCAATTCAGGGCACACAAATTAATAAAACCAGAATTTCTAGCCACATCTTGTCCTGTACATTTTTATCTCGTTTGCAAAAATGTTCAATATCCCTAATATAATGTTTTCATAAAAACAGATGTGCTTTTCTGACCACATGCTTGCAGGAAATATATTTTTACTCCCGGGAGTGTCTAAATTCCTATGATGGAATCCAGTAAGGGATGCCTCGGGGTACTTGTGTGTTTCTTTGTCATAACAGGATTGCAGGTATTCAAAGCGCAACATGGGACATGAAATATTTCCCCCAGCAAAGTTGCCAAATCATTATTTCCTCAGCACATCTTCCAGACAACACCAGAATTGCTTTCTCCCCATCAGAGTTGTCGGGCATCACTTCTCCAACACATCTTTCATCAGAACAGTACCAGAAGATGCCCATATCCCTAGCTGAGTTATCAAGTATCATCATCCTTATCAGGATCCCCACATAAATCTCTAGGAAGATCGTTCAGTGGTCTTTCCTCCCCCAACAAAGAACTAGACAGGGAACCATCTCCCCACAGAGCTCCAGCTTATCCCAGATGAGCAATGTCTGAAATTTTCACACAACAAAGTGACGGAAGCTTCCACATCCCCAGTTGGGCTCCTCATTATTAAGATAGGTCTATCATTGACCTATTTCCCCAAGCAGAGCCATATATCAGATCTACCAATGATCCCATCCCCAGCTGGAATGTCCTTTCAAGCAGATCAATCGGAGAACTCCACAACAGCAGGATCCGAGTCCCGGATCGATATTGTTTGCATAATCATAGCATTTATATCATATTTCCCCTCAAAGCGTAGCATTCTGTCTAATACAGAGCATTATGGAAAAAATCAAACATATTGCATAATCACAAGTCAGGTTCGAACCAGTCGCCTGTAAATATCAATGGTACTTCATCAGCAATATATAGAATACATCCCTTGTACATAAAAGCCAAAGCGTCCCTTTTCACTCCTAAAAAACAGATACATGCTCCCTTTGACACTCGTCTGTGTCATCATTCCCCAGTAAGGTCTCCAGAGCACTTTCTATAAACAGGTGCTTATACACGGTATGTTTTCCACAACACTCGTCCGTGTCATCTCAATTTCCCCAGTAGAAAGACAAAGCGTTCCCTTTGCACTCTCCAACAAATACATGTTTATATATACTCATTCGACACTCGTCCGAGTCATATCATCCCCCTGCAGATATAAGCCACAAATATCCTTCTTTTGAATACAGAAACTTTCCATACTCTTTTTGACACCCGTACGTGTCACCAATCCCCAGCATAGTTGCCTAATCACTTATTGCAAACCAAACACTTGTTCATAATACACTCTCATTGACACCCGTCCGTGTCGTATCCTCCCCAACGAGTTGGACACTCGTTTGTGTCTCACTCATGCTTATTTTACTCATACAGATACTCGTCCGTATCTTGTATACCCCATTTATTTCCCCTCAGATTCAACACTCGTGTGTGTTCTTTATTAACTAGTTGATACTCGTCCGTATCATCATCTCTGAACATGCGTCAATGTGGTTTCTACCGATACTCGTCCGTATCATAGTCTTAAGGATGCTTGTCCGCATCTTTAATCTATACACAGTGTCAAACACATATACCTTTCATTTCTGGAATGTAAGCACTCGTCTGTGTTTACCATTCCCCAGCGGAGCCCCCAGTGAAACCTCCCTCCTATCTGACATTCGTTATATGTCATGATACTTTCGGCAGCCGTACCCTGCCAGGTGATCGTCCTTCACCTTTGGATGACCATCCCTCATCCTTATCCCCAACAGAGCAGTCGTCCCCTGCTAGGTGATCGTCCTTCACCTTTTGATGATCGTCCATGATCATTTTATCCGATGGCCGTTCCCAATATTGATCTTGTTATCTGACATTCTTCCTATGTCATGATGCAACCCCAGAGTAGCCGTACCCTGCTAGGTGATTGTCCTTCACCTCTTGATGATTTTCCTTCATCATGCTTATCCGATGGCCGTCCCCATCTTCGACTTTTTTCTATCCAGCATTCGTCCTATGTCTTGATAAAGAGCAGCCGTCCCCTTCTAGGTGATCGTCCTTCACCTTTGATGACCGTCCCTCATCATTATTTCATTTATTATTTAACTCGATGGTCGTCCCCGTCGTGGTCCCTTTTCCTTTTCCTTATGATCGCCCTTCATCAGTCTAGCCCGATGGCCTTCCCATCGTTGTTTAGTTTACTTTGCAAACCTGATGGTCGTCCCCATCATTGCCTTTATTTTATCCCCAGAGAGTCTTGTTTCTTTGCTTGATGGTCGTCCCCATCATGATCTCTTTATTTCCCCCAGCATGTCGGCCATCCCCGTCATCGCTTTATCCCCAGAAGTCGTCCTCTGCTCGATGGTCGTCCTACATCGCCCGCACTTTATAATCATGACTATACTTTCTTTTACAATCTATATCCCTTTTCTTCTTCTCCCCAGTGAGTGCAAATTTTGGATTGTCTTCGGTATTCAACCACAAGTTATCTTGTTTGTCTGTTAAAGCCCACCGCTTACATCCTACACAGCTAACTCATGCTTGAATAGGGGAAGCTATAAACACCCCAAATTTTCCCTCACTAAGTTCACACCATGGCTTGTGATATTTTCATTTACATAAGTTCAATCATACCATTTCATGTTGCATTTTTGCTTCACTGCATTGGTTCAAGTTCATCTGCATCTAGGGTTTGTGATCTGAGCAATCCAAGATCCTTCTGAGCCACTCCAAAGGTCTTAAATCATCTCAAGAGGGTCCATGTATGTTCAATCATCATATTTTATCCTCCAAAGATCAAGGAAGCCAAAGAATCACAAGAACTGGCAAGGCATGGAAGCAGAACTAGGGTTTAACTACACAGATGACCTAAAATTAGGGTTTTGGTTTCAGAGGCCATAACTCCAAATTTTTTGGTCATTCTTGTTTCTATTGGTCTCAAAATGTTTAAAGGATCATACATCCCAAGTTTGATGAAGAAATTCATTGTGGAAGTCATCTGATCACTGGGTAACTTCTTGAGCAAGTCAGTGCAAAATCAGGGCATCTGAGGCCCCCCAACATGGAACCAAAGTGGATTTTTCATCAAATTGAAGTTATATGGTCCTTATTTGATCATTGAAGTATTTAGAAGTTCACAAATTTGAAGAAAAGTGAGCAAAACCAAAAGTTTCCAAAAATGGAAATGACTTGTAATGTAAACTTTCCATTTTTGGAATGTTTTTCAACCTCCTCTTTCTCAACCAAAAATGCTTCAAATGAAAAATTATTGGTCATGAAAGTTGTAGATTGGATCATTCCCTTTTCAAAAAGTACAAGAACAAGATCTAATTCATTTTGGAACTCGAGTTATGGCTTTCCAAAGTTGACAAAAATCACATAATTTCAAGTTTCATGCCAAAAGGGGACTTTTGCAAAACCACATACCAAGCCATTTTGTAACTTCTAATTGACTTCTAAACATCATAAAAACATCACATGACTCATTTTGCTGAAAATTGCCCAAGGAATCACAACATTTCATGCCTTGCCCATGAAGAAATCTCAAAAGGGCCAAACTTTGTCAAATTTGCAAAACACCCCATAACTTATTTCCCACATGCTGAATTGCATCAAAGTGAATTCCATGGCCATCCTTGATCCTTTCTGCACTAGACACCCCATTGTACCAAGCCTGCCACCTGCCCATACCTCAAGTACAAGAAATCTTGACTTTTTGCAAAACACCCCATACCGATCAGCATAGCCCACACCAACTCCACATACCTATCACAACTTGATATGTGGACTTTATGCAAGCGATAACACACAAGAACTAAGCATAAGACCTCAGCATTCTCAAGATCACAAAAAAATCATCCCTCTTGCATTTTCCTTCGAAACACACAACACACTTGCTCAAACTCAAGAACACATCACAAACAAAACACGGTTTTCTGACCAGTTGATTACAAACTCACAAACCATCCATCTCAAAGCTCTCCAAGCATCAAAGCATCTTCGGGGAGGTCATTGGAGGCATTTTGAACCAAGGAAGCAGCCAGAAAGCTCAAGGATTGAAAGCTCCATCTCAGGTAGCCATGCGAATTAATTTTTCCAGAACCTTTATTTTAAGTTACTAAATGGTTAAGCATGTTCCCCTGAGTACACTGAACTTGTTATTTTTGAAAATGATGAAGAATTGAGAATGTATTGCTTGTCTGAAAGTTTCACCATTTTTGTTCATTGCTTTGAATCTTGAGATTGAGTGAAAAGAAATTGTTTTTGAGGGTGGATTTGATCTTAGGCGAGTGAAAGGAATGAATCTGGAGCTTTAGAGCTCCAAAAATGACCTAGGGAGTGATTTGGAAATTTTCAGGGGAGGAGTTGGCCGGAGAAGATGACCGGAGATCTTCTCCGGCCACCTGAGAGTCATTAAGTGACTAATTAGGGTCAGGGCAAACTTTGAATCTGGGCCCTTTGATCTGTTCTCCCGCGCGTGTTTGAGTGGCTAGGATCTTGTGATTAGTTATTAATTAGGCTTATTTAATTAATTAATCAGGTTTAATGAAATTTGAATTTGGGCCATTGGATGTGGCGCCAGTCAATCCCTTCAAACCCAGTTTCAATCCTGTCCCTCCATCCTGCATACTTTCCATTTATTTCATTTTTAAATGCATTTTTCTTATTTATTTTGCACATTTAATTTAAAATAGTAAAAATAACCAAAAAATTCTGAAATTTTTTATCAAACCTTTTATTGATTTTCAGAAACCAAAATTATTTTATTTTATTTTTTGCATTAAAAAAGTATTTTTAAATCATTTAAATGTTTTATTTTATTAATTAATGAAAATTAATTAATTAAAAATACATTTAAGTATTTAAAAATCACCAAAAAAATCAGAGAACATTCTTGGACATTTAGAAACATTTACAAACTCACCATACAAATTTCTTTTTTAGTTTTGATCATGCTTTGACTTTTTTTCAATGAATTAGGGTTCTTTAATTTGTTCATTTTTAACCCTAACTTCAAATATTCATAACTTTTAAACCAAATTGAGTTTGTGAATGATTCTTTTTGCATTGTTCTATGCATGACTTATAGTTTCTAAAAACATTTTTGTTTCATTTTTATCTTGCATATTTAAATTATTTGGCATTTTACATTGATGATCACCCAAAAAACCCTAGAAACTTAGGAAATTCATAACTCCTTTTAGGTTTAGCATCTGACCTCCCCCTTTGTATGGTAACCTAGTATAGGTTTAGGGCTCCTATGAGTGTATTTTCAATTTTTTATCATGTCATTTGCTTCTGTCTTTGCCATTTGCATCTCACCCTTCCATAAAACCCTAATTTTGTATCTTCATTTGCATCCCTTTTGCATATGCTTGCATTCATAAACTTGCCATGACATTTTATGCATTCACATGACATATAAGACATCTTAGGACACATTAGAATCATGTTTGATCATTGCATCATTCATTTTCCATGTTATGCATTCATTTCATTCCATGTGCATTCATGAACTTTCATGCTCCTTTCATGCTTCATTTGCATCCTCATTACTTGTATGATCATTCACATTTCTTGACATACATTTGCATCATATCTTAGCATAATTTGCATTATGAACATGCTTCTGGTTTTGTTTTGCATCCTTGCATTCATTTCATTTTCATTTCATTTCATTTCCTTTTACTAACTTTTCAGGTGGTAAGTTACTTTGAGAAGTGAATTTGCTTTCACTTCTCACAATCTCTTCTCATCTCTCTTATGCATTCATTGCTTCATTTTCTATTTGTATTAGAGTGGGCTTGCTCATTCATGTTCCTCCTTCACTTTCTTTCTTCAAGCAACTTATCTTCTTAAGTGAAGTAAGTTGACTTGTTTCTTCTGCTTCTCTTCCTTCCCACTGCTACTTCCCTGGTGACTCTTCCTTGAAGATCTCTTGCAAGCCTCATAAACCCTAGAAATATCCAAGCATGATCACAATTAGGGTTTTATTAGTCCCCCCATTAGTTTTACCTTTGTGTCATCTTTTGTGTCTTCTCTTCTCATCTCATAACCAGGGACTAAACCTTAAAGGTTTTAAGGCTTTGTGGTTAGGGTTATGCCTGCATCCTTCTCTTATGATGGAGTGTATAACTTTAATCCTAAGTTTTAAACCTCTAATGTGTTTAAATCCTTTAATAAATTCATCTAATAAACACTAAGTCATCATGCTTGTAACTTGGGACTTACATTAGGGTTATAATTCTTCCTTAATTGGTTAAGAAGGACTAACCCTAGTGTTAATGGACAAGTCCCCCTCAAGTTGTCTTACAAATCATAAAATTCACTTCTTAACCCTACCATTAACTAAAATCCACTCTAATAAAGGCTTTGTTTTGTCATGAGGTTAATCCCTAATCATGGATTAAGTTGAGGAGCCTTCCTCGGCTTAAATGTTCCCATCTATAATCCTTCTATTAGGATGGTGTAATGGGTCCATTAAATATTTGATTATGGCTTAAACTCATTACTTAACACTCAACAAAAACTCAAAAAAAACATCTAAATAATTGCAAGTAGGTTAATGATCTTAATCCTACATCATTGTGATTAAGTGTGAAGTGCTTACTTCATACTAAAGTATTCTCATTACCCCTAATCAGAGGGAGGATGTGATGAGTTTACTAACCCTTGGATTAGGCTTAAGCTCATTTTCTTATGACAAACACAAAAAGAAGTAAAAGATTGAAAATACCAAAAACAAACAATAATCGTCTCCTCCGGGATTCTTTTCTCACCTCATTCACTCACAAGCGAGAACTTGCTTCTTCTGTCTAATGCTAGACAGTTAGCACCTTAGCCAGACAGGTCATACACTTGAGCATAGACAAGTAAGAAGTTCATCAGTCAATTTATCTTTCTGTCTCTTTGAGTCGAACTACGATGTTCTGACTTCCTCATTGCACGAGAGGATACGTAGGCATAACTTAACAGTTACCGAACAAAAGTCTTTGTCCATTCCCCATCTTCTAGCATTATTCTTTAAGCCTCATTGTCTTGGGCTTTGCACTCTTTCTTTACACTGACACTCATTTTCTTCACTTCACACTTCTTTTGCACTGACACTTGTATTCTTTTCCAACTTTAGTACACAGAATTGCACTGACACTACCCCCTCTAAATACAAACTTTCAACCGTGGATCCCGTCGAGTACGACGGACAATCTGGGTGCTAATACCTTCCCAGGTTGTAACCAACCCCCTTTCTCAGTTTCTCTGGTTCACGACCGCCTTATCCATCTCTTTCTAGGTTTATGCAGCATTATCTTTCCTTCGGGATAAAAATGCCTTGCTGGAGACTCTTTTCAGTTTACCTTCATGTTCTCTCTTTTGCCGACCGTTCGCGTCTGTACCCCTTCTGGCCCAGTGTCATTTGGTGGGAGCGACAACTGTCTCAAGTTGATTCACCGTGATCTCTTCTGGCACGTAGGCAGCGTGCAGAACTTTGAGTAGTGCATCCCGATGAGCTTCGAAACACAACAGCAGGGATAAGATGGAGATCTTGGAAGGAGTCTGGTGGAGCTGATCCACAACTTTGTAGTCACTTCTTTTAATTATCCTCATAAATTCATCCACATCCTGATCAAAGGATGATTTATGGGCTTCTTTTGGTGCAGGTTCTTCAGGTTCCACACTTTTACCTTTGGCTTTAGCAGCAGCCTCTTCCTCAATATTGGTCATTGGAGCTTGTGACGCGAAGAGGCGTCCGCTTCGGGTGAAGCCTCCACCTCCCCCGACATTATCCACTTGTGAGGTAGGAACTGAAGAATCAAGAAGGACTTTTTCTCCGTTACAGTAAAGGTCTGCACCATAATGCCATGGTACAACATTGTCTTTAACATATGGAATGGGCCCTGGCACCGTGATGGTGATTGGGCTCACTGCAGCAGAGGTTGGAACCATTATTGTATGTGGATCATAGAAAAAGGTGACAGGACTTCTGGTGGATGTCGGTGGTGATTGATTGAAGCTTGGTTGTTGCTGAAACTATTGTTGAGATTGTTGTTGAAAGTTGCTGGAGTTTGGGACCATTGTAGGGTCATAATAGATAGTGACAGTGGAGACGTCGTTGTTGGTGGTTGTTGTAGTTGTAGAAGTAGATGAGATGGAACTGTTGTTTGTTGAAGTGATGGAAGAGGTGATTGCTGATTTTGTAGACGAGTCTGTAGGAACATTTGTTGTTGCAGTTGTAGGAGGATCATTTGTTGTTGAAAAAGGAGTTGCTGGTGTTGTAGAAGTTGTTATGGTTATTTTCAGAATGCCTTCTTTGATCAGGCCATTGATTACATTCCTCAAGATTGCACACCCATTCTCGGAAACCTTACAAGATTCACAACAGGCTTCACAGCCTGGAAACACTTGGCATTTCAAAAGATGAGTTTAAACCTCTGCCAGTGGTGTCTGAATACTTGCAGTATCTTCAATTGAAATCATGGGCGAACCCTCCTCTATAGCATTAATCCTTGGGCCACCATGGCTGGGCATAGGATTCTTAATGACATTGGGAGGTGGTGCAAAATTTAGAGCCTTTAAATCTACCAGATCATGGACCTTCATATGCAGAGCCCTGCACATTTCTGTGGAGTGACCAGGTGCATTAGAATGAAAAGCACACCTGGCGTTGACGTCGTAATTTCTCGGAAGGTTTTGAGGATCTGGTGGAGCAAATGTCCTTAACTCGACAATATTTAGCTTTAGGAGTTGTGGCAGCAATGTGGCATATGGCATTGGAATAAGGTTAATCACCCTATTGATCTGAGATGGCCGCTGCTGAAAAGGGCGTTGTTGTTGGTTGTTGTTATTATTGTTGTAGGATCTCTGTTGAGGAAACTGTGGTTGTTGAGGCAGGTGTTGTGGTTGTTGAGTGTATTGAGGAGGTGTAGTAGGGATAGTGATGGCAGCAACTGACCTTGGCATATACTGGGGTCTACCTATTCCCACATGTACAAAATTTGTTTCACCAGATCTGCAGGGCCCTGCAAATGGCTTCCTTACACTGCTTGAACTGGAACCGTTGTCATAAATCTTTCCCATCTTTAGTAAGCTCTCAATTCTTTCCCCAGCTATCACCACGTCTGCAAAGCTGGTAGAAGAAAATGCAGCCAACCTGTCAATATAAGTACCCTGGAGTGTGTTCATGAACATATCTGCCATCTCCCTTTCTGACATCGGGGGTTGAACGACAGCAGCCAATTGCCTCCACCTTTGGGCGTACTCTCTTAAGCTTTCTCGGGAAGACTGTGACATTCCCATCAGAAGGGTTCTGTTTGGAGCCATGTCTAGATTATACTGATATTGACGAATGAAGGCTTCGGCCAAGTCTTTCCAATTTCTAACTGTGGCCCTGGTCAAGTGAGAGTACCATTCCCGGGATGCCCCTGTCAAGCTATCCTCGAAGTAAAACATCCACAGTTTCTCATCCATGGTGTAGGCTTTCAATCTCCCCAGGAAAGACTGAAGGTGGGTACGTGGGCAGGATGTGCCATTGTATCTTTCAAAACAAGGAGGCTTGAACTTATGAGGAATTCTAACCCCCTCCACTATTCCCATGTCCATGACATCAAAACCTAGTGTGTTTTGGGATTCAAGAGACCTTAGCTTTTCTGCTATTTTATCCAACCGACGGTCGTAAACTTCGTCTCCAGTCCCAACCACAGTAAACTGTTCTTCCTGAGGGTCCTCCTGCAAGGCCCTTCCTCCAGTGTTACCTTGGGTGTTTCTTATAGCATTGATATTTGGGTTCAGATGAGGTCCAAACTCAGTGGGATCAATACGAGGATGTACGTGATCATTGTTGCTGGTAACCCCTGTACCTGGATGGTTTTCCTCGGGAGTTTGCCGCTCGAATAACTCTCTCAGTCTCTCCCGGCTCTGAGCCAATCCAGTCATCACTGTCATAAATTTATTCATTTGTGACCTCATCTTTGTCCTTTCATTGGCCATTTGGGTCCTCACATCTGTCAAGTCTTGTTGAACCTGATCCATTTGTAATCCCGGAAGGTTGTTTCTTGTCGGATACCGGTGCACTCTATTGACGGGGAACACTCTTCTACGAACAATGTTTCCTGAAATCACAACAAAGTGAGAAACAACAAAACAAAAAAAAACCTACAAAACAATGAAATGATGTTAGTATGCAATGCAGGATGCCTATTTGTCTTCCAAGGGTATTCGGTTTGGTTCTTTGGTTTTGACCTTTCCAGACCTCGAGGAAATGATGATGTTGCAGAGAGACAAAGCCCACAAAATAATACAAACAATATATTACAAAGAGTGAAGATACATAGTTCGATTACAATAAAGTTCCCATGGTGGGTCAAAATACAACAACCAAAATCAAAAGAACAAACAAAAGGAGGTACAAATACAAAGAAATCAAACATCCAGTCCAAAGTCATCCTCTCTGACTTCCTTCAGGATAGCCTCAATCACTGGACCTACTGGGTGCTCTGTAATGGTCCTAATGAGGAGATTCCTAGTGGCAATGGCACTAGTCAACTTCCTATGCTTATCCTGGTCCTTTGATCTCTTCAACCCCTCCCGGAGTTTCAACTCAGAGATCTCCTTCTGTGCTGCTAACAAAGTTGCCTGATTCTTCTTCTCTCTAGCCTCCAGCTGCTCTATCCTAGCTTGGGTCCTCTGATCTTCCTGTGCATGAGCCTCAGTGATCCTGATCCACCTAGCCTGACTTTCCTCTAAGTAATGCTCAACTATGGCCTTCTGAGTCTTAGCTTCCTTGCAAGCATTCTTCAGCACTAAGTCGCCTGCTCTAGCCTTTCTGATGTAGTCATCCGTCTTCTCAATCTTGGTCAAGTGCTCAATCCGGAGCCTCTCTAAACTTTCATTATTTAGATGACTGTCATTCCTCTCCCAGAGGGTCTTCTTCAAGGCTTCAGAGAGCTGAGTATTCCTTTCTTTCAGTTTCTCAAACTCCTCTAAACTGACAGTAGTTGCGGGCTCCACTGCTGATGGTCCAGGTATATCTTTTAAGGTGAATGGCATCTGGGTGATCTGTCCCTTGATACGAGACCAGTCAAGATACTGAGCTGAGGCTATGTTGTTGCACTTGCCAAGAATAGCTGTTCCCTTAGTATGAATGTTGTCCTAGGCCCAGGCTGCCTGTCTGACAATGGCAAGGTTGTGCTGGATGTCACAATAGAGGGTTTCTATCAAATCTTGCCCTCTTGGGGGATGTACCAAAGCATACCCTAATTGCCTCTTGAAAAGCAAAGGGTTGTAGTTGATGCAGCCTTTTACTCCAATCAAGGGTACATTGGGGTACTGCCCATAGCTAGTAATGATATCTATACCCTTGGTGCTCTGAGTGCACCATCTGATGTCTTTTGATGTAAGGGCAATCAATCTCTTAGCCCAGTTCCTCGGCTGATGAGGATTCAAGAAAGTGTCTGATTTCGGCAAGTGCCTTAACAACCAACAGTAGAAGAGGGGTGCACAACATCTGACCAATCTCCCCTTTTCCTTCTCATTCCTCTAGTGCACTGAATAGTAAAAGTCTCCAAGCAAGGTAGGAATTGGGTTCCTCAATAAGAACAGGTGAATAACAATCTTGCTTACAAACTTTGGCAAGTCTGCAAACAAGATAAATCTATATATGATGAGGGCTAGGAGAGCACAAACAGTTGTGTGACATGGCATGGTTTTAATGTGTCAAAAACTTGGCATGTTTCGAAAGCTTGACAGGTTCGAAATGAAAAAGCAAGGATTGGCATTTTTGGAAAAACATACTGAATGAGCCGACTCAAATTCATCAATGACCCGACTCATTCAGTGTTAAATTGATGACAAATGCACGGGTCCAAACAGACTGCCTGATGCATCATTTTGGTCGACTCATAAGTGTGGATGAGTCGACTCACAACCCTTTATGAGCCGACTCATTCAAGTGTAAAATGGTGGCAAACGCATGAGTCCAAACAGGCTACCTGGGGCATGATTTTGGTCGACTCATGAGTATGGATGAGCCGACTCAAAATCCCTCATGAGTCGACTCATCAAGAAGTGTCTTCTTCTCATTTTCCATGAGTCTCAATAGGCTGCCTCTCTGTTGATTTTGGTCGACTCATCTGTAAGTTTTAGCCGGCTCATTTAATGATTTGAGTCGGCTCATTACTGTGCTGACTCATTTTTTCATTTATTTTTCCCTCTCTTATGATTCATTTTCTCTAACCAATATAAATAGCTGTTTAATTTCTTTTGAGAAATTTAAGAAGGAAAGTGAAAGATATACACATAGCTCTCTTCATCTTCTTCATTCTTGCATCAATCAAACAATTACACACAACAATCTATGTTCGATCTTGGTGTACGTTTTGAAGATAACGTTCAATCGTGAATCATAATTTCAGATTGGGTTTAGAGTGTGTGGGTTTTCCTTGGAAAAATTCGTAGGGTTTTATCCTCCAAGATCTTTGGAGATTTGGGGGTTTTGCACACATCGATCGGTCGTAGATTCAATGGAGTGAGGTAGATTGAAGATCAAGTGGATCTTTCTGTCATATCACGGTAGACGGAGGATTGCGAAGGTCTTTGTGAGTTCACAAGTGTGGGAGAAACTCAGCCGTGCTCGAAATTTGAAGAATCATGTATTCTTGCAATAAGGGAGCAATTAATCAGAGGCTTCCTCGACACACGTGGAAGACTTGATTATACTTTGGATCAAGGGACAAGAAGAAGATTTGATAGCACATTCAACGTAGTTTGGTTTGTTGGTTAATTCATTTTTATTATTGTAAAAAAATTGCGATTTAATAAAATTGCCCGATTCAATTTCAAATTGGGGGCAGAGTACTTCGGGCGAGGACGACGAAGGAACCACCTCAACAAATTCCTTGTGTTCTTATTATTTCTCGCATTTTACTTTTGTTCATATTGGTATTGTGTGCTTGAAAATTCTGGTGTATCAAATAAGTGCAAACAAGGTGTTTGATAAATTGCTTCACTCAAAAGTGTTGATTAGAGTGAGTAAAATTCTGCACTAGTTGATACAACAAAATTGCATTTGGAGTGTGCACTCCAAGTGTTTGATAAAAAGCTCAATCACACAAAATCAATATCTTTGTGTTTGATTTCTTCTCCAACCATTGTTAAGATTAGTTTTATCAAGTGCTGAATATTCAAGTGTATCATTTGTAAAATATTAATTCATCTAGTCATTATTTCATTCCAATTGAGTTTTATGCATATCCAATCTCCGGTGACTTCTAATTTGTACTAAACGATTTTCCGGGAAACTTCCGCTATTCTCTTTCAACTTAATTTTGAAGAGATAAATTTTAAAAAGGGATCTATTCAACCCCCCTTCTAGATCTGCGCTATCGTCTAACAAGTGGTATCAAAAGCACCGGTTCATCTAGTGCTTCACATACAACTTATTGGAAAATGGACAACGATCCAACCGGGGCGTACAATAGAGCTCCAATTTTTACCGGAAAAAACTATAGTTACTGGAAAGATTGTATGCGTATCCATATCAACTCTATTGATAGAAAAATTTGGAAAGTTATCCAAGAAGGCCCTTTTCAAATAACCATGGTCGGACCGGATAATGTCCAAATTGAGAAACCGGAAGCACAATGGGATGATAATGATGAAACGAAATATAGCTACGATTGGAAAGCTCGAAACATACTTATAGCTTCCTTGGGAGCTGATGAATATTTTCGAGTTTCTCATCACACATCGGCTAAAGCTATGTGGGAAGCCTTACAAGTTGCCCATGAAGGAACCGATGATGTTAAGCTTGCTAGAATTAATACTCTACAACAAGAGTTTGATCGTTTTCACATGAGCCAAGGGGAAACCGTTGGTGAAATGGGAAAAATATTTTCTCACTTGACAAATCGATTAAATGCTCTTGGTAAAACTACTCCTAATGATGTTGCAACTAACAAGAATATTAGATGTCTTACTAGGGAATGGTTGCCAAAAGTTACGTCAATTAAAAAAGCCAATGACGTAAGAACTTTGGATCTAACCACTCTCATTGGAAAACTACAAGAGCACGAACAAGAGCTCTTAAACTTAAATGAGCATGAAGACAAAGAAAAGAAAGAAAAGATCGAGAAAAATAAAGATCATGAGAAGAAGAAGAAGTCTATTGCATTAAAAGCTTCTTCCTCAAAATCCTCCACAAATAAAGATAGTGGGAGTGATACGAGTGATGATGAAGACGAATCAAATGAAGATATGGGCTTATTCGTAAGAAGATACAATCGGTATCTCAAAAAGAATGAGATTTCTCATTCGGACAAGCGTCCCATCAACTATCGAAGAAAATTTAATCCTTCCAAGCAAGAGTATGTTAAAAGTACTAAAGGAAAGGGATCTCGTTACAACTGTGGAAAACCGGGACATTACAAACCGGATTGCCCTATGTTAAAGTAAGACAAGGCAAAAGACAAATATCAAAGAAAAGGCAACAAGGCTAGAAGAGCATATATTTCTTGGGAAAGCGATAGTGAGTCGTCTAGCAAAGATACCTCAAGCGATGAGGAAGAGAGAGTAAATATTTGCCTCATGGCTCATAAGAAAGTCAAGAAAGAGGTAAGACATGCTAAATATGATTATTCTGAAAAATTGTATTATAATGATTTGCTTAGTACGTTTAATATTCTCCATCAAGAAGCTAAAGAAGATTTCAAGAGCATTGCATCCGATAAAAGAATTTTTGCACATTTAGAAAACAAGGTTTCAGATAGTGAAAATGCTATGAAAGCTCTTAAGGCATCAATGGTAGAATCTATAGTAGAAGATGAACGAGAATGGCACAACTTTCACGGTTGTGAAACATGTTGGATTTGGCAAAAGGAAGTCAAAACTTTTCAAGCCAAACTAGACAAGTTGTCACAACCAAAAATGACATTAACTATTGATGTTCAAACTTTAGGGAATCAATGAATAATCCATATCAAAAATATACGTATGTTGTGAAGGATCAAAATAGTTAATGAAAACCAAAACCATTCTTGAAATGTCACTATTGTTGCAAGGAAGGTCATATAATTGCCAAAAGTCGTTTTAGGAGATACTTGGTCCCAAAAGGCATTTGTCAATGGTTGCCTAATAGCAACAAAATTTTCACTCACACTCTAGGACCCAATGAAAATTGGGTACCTTTCTCTCTTGTCTAATCATATAGGTGGAGTGTCTTGAGACTACGGAGAAACGGTGGTTTCTTGATAGTGGATGCTCAAGACATATGACAGGTGATATTTCCCTATTCTATGACTTTGTGGCTAAGAAGAAGGGCTTTGTTACCTATGGTGATAACAACAAGGGAGCTATACTCGATAAAGGTAGTGTAGGTAATCCATCTTCTACATCTATCTCAAATGTCCTTTTAGTTGAGGGTCTTAAACATAACCTTGTTGGCATTAGTCAATTATGTGATAAGGGATATAATGTCTCTTTCTCTAAAGAAGGATGCATAATTGAACACAATGACAACAAAGATGATGTGTTTAAAGGCCTGAAGGTTAACAATGTTTATATGCTTGATTTGAATTCGATGACCTTGAGTGATCTTAAATGTCTTATTTCCAAAAGTGTAGAATCTTGGCTTTGGCATAGACATTTAGGTCATATCAACTTTGACTTGCTAAATAAGGTTGTGTCCAAAAACTTAGTAGTCGGTTTGCCTAACATAAATTTCACTAGAGATCATCTTTGTGATGCTTTCCAAATGGGTATGCAAATTAAGATATCTCTTAAATAAAAAAATCTAGTCTCTACTTCTAGACCTCTTGAACTTCTACACATGGATCTTTTTGGTCCTTCTAGAATCAAAAGTATAGGAGAGAACTATTATGGTTTTGTTATTGTTGACGACTACTCTCGATTTTGTTGGACAATCTTCTTAGCTAGTAAAGGTGATACCTTTTTGGCCTTTGAAACTTTTGCCAAATTATCTCAAAACAAACTTGGCACAAACATTGTAACTATTAGAAGTGACCATGGAGGTGAGTTTGAAAATCATCTCTTTGAAATTTTTTGTGAAAATCATGGCATTGATCATAACTTCTCCGCTCCTAGAACACCACAACAACATGGTGTTGTGGAACGTAAAACTCGTGTGTTGGAGGAATTGGGAAGAACTATGATTAATGATAGCGGTCTTCCTAAATATTTTTGGGTCGATGCTATTAGCACCGCTTGCTATGTTTTGAATAGAATCACTATTTGATCTATTCTAAACAAAACGCCCTATGAACAATTAAAAGGAAGAAAGCCTAATGTTTCACATCTTCATGTTTTTGGTTGCAAATGCTTTGTGCTTAATAATGGAAAAGAAAATCTTGGTAAATTTGATTCAAAGGCGGATGAAGGCATCTTCCTTGGATACTCTAATTCAAGCAAAGCATATAGAATATTCAATAAAAGGTTGCTTATAGTCGAAGAATCTGTACATGTATCTTTTGATGAAGCTTATCCAAATGTTGTCGAAAAAGGTAATGGTGTTATTGGTGCAGGTGCCTCCTCTAGTGAGATTATTAAAGACATTGATGTTTCTCGTGTTGAACCCTTTCCGGATGTTGTTAATAAGGAGCTGATTGATGTGTCTAGTCTCAAAGATGAAGGTCAAGCATCTCTCCAAAATGATCTACCACTGGAATGGAAGACATCAAAAGATCATCCTATCGATAACATCATTGGTGATATCTCAAAGGGTGTCATTACTAGATCAAGGCTAAGTAACTTTTGTTTTTATCATGCCTTCATATCTCAAATTGAGCCTAAGAATGCCAAAGAACCTTACTTGATGAAAATTGGTTCCTAGCTATGCAAGAGGAACTAAATCAATTTAAAAGAAATGAGGTTTGGGACCTTGTTCCACCTCCATTAAATCATCGAGTAATTGGCACCAAATGGGTTTTTAGGAACAAATTGGATGAAAACGACACTATCATTCGCAACAAGGCTCGTCTTGTTGCTCAAGGGTATAACTAAGAGGAAGGAATAGACTATGAGGAAACTTATTCTCCTGTTGCCCGCCTTGAAGCTATACGCCTTTTACTTGCATTTGCGTGTTCGCAAAACTTTAAATTATATCAAATGGATGTAAAGAGTGCCTTCCTTAACGGATATATAAATGAAGAGGTTTATGTGTGTCAACCTCCTGGGTTTGAAATCCTTGAAAAACCAAATCATGTTTACAAACTAAAATGTGCTTTATATGGTCTCAAACAAGCTCATAGAGCTTGGTATGAACGCCTAAGCAAATTTTTAATCCATCAAGGATTTTCAAGAGGAAAGGTTGACACTACTCTCTTTATTAAACGTGAAGGAAAACATTCTATATTAGTTCAAGTATATGTAGATGATATTATCTTTGGATCTACTAATATGAAGTTGGTTAAAGAATTTTCAAGTTTTTATGCAAGGTGAGTTTGAGATGAGTATGATGGGGGAGCTAAATTTCTTCCTCGGACTTCAAATTAGACAACTTGAAGATGGAACCTTCATAAGTCAAACTAAAATTTCAATGAGTTGCTCAAGAGGTTTGATATGACAAACTCCAAGTCTATTGATACACCAATGCCTACGGCGGCAAGTCTTGATCGTGATGAAAAAGGTAACGATGTAGATATAAAAAGGTATCGAGGTATGATTGGTTCTCTTCTTTATCTTACCGCGTCGCGTCCCGATATTATGTTCAGTGTATGTATGTGCGCTAGGTTTCAATATTGCCCCAAGGAATCACATTTAAAATCAGTTAAACGGATACTTAGGTATCCTTGTGGTACGTCTAAGTTTGGTTTATGGAATCCTAAGGGTAGTGATTGTTCCTTGGTAGGTTTTTCCGATTCCGATTTTTCCGGTTGCAAAGTGGATAGGAAAAGCACTAGTGGAACTTGTCATTTCTTTTCAAACTCTCTTGTCAGTTGGCATAGCAAAAAGCACGGGTCTGTTGCCTTATCAACTGCAAAGGCGGAGTATATTGCAGCCGGAAATTGTTGTGCCCAAATACTATGGCTAAACCAACAATTGCTCGACTTCAATATCTCTCTCAAACAAATTCCAATCTTGTGTGACAATACTAGTGAAGTTAATCTTACCAAGAATCCTATTCTTCATTCACGCACTAAACATATTGAAATCAGGCATCATTTTCTTAGGGATCATGTAGAGAAAGGTGATGTGGTGATTGAGCATGTTGATAGTGTAAATCAACTAGCCGATATTTTTACAAAACCACTCGCTACCGATCGTTTCTTCTTTATCCGTAGGGAACTTGGTGTTCTTGACATATCAGATAGATCTTAGTAATCATTGTTTTGATTATATATTATTCTTTGAGTTAAATTCTCTTGTCTCTAACATCCTGTTATGAAGTATTATCTTTCATCCATCTCTCGTACACTCGAGGTAATATCACTCTTTACTCACTTACCTTAATTCATTCTTGATATATGTATTTAGTGAGAGTGTGGTGCATGTATTTTTGTTTGTAAATTAAACTATTTCGTCTATTCTAGTGGATTATGAGTGATTGCTTGTCAAATAATTTGCATACATGATGATGTTTTCATATTTTGAGGTATTTTAAGTGGTTTTTGGTTAAATGTAGTGTTGAAAATTGTCGGGTCCCAACAGGCCGACTCATGAGTCGGCTCATGGATTCTTCTGCGTCGACCTATATGCTCCTTTGAGCCGACTCATTTGAAATTCAAATTGAGTCGACTCATTGATGAATTTGAGTCGGCTCACTGACGCCTAGACTGACGTGTGGCTGTCTTGAAAAGACGCACTGCCTGTCTTTTCGCCTCCCTATGTCGGCACATCAATGCACCCATCCACTTTTTACTTTCCATTTATAATTTCTTTAATTCTTTTTTATTAAAAACTCATTATCATTTCATATTATCATTACCAACACATAACATTCTCATATTCTCTCAAGTTTCCATCATCCTTCCTCCAACCCTCAAATATCTCTCAAAGCTTCATTTTCTTTCAAAAATGGCATCAAAAACTACAGGGAAAAAGTCTCGTGGCTCCTCTTCTCAATCATCTCTTCCTGTTAGTGCCATGTCTCTTCTTCCCTCTTATCTGGTTGAAGTCTACAACAAGAAATTCAAGAACAGGAAGATAATTCCTCAATATGTCTACTCAAGAACAACTGCTACTCAAATGCACATTCCCCAAATCATTGAACTTATGGACTTCCAAGGTATCAATCCTTTTCTATCCTGTCACGTTGAATACAATGAGGATTTGGTTAAGATGTTCTATGCTGGGTTGGTTGGCACTTTTAAGGGTTTCGAATTCAATTTCCGTATGGGCTCTAGAATGTTTGCGGTCAATGCTCAAGTGTGGAAAGATCTATTTCGCATTGATCCTGAAGAAGCTAGTATATTGATGACAGATACTTCTCAAGTCGACAACTACATCTTCCGTACTGAACTCAATGGTATGCTTAAAGAACCTTTTGTTGATTTCGTTGTTAATTCTGAATTGTTTCTGAATACCATTACTATTGGAAAAGTTAAGCCGGTGGATCGTATCCTTCATTGGATTTTCGCCCACAACTTACGGCCCAAGAAAGGTGGCTTCTCTCGTATTGATATGAGTGAAGTACATTTGGTTTATATTCTTCAAAACAAGGTCAAAGTCAATTGGCCTCACTATTTTGCGTGTCGTATTTTTGACTTAAAGGAAAAGAAAGGTGTTGCTCTTGCTTATCCTTCCATTATTCAGAAGATTATCGACAAAGCTGAGGTTGTTGGTTTTAATGTCCCTTTGGTGTCTTCTTCGGATACAAATTGGTTTCAGCAAAAGACCCTAAGCCTTATGGGTCACATATGGGACTCTCAAGAACGCCGGTATCGGTATGTGGGAAGAGGTGATCAAAATCAACCACTTGAAGATAATTCTGATGAAGATGATCCTGAAGATCAACATGAACCAAATGAGATTCTGAATGAAGACTTGCCCGCTGACAATGAAGAGTGGAATGGAATACCATAAAATGACTCCTATGAAAATCAAAGCTGGGGTGAATGGCAAAACATCGGGTGGACTAACACCACTACTCGTTTTGCTCCTCCCTCTCCTCCTCCATCTCAACTGCTATAAGATGATTCATCGAGAATAATGGCGATGCTCCAAAATATGCAGCTTCAACAGCAGGCGTACTACAACACTCAGGCTGAGAGATACACTGGGCAAGAGCAGAGTTTAATTGAGCAAGACACCGCCTTTGCTGAGTATGTGTCGGTTCAAGACACTAGGTACACTGCTTTGCAGGATCACTTGGTTGCTCAGGACACTTCCTTCAACTCGCTCAACAGTAGCTTTCTTCAGTTCACCAAAAATGACATGGATGATTCACAACCCATAACCTATCATCGACGTTACCCTTCCACTAGGGATCGTTATCCACACCATTGAGAGAATCGTTGCATCATATGTAATTGTCATGACTATTATTTTGGTTTCTGTAATGTTTTCTTTGTTTGTTTGAATGCACTTTTATTTCTCGTTAATCCCATTGTTTTGTTTATTATCATTTTTTTTACTCGCCTTTCCAAATTGTGTGTTTGTGAATGTGTGGTTCTATCGCAATTGGCTTCTCAAATTAACATTTATTTCAGCTTGCTATCTTTATTGTTCAATTCACTCATATGGTTTCTCTTCTTTTTGATGTTGTCAAAGGGGGAGATGATATTGAGATCGATGTATATAAGATCAGGTCACATAATTAGGGGGAGTTTGGCGATTAATTCATCAAGTTTTTGCCATCATAAAAAAGGGGGAGTTTATGTGACATGGCATGGTTTTAATGTGTAAAAAACTTGGCATGTTTCGAAAGCTTGACAGGTTCAAAATGAAAAAGCAAAGATTGGCATTTTTGGAGAAACATACTGAATGAGCCGACTCAAATTCATCAATGAGCCGACTCATTCAGTGTTAAATTGATGAAAAATGCACGGGTCCAAACAGGCTGCCTGATGCATCATTTTGGTCGACTCACAAGTGTGGATGAGTCGACTCGCAACCCTTTATGAGCCGACACATTCAAGTGTAAAATGGTGGCAAACGCACGGGTCCAAACAGGCTACCTGGGGCATGATTTTGGTCGACTCATGAGTATGGATGAGTCGACTCAATATCCCACATGAGTCGACTCATCAAGAAGTGTTTTCTTCTCATTTTCCATGGGTCTCAACAGGCTGCCTCTCTGTTTATTTTGGTCGACTCATCTGTAAGTTTGAGCCGACTCATTTAATGATTTGAGTCGGCTCATTACTGTGCTGACTCATTTTTTCATTTGTTTTTCCCTCTCTTATGATTCATTTTCTCTACCCAATATAAATAGCTGCTTAATTTCTTTTGAGAAGTTTAACAAGGAAAGTGAAAGATATACACATAGCTCTCTTCATCTTCTTCATTCTTGCATCAATCAAACAATTACACACAACAATCTTTGTTCGATCTTGGTGTACGTTTTGAAGATAACGTTCAATCGTGGATCAGAATTTCAGATTGGGTTTAAAGTGTGTGGGTTTTCCTTGGAAAAATCCGTAGGTTTTTACCCTCCAAGATCATTGGAGATTTGGGGATTTTGCACATATTGATCGGTCGTAGATTCAGCCGAGTGTGGTAGATTGAAGATCAAGTGGATTGTTCTCTTATTTCACGGTATACAGAGGATTGCGAAGGTCTTTGTGGGTTCACAAGTGTGGGAGAAACTCAGCCGTGCTCAAAGTTTGAAGAATCGTGTATTCTCGCAATAAGGGAGCAATTAATCGGAGGCTTTATCGACACGCGTGGAAGACTTGATTCTACTTTGGATCAAGGGACAAGAAGAAGATTTGACAGCACATTCAATGTAGTTTGGTTTGTTGGTTAATTCATTTTTATTTTTGTAAAACAATTGTTATTTAATAAAATTGCCCAATTCAATTTCGAATTGGAGGCAGAGTACTTCGAGCTAGGACGACAAAGGAACTGCCTCAACAAATTCCTTGTGTTCTTATTATTTCTCGCATTTTACTTTTGTTCATATTGATATTGTATGCTTGAAAATATGGTGTATCAAATTAGTGCAAATAAGGTGTTTGATAAATTGCTTCACTCAAAAGTGTTGATTAGAGTGAGTAAAATTCTGCACTAGTTGATACAACAAAATTGCCTTTGGAGTGTGCACTCCAAGTGTTTGATAAAAAGCTCAATCACACAAAATCAATATCTTTGTGTTTGATTTCTTCTCCAATCATTGTTAAGATTAGTTTTATCAAGTGTTGGATATTCAAGTATATCATTTGTGAAATATTAATTCATCTAGTCATTATTTCATTCCAATTGAGTTTTATGCATATTCGATCTCCGGTGACTTCTAATTTGTACTAGACGATTTTCCAGGAAACATCCGCTATTCTCTTTCAACTTAATTATGAAAAGATAAATTTTAAAAAGGGATCTATTCAACCCCTCTTCTAGATCCGCGCTATCGTCTAACAAAAGTTTCCCACTTCCCTGCTGCAGCATGCAGGGTGACCTGAGTAACCAAGAAATCCAAGTGAAGGCCTGGGATTCAAGCCTTAGTGGTCATGCTTTGGTCAATGAGGGTGGGCTCCAAGTGCAAAGCCTTAGCTATATCTTCATTCTTGGGAGCAACCATCCCTCAGTTGAAAGGGATCCCTCTCCTGATAGAGGCACCTAACAACATGGAGAACTCTTCCATCAGTGGTCCTAGCTGAAAATCTGGGAAAGTGAAGCATCTGAGAGGAGGATTATAAAACTGTAGACATGTGTGAATCATGCTCCTATGGGATGCATCCAGGTCCATGATCATGTCCATAATGCCACCATAATGTTCCCTGAATAGAGGGACATGACCAGGAGTGATGAGAGACTGCATATGCCTGATGCCTGTCAAAGTGGGCTCAAAGAAATGATAGGTGATGTTGCTCTTCCTGGAAGTGTCCATGCTGACAATGGATGCTGGTGAAGAAAACTGAGGAGAAGCACTGATGAAGGTAACTGCTTAAAACTTGATGAAGATAACTGGAGAAGGTGCTGAAGAAGAGTCTCTGATGAAGACAACTAGTGAAGAGAGCTGTAAAGAATCTCTGATGAAGATAACTGGTGCAGATAGCTGAAGGAATCTGAGCAGTAGAACAGGTCAAAACCAAACCAAAGATAAGATGTGGATACCTAGTAAAACAAATAGACAAATGTTAAATGATGCAAAATGATGTATGTAGAATGATATGCAAGGGTTTGTGATCAAGTGTTGGATTTGTTATCTACCTTGATAGGGTCCATGTATGTTCATAAGTCCGGATGGAGGCTTAGAAAACCAGTAACCAGGTGGGGGACTCAAATAAAGAGTCACAAGTCCAGGGTTTCACAAGAAAAGTCCAAAATGATATAACCTTAACAAAACTAGTAACAAGGTATGATGAGGCCAAGGGTTCCTGCAAACCAGTAAACATCCCAACCCCCTCACATGTATTGTTCTAGAACAAGGATCCTCAGACTTAGATTAGTTATGAGAAGTGTAAACACTTCTTACCCGGAGGTACAGTGTTTACAATAACCATAAAAGATCCTCCTCTAATTCACCTCAGATATTGAAGGTCATAAAAGGTCATCTAGACTTAGCAGGCTTCCCAGATAGCCCTAGTACTACAGGAAATCTGTAGCACAGAGTTCTCAAGAAGAAACCCATGTCTGAACTGTGTTTCATATTCCCGCACCATACCGAAATGGAATGGGAAAGAATATTGAGCCACTTTATCCTATGTGTCACTCAGGTCCCTGGTGTGGAATCTTAATCACTCAACAATCCCTCCCACCAAAGGAAACAACAGATCCAACACAGATGATGATAACAGTATGAAATGCATAAAACTGTAAATGAAAGCAATAAATAAAGTTGTACAGAAAGCAATAAATAAAGCAATAAACAATAAGCACAAGTAGAACATAACATTCACGTAAGCACAAGTCAAACAAGCGCTAGGAGAAACCCATAAAAAGAACGAGAAGCCCTGGTTGCAAGATACATTCCCCAGTAGAGTCGCCAAGTTGTCGCTCCCGAAGATTTGCATCCTGGTACAAGCGCGAACGGTCGGTGAAAGGAAAAGATGAAGGTGAATTGAATAGAGTCGCCAGCTAGGCATTTTTATCCTGGAGGAAAGGTAATGCTGCATAAACCTCGAAAGAGATTGATAAGACGGTCGCCAACCAGAGAAATTGAGAAAGGGGGTTGGTTACGACCCGGAAAGGTATTAGCACCCAGATCGTCCGTCGTACTCGACGGGATCCACGCTTAAAATTTTGTGTTTAAAAGGGGTAGTGTATGTGCTATCTGTGTGCAAAGGCTGGAAAAGAATATACAAGTGTCATTGCAAAAGGTGAATTGAAATGCTCAGGATTGAGGCTTAAAAGAGAATGCTGAAAGAGGGGGATGACAAAGATACTTTTGTTTGATAACTGTTAAGTTATGCCTACGTATCCTCTCGTGCAATGAGGAAGTCAGAACACCGTAGTTCGACTCAAAGAGACTGAAAGATAAATTTATTGTGACCTGCTTGCTTGTCTATGCTCAAGTGTATGACTCGTCTGGCTCGAGTGCTAACTGTCTTGCATTAGACGGAAGAAGCAAGTTCTCCCTTATGAATGAAATGTGATGAGAAAAGAATCCTGAAGGAGACGATTATTGTTTGTTTTTGTGTTTTCAGTCTTGTTATTATTTTTGGTGTTTTGCCTAAGTTGATGAGCTTAAGCCTAAATCAAGGGCTTGTAAACTCATTATATCCTCCCTGATTAGGGATAATGTGCCTACTTAAGTATGGGATAAGCATCTCAAATTAATTACCATGATGATGTAGGATTAAGATCATTAACCTACTTGTGATTACTTAGATGTTTTTTGGGTTTTTGTTTAGTGTTAAGTAATGAGTTTAATCTCTAATCACAAATTAGTGAACTCATTACACCATCCTAATAGAAGGATGATAGATGAGAACACTTAAGCTGAGGAAGATACCTCAACTTAATCCATGGTTAGGGATTAAATTCATTATATAACAAAGCCTTTATTAAGTGGATTTTAATTAAGGGATGAGATTAAGAAATGAGTTTTATGGATTGTAAGACAACTTGAGGGGGACTTGTCCATTAAACACTAGGGTTAGTCCTTCTTAACCATAAAGGAAGAATTAGAACCCTAATGTAAGGCCCAAGTTACAAGATGAAGTCTTAGTGATTATTAAGATGACTTGATTAAGAGGTTTAAACAAATTAAAGGTTTAAAACTTAGGTTTAAAGTTATACACTCCATCCTCATATAAGGATACATGCATAACCCTAATTCCAAAGTCCTAAAACTTTAAAAGTTTAGTCTTTGATTATGAAGATGAGAAGAGAGACTCAAGGAGACTCAAAGGTAAAAGCTAAGGGGGACTAATCACAACCCTAATTATTATCATGCTTGGATGTTCCTATGGTTTGTAAGGCTTTGAGAAAGATCTTCAAGGAAGCCACTAATGGAAGAAGCAGATGAAATGAGGATGAAGCAGAAGAATAAGTTACTTACTTCATCGAAGAAGATAATTAACTTGAAGAAAGAAAGTGAAAGAAATGGAACACAAGTGAGCAAGTTCACTTCAAAAACCAGCAAGATGCATATGAAAGAGATAAAGAGAAATGAGACGTGAGGGAAAATCCACTTCTCAAAGTAACTTACCACCTGAAAATGTTAGCATGAATGCATAAGGTATAAGGCATAAAGAAATGAAATGAAATGAGATGTAATGAGATGAAATGACCAAAGTCATAAGTGTTTATGCAATCTTAATTTCATGTGAGATGATGCAAAGGCATACAAAGTGCATATGAATGATCATACAAGAATGAGATGTCATGGAAGCATGCTTTGAGGTTTGAAAACACATGAAAGTTAATGAAATGAATTGAATGAAAATCATAACAAATGAATAAAGAGATGATCAAGCATGGTTCTAACATGTCCTAAGATGTCTAAGATGACATATGAATACATGAAATGTCATGGAAAGTTCATGTATGGATGCATATGCAAGA
Source organism: Lathyrus aphaca (assembly GCA_963966055.1). Taxonomy (NCBI): domain Eukaryota; kingdom Viridiplantae; phylum Streptophyta; class Magnoliopsida; order Fabales; family Fabaceae; genus Lathyrus; species Lathyrus aphaca. The sequence continues at coordinate 277,812,277 of OZ014519.1, read as the reverse complement.
TGAATGCAAATGAACACATAGAATTAGGGTTTTATGGACAAGCAAGATGCAAATGAACAAAACAGAAGCATATGACATGATAAAAAATTGAAATCAAGCTTAAACAAACCCTAATCCCATACTAGGTCATACCCCAAAGGATAAGGTCAGAAGCCTAAAGAATCATAAGTTATGAATTTCCTAAGTTTCTAGGGTTTTTTGGGTGGTTCAAAGGGAAAAATGCAAATCAATTTGAAAATGCAAGATAAATTCATGAGGTAAATTACCTATAAACTAAATGCAATATGAAAAACAATGCAAAAATAATCATCTTCAAACTCTTCTTGGTTAGGCAGAAATGATTTTTCAAAGTTAGGGTTCAAAAATAAGATTTTTATGACCCTTAATTCAATGAAAATTCACATACTATGATCAAACCTAAAAAGAAATTTGTGTGAAGAGTTTGAAAATGTTTCTAAATGCATGGGGATGATTCATGATTATTTTGGTGATTTTTAGAAACCTAAATGTATTTTTAATTAATTAAAAGACTTTAATTAATTAAAAATAACATTTAAATATTTTAAAAATAATATTTTATGCAAAAAATAAAAATAAAAATGTTTTCAGGTTACAAAAAATATTTAAAACAGAAATGCAAAGTTTCATATTTTTTGAAAGTGCTTTGATATTTTAAATAAAATGAACAAAAGAAATAAAAATAAAAAGAAATACAAATTTATTTAATGGGAAGTCAGTGCATCCAAAGGCCAGGATTTGAATAAAATTGGAGGGAGTTGACTTGCGCGCAAATGGGGGGCTGGGATTCAATTTGAGCTAAACTGAATTAATTAAACCAATTAAATGAAATTATGGTTAATGGACAAACCTGAACTACACACACGCGCGATAAACCTAAGATCTAAGGGTGGAGATTCAAACTGGGACTTAAACCCTAATTAAACCCTAATTACCATCAGGTGACCGGAACTGTGTTCCGGTCATCTTCTCCGGCCAACCAAAATTGCTATCTCTCTCCCTAGGCTATGAGAACCTCCCAAACTCTCCAGAATCACTCCCCAAACATCAATAAGCAAGAATCAGCCATAAAAAACAATTTATCACTCACCAAAAACAAGATTCGAAGCAAACCGTGAAACTGAACAAAACTTTCAGAAGTTCAATACATGCTTATTTCTCAATCATTTTCAAAACAAATTATATATGGGTGATCAGTGAAGCATGTAGATTCATTTAGTAACTTAAAATGCAAGTTCTGGAAAAAAAGTTCATGAAGCTACCTGAGTTGAAGCTTTTCAGTTTTGAGCTTTCTGACCTCTTCTCTTGTGTAAAACCACTCCTATGATCTCCCTTGTGCTTCTGAAAGGCTTAGAGCAAGTTTATTTTGGTTGGTTTGAGAGGTTTGGTTCTGGTAACTCAGAAATCGTATTTGTGTTTGGCTGTGTTTTTTGCTATGGTGATGGGTGGGAAATGATCCTGAGATGTTCTTGAGTTGATTGGTGAAGGAAGCTTGATGTGTTAGTGGCTGGTTCTTGAGTTTCTAAGAGAGGAAGGTTTTTGATGATTTTGTGAATTCTGAGTGTGGGGAAGATTCAGGCTTGTGTGTTATGTGAAATGAGGTCCATAAGGTTAGTATAGGACAATGAGAGTGTTCAGAAAGTGGGTGGTGGCATAGTGTGATTGGTATGGGCCAAGTTGCAAAAATGTCAACATTGTGTACTTGAGGTATGGGCATGGTGCAGAGCTGTTTCAAGGGGTGTCTTGGCCTCAGCAGAGTTTGTGGATGGCTCTTGGATCAAAGGATTGCACTGGCTTGGATGAAGAGATGTCATGCTTTATGCAATTTTCCATATTTGGTGTTTCTTGTGAATCAAGTCATGAAAATGCCAAATCCTTGGGCCAATTCTGATGTTTATAAGTTGCCTTGGCATGTTATGAAGTGTTTGTGTCCATTTGAAGTCATTAGAATGCTTGAATATGCCAATTTGCAAAATCCCTCTTTGACATGAAACTTGAAATTTTAGGATTTTTGCTAACTTAGAAAGTCCATATCTTGAGTTCTAATATGAATCAAGACATGTTCTTGTACTTTTTGAAAAGGGAAAGACATAATCTACAACTTTCATGACCGAGAATTTTTCATTTGAAGCATTTTTTATTGAGAAAGAGGAGGTTGAAAAACTTTCCCAAAATGGAAAGTTTCCATTACAAGTCATTTCCAATTTTGGCCAGTTTGCAATTGGCTAAAAATTCTTCAATCTTGTGAATTTTCAACCACTTATAAGATCAAATAAAGATCATATAACTTCAATATGATGAAAAATACCCCTTTGGTTCCATTGTTGGGGGGCTCAGATGCCCTGATTTTGACTTAACTTGCTCAAGAAGTTACCCAGTGAACAGATGACTTCCACAATGAGTTTCTTCATCAAACTTGGTACACATGATCCTTATAAAATCTTAAGAACATTAGAAATAAGAATGACCCAAAATTTTGGAGTTAAGGCCTCTGAAACCAAAACCCTAATTTTTGGTCATCTGTGTAGTGTAAACCCAAGCTCTGCTTCCATGCCTTGTCAGTTCTTGTGATCTCTTGACTTCCATGAACTTTGAGGGACATAAAATGATGATAGAACTCACATGGGCCCTCTTGGAAAACTTTAAGGCCTTTGGGATGGCTCCGATGGATCTTTGGATTGCTCAGATCACAAACCCTAGATGCAGATGAACTTGAACTTATGCAGTGAAGCAAAAAATGCAATATGAGGTGGTATGCTTATGCTTATGCAAAAATGAAAGATCACATGCCTTGGTGTGATATGAGTGAGGGAAAATTTGGGAGGTTGATCCAACCAAAGTAAAAGCCATCCAAGAGATGCCTGAGCGAAAGACTGAAAAGCAAGTGCGTGGTTTCTTAGGGAGACTAAATTACATTGCACGGTTTATCTCTCGCATAACGGCCACTTGTAAGCCCATCTTTAAGCTTCTGAGAAAGAATCAGGCCATTAAATGGAATGAAGACTACCAGCAAGCCTTTGACTGAATCAAAGAATACCTGCTAGAAACTCCAATTCTCATGCCTCCGGTGCCAGGGAGACCTTTGATCATGTATCTCACCGTGCTTGAAGGATCGATGGGATGTGTGCTGGGTCAGCAGGATGAGTCTGGTCGAAAAGAGCACGCCATTTATTACCTTAGGAAAATGTTTACCGATTGTGAGACACGCTACTCACTACTCGAGAAAACTTGATGCACTATGGCATGGGCTGCTCGCCGACTAAGACAATACATGCTAACTTACACCACTCTCTTAATTTCCATGATGGATCCTGTGAAATACATATTCGAGAAGCCGGCTCTGACAGGAAGGGTAGCCCGATGGCAGATGATACTAACAGAGTATGATATACATTACACTTCCCAAAAGACAATCAAAGGAAATGTATTGTCAGAATACTTGGCTCAGCATCCAATCAACGATTATTAACCCATGAAATTCGAGTTTTCGGATGAGGACATCATGTTCCTCATGTTGAAATACTATGAAGAACCACTTCTGGAGGAGGGGCCAAACCCTTAATCCAAATGGAAGTTGATGTTTGACGGAGCTGTGAACATGAATGGAAGTGGAGTAGGTGCCGTTATCATCTCACCAGAAGGGGTCCATACACCTTTAGCTGCTCGGTTGACTTTCGAATGCACTAACAATGAGGCAGAGTATGAAGCTTGCATCATGAGAGTTGAAGAGGAAATCAACTTGTGAGTCAAGGACCTCGAGATCTTCGGAGATTCTGCTCTGGTGGTGAATCAAGTCAATGGCAAATGGCTAGTTCATCAACCTCACTTGGTTCCTTATAGAGATTATGTCAGGAAGCTGTTAACTTTCTTCACCAAAGTCAAGTTGAATTATTTTCCTCGAGATGAAAACCAGTTCGCCGATGCTCTAGCAACTTTGTCGTCTATGATTAAAGTTTGTCAAGAGAATTTAGTGCCTCGAATTATGGTCTCCCGTCTTGAAAGACCTGCTTATGTCTTTGCGGTTGATGATGGTGAAGATAACAAACTTTGGTATCATGATATCAGGCATTTCATGAAAGCTCAAGAATACCCGGCTGGGGTATCCAGTTAGGACAAGAAGACCCTTAGAAAACTGGCAGGTGGTTTCTTCTTGAATCAAGATGGTGTGCTATACAAGCGAAACTTCGACATGGTTTTGCTCAGATGCATGGATAGACACGAAGCAGACCTGTTGATGCAAGAAGTTCATGAAGGCTCCTTTGGTACCCATGCTGGAGGACATGTTATGGCCATGAAATTGTTGAGATTGGGATATTATTGGATCACCATGGAATCTGATTGCGGTAAGTACTCCCGTAAATGTCACAAGTCTTAGATTTATGTTGATAAGGTTCATGTGCCTCCGAATCCATTGAGTGTCATGTCTTCACCATGGCCGTTCGCCATGTCGGGGCATTGATATGATTTGCAAGATCGAGCCAACAACTTCTAACGGTCATCGCTTCATCCTGGTTGCTATAGACTACTTCACGAAGTGGGTTGAAGCGGCATCTTATGCCAATGTTACTAAACAAGTGGTAGCCCGGTTTATTAAAAGAGACATCATTTGCCGGTACGGAATTCCTGAAAGAATCATTACTGATAATGGTTCTAATCTCAACTACAAGATGATGGTTGACTTGTGTCAGGATTTTAAAATAGAACATCACAACTCTTTTCCCTATCGCCCGAAGATGAATGGCACCGTCGAGGCGGCGAACAAGAACATCAAGAAGATCATGCAGAAGATGGTTGTAACATACAAAGACTGGCATGAGATGCTACCATTTGCATTGCATGGATACAGAACGTCGGTACGTACTTCAACAGGGGCAACCCCGTTCTCACTGGTGTATGGTATGGAGGCAATCCTACCAATCGAAGTTGAAATCCCCTCGTTGAGGTTAATGATGGACATTAAGCTAGATGAAGTTGAGTGGCTCCGATCCAGATATAATCAATCGAGCCTCATAGAAGAAAAACGTCTAGCAGTTGTATGCCATGGACAGTTGTATCAGCGGCAGATGAAGCAGGCTTTTGACAAGAAGGTACGACCACAAAGGTACATACCAGGTGACTTGGTGCTGAAAAGGATTCTTCCTCCTCTTAACAATCACAGGGGCAAATGGACACCCAACTATGAAGGACCGTTCGTGGTTAAAAAGATTTTCTCAGGTAGAGGCTTGATGCTGAAAACCATGGATGGAGAAGACTTCCAATCCCCTGTCAACACAGACGCAGTAAGAAAATACTTCGTGTAAAAAGGACTCGCCAGATAAAAACAGAATGAAGATCCAGGAAAAAATGGGCATCCTGGCGAGCCAAAAAACAGAATAAAAGGCTCGGGAAAAAAATTAGGGAAATCTTAAAAAATAATGTACACCTGCTGAGTCGAAAAGCCACATCGGACAGCTCAGGAAAAAAAAGGTATCCCGATGGATTGAAAACCTGGAAGGGCGATCCACGCAAAAGAGGGACTAATACGAATGACTGTGATCTGCGAAATCCGTAACCTATCTACAGTTGAGGTTATTCTAAGGGTTGAAGATCAGTTCAATTACCTTTCTCAAGGGGCGGAGCGAGCGGATCGTCTCGAAGATATACGAGTCATAATCGGGTTGAAACTTGATGAGATCCACTCATGACATTGCCAATGGGATAGTTTGTTTTCCTTTTTGGTTGTTTCCTCTTTCCAGGGAACTTCTTCCTTTGTGTTGCCTATTCATGGCCATTTTTCCGAATCAATAAAAATTCAACTTCAGTCATTTTGTGACTATCTGCTCCTCGTTTTTTGTTTTTCATCTAGCATTGATTGATTGCGAAAACATCCAGCAAATTGTGATTTATATTGTGTTATGAACATTTGAATGCTTTCTAACTCATGCAGGAGGACAAAAACATTTAATACAACTCTGAAAGGGTGTCAAGATGCCCAAATAATGGTTCATGCTACGAGCCTGGGGCATACATATCCCAAACTAACTCTCCATGTTTCAGGCACTATCGATAGTGTTTATGTAGGTACAGGTACAGGTACAGGTGTTGCTAACAGAGCTAAAAGCAAATTTCCAAGAAGAGCATTTCTTTATGCTTGAACAAGAAAAAGTGTCTTCCAGGGTGTCTTCGGTCATCCCCAATAGAGTTGGAAGTTGAAATCTCTCCCAGCAAGGCAGCAGAATGTGGGTGTCCTCCCCAAGAAGTTTTCCTTCAATCACAGGGGTAATTCCCGGCAGTACAAGGAGTGTCTTTCTTCCCCAGCAAGGTGCTTCCTCAGCAATGTCATGCCTCTAGTTCCCAGCCAAGTTAGGAGGTCTCCACTTCCCCACCGGAGTGCAAGAAGGGTCCATCTCCAGCAGGTTCTTGGCTCTCCCATCTCAAAGTCCAATTTATTTTTGGCAATGGCGGCAGTTCAGAGCCGGTGTATCATTCACAGCTTTCAGCCCAGAGTTGTCTCCTCCTCATCTGGATGGATCAGATCAGTGTAGTGATCATCAGTTCCTCCCCAGCTAAGCCATTTGGGATACTTGCAGTCTCCTTTCATGGATATCTTCTGCATTTGCATACGCATAATCATCATTGCATTTGCATCCTCCAAAGCGTAGCATTTCCATCATCATGGAGCATTACGCCATAAATCCAAGCATACGCATGCCAACATTGGCCAGTTTTGAGGTATATTACGTACAACCTATAACATCTTCTCAAACTGAAGTACTCCGCATAGAGGATACCAGTATCATTTTTCAGACATCCTTGTCTTTTCAAGTCAATGTTTGTCACTTATTCTGCATCTTGTTTGGTACAACAGTCGCGTCGCAGGTTCTCGTTTTGAATAACGGTCCTGTTTTCCTGGGCTCTCGTTAATGTACAACGATCCCGTTCCATCTTGTCCTATTTCCATTGCAGTTTCTGGTTATCAAATGAGGTCGGTATACCATTGCGTCTCCATTCGAGGATGGTTTCATGTTAGATCCGAGGATCTCGTGAGAATTGTCATTCGAGGATGGCATTTCCTTCTTCAAGTCCTTCTGAGGTTGGTCTTGTTTGTGTTGTTGTGGCTATCATTCGAGGAAGATAAACCATTTTGAGCTTATTGATTGAGGTTAGTTTGTGTCTTTTTCAAAGTCTATCTGAGGTCAGTCTTTATGTTTCTGGTTATCGACTGAGGCCAATATACCATTGTGTTCCCATTCGAGGATGGTTTTGTGTTTGATCATAAAATCACATTTTTGAGTTGTCATTCAAGAATGACATTATTCCCAGCATATTTTATTAGCCACAGAGTGCAAATTTTTTGGTTTATTCGAGTATTCAATCTCTCCATACCTTGAACTTCTGAAAGCTTTGCTATCATCCATTCTGGTCTACAGTTGATTGAATAGGGGCAGCTGTAACACCCCAAAATTTGCCCTCATATTTATTACCATCTAGTTGGCTTACGCTTCACATTCACATGTCATTGTCATACGTCTGTTACTGGATTCAGAAGCTTATTTATAAATCATTTGGTTTGAATTCAAGGTCAACAGGATGTAAAGAGTTAAGCTCTCAAGTTTACATAATCTTGGCATAGTGGATCAAAGTTTGACTAAATATAAGACTAGGCCTTATATTGAAGAATTTAAGATCATGAGATTTACTTCCAAGAGTGGGTTTCAGGTTCAATTGAATTGTTTTAGTAGAAAAAACATTATACCAAGATTGATTTCAATATGATTTCAAGACTTAATTCATTCTAAACCAAATTCTAAATCATTGTCATCAATATCCATTTTTACACTAATTCCATGATAGAAAAAATCTTCTTATAAGCAATTGCCTAATATTCAAGAAGTATCTGATTTTGTCCGCTTTTATTTGTCCACTTCCGCATCCAAGTTACAACCTTATCATAAAATCACATTTTCATACCTATTTCCAGTATCAATCTTTTAATCCAAGTCTTGCTAGGTCCAATGTTTTTGTTTTATACTATGAACCTTTTTGCCTAAAACCCCAATTTCCATTTATTAATATCCTAATTATGCTCAATTCAAAACCATTACGCCTTCCGCTATTTCTTACCGAGAATCAATTTTGAAAGCAATATCTAAAAACCTCTAATTTCACTCCTCTCATGAAACTTTACCTCATTGGTTCTATAACTTTCCTGCTGGTTCTACAACAAATTCTAAGGATGGTGTTATAGATCTTTTGGAAATTGTTATTTTATTCTTAAGGAAATGGTTGAGCAAGTTTTACCACTATTGGTTCATGGAGAGGTCACAAATCCTGAGATTGTTACTTTTGAATGAATAGGGTCTTTGTTGAAACAATTTTAGAGCCTTTAATTCGAAGGCATCCACAGTTGAAGCTTGTGAAGGAGCATATTTCTACCATGGATGCTGTTAAGTTTGTAGAATCTTGCAAAGAAGGTTATGTGGCAGCACCCATTACGCCAAATTTCAAGACCAATAATAGAAAATAAAATCACTCTTCATCATTGAACTTACAAGGTTTCTTCATATAAGAATTATTTAACAAAAAAAGCCTAAAAAAAGTTCAGGTTGTATACATATTGACAACAGGAAAATTCATAAAATTTGTGAGAACTTCTTTGCATCATGGAACATCAAAAAGTCAGAACAGAAGAGGAATTAAAAAAAAACTAACATCTCAATACAGAAATTTCAGTTAACAAAAATACACCAGATAGAAGTTTGACAGAAGGAAAAAACTCAATAAGAAAAATCTTCTTCATATCACTTCAACTTCTTGAATCCTTGATATAGACCAAACAACAAAACTCGTCACCGAATCAATCACAACATTTGGCCTTCATCAAACTTCGTCGTCTCTCCAACACAATCTTTGGTAGTCACTCTTCACCTTCAACAGAAACTTCGCAAAGCAACGAGCCCATTCCCAAACCTGCATCAAATTCACAGATTTAAAAGCATAATTCAAAAGGGAAGAACAGAGTGAAGAAGAAGGAAAATCAACAAAAATTCAGAAAGAAGTTTAACACAAAAACAGTTACAAATCCTAACTAACTAACTGAATTTCAATAAGCTTCTAACTAATTATAACAGAATTCTAACCGAATTTTACTTGAGGAAATTCTAGAACCATCCTTGATCTTCATCTATAAATCGGAATCAACTTCACTCCATTCCTTTTCTTCTTCAATCTTCTCACCACTTCTTCTTCCCTACCTTCTTCAATTCTTCTCTTCTCCACAACTTCAATCTTCTTCTTCCACCACTTATTTTATCGAATTCCTCAGTCCAAACCTCTCCAATTTTCACCTCTGCAACCTTTTTCGATCAATCACAATAAACTGCATCAATCTCCATCCTTCTTCATCAACTTCAATCCACACTCTTCACCATTGAATCTCTCTTTTTCATCTTCATTGTTTTCTCTTCTCCAACAATCAAAATCGTTCTCTTCATTTGTATCAATCTGACTCCTGCATCGGCCTCACCTTCACCCAAATACACCTTCATCAAGCCACCAAACAAACCTGTAACAACAAAAATTACAACAGCATCAAAAAGTCAGGAACAGATCGAAACAACAACACATCAATTCAACGAGTCATGGATGCAGGATGAATCGGAAATCATAAATAGAAGGAGACTGAGATACGAATCCTACCTGGAAGCTTTATTCCGCATTCCGGAGTGTTACCCTCGTCGTCGTCACAAATTAGGAAGTTGTGAATTGATATCTTCTTTGAACGACATCAACCTTAATCTCGCAACAAGCGGCGACGATTTTCCTCCGCCCGTTATCAACACCAACACAACTTCGATTCAAGGTACGAATTCGTGTCGGTTGTGAAATTGCTTCTGAGTTAGATTCGAATAAGCTTTTATGTGTTTTTTTTTGTTTCGGATTAGATGAGAATGAGTTTCATTTTTAGCTAGTTTTGAGGATTGGATTCGGATTTGAGGAAGAAAAGGTGTTAGGTTGGTGTTGTGGTTTCGGATTTGAGAGTTGAAAGAGAGTTAGGAAGAGGATAAGGCGATGGAAGATGATGTTGATGGTGGTGGTGAATTTGAAGAAGAATAAGGAGGAGATAAGGTTAGCGGCGACGAAGGGTAGAAGAAGGGGCTAGGGTTTGGTTCGGATATTCCCCTTCTCACTATGTATCCCGTTCTTTTTCTTTTTTGTTATAAATGTGTTTTTTTAAGTTTTAATTAAGGAGATCAAGAGTTTTATTCAGAATTGATAATAGATTAATAGAATTATGGTTTGTTATGAGCATTAAAAACTAATTAATGTCAATAATCCTTGTTAATTGCAATTAAGAACACATAATTCCCATAAAGAGATTTGTACCGTTGGAAGATGCTAAGAGATAAGATCATATTTTTGGATTTCCTAGCCACACCGGCGGTGACACGTGTCACCGTCCGGTTGGCCTTTCGTGCGGCCAATCCTATGCGTGGTGGTGCACCCTAACCTCTATGTACATGCGCCTGTAGATTCCATGATAGGAATACCTTAGGAAGACTTTTGAATCAGACGACCATTATTGAGTTGAGATCATTGACCAAAGTCCACCGCATGTTCCATCAACCCAGCGCATGTGGGACTTTCTCAGTTCACTATTTGCACCCCCTGTAATAAGCCCATTTAGGATTTTAACTAGGAAAAATACTAAACGCACTCCATCCCCTTTACTCATTTAGATTTTATTTTAGTTTTAATATAGGTTTGAATAAAATCCATAAAAAATAGTAAAATTCATCATAAAATTCCACAAAAATTTCAGTAGGTTAATGATTCATTTAAGAAATTTGTGACCTTTTTACTTTCTGAGTTTTGGCTATTTTTGATTTAATTTCGATTTTTCATGTAATTAGCATTTTATTGAATTTCTTTAATTGCACATAATTTTGTTCATTTTATTTTTTCCACTTCCTTTTAAGATTTTTAGCCCATTCTTTCTGCTATGATTAGATGACTGATAATAAAACTTAGGATATTTTTTGGTAGACTTTTAGGACATTTTATCCACTGTTTTGGTAGCTTAATTCATATAAAATTGTAGTTAATTCTTAGGTAGATTTAAGTGACTTTTAGGCATAGTTATCTTCTGAATTTTTGGGATAATTTTTAGCACAGTGCTATAGTCAGTTTTAGGACCCTAGAGAATTAATTTCATATTTTTTGCATGAATTTTACTATTTTTAGTGCATTAATCTTTTGACCATTTTTACATGATAAATCCATTTAGTTTAGCTTAGGATATTATGTTCCATTAAGGATTAGTTTAATTAGGTTTAGTCTTAGGATATTAAAATGACTTGAAATAGTTTAATTACTGATTTTAGGATAATAATATTTGATAAATTCCCTTAGTTTTAGGACTTAGGCTTAGAATTTCTAATGAATAAGTTTAGGCTTGCTTTTGGTTTTATGCCTTAATATGCATTTTTTAGAATTTATTTCTTATTCCAATTTTAATGCTTTGCCTTGTTATTTGAATTTCTCACTTGTATAGGCTTCCCCATTGTTTCTTAGAATCAACTTAACTTCCTTAGGAAGTAAGTTGAATTCTAGTAGTTTCTAGTTCCCTTTTTCCATTAGGTTTAGAAAACCACATAAACCATAAGGATCACCTTGTGCATATAATGAATAAATTAGGATTGAGTCTTAGTCCCTTAGTTTTTCCCTTTTGCAACTTGAGTCTTTCTTTCTCTCCACATTAAGAAAATAATAAAAAATACTTAATAAAAATTGAACGTTCTTATAGGCCATGAGACTTTGTTGTGGAGTACTTATACGCGTCCTGTTTCGGGGCGAGGTGTAAGTATTTATCATGATGGATAGGTCTTAGTATGGGAACGTTCACAAACAAATTCAAAACATTTCTCATAAAAGACAAAAACAAAAAATAAGCGACTATCCTGCGGGAACTTCTTTTCTCATCTCATTCACTCACAACGCGAACTTGCGATGACTTCTCTCGCATGCAAGACGGTAAACACACTCGTACCAGACCAGCCTGCAAAACCTGAGCATAGACATACGCAGTTCCATCATAAAAAACACAAACAAATAGTTCCCGCCTTAGTTAGGTGAACTACGTCGACTCTGATCCTCATTTTCCTGATGAGGTACATAGGCAGCGGGGTATGGCCCGTTCGAGCACATTCTTTATTTTCCCTACTGTTGCTCCCGAAGATTTGCATCCCGGTACAAGCGTGAATGGTCGGCGAAAAGATAAAATGAAGTGGAGATGAATAGATTCGCCAGCTAGGTATTTTTGTCCCGAAGGAAAGGTAATGCTGCATAAACTTAGAAAGATATGGATAAGACGGTTGCGAACTAGAGAAACTGAGAAAGGGGGTTGGTTACAACCTGGGAAGGTATTAGCACCCAGATTGTCCGTCGTACTCGACGGGATCCACGCTTGAAAGTTTGTGTTTAAAGGGGTAGTGTATGTGATGTCTGTGTGCAAGAGCTAAGGAAAGAATATACAAGTTTTAGTGCAAAAAGGTGAATGCTCAGGAACTGAGGCTTTAGAAAGAGAATACTGAAAGAGGGGGAAGACACAGAGACTTTTGTTCGATAACAGTTAAGTTATTCATACATATCCTCTCGTGCAATGAGGAAGTTAGAACACCGTAGTTCGACTCAAAGAGACTGAAAGATATATTGACTGTGAACTGCTTGCTTGCCTATGCTCAAGTGTACGACTCGTCTGTCTCGAGTGCTAACTGTCTTGCATTAGACGGAAGAAGCAAGTTCTCGCTTGTGAATGAAGATGATGAGAAAAGAATCCGGAAGGAGACGATTATTGTTTGTTTTTGTGTTTTCAGTATTATTAGGGTGTTTGGTGTTTTGCATAAGTTAATGAGCTTAATCCTAAATCAAGGGCTTGTAAACTCATTATATCCTCCCTGATTAGGGATAGTGAGAATACTTAAGTATGAGATAAGTATCTCAACTTAATTTCCATGATGATGTAGGATTAAGATCATTAACCTACTTGTGATTAATTAGATTTTTTTTTGGTTATTTTTGTTTAGTTGTTAAGTAATTAGTTTAATCTCTAATCACAGATTAGTGGACTCATTACGCCATCCTAATAGAAGGATAATAGATGAGCACACTTAAGCTGAGGAAGATACCTAAACTTAATCCATAGTTAGGGATTAAATTCATTATATAACAAAGCCTTTATTAAGTGGATTTTAATTAAGGGGTGAGATTAAGAAGTGGATTTTATCGTTTGTAAGACAACTTGAGTGGGACTTGTCCATTAAACACTAGGGTTAGTCCTTCTTAACCATAAAGGAAGAATTAGAACCCTAATGTAAGGCCCAAGTTACAAGATGAAGTCTTAGTGATTATTAAGATGATTTGATTAAGAGGTTTGAACAAATTAAAGTTTTAACACTTAGGATTAAAGTTATACACTCCATCCTAATAGAAGGATACAGGCATAATCCTAATTTCAAAGTCCTAAAACTTTAAGAGTTTAGTCTCTGATTAAGAGATGAGAAGAGAGACTCAAAGAAGACTCAAAGGTAAAAGACTAAAGGGGGACTATACACAACCCTAAAGTTATCATGCTTGGTTATCCTATGGTTTGTAAGGCTCAAGAGAAGTCTTCAAGATGACCACCAAGGAAGAAGCAGATGAAAAGAGAAAGAAAAGAAAGAAAGGTTACTTACTTCATTTAAGAAGATAAGTAATCCCAAGAGAAAGAAAAGAAGGGAAATGGCACAATTGAATGAAATTCACTTCAAACACAAGTATAAGGACCAAAAATAAAGGAGAAAGAGAAGTTAGATGTGGATGCACACCCACACCTCAAACAACTTACCATAAGCCCCTGAAATGTTAGTTGAACATGTAAAGAAAGAAATGAAATGCAAATGCATCAAACAAAGGTGTTATGATCAAAGTCAGAAATGCATATGCAAGGCAAATGAGTTATAATATGAGGTAAAGTCATACATGATGCATATGTATGCTTATATGAGAGGTGGGATGCAAAGGAGGCAAGTTAGAAGCATGGAAACACATGGATGTTCATGAAATGTTATGAATGCAAGGCATACCAAATGAATGAATAAATGATACAACAATGTTCTATTATGTCCTAGGATGTCTAAGATGACATACAAATTCTTGAGATTTCATGGCAAGTTCATGTATTGATGTTTGTGCAAAGATGAATGCATATGAACATGAGAAATTAGGGTTTTATGAATGTATGAGATGCATATGACCCAAACAGATGCAATGCATAATAAAAAAATTGAAAATGCACTCAAAGGAACCTTAAACCTATACTAGGTTACCATCCAAAGGGGGAGGTCAGAAGCTAAACCTAGGAGGAGTTATGAATTTTCTAAGTTACCTAGGTTTTTTGGGTGATCTTAAATGTAAAATGTCAAACAATTTAAAAATGCAAGATTAAAATGGAACAAAAATGTTATTAGATGCTAGAAGACATGCATAGAACAATTCAAAAAGAACCATTCACAAACTCAACTTGGTTTAAAAGTTATGAATTTTTGAAGTTAGGGTTAGAAAATAGGTCATTTTAGGAACCCTAATTCGATGAAAAATGATCAAAACTAAAAAGAAATTTGTATGGTGAGTTTGTAAATGCTTCTAAATGTCTAAGAATGCTCTCTGATTTTTTTTTGTGATTTTTAAATACTTAAATGTATTTTTAATTAATTAAAATCAATTAATTAATTAAATAAAACATTTAAATGATTTAAAAATATGTTTTTAATGCAAAAAATAAAAATAAAAATATTTTTGGTTTCTGAAAAATTAATAAAAGTCATGATAAAAATTTTCAGATTTTTTTAATGATTTTTGCTATTTTAAATAATTATATGAAAAGAAATGGATAAAAATGAATAAAAGGGAGAGTATGTCAATATGAGGGCTAAGATTTAAACCTAGGGGACAAGCATTGACTGCGCGCACATCTTAAGGGCCAAGATCATTTCTGATTAAATTAATTCAATTAAACCTAATTAAACTAATTAATTAATGTTTAGGGTTAATGAACTCATCTGGACCGTACGCTGCCTAATCTAATCTTAATCCAAGGGCTCACAATGAAACTGGAAAATAAAACCCTAATTAATCTCAGGTGACCGGAGCAAGCTCCGATCATCTTCTTCGGCCAACCTCTCAGGCTATCTCTCTCAATTCGCCATGAAAATGAACAAAACTTTCCATAAATGATCCTTAGGCATCATAGAACAAGAATCCAACAACAAATTTTATTTATTTTACATCAATAACAAGAATCGAAGCAATCAAGTTTTACGAGCAAAATTTCAGAACAAGCATACATGCTTAATACTCAATCATTTTCAAAACTAAACACATCAGGATCGTCAGCACATCATGAAGATTCATCTAAGAACTTAAAAATGCATTTTTGAAAAAAATGTTCTTGAGGTTACCTGAGATGGAGCTTTGCTATCTAGAGCTTTCTGGCCACCTCCTTGGTGCTTTTCCACTCCAATGAACCCCTTGATGCTTCTGGAAAGCTTGAAACAAGTTTATGTTGGCTGTTTTTGAGGTTTCAGTTTAGAGGAAGCTGAAATCGTGTTTTTGTTTGAGATGGTTTCAGGTCAATGTGAGGGGTGGGAAATGATCATGGGGTTGTGTGGAGATGATTGGTGAAAGAATTTTGAAGTTTTGATGGCTGAGTTGGTAGATTCGAAGAGATGAAGTTTTGAGAGGATTTTGTGTAATCTGAGCTTGGGTGAGTTTCAGGCTAATGTGTTATGTGAAATGTGTTCTATAATGTTAATATATGCAGCTGTGATTGGTCAGAGGAGTTGGTGTGGCATAGTGTGATTGGTATGGGTGATTTTTCAAAAAATCAACATTGGTTGTACTTGAGGCATGGGCACGGGTCAGGGCTGGATTTGGGCATGTCTGGCCTCAGCTGAGATCAAGCAAAGCTTATGGATCAGATTTGATGAGCTGGAATACATGGAGCTAGGGTTTGTATGAGTTTTGCATATTTTCCCTCTTTGGTGTTTCTTGTGATGCAAGGCATGAAATGATCCAATTCTTGGGCCAATCTGATGCTTTGAAGTTTTTTTATCATGACATGAAGTATTTGTACACATTTGAAGTCATTAGAAGCCTTGGCAAGTGGTTTTGCAAAAATCCCTCTTTGGTGCATTCTTCAAAATTATAGGATTTTTGCCAACTTTGAAGGATCATAACTTGAGTTCTATAATGAATCAGAACATGTTCTTGTACTTTTTGAAAATGGAAAGACCTAATCTACAACTTTCATGACCAAGAATTTTTCATTTGAAGCATTTTTGGTTGAGAAAGAGGAGGTTGAGAAACTTTCCCAAAATGGAAAGTTTCCATTACAAGTCATTTCCATTTTTGGCACCTTTGCAAATGGCTCAAAATTGTTCAATCTTGTGAACTTCCAACCTCTTATAATATCAAATAAAGATTATAGAACTTCAATTTGATGAAAATGCCCCTTTGGTTCCATTGTTGGGGGCCTCAGATGCCCTGATTTTGACTTAACTTGCTCAAGAAGTTACTCAGTGAACATATGACTTCCACAATGAATTTCTTCATCAAAATTGGTACACATGATCCTTATAACAACTTAAGAGCATTAGAAATAAGAATGGCCCAAAAATTTGGAATTAAGGCCTCTGAAACCAAAACCCTGATTTTTGTCATCTGTGTAGTAAAAACCCTAGCTCTGCTTCCATGCCTTGCCAGTTCTTGTGATTTCTTGACTTCTATGAACTTTGAGGGACATAATATGATGATAGAGCATGCATGGACCCTCTTGGAGTGCTTTAAGACCTTTGGGGTGGCTCAGATGGAATCTTGGATTGCTCAGATCACAAACCCTAGATGCAGATGAACTTGAACTTGTGCAGTGAAAGAAAAATGCAATATGAGATAGTATGCCCATGTTAAATGAAAACATGAAAGATCACAAGCCATGGTGTGATATGAGTGAGGTCAAATTTGGGGTGTTAACAACTTCCCCTATTCAAGCATGAGTTAGCTGTGTAGGATGTAAGCTCCTGGTTTAACAGACACACAAGATAACTTGTGGTTGAATACCAAAGACAATCCCAAGTTTGCACTAGCTGGATAGAAGAAGAAAAGGGATATAAATTGTAAAAGACAGTATAGTATGATTATTAAATGAAGGCGATGGAGGACGACCATGGAGCAGAGGACGACTGTTGGGGATAAAGTAGTAAGTAAAGCAAATACGGGGACGACCGACAAGCTGGGGAGATAAAGAGACCACGACGGGGACGACCATCAGGTAAAGAAACAAGATTATTTGGGGATTAAAGTAAAGGCAATGATGGGGACGCCCATCAGGTTTGAAAAGTAAAGTAAACAGCGATGGGGACGGCCATCAGGTTAATAAATGAAATAATGATGATGGACGGTCATCAAAGCTGAAGGACGATCACTTAGTAGGGGATGGTTGCTCTTTATCACGACATAGGACGAATGTCGGATAGAAAAGGTTGACGATGGGGACAACCATCAGATAAGCATGATGAAGGACGATCATCAAGAGGTGAAGGACGATCACCTAGCAGGGTACGGCTGCTCTCAGGATTTATCACAACATAGGACAAATGTCGGATAACAAAATCAACGACGGGGATGGCCATCGGATAAATGATAAGGGACGGTCATCAAAAGGTGAAGGACGATCACCTAGCAGGGGACGACTGCTAAATATCACGACATAAGACAAATGTCGGATAACAAAGGGTTCCAATAATGGAGACTCCGCTGGGGAAAGGATGAGGGACAGTCATCCAAAGGTGAAGGACGATCATCTGGCAGGGTATGGCTGCCGAAAATATCACAACATAGGACGAATGTCAGATGCAAGAAAGTTGTTTTGTTCGTGACTTACTGGGGAAAGGTAAACACGGACGAGTTCTCACGTTTTAAGAAATAAAAGGTATAAGTGTTTGACGCTGTGTATAGATTAAAGATGCAGACGAGCATCCTTAGGACCATGATACGGACGAGTATTGGTAGAAACAAACGCTGACGCGTGTTCAGAGATGATGATACGTACGAGTACCAACTGGTTAACAAAGAACACAGACGAGTGTCGAATCTGTTGAGGAGTGATATATAAAAAGGATATGGACGAATATCGAAGACTTCTTTATAAGTATGAGTGAGGATTGTTTGGTTGATTGAAGTATCAGCAAGACACGGACGAGTGTTCAACTTTCTAGGAAACGTATGACACAGAAGAGTATCAAAAGAGAAATGTTATGAGTCATGAACAAATATTTTTATGTGAGAGTGTAAAAAGGTGTTCTGGCGACCTGTGGGGATAGGATGACACGGACGGGTGTCGAAGGGAGTGTTATGAACAAGTGTTTGGTTTGCAACAAGTATTTTGGCAATCATGCTGGGGGAATATGGCACAGACGAGTGTCAAAAGAGCATGTAGGTATTGTATTTGAGAATGCAAAGGGGATGTTTCTGGCTTATATCTGCGGGGGGATGTGAGCTTTTATATATGAAATATTGATGGTACTGAAAGTGACTGGCTTGATCCTGACTTGTGATCATGCAAATGTTTGATTTTTGCCGTAATGCTCCATATTAGACGGAATGCTACGCTTATTTTGTGAATATGATGAAAATGCTATGATTATGCAAAAGAGAAACCGCTTCGGGACTCGGATCCCGCTGAAGATCTCCGGTTGATCTGCTTGGAGGGATATCCCAGCTGGGGACAGAGACCATTGGTAGATCTGTAAGGAGATATAGCTCTACTTGGGGAAATAGATCGTCGATAGACCTATCCGCAAGGAGAACTCAGCTGGGTAGAAGGAAACTTTCGTCACTTTGTTGTAGAAGGATGGAAACTCTGTGGGGAGATTATCTGGGGATGCTCCTATTGAATAGGCCTGTGCTAGGTATGAGGATGCTTTGACAATTCCACTGGGGAAAAGTATTCCAGATATTGCTTGGGGAGGAGGTATGCTGGGGAAGTGTGCTTGGTATGCCCCATGCTGCGTATTGAATACCTGCAATCTGTTAAGACAAGAGAAACGCATAAGTATCCCGAGGTATCCCTTACCGGATTCCGTCATAGGAATTAGATATTCCTGAAAGTAAATATATTTCCGGTAGGTATTTATTAAGAATGGCTCAATTGTTTTATGCATGTATTTATTATGAATATTGGACATTTTGCAAACGAAACAAAAATGTACAAAAAGAGGTGTGACTGAAAACTCTGATTTTATTAATCTGGGTGCCCTGAATTGGCAAATACAATCAAAGAAACAAATCCCCTGGAATGAGGAGATTGTTATAAATTTAGTAAAGTAAAAGTGCTGGCAATGTTGACGACGCTCCAGTGAGCTTCCTTTGCTATGACCTGTATGACCTTGACGTTCTTCTCATCTTGCTTTCTGAAGAAGGTTGATTCTGACTGATGCTTTATCCTTTCGAAGCTTGCTGTGTTGTGAGTGATACAGACGAATTCAGAATGCAATTGTTTGCTTACTCCCTGATTTTGCGTGGATCGCCCTTTCGGGTTTTCAATCCACCGGGATACCCGTTTTTGCCTGAGTTGTCCAATGCGGCTTTTCAACTCAGCGGGTGCACATTTTTTCAATTTTCCCTTATTTTTTCCCGAGTCTTCTATTCTGTTTTTTACTCGACGGGATGCCCTATTTTTGCCTGGACTTACATTCTGTTTTTATGTCCAGCGGGTCTTTTTACGCGAAATTTTTTTAACTGCATCTGAATTCATAGGAGATAAGAAATCTTCACCATCCATAGTAGTGAGCATCAGTGTTCCACCAGAGAAAACGTTCTTTAGTATGAATGGACCATCGTAGTTCGGAGTCCACTTGCCCATGTGGTCTGTGTGAGGAGGAAGGAGTCTTTTCAGCACAAGATCTCCTACTTGGTATTCCCGAAGCCTAACTTTCTGATCGAAGGCTTTCTTCATCCTTTTCTGATATAATTTCCCATGACAGATTGCATCTAATCTCTTTTCTTCGACCAGATTCAGTTGATTGTACCGAGATCGAACCCATTCTGCTTCACTCAGCTTTACATCCATCAGTACCCGTAAGGAGGGTAGCTCAACTTCAACAGGTAGGACTGCCTCCATACCATACACAAGTTGATAAGGCGTTTTCCCAGTAAATGTTTTATTGAGGTTTGGTACCCATGCAAGGCAAATGGTAGCATTTCATGTTAGTCTTTGTAAGTAACCACCATCTTCTGCACAATCTTCTTGATGTTCTTGTTAGCTGCCTCAACAACGCCATTCATCTTTGGCATGTAAGGAGAAGAGTTGTGATGTTCAAATTGGAACCATTATCAGTAATGATTCGCTCGGGTACCCCATATCGACAGATGATGTTTCTTTTCAGGAATCTGGCTACCACTTGTCTGGTGACGTTTGCATATGAAGTTGCTTCAACCCATTTGGTGAAGTAATCAATGGCTACCAGGATGAAACTATGGCCATTTGAAGCAGTCGGTTCAATCTTTCCAATCATTGCAATGCCCCACATGGCAAAGGGCCAAGGTGAAGACATCACGTTCAAAGGATTCAGAGGCACATGCACTTTGTCTGCATAGATCTGGCACCTGTGGCACTTTCTGGCATAGGCACAACAATATGCATCCATTTTGATCCAGTGGTAACCTGGTCGTAATATATTCTTACCCATTGCATGTCATCCAGCATGGGTACCAAAAGATCCTTCGTGCACCCCGTGCATCAGCAAGTCTGCTTCTCTCTTATCAACACATCTGAGAAGAACCATGTCAAAGTTTCGCTTGTATAATGAGCCATCAACATTAAGGAAGAAACTACCAGCCAACCTTCTTAATGTCTTCTTATCATTGGATGATGCCCCAGGTGGGTATGTTTGACCCTCTAAGAAGCTCTTGATGCCATGGAACCAAGGTTTGTCATCTTTAGCAACGTCCACAGAGAAAACGTATGATGGTCAGTCTAGTTTGGATACTGAAATCCGAGGCACATAATTTGCAGTTTGAACCTTGATCATGGAGGAAATGGTAGCTAAAGCATCCACGAACTGATTTTCGTCTCGAGGGATGTACTCAAGTTTGACTGTTGTGAAGAAAGTCAATAATCTCCTCGTGTAGTCACGGTATGGAATCAGATGCTCTTGGTGAGTGTACCATTTTCCGTTGGTCTGGTTGATTACCAAAGCTGAATCTCCGAATACAGTTAATGTCTTGATCCTGAGGTCAATGGCTTCCTCAAGACCCATGATTCAAGCTTCGTATTCAGCTTCGTTGTTGGTGCACGCAAATGTGATTTTTGCCGAGAAAGGTATATGAACTCCTTTAGGTGTAATGAGCACTGCACCAACTCCATGTCCATTCATATTGACAGCCCCATCAAACATCATAGTCTATTCTTCTTCTGGGTTAAGCCATTCAGTGTGAAAAGGCTCTTCATGATCTTTTGCCTTTAAGTACATGATGTCTTCATCAGGGAAGTCAAATCTCATGGGCTGGTAATCATCAATGGGTTGCTCAGCTAGATAGTCAGACAGTGTAAACACCCCAAATTTGCCCTCACCCATTTCACCATGGCTTGTGATCTTTGCATATGCATAAATTCAATCATAGCAACTCATAGCACATTTTTGATTCACTGCATTGCTTCTAAGTCATCTGCATCTAGGGTTTGTGATCTGAGCCATCCCTGAGCCATTTGAGCCACTTCAAAGGTATTCAATCACTTAAAAGGGGTCCATGTATGTTCAAGCATCATATTATATCCTCACAAAGTCAAGGAAGTCAAAGAATCAGAAGAATTGAGAAAGGCATGGAAGCAGAGCCAGGTTTAACTGCACAGATGACCTAGAATTAGGGTTTTGGTTTCAGAGGCCATAACTCCATATTTTTTGGTCATTATTATTTCTATTGGTCTCTATATGTTATAAATATCATGAATATCAATTTTCATGAAGAAATTCCATGGGGAAGGCATCTGATCAAGAGATGACTTCTTGAGCAAGTCAGTGCAAAATCAGGGCATCTGAGGCCCCCAATGACCCAACCAAAGGGCATTCTCCATCATTTTGAGTGTGTATGATCTTTATTTGATCATAGAAGGTGTTAGAAATTCACAAAATTGAAGAATTTCAAGCTATTTGCAAAGTTGCCTTTTTGGGAAAGTGACTTGTAATGTAAACTTGCCATTTTGGGAAAGTTTTTCAACCTCCTCAAATTGATTCAAAAATGCTTCAAATGAGAAAACTTTGGTCATGAAAGTTGTAGAATGGATCATTCCCTTTTCAAAAAGTACAAGAACTCATTCTAATTCATTATGGATCAAAAGTTATGGCTTGTCAAAGTTGGACAAAATCACATAATTTCAAGTTTACACCAAAGAGGCAAAGTTGCAAAACCTCTTGCGAAGGCAAAATATGACTTCAACGTGACTTCTAACCTTTGCACAAACGTGAACCATGACCTAAAAGTCAGAATGCACCAAAGAATTGTCCATTTTTCATGACTTATGCATTAAGAAACTTCAAGAGGGCCAAGACTTTGTGAAATTGCAAAACACTACATGAACTTCAATCCACTTGCTGCATTGCCTCTAATCCATTTCCATGGTTCTCCTTGATTCAAGCTGCAGCCAAGCCATGCTTTGTACCTTGACTGCCATAGCCCATACCTCTCTTACACAAAAAGTTGACTTTATGCATTTTGCTCCATACCAATCACACTGCTCCACAACAACTCTCTGACCTATCAGGGATTGATATGTGTACCAAAAGAGACTCAACACATAGCACAACACAGCCTGAAACATCCCACAAGCCATAGTTCCCAAAATTCACCTCTTATGCATTTTGTTTCGAAACTCATCACACAAGCCACAAACATCAAAACAAACTTCATAGAATCACTCACCATGTTCCTCTGATCATTTCCCAATCCTAATTTTCCCCTGAAACCACCCCAAGCAGAAATACGATTTCTCACCCCTCCTGAACAGAACTCTATCAATCTCTCAAACCAGCCAGAAGAAATTCCAAACAAGCATTGCAAGCTTCTCAGGAGGTTCATTAGAGGCGTTTTGGATCAAAGAGGCAGCCAGAAAGTCCCAAAGATCAAAGCTTCATTTCAGGTGAGCTCATGAACATTTTTTCCAAAAACTTGTTTTTAAGTTACTAAATGATTCTTTATGCTTCACTGATCATGGTGATATGTTTTGTTTTGAAAATGGTTGAGAAATGAGTATGTATTCGTGTTCTGAAACTTTTTGACCTAAAACTGTTTTGATTCGATTCTCATTGTTGATGTGTTTTAAATGTTGTTTGTTTGTTTGTTGATTCTTGATGTATGATGTATGGGGATCATTTCTGGGCAGAGAAATTGAGTTTTAGAAGCCTAGGGAAGACGTTAGCAATTTTCAGGGAGGGTTGTGGCCGGAGAAGATGACCGGAGGTCATTTCCGGCCACCTGAGAGTCATTAGCTCATTAATCACGTTTAGGGTTCAGTTTGAATTTGGACCATAGATTTAGTTGACCAGGGTTGGCTCCCGCGTGTTTGAATGGCCTAGATCATTTCATTAAACCCTAATCTGTTTTTATTAATTTAATAAATCGCATTTAAGTTAATTAAGCCAGAAGAGATCCTGACCCTAAACTAGCGCGCGCAGTCAACCATTGATCCCCAAGTTTGAATCTCAGCCATGGATCTTGCATACGTCTCATATTTTCACTTTTTATTCATTTATTTTGTATTTAATTTGTACGAATTATTTAAAATAGTAAAAAACATTTAAAAATTCTGAAAATTTTTATCAAGCATTCCATTAATTTTCAGAACCCAAAAATATTTTTATTTTTATTTTTTGCATTAAAAATCATTTTTAAATCATTTAAATGTTTATTTTTAATTAGTTAATGGAAATTAATTAATTAAAAATGCATTTAGGTATTTAAAAATCACCAAAAAAATTCACATTGCATTTAAAAACATTTATAAACATTATCAAACTCTCAAAGCAAATTTCTTTTTGGTTCTTGATGCATTTTGATTATTTTCATGGGAATTAAATTCATTTTAAGGCAATATTTTTGTTCAAACTTGGAAAAATCCATTCTGCCTAACCATTGAGAGTTTTAATGATGGTTCTTCTTGCATTGCATCCTTCATGACATGTAGTTTATAGGATAAATTTGGTTTGAATTGATCTTCCATTTCCAATTTGTTTTGCATTTTTCATGATAAGGTACCTTAAAACCCTAATTGACTTGAGAAAATCATAACTTCCATTAGGTTTAGATTTAGGTCTCCTCCTTTGGGCAGTGAATTTATGTAGGGTTAGGGTTCCTTTGATCCTATTTTCAATTTTTTGTCATGTCATTTGCTTCTGGTTTTGAATTTTGCATTGCATGTTTGTATGTAAACCCTAATTTGTGCCTTCCTTTGCATCCATCTCTCATTTGCTTGCATTTAAGAACTTGCCATGAAATTTTGTGCATCCACATGATTCATAATACATCTTAGGACATACTAGAATCATGTTTGATCATTGCATCTTTCATTTGCCATGTTATATGTTCATTGCATTTCAAAAACTTTCATGAACTTCCATGGTTCAAGCATGCTTCATCTGCATCCATATCTTTGTATGATCATTCTCATGTCTTGCCTTGTATTTGCATCTTCTCTTAGCATCATTAACATCATGTTTATGCTTCTGACTTTGGTTTGCATCATGACATTTCATCTCATTTGCATTGCATTTCATTTCTTTGCTAACTTTTCAGGTGGTAAGTTGTTTTGAGAAGTGAATTTGCCTTCACTTCTCACAATCTCTTTTCATCTCTCTTATGCATCATTGCTGCATTTTATCTTGTGTATTTGAGTGAGCTTGCTCATTCATGCTCTTTACCACTTTCTTTCTTCAAGCAACTTGTCTTCTTAAGTGAAGTAAGTTGTCTTGCTTCTCTCTGCTTCTTGCTCCTTTCATCTGCTTTCTTCCTGGTGGTTCATCTGAAGATCTTTTGTAAGCCTTATTAACCCTAGGATACCCAAGCATGATCACAATTAGGGTTTGATTAGTCCCCCATTTAGTTTTACCTTTGTGTCATCTTTGAGTCTTCTCTTCTCATCTCATAATCAAGGACTAAACCTTAAAGGTTTTAAGGCTTTGTGATTAAGCTTATGCCTGCATCCTTCTATTAGGATGGAGTGTATAACTTTAATCCTAAGTGTTAAACCCTTAATGTGTTTAAATCCTTTAATTAATCCATCTAATAATCAATAAGACATCAAGCTTGTAACTTGGGCCTTGCATTAGGGTTCTAATTCTTCCTTAATTGGTTAAGAAGGACTAACCCTAGTGTTAATGGACAAGTCCCCCTCAAGTTGTCTTACAAACCATAAAATTCACTTCTTAATCTTACCATTAACTAAAATCCATTTAATAAAGGCTTTGTTTTGTCATGAAGTTAATCTCTAATCATGGATTAAGTTGAGGAGCCTTCCTCAGCTTAAATGTTCTCATTTATTATCCTTCTATTAGGATGGTGTAATGAGTCCATTAAATCCCTGATTATGGCTTAAACTCATTACTTAACACTAAACAAAAACAACAAAAACATCTAAATAATTCCAAGTAGGTTAATGATCTTAATCCTACATCATGGTGATTAAGTGTGAGGTGTTTACTTCATACTTAAGGTATTCTCATTACCCCTAATCAGAGGGAGGATGTGATGAGTTTACTAACCCTTGGTTTAGGCTTAAGCTCATTAACTTATGACAAACTTTCAAAAGCAATAAAAGATTGAAAACTCAAAAACAAACAATAATCGTCTCCTCCAGGATTCTCTCCTCATCATCTTCACTCACGAACGAGAACTTGCTTCTTCCGTCTAATGCAAGACAGTTTGCACCTGAGCCAGACAGGTCATACACTTGAGCATAGACAAGTAAGCAGTTCACCAGTCAAAATCTTTTCAGTCTCTTTGGGTCGAACTACGGTGTTCTGACTTCCTAATTGCACGAGAGGATACGTAGGCATAACTTAACAGTTATCGAACAAAAGTCTCTGTATATTCCCCCTCTTTCCAGGATTATTCTTTATGCCTCATAGTCTTGAGCATTATACTCTTGTTCTCACACTGACACTTCTCTCATACACCTCACTTTCCTTTTGCACTAACTCTTGCATTCTTTCCAGCTTTGATACACAGCTTGCACTAACACTACCCCTTTAAAACACAAATCTTTTAAGCGTGGATCCCGTCGAGTACGGCGGACAATCTGGGTGCTAATACCTTCCCAGGTTGTAACCAACCCCCTTTCTCAGTCTCTCTGGTTCGCAACCGTCTTATCCATATCTTTCTAGGTCTATGCAACATTGCCTTTCCTTCGGGATAAAAATGCCTAGCTGGCGACTCTTGTCTTTCTGAGTTCACCCTCATGTGTTCTCTCCTCCTTTTCGCCGACTGTTCGCGTCTGTACCCCTTCTGCCCTGGGTGTCATTTTTGTGGGAGTGACAGCTTGGCGACTCTGCTGGGGACCCTTATACTGTAACCAGGGCTTCTGGTTCTTTTTGTGGGTTCCTCCTAGCACTTGTTTGATTTGTGTTTACTGGGGTGTTATATGCTAATTGTGTTTATATAGTTGCTTTATTTACTGCTTTATGTACATCTTTATTTATTGCTTTCTTTACAGTTTTTCATATTTCATACTGTCATTATCATTGCTGGATCTGTTCTTCTGTCTTGGTGGGTGGGGATTCATTGAGAGTTTAAGGTCCTATACCTGGGACCTGAGTGACACCTAGGCTAGAGTGGTTCATGTTCTTTCCCATTCCATTTCGGTCTGGTGCGGGAATATGAAACACGGTTCAGATATGGGTTTCTTCTTGAGAACTCTGTGCTACAGATTTCCTATAGTGCTAGGGCTATCTGGGAAGCCTGCTAAGTCTGGATGACCTTTATTATGACCTTCAGAAACTGAGGAGAATTAGAGGAGGCTCTTTTATGGTTATTGTAAACACTGTACCTCCGGGTTAGAAGTGTTTACACTTCTCATAACTGATCCAAGTCTGAGGATCCTTTGTTTTAGAACACTACCTGTGAGGGGGTTGGGCTATTTACAGGTTTGCAGGTACCATTGGCCACATCATACCTTGTTACTTGTTTTGATTAAGAGTACCTCACTTTGGATAGTTCTTGTGATTTAACCATGGACATGTGACTCTTTATTTGAGTCCCCCCACCTTGGTTACTGGATTTTTTAACCTCCATCTGGATTTCCTGAACATACATGGGCCTTATATATATCAAGACAGATAATCAGATCCAGCTTGATCACAAACCCTTGCATATAATTTGCATACATCATCATTGCATCATTTAACGTTTGTTTATTTGTTTTTCAGGGTATCCACATTATATTTGGCTTGGTTTTGACCCCTTCATCTGCATAGACCTCTGTTTCATCAGGTATCTGCTTCAGCTATCTTCATCAGTTGCCTGCTTCAGCTGCCTTCATCACTAGCACTAGCCTATCAGTGGCTCATCTCTAGTACCAGTCTTGATCTTCATCAGCACTTGTCTTCAGCTCTTCATCAGCACTCATGGCTACGCCCAGGAAGAGTAACATATCTTACCATTTCTTTGAGCCTGTGTTGACTGGTATCAGACAGGTCCAGTCACTTATCACCCCTGACCACATCCCATTATTCAGGGAGCATTATGGAGGCATCCTTGATATGGTTATGGACCTGGATCCTTCTCAGAGGAGTATGATCCACACCTGTCTACAGTTTTATGACCCTCCTTTGAGATGCTTCACATTCCCATACTTTCAGCTAGGACCTCTGCTGGAGGAGTTTTCATCATTGATTGGAGTACCTGTTAAGGGTGGTGTCCCCTTCAACCCAGAGATGCCAGCACCCAGCAATGGAGAAGTAGCAAAAGCACTGTACCTAGATCCTACTTTGATTGAGCAAAATATGACGACAAAGGATGGGATCCCTGGTTTGCACTTGGATTTCTTAATCTCTCAGGCCATCCTGAAGGCCTCTTTGGGAGAGTGGAATGCAGTCTGTGCATTGTTAGCCCTCAGCATATATGGGGTTATACTGTTTGCAGATGAGCCCAAATTTATCAGCAAGAATGCCATTCATCTTTTCCTTCTGAGGAACCCAGTACCCACATTGCTAGGAGATTTCTATTATTCCATTCATCAGAGGAATGAGAAACAAAGAGGAAAGTTGGTGAGATGCTGTGCTCCTTTGTTTCACACTTGGTTGCTTAAACACTTACCTAAGACTGATGCCTTCCTGAATCCCCACCAACAGAAGAATTGGGCTAAGAGACTTATTTCTTTGACTTCAGATGATATCAGATGGTGCACCCAGAGCACCAAAGGCAAGGATATCATCACTAGCTGTGGACAATACCCAAATGTACCTCTGGTAGGAGTAAATGGTTGCATCAACTACAACCCTTTGCTGTTTAAGAGACAACTGGGCTATGCTTTGGTCCACCCTCCTAGAGTGCAAGATTTAGCTGAGACACTGTATTGTGAGATAAAGCCTAATCTAGCTGTTGTCAGGCAAGCATCCTGGGCTTGGGACAACATCCAAACAAAGGGGGTGGCTATTCTTGGGAAGTGTAATAATGTTGCTTCAGCCCAGTACTATGAATGGTCTCATGCTAGAGCTCAGATCACTGGAATGCCCTTTACCATTGACGACACACCTGGACCATCTACAGTACAGCCAGCAGCCACTGTCAGCCTAGAAGAATTTGAGAAGCTGAAGGAAAGGAATGAGAATCTGTCTCAAGCTCTGAAGAAGACTCTTTGGGAAAGGAGTGATGGTCGTCTAGACATTGAGAGGTTGGAGAAGCTTAGGGAGGAACATCTGGCCAAGATTGAGAAAACAGAGGACTACATCAAGAAATCAAGAGCTGGGGAACAAATATTGAAGAATGCCTGTAAGGAGGCCAAGATTCAGAAGGCTAGGACTGAGCTCTATCTGCAAGAAAGTCAGGCTAGGTGGGTCAAAATCACTGAAGCCCGGACACAAGAAGACCAGAAAACTCAAGCCAAGATTGAACAGTTAGAGGCCAATGAAAAGAAGCAGTAGGAAGCTTTGTTGGCAGCCCAAAAGGAGATTTCAGAGTTGAAGCTTAGGGCTGGATTGAAGAGATCAAAGGACCAGGACAGGCATAAGAAGCTGAACACTGCCATTGCCACCAAGAACCTCCTCATTAGGACCATTACAGAGCACCCAGCTGGTCCAGTGACTGAGGCACTTCTGAAGGAGGTTAAGGAGGATGAGTTTGGATTGGATGTTAGATCCTTTGCTTGTTGTTTATTTCCATTTGATGTACTTTTTTTTTGTTGTATTTTGACCCTCCAGGGGAATATGTTCTAAAAAAAAACTATGTATTATTCATCATTTTGTAATATATTTAGTTTGCTTTCATTGGGTTTTCTTTTCTCAAGCAACATCAAAGCATCTCCCTCGAGGTCTGGAAAGGTCAAAACCAAGAACCAAGCTGGATACCTTGGAAAACAAATAAGCATACTGCATTGCATACTAACTTTTGTTTTGTTTTGTAGGGTTTTGTTGGTATTTTGTTAGTTTCTAACTCTGTTGTGTCTCAGGAAATATTACTCGCAGAAGAGTGTTCCCTGTCAACCGTGCACACCGGTATCCTACTCGCAACAACCTTCCGGGTATTATAATGGAGCAAGTACAACAGGACCTGACTGAGGTCAGGACTCAGATGGAAAATGAAAGAGTGGAAATGAGAAACCAAATGGCCCAGTTCATGACTGTGATGACTGGCCTGGCCCAGAGCCAAGAGAGGTTAAGGGCATTGGTAGAAAGACAAACTCCCGAGGAACATCATCCGGGCACTGGAGGAACAAGTAATAATGAAAGGTGTCAGCCTCATGTTAATCCACCAGTATTTGGACCTCATCTAGATCCGGAAGTCAACATCCCGGGTAATGTGCAAGGAAATACTACTGGGGGGAGGATCTTACAAGAAGACCCCCAAGAGGAGCAATTTACTGTCATGGGAGCTGGAGATGAAGTCTATGATAGGAGGTTTGATGAAATTACTGAAAAATTGAGATCTCTGGAGTCTCAAAACTCTTTGGGTTTCGATGTAATGGATATGGGGTTAGTGGACGGGGTAAGAATCCCCCACAAATTCAAACCCCCGTGCTTCGAGAAATAAAATGGAACCTTTTGTCCACGAACTCACCTGCAGTCTTTTCTGGGGAGACTTAAAGCATATACCATGGATGAAAAACTGTGGATGTTCTATTTTGAAGACAGTTTGACTGGGGCCTCAAGAGAGTGGTATTCACACCTGACCAGAGCTACTATCAGATGCTGGAAGGACCTAGCTGAAGCCTTCATCAGATAATATCAATATAATCTGGATATGGCTCCTAACAGGACCCTCCTAATGGGAATGTCTCAATCCTCCAGAGAAACCTTCAGGGAATATGCCCAAAGGTGGAGACAGCTTGCTGCTGCTGTCCAACCACCCATGTCGGAAAGAGAAATGGCCGAAATGTTCATGAATACTTTGCAAGGAACATATATTGATAGGCTGGCTGCCTTTTCTTCCACCAGTTTTGCCGACGTAGTTATAGCCGGTGAAAGAATTGAGAGCCTATTAAAAATGGGCAAAATTTCTGATAATGGTGCAAGTTCGTCCAGTAATCCCAGGAAGCCTTTTGTGGGACCTCGAAGGACCGGTGAGACAAATGTCGTCCATGCCAGCAGGGGCAGACCTCAGTATGTCCACAGATCAGTAGCAGCTGTCACTATTCCAGCTCTGATTCCTCAGCAACCAGCATATCGACAACCACAACAACCACATTATCAGCAGCAAGTTCAGTATCCGCCACAGAGAACCTACAACAACAATAATAGCAATCAACAACAAAGACCCTTCCAGCAAAGACCATCACAGGAAAATAGGGTGATTGACCCTATCCCTATGCCTTATGCTGCCTTATTGCCACAACTCCTGAAACTTAACTTGGTTGAGTTAAGGACATTCGCACCACCAGATCCCTTCAATCTCCCTAAGAATTATGATATCAACGCCAGGTGTGATTTCCATTCCAATGCACCAGGCCACAATACAGAAAAGTGCAGGGCCTTACAAATGAAAATACAGGATCTGGTGGATTCTAAAGCCCTTAACTTCGCACCTCCTCCAAATGTCAACAGAAATCCTATGCCTAACCATGGTGGGCCAAGGATTAATTCCATTGAGGAAGACAAACCATCTACTCTGATCACCAGTGTTGCACAAATTCGAACACCTCTGGTCGAAATTAAAGCTCATCTTTTAGAATGCCAGGTGTTCCCCGGGTGTGAGCTCGGTTGTGGGTATTGCAACATTGCAGTCAACGGGTGTGATAATTTTAGAAGTGGCATAGATGGTCTTATCAAGGATGGAATCCTTCAGACCTCAACAACAGCGCCTACAAATCCAGCAATTCCTTTGACAACAATTCATGATTCTTCTACAACAGCAGGAACAATCATTCCAACAGATTCATCAATATCGTCAACAATGGCTCCATCCATCACCTTAACAAATCAAATGTAAACAACCATTTCTTCTACAACATCAGCATCCTTTGTGTCAGCAGAAGCTTCTACAACGCCAACAGAAATCAACAAAGATGTCTCAGCAGTCACCATTTACTATGATCCATCAGATGTTCCTCCAAACAACAATTTCCATCAACAAGCAGTGGCACTTCCTACCATATCACCAGTTACAGTTTACTACGATCCGTACACCATTACAGTACCCTCCACTGCGGCAGTCAGTCCAGTTACCATCACGGTACCTGGACCGGTTCCCTATGAAAGCAATAATGCCATACCTTGGCATTATGGCTCTGATCTCTACTGCAACGGGGAGAAAATCACTTTGGACTCTTCAACCTCTTCTCCACAAATTTATAATGTTGGGGGAGGCGGAGGCTTCACCAGAAGCGGACGCCTTTTTGCCTCACAAACACAGAGGCCTAATGCTGAAGCAGAAGTTGCTGCCAAAGCAAAAGGAAAGAGTGTTATATTTGAAGAGCCAATTATCAAAGAAACTCAGAGGACATCTTTTGAGCAAGATGTAGACGAGTTCATGAGAATCATAAAAAGAAGCGATTACAAGGTGGTGGATCAGCTTCACCAAACTCCCTCAAAAATCTCCATATTATCACTGTTGATGTGTTCAGAAGCTCACAGGAATGCATTATTGAAAGTCCTGCACGCAGCATACGTGCCAGAGGAGATCACTGTTAATCAACTAGAAACTGTGGTGGCAAATGTCAACACCAGTCATGGACTGGGCTTCACCAATGCTGACTTAACAACCGAGGGACGTAACCACAACAAGGCTTTACATATTACCCTGGAATGCAAGGGTGTTGTTTTATCTCATGTACTGGTGGACACTGGGTCATCGCTCAATGTCCTACCAAAGAAAGCCTTGGTGAAGCTAGAGTATGATGGCTTGGCACTGCGTCCAAGTAATTTGGTGGTGAGAGCATTCGACGGCTCTAAAAGATCAGTGCTTGGGGAGATTGATCTGCCTGTGATGATTGGCCCGCAGACCTTCAAAATTACCTTCTATGTGATGGACATTCAGTCGGCCTACAGCTGTTTGTTGGGTAGACCCTGGATCCATGCCGCTGGCGCTGTTACGTCTACCCTTCACCAGAAGCTGAAATTCGAGTGGGAAGGCCAGATCATCACTATCTGTGGGGAAGAAGACATTTTTGTTAGCCATCTGGCTACGTACAAATACATAGAAATGGATAGAGAGATCCAGGAAACCATGAGCCAGGGGTTTGAGGCCCTGAACATTAATGAAGCATCTGCTGTACTGGGAACCTCCATAACATCATATCAGCAAGCCCAGAAGGTTGTTGAAGAGGGTACTGCCCAAGGCTGGGGCAAGCTGTTGCCCGTGGAAAAGAAAGAAGACAAATTTGGGTTGGGTTACAGACCAACTCCACAAGATCAATCAGAGGCTGCCAAGAAGCCCAATTTTGTCAGCGGGGGAATTCTCACCCCGGATGCTGTGAACAACTTGGAAGACAAGGAGGAAAGCGACCGCAACCTGGAGAGCTGGATACGTCCAAGGATCCCGGGGAGCCAAGTCCTTAACTAGTCTTCCCAAGAAATTATAAGGGTTACTCCTGCAGAGTAGTTATTATTTCCTGTATTTTTAAAGCATGCATCAAGTCTTGCATCTTGCCCAAGATGTCAAGACTCATTTTGTAATCGGGCCATCTTGTAATTTTGTGCAAATGGATTAATCAATGAATACCAGACATCTTTTGCAAATGAGTCTTTTTCTTTTCCGCTCACTGTTTTTCATTTTTTCTTTTTGTACAAAAATAAAATGGCAATGTTTTCCAAAATGAAAACTTCCATTCACTTTTTCTAAACAAGATTAAAATTGATCACTAAAATGAACAATCTAAACCCTTGCAGAGAGTGCCTTTCAGATTGCACCGACAACAACACTACTATGGCTTCGTATGACTTTGACAATCCGATCAATCAAGCTGATGAAGGGGTTGAAGAAGATTATGAGCTTCCTGAAGAGCTAGCCAGGTTGTTAAGGCAAGAGGAGAAGGTTATCACTCCTCATTAGGAGGAGATTGAAACGGTTAATCTTGGTACGGAAGAAGAAGTGAAAGAAGTTAAGATCGGGGCCTGCCTACAAGACTCAGTGAAAGAGCAACTGATTGATATGCTTCGGGAGTATGTGGACGTTTTCGCTTGGTCTTATCAGGATATGCCAGGGTTGGACACCGATATTGTCATCCAAAAGCTTCCTTTAAAAGAAGACTGCCCGCCGGTGAAACAAAAGCTGCGCCATACTCGCCCAGATATGGAAATGAAGATTAAAGAAGAGGTACAAAAGCAGTGGGACGCCGGTTTCCTTGCTGTGACCAGCTATCCGCCGTGGGTTGCTAATATTGTACCTGTACCTAAGAAAGACAGCAAAGTGAGGATGTGTGTGGACTACCGGGACCTGAACAGAGCCAGCCCGAAAGATGACTTCCCTTTACCTCACATCGATGTATTGGTTGATAATACGGCTCAGTTCTCGGTGTTCTCCTTCATGGACGGATTTTCAGGATACAATCAGATCAAGATGTTACCTGAAGACATGGAGAAGACAACTTTCATCACGCCCTGGGGCACGTTCTTTTATAAGGTGATGCCATTCGGACTGAAGAATGCTGGTGCAACTTATCAACGGGTTATGGTAACATTATTCCATGACATGATCCATAAAGAAATTGAATGTTATGTGGATGACATGATTGCCAAGTCCCTTATAGAAGAAGACCACCTGGTAAATCTGTTGAAACTATTCAAGCGTCTGAGAAAGTACCAGCTGAAGTTAAACCCCAACAAGTGCACATTCGGGGTGCGATCCGGTAAGCTGCTGGGATTTATTGTAAGTGAGAAAGGGATTGAAGTTGACCCTGATAAAGTTAAAGCTATTCAAGAAATGCCTGCACCGAAGACAGAAAAAGAAGTTCGAGGATTTTTAGGTAGATTGAACTACATTTCAAGGTTCATATCTCACCTTACAGCAACCTGTGAACCCTTGTTCAAGTTGTTAAGAAAAGAACAAACGGTCAGGTGGAACGAAGACTGCCAGAGGGCTTTTGACAAAATCAAGGAGTACTTGCAAGAGCCTCCGATCCTCATGCCTCCAATTGAAGGAAGACCTCTAATCATGTACTTGACAGTATTAGAAGAGTCAATGGGGTGCGTGCTGGGCCAGCATGACGAGTCTGGTCGAAAAGAGTATGCAATATACTACCTAAGCAAAAAGTTTACCGATTGTGAACAACGTTATTCACTGCTCGAGAAAACTTGCTGTGCTTTAGCGTGGGCTGCTCGCCGACTAAGGCAGTATATGTTGACCCACACTACCTTAATGATCTCAAAGATGGATCCAGTTAAGTACATTTTTGAGAAGCCAGCACTTACCGGATTGGTTGCAAGATGGCAAATGATCCTCACAGAATATGACATCTAGTACACATCTCAAAAAGCCATCAAGGGCAGTGTATTGTCTGATTATCTTGCTGAGCAGCCCATTGATGATTACCAGCCTATGAGATCTGACTTCCCTGATGAAGACATCATGTTCATAAAAGCAAAAGATCATGAAGAGCCTGTTCACACCGAAGGGCCTGACCCAGAAGAAGAGTGGACTATGATGTTTGATGGGGCTGTTAACATGAATGGTCGTGGTGTTGGTGCAGTACTCATTACACCTAAAGGAGTTCACATGCCTTTCTCGGCAAAACTCACTTTTAACTGCACTAACAACGAAGCTGAATACGAAGCTTGTATTATGAGTCTTGAGGAAGCCATTGACCTCAGGATCAAAACATTAACTGTATTCGGAGATTCAGCTCTGGTAATTAATCAAACCAACGGCAAATGGTACACACACCAAGATCATCTGATACCTTACCGGGATTATACAAGAAGGTTATTGACTTTCTTCACAACGGTCAAGCTTGAGTATATCCCTCGAGACGAGAATCAGTTTGCAGATGCTCTGGCTACCATTTCATCCATGATCAAGGTTCAAGCTGCCAACTTTGTGCCTCGAATATCAGTATCCAGACTTGATAGACCAGCATATGTATTCTCAGCAGATGTTGTCAAAGATGATAAGCCTTGGTTCCATGACATTAAGTGCTTCTTGTAGAATCAAACATACCCACCTGGGGCATCTTCCAATGACAAAAAGACATTAAGAAGGCTAGCTGGTAGTTTCTTCCTGAATACTGACGGTTCCCTGTACAAGAGAAACTTTGATATGGTACTCCTCAAATGCGTTGATAGAGCTGAAGCAGACTTGTTGATGCACGAGGTGCACGAAGGATCATTTGGTACCCATGCGGGAGGGCATGCAATGGCTAAAAAGTTGCTGAGATCAGGCTATTACTGGATCACAATGGATGCAGACTGTTGTGCTTACGCCAGAAAGTGTCATAAATGCCAGATTTAGGCGGATAAAGTGCATGTGCCTCCCAATCCTCTGAATGTGATGTCTTCACCCTGGCCCTTTGCCATGTGGGGCATTGATATGATTGGCAAGATTGAACCGACTGCTTCAAATGGCCACAGATTCATCCTAGTTGCCATTGATTATTTTACCCAATGGGTTGAAGCATCTTCGCAAATGTTACAAGACAAGTGGTAGCCCGATTTCTGAAAAGAGACATCATTTGTCGGTATGGAGTGCCCGAGCGAATCATTATTGATAATGGTTCCAACTTAAACAATAAAATGATGGCAGCACTATGCCGGGACTTCAAGATCCAACACCACAATTCTTCTCCTTACAGGCCAAAGATGAACGGTGTTGTCGAGGCAGCTAACAAGAATATCAAGAAGATTGTACAAAAGATGGTGGTCACCTACAAAGACTGGCATGAAATGCTACCATTTGCCTTGCATGGGTACCGTACGTCAATCAGAACATCCACTGGGGTAACACCGTATCAGCTTGTGTATGGTATGGAAGCAGTCCTACCTGTTGAAGTTGAATTACCCTCCCTGCGGGTACTAATGGATGTTAAGCTGAACGAAGCAGAATGGGTCCGGTCCCGATACGAACAACTGAATCTGATTGAAGAGAAGAGATTGGCCACAATCTGTCATGGGCAGCTATATCAGAAGAGAATGAAGAAAGCATTCGATCAGAAAGTCAGGCTCCGAGAATACCAAGTAGGAGATCTTGTGCTGAAAAGACTCCTCCCTCCTCATACAGACCACATGGGCAAATGGACTCCGAATTATGACGGTCCATTCATAGTAAATAAAGTTTTCTCTGGTGGAGCACTGATGCTCAGTACCATGGATGGTGAAGATTTCCTGTCCCCTGTGAATTTGGATGCAGTTAAAAAATACTTCGCATAAAATGACCCGCTGGACATAAAAACAGAATGTAAGTCCAGGCAAAAATAGGGCATCCCGGCGAGTCAAAAACAGAATAAAAGACTCGGGCAAAAATATGGGAAAATAGATAAAAATATGTACACCCGATGAGTTGAAAAGCCACATTGGACAGCTCAGGCAAAAATGGGTATCCCGGTGGATTGAAAACCTGAAAGGGCGATCCACGCAAAATAAGGGAATAAGCGAACAACTGCGTTCTGAATTCGTTTGTATCACTTACAACATGGTAAGCTCCGAAAGGTTGAAGCTTCGTTCAGAATCTACCTTCTTCAGAAAGCAAGGTGAGAAGAACGTCGAAAGTCATACGAATCGTAGTAAAAGGGAAGCTCTTTGAAGCATTATCAACATTGCCAGCGTCTTTTTGTTTCTCAATTTGTAACAATCTCCTCATTTTAGGGGATCTGTTTCTTTGACTGTATCTCGCCAATTTAGGGCTCATAAATGAATAAAATCAGATTTTCATTCATATTTTGTCTCGTACATGTTACTTTCATTTGCAAAATGTCTAATGTCCTTGATATATTGATTGCATAAACACAGATGCGTCTTTTCTAAAAAATATGTGCTTACAGGAAATATACTTACTCCCGGGAGTGTCTAAACTCCTATGATGGGATCCAGTAAGGGATACTTCGGGATACTTGTACGTTTCTTTGTTATAACAGGATTGCAGGTATTCAAAGTGCAACACGAGGCATGAAAGCTTCTTCCCATCAAGCTACCAAGTCATTACTTACTTGGCACATCTAAGTACCGGAGATGCTTCATCCCCAGCTGAGTTACCAGCCATCATTCCTCTTCAGGCAAGTAGAAAGCCAGGGCTGCTTTCTCGCCACCAGAGCTGCCAGACATCACTTCTCCAGCATTTCCCTCGGGGCAGCACCAGAAGGTGTTCATTTCCCCAGCCGAGTTGTCAAGTATCATCCTCAGTGGGATCCCCACAGAAATTTCTATGAAGATCTTTCAGTGATCTTTCTTCTTCCCCCAGTCGAGTGCTAGACAGGGAACCATCTCCCCTCATAATTGCAGCCTCTATCCCGAAGAGCAATGCCTGAGGATCTCGCAACAGAGTGACGAAAGCTTCTACAGACCCCAGCTGGGTCCCTCTTTACTAAGATAGGTCTATCAGTGATCTATTTCCCCAAGCAGAATCATGTATGTCAGATCTACCAATGATCTCATCCCCGGCTGGGATGTCCACTTCGAACAGATCGGCCGGAGATCTCCTCAGCAACGGGATCTGGATCCCAGATCGGTATCTTTGCATAATCATAGCATTCGCATCACATTTTCCCCCAGAGCGTAGCATTCCGTCCAACACGGAGCATTACGGCAAAAATCAAACATATTGCATAGTTAAAAGCCATGTGTCGAACTGAACACTTGTAAATAACTGACATACTTTTCAAACTCCCCGGCAGAATATCAAAGCATTTCCTTTATAAATACAGCTACATTCACCTTTTTGATGATCGTCCTTCATCATCCCCCAGTAAAGTATCCCGAGCAAACAGATGCTTATACAATAAGGATGCTTCTTGACACTCGCCCGTGTCATATCCCCAGTAGAAAGCCAAAGCATCCCCTTTGCACTCACAACACATGTGTACATATATACAATTCCCTGACACCCGTCCGTGTCACCTTCCCAACATAGCTACCAAAACACTTTGTAAACCAAATGCTTGTTTATAATACACTTTTTCCGACACTCGTCCGTGTCGCGCTCTCACGGCGAGTTGAACACTTGTCTGTGTCTCACTCATGTTTACTTGTTTCAGATACCCGTCCGTATCTTGTATAAACCACTTATATCCTCTCAGATCCGACACTCGTCTGTGTTCGTTGTTAACCGGTTGGTACTCGTCTGTATCATCATCTCTGAACATGCGTCAAGCGTTTGTTTCTACCGATACTCGTCCATGTCATAGTTTTAAGGATGCTCGTCCGCATCTTTAATCCATACACAATGTCAGAAACTTTTACCTCTTTCTAGAATTTAGACACTCGTCTGTGTCTATTATTCCCCAGAAGAGTCCCCTCAGAATCAACACTCGTCCGTGTTCTTTGTTAACCAGTTGGTACTCGTCCGTATCATCATCTCTGAATATGTGTTAGCATTTGTTTCTATCGATACTCGTCCGTGTCGTAGTCTTAAGGATGCTCGTCCGCATCTTTAATCTATACACAGTGTCAAACACTTATACCTCTCATCTCTTGAATGTAGACACTCGTCCGTGTTTACTATTCCCCAGCGAAGTCCCCAGCAAAGCTTCTTTTCTATCTGACTTTCGTCCTATGTCATGATACCTTTCGGCAGCCGTACCCTGCCAGGTGATCGTCCTTCACCTTTTTGATGATCGTCCTTCATCATCTTCAGCGGAGTCTCTATTTGTTAGAACCCCTTTTCTATCCGACATTCGTCCTATGTCGTGATATTTTTAGCAGTCGTCCCCTGCTAGGTGATCGTCCTTCACCTCTTAATGATTGTCCTTCATCATGTTATCCGATGGCCGTCCCCATCGTTGATCTTGTTATCTGACATTCGTCCTATGTCATGATAAGCCCTAAGAGCAGCCGTCCCCTGCTAGGTGATCGTCCTTCACCTCTTGATGATCGTCCTTCATCATGCTTATCCGATGGCCGTCCCCATCGTCGACCTTTTCATCCGACATTCGTCCCATGTCGTGATGTTTTTGGCAACCGTACCCTTCCAGGTGATCGTCCTTCACCTTAGATGACTGTCCCTCATCTTATCCCCAAACAAAGCAGCCGCCCCCTGCTAGGTGATCATCCTTCACCTTTGATGACCGTACCTCATCATTTGTTTCATTTACCTTTAATCCCCAGGGAGTCTTGTAGCTTTACCTGATGGCCGTCCCCATCACAATCTCTTATATCCCCAGCTTGTCGGCCGTCCCCGTCATTGCTTTATCTCCCGTATTTTCCCCAGCATGTCGGTCGTCCCCGTCATTGCTTCATCCCCCAACAGTCGTCCTCTGCTCGACGGTCGTCCTCCGTCTCCCGTACTTTATAATCATACTTTATTTTCTTTTACAATCTATATCCCTTTTCTTCTTCATTTTGTGAGTGCAAATCTTGGACTGTCTTTGGTATTCAACCACAAGTTATCTTGTTTGAACGTTAAGCCGTTGCTTACATCCTGCACAGCTAACTCATGTTTGAATAGGGGCAGCTGTAAACACCCCAAATTTGCCCTCACCCATTTCACCATGGCTTATGATCTTTGCATATGCATAAATTCAATCATAGCATCTCATACCACATTTTTGATTCACTGCATTGCTTCTAAGTCATCTGCATCTAGGGTTTGTGATCTGAGCCATCCCTGAGCCATTTGAGCCACTTCAAAGGTATTCAATCACTTCAAAGGGGTCCATGTATGTTCAAGCATCATATTATATCCTCACAAAGTCAAGGAAGTCAAAGAATCAGAAGAATTGAGAAAGGCATGGAAGCAGAGCCAGGTTTAACTGCACAGATGATTTAGAATTAGGGTTTTTGTTTCAGAGGCCATAACTCCATATTTTTTGGTCATTCTTGTTTCTATTGGTCTCTATATGTTATAAAGATCATGAATATCAATTTTCATGAAGAAATTCCATGGGGAAGGCATCTGATCAAGAGATGACTTCTTGAGCAAGTCAGTGCAAAATCAGGGCATCTGAGGCCCCCAATGACCCAACCAAAGGGCATTCTCCATCATTTTGAGTGTGTATGAACTTTATTTGACCATAGAAGGTGTTAGAAATTCACAAAATTGAAGAATTTCAAGCCATTTGCAAAGTTGCCTTTTTGGGAAAGTGACTTGTAATGTAAACTTGCCATTTTGGGAAAGTTTTTCAACCTCCTAAAATTGATTCAAAAATGCTTCAAATGAGAAAACTTTGGTCATGAAAGTTGTAGAATGGATCATTCCCTTTTCAAAAAGTACAAGAACTCATTTTAATTCATTATGGATCAAAAGTTATGGCTTGTCAAAGTTGGACAAAATCACATAATTTCAAGTTTACACCAAAGAGGCAAAGTTGCAAAACCTGTTGCCAAGGAAAAATATGACTTCAATGTGACTTCTAACCTTTGCACAAACGTGAACCATGACCTAAAAGTCATAATGCACCAAAGAATTGTCCATTTTTCATGACTTGTGCATTAAGAAACTTCAAGAGGGCCAAGACTTTGTGAAATTGCAAAACACTACATGAACTTCAATCCACTTGCTGCATTGCCTCTAATCCATTTCCATGGTTCTCCTTAATTCAAGTTGCAGCCAAGCCATGCCTTGTACCTTGACTGCCATAGCCCATACCTCTCTTACACAAAAAGTTGACTTTATGCATTTTGCTCCATACCAATCACACTGCTCCACAACAACTCTCTGACCTATCAGGGATTGATATGTGTACCAAAAGAGACTCAACACATAGCACAACACAGGCTGAAACATCCCACAAGCCATAGTTCCCAAAATTCACCTCTTATGCATTTTGTTTCGAAACTCATCACACAAGCCACAAACATCAAAACAAACTTCATAGAATCACTCACCATGTTCCTCTGATCATTTCCCAATCCTCATTTGCCCCTGAAACCACCCCAAGTAGAAATACGATTTCTCACCCCTCCTGAACAGAACTCTATCAATCTCTCAAACCAGCCAGAAGAAATTCCAAACAAGCATTGCAAGCTTCTCAGGAGGTTCATTAGAGGCGTTTTGGATCAAAGAGGCAGCCAGAAAGTCCCAAAGATCAAAGCTTCATTTCAGGTGGGCTCAAGAACATTTTTTCCAGAAACTTGTTTTTAAGTTACTAAATGATTCTTTATGCTTCACTGATCATGGTGATATGTTTTGTTTTGAAAATGGTTGAGAAATGAGTATGTATTCGTGTTCTGAAACTTTTTGACCTAAAACTGTTTTGATTCGATTCTCATTGTTGATGTGTTTTAAATGTTGTTTGTTTGTTGATTCTTGATGTATGATGTATGGGGATCATTTCTGGGCAGAGAAATTGAGTTTTAGAAGCCTAGGGAAGAAGTTAGCAATTTTCAGGGAGGGTTGTGGCCGGAGAAGATGACCGGAGGTCATTTCCGGCCACCTGAGAGTCATTAGCTCATTAATCACGTTTAGGGTTCAGTTTGAATTTGGACCATAGATTTAGTTGACCAGGGTTGACTCCCGCGTGTTTGAATGGCTTGGATCATTTCATTAAACCCTAATCTGTTTTTATTAATTTAATAAATCGCATTTAAGTTAATTAAGCCAGAAGAGATCTTGACCCTAAACTAGCGCGCACTGTCAACCATTGACCCCCAAGTTTGAATCTCAGCCATGGATCTTGCATACTTCTCATATTTTCATTTTTTATTCAATTATTTTGTATTTAATTTGTACGAATTATTTAAAATAGTAAAAAACATTTAAAAATTCTAAAAAATTTTGTCAAGCATTCCATTAATTTTCAGAACCCAAAAATATTTTTATTTTTATTTTTTGCATTAAAAATCATTTTAAAATCATTTAAATGTTTATTTTTAATTAGTTAATGGAAATTAATTAATTAAAAATGCATTTAGGTATTTAAAAATCACCAAAAAAATTCACATTGCATTTAAAAACATTTAGAAACATTATCAAACTCTCAAAGAAAATTTCTTTTTGGTTCTTGATGCATTTTGATCATTTTCATGGGAATTAAATTCATTTTAAGGCAATATTTTTGTTCAAACTTGGAAAATCCATTTTGCCTAACCATTGTGAGTTTGATGATGGTTCTTCTTGCATTGCATCCTTCATGACATGTAGTTTATAGGATAAATTTGGTTTGAATTGATCTTCCATTTCCA
Source organism: Lathyrus aphaca (assembly GCA_963966055.1). Taxonomy (NCBI): domain Eukaryota; kingdom Viridiplantae; phylum Streptophyta; class Magnoliopsida; order Fabales; family Fabaceae; genus Lathyrus; species Lathyrus aphaca. The sequence continues at coordinate 277,769,282 of OZ014519.1, read as the reverse complement.
ATTTGTTTTGCATTTTTCATGATAAGGTACCTTAAAACCCTAATTGACTTGAGAAAATCATAACTTCCATTAGGTTTAGATTTAGGTCTTCTCCTTTGGGCAGTGAATTTGTGTAGGGTTAGGGTTCCTTTGATCCCATTTTCAATTTTTTGTCATGTCATTTGCTTCTGGTTTTGAATTTTGCATTGCATGTTTGTATGTAAACCCTAATTTGTGCCATCCTTTGCATCCATCTCTCATTTGCTTGCATTTAAGAACTTGCCATGACATTTTGTGCATCCACATGATTCATAATACATCTTAGGACATACTAGAATCATGTTTGATCATTGCATCTTTCATTTGCCATGTTATATGTTCATTGCATTTCATGAACTTTCATGAACTTTCATGGTTCAAGCATGCTTCATTTGCATCCATATCTTTGTATGATCATTCTCATGTCTTGCCTTGTATTTGCATCTTCTCTTAGCATCATTAACATCATGTTTATGCTTCTGAATTTGGTTTGCATCATGACATTTCATCTCATTTGCATTGCATTTCATTTCTTTGCTAACTTTTCAGGTGGTAAGTTGTTTTGAGAAGTGAATTTGCCTTCACTTCTCACAATCTATTTTCATCTCTCTTATGCATCATTGCTGCATTTTATCTTGTGTATTTGAGTGAGCTTGCTCATTCATGCTCTTTCCCACTTTCTTTCTTCAAGCAACTTGTCTTCTTAAGTGAAGTAAGTTGTCTTGCTTCTCTCTGCTTCTTGCTCCTTTCATCTGCTTTCTTCCTGGTGGTTCATCTGAAGATCTTTTGTAAGCCTCATTAACCCTAGGATACACAAGCATGATCACAATTAGGGTTTGATTAGTCCCCCATTTATTTTTACCTTTGTGTCATCTTTGAGTCTTCTTTTCTCATCTCATAATCAAGGACTAAACCTTAAAGGTTTTAAGGCTTTGTGATTAAGCTTATGCCTGCATCCTTCTATTAGGATGGAGTGTATAACTTTAATCCTAAGTGTTAAACCCTTAATGTGTTTAAATCCTTTAATCAATTCATCTAATAATCACTAAGACATCAAGCTTGTAACTTGGGCCTTGCATTAGGGTTCTAATTCTTCCTTAATTGGTTAAGAAGGACTAACCCTAGTGTTAATGGACAAGTCCCCCTCAAGTTGTCTTACAAACCATAAAATTCACTTCTTAATCTTACCATTAACTAAAATCCATTTAATAAAGGCTTTGTTTTGTCATGAAGTTAATCCCTAATCATGGATTAAGTTGATGAGCCTTCCTCAGCTTAAATGTTCTCATCTATTATCCTTCTATTAGGATGGTGTAATGAGTCCGTTAAATCCCTGATTATGGCTTAAACTCATTACTTAACACTAAACAAAAACAACAAAAACATCTAAATAATTGCAAGTAGGTTAATGATCTTAATCCTACATCATGGTGATTAAGTGTGAGGTGTTTACTTCATACTTAAGGTATTCTCATTACCCCTAATCAGAGGGAGGATGTGATGAGTTTACTAACCCTTAGTTTAGGCTTAAGCTCATTAACTTATGACAAACTTTTAAAAGCAATAAAAGATTGAAAACTCAAAAACAAACAATAATCGTCTCCTCCAGGATTCTCTCCTCATCATCTTCACTCACGAACGAGAACTTGCTTCTTCCGTCTAATGCAAGACAGTTTGTACCTAAGCTAGACAGGTCATACACTTGAGCATAGACAAGTAAGTAGTTCACCAGTCAAAATCTTTTCAGTCTCTTTGGGTCGAACTACGGTGTTCTGACTTCCTCATTGCACGAGAGGATACGTAGGCATAACTTAACAGTTATCGAACAAAAGCCTCTGTATATTCCCCCTCTTTCCAGCATTATTCTTTATGCCTCATAGTCTTGAGCATTATACTCTTGTTCTCACACTGACACTTCTCTCATACACCTCACTTTCCTTTTGCACTGACACTTGCATTCTTTCTAGCTTTGATACACAGCTTGCACTGACACTACCCCTTTAAAACACAAATCTTTTAAGCGTGGATCCCGTCGAGTACGGCAGACAATCTGGGTGCTAATACCTTCCCAGGTTGTAACCAACCCCTTTTCTCAGTCTCTCTGGTTCGCAACCGTCTTATCCATATCTTTCTAGGTCTATGCAGCATTGCCTTTCCATCGGGATAAAAATGCCTAGCTTGCGACTCTTGTCTTTCTGAGTTCACCCTCGTGTGTTCTCTCCTCCTTTTCACCGACCATTCGCATCTGTACCCCTTCTGCCCTGGGTGTCATTTTGGTGGGAGCGACAGACAGTACAATTCCCTTGATGGCCTTTTGAGATGTGTATTGAATGTCATACTCTGTCAGAATCATTTGCCATCTTGCGACCCTTCCGGTATGTGCTGGCTTCTCAAATATGTACTTGACGGGGTCCATTTTTGAAATCAACAAAGTAGTGTGAGTCAGCATATACTGTCTTAGTCGGCGAGCAGCCCACGCTAAAGCACAACAAGTTTTCTCGAGCAGTGAATAATGTTGTTCACAGTGGGTAAACGTTTTGCTTAGGTAGTATATTGCGTACTCTTTTCGACCAGACTCGTCCTTCTGGCCCAACACACACCCCATTGATCCTTATAATACTGTCAGGTACATTATTAGAGGTCTTCCTTCAACTGGAGGCATAAGGATCAGAGGTTCTTGTAAGTACTCCTTGATCTTGTCAAAAGCCTTTTGACAATCTTCGTTCCACCTGATCGTTTTTTCCTTTCTTAACAATTTGAATAGGGGTTTACAGGTTGCAGTAAGATGAGATATGAACCTTGATATGTAGTTCAATCTACCTAGGAACTCCCGAACTTCTTTTTCAGTCCTAGGTGCAGGCATCTCCTGAATAGCTTTGACTTTGTCAGGATCAACTTCAATTCCCTTTTCACTTACAATAAATCCCAGCAACTTACCGGACCGTACCCCGAATGTGCATTTGTTGGGGTTTAGCTTCAGCTGATACTTTCTCAGACGCTTGAACAACTTCACCTGATTTACCAGATGATCTTCTTCAGTAAGGGACTTGGCAATCATGTCATCCAGGTAGCATTCAATTTCTTTGTGGATCATGTCGTGGAATAACGTTACCATAGCCCGTTGTCGCTCCCGAAGATTTGCATCCCGGTACAAGCGCGAACGGTCGGCGAAAGGAACAGTGAGAACACACAGCCGTGAACTCACTGGAGATGAATAGAGTCGCCAGCTAGGCATTTTTATCCCGGAGGAAAGGAAATGCTGCATAAGCCTAGAAAAAGATGGATAAGACGGTTGCGAACCAGAGAGACTGAGAAAGGGGGTTGGTTACAACCTGGGAAGGTATTAGCACCCAGATTGTCCGTCGTACCCGACGGGATCCACGCTTAGAAGATTTGTGTTTTAAAGGGGTAGTGTCAGTGCAATTTGTGTGTAAAATAGCTGGAAAAGAATGTATAGGTGTTAGTGTAAAAAGAAGTGAAGTGTATATAAATAGTGTCAGTGTAAGAAAGAGTATGCTCATGATTATGAGGCTTAAAGAGTAAAGCTGGAAGGAGGGGGAATGGACAGAGACTTTTGTTCGATAACCGTTAAGTTATGCCTACGTATCCTCTCGTGCAATGAGGAAGTCAGAACACCGTAGTTCGACCCATAGAGACTGAAAAATGAATTGACTTGTGAACTGCTTACTTGCCCATGCTCAAGTGTATGATCTGTCTGGCACAGATGCAAACTGTCTTGCATTAGACGGAAGAAGCGAGTTCTCGTTTGTGAGTGAAGGTGATGAGAAAAGAATCCCGAAGGAGACGATTATTGTTTGTTTTTGAGTTTTCAGTCTTTTATTGCTTTTGAGAATTTGTCATAAGTTAATGAGCTTAAGCCTAAACCAATGGGTTAGTAAACTCATCACATCTTCCCTCTGATTAGGGGTAATGAGAATACCTTAAGTGTGAAGTCAGATTCTCACACTTAATCACCTTTGGTGTAGGATTAAGATCATTAACCTACTTGTGATTATTTAGATGTTTTTGTGATTTTGTTTAGTGTTGAGTAATGAGGTTAAGCCATAATCAGGGATTAAACAGACTCATTACACCATCCTAAAAGAAGGATGATAGATGAGAAGGTTTAAGCTGAGGAAAACTCCTCAACTTAATCCATGATTAGGGATTAAACCCATGACAAAACAAGCCTTTGATTAAGTGGATTTTAGATTAATGGTATGATGATGAAGTGAGTTTTATTGTTTGCAAGACAACTTGAGGGGGACTTGTCCATTAACACTAGGGTTAGTCCTTCTTAACCAATTAAGGAAGAATTAGAACCCTAATGCAAGGCCCAAGTTACAAGTGTGATGTCTTGATATTTATTAAGTGGATTAATTAAGAGATTTAAACACATTAAGGGTTTAATACTTAGGATTAAAGTTATACACTCCATCCTAAGAGAAGGATGCAGGCATAAGCTTAATCACAAAGTCTTAAAGCCTTTAGGGTTTAGTCCCTGATTATGAGGTGAGAAGAGAAGACTCAAAGAAGACACAAAGGTAAAACTATGAGGGGAGACTAATCAAAATCCTAATTCATTATCATGCTTGGTTGATCCTAAGGTTTGTGAGGTTTAAACAAGAAGATCTTCAATGGAACCACCAGGAAGCAGATGAACAGGATCAAGAGAAGCAAAGTGACTTGCTTCATTCAAGAAGTCAAGTCACTTGAAGAAAGAAAGTGGGAAGGAGAAGAATGAGCAAGCTCAAACTCAAACACACATAAAAATGCAGCAATGGATGCAAGAGAGGTGAAAAGAAAAGTTATGAGAAGTGAAGGCAAATTCACTTCCCAAGTTACTTACCACCTGAAATGTTAGAAAGAAATGCAATGCAATGCTAAATGAGATGAAATGGTATGATGCTAGACCAAACCAGAAGCATGGTGATGATGAAAATGATGTTATGAGGTGCTGCAAACATGAGGCAAGGCATGGGGATGTTCATACAAGATTATGAATGCAAATGATGCAAGTTAAGGAGCATGAACAAGCATGAAATGTTATTAAGCATACAAGACAAATGACATGGCAAATATGCAATGCAATGATCAAACATGTTTCCTATATGTCTTAATATGTCAAATGAATCATAAACATGTACAAAATGCAAAGACAAGTCATGTTATGCAAGAGAATGCAAGAAGGATGCAAGAGAAAGCCCAAAATTAGGGTTTATGGATCAAACATCAAACAAAAACCCAAAACAGAAGCAAACCTCATGATAAAAAATGGAAAATGGCACCCAAAGAAACCCTAGGCCTATGATGAACCACTGCCCAAAGGGGAGCTCTCAACTCTCAACCAATCTCAAGATATGAATTTCCTAAGTTATTAAGGTTTTTTAGGGTTCTTAACAAAACAAATGCCAAACAATTTGAAAATGCAAGAACAATTCAAGGCCTTTTTATCCTAGGAACTACATGCAAAACAAAAGACAATGCAAGAAGAATCAATGTCTCAACCTTCACCAATTGGCAGAAATGAATTTTTGAATCCATGATCAAAATAATGCATAAAAAATGATTTAATTCAATGAAAAATTCTTAAAATGCATCAAGATCAAAAAAGAAATTTGGTTTGAAGGTTGGACAATGTTTCTAAATGTCTTAGAACATTTCATGAATTTTTTTGTAATTTTTAAATACCTAAAAGTATTTTTAATTAATTAATTCCCATTAATCAATTAAAAATAATCTTTTAAATATTTAAAAATACTTTTTTAATGATAAAAATAAAATAAAAAATGTTTTTGGGTCTTAAAAATTAATAAAACTTTAAAGAAAAAGTTTCATAATTTTTAAGATTTTTTTGCTATTTTAAATTAATTGTGCAAAGCAAATGAAATAAAAAGAAATAAAAACAAATAAAATAAAAAGTAATCAGATCTGATGGTGGAGATTTAAAGTTGAAGGGGAACCATTGACTTGGCGCGCAGATGCATGGTCTGGATTGACTCTGGCTTTAATTAAGTTTTATGAATTAATTAAGTGGATTAATCAGGCTAATGATGATTAGGGCAAAAAGGGCTCATCTGGACCACACGTGCACGCGCGAAGTCAATGCCAGTCAGCTGATCCAACGCTCAAGATTTAAACCTCACTTAATTGCAGGATTAGGGCTAAGCATTTTCAGGTGACCGGAGAGAAGCTCCGGTCATCTTCTCCGGTGACCACCAAACCCTAGAATACGATTCAGGCAACCATTCTTCAAATTAAAGCCAGGGAAACACTCCTCTACTCAAACCTCACTCAAATCAACTCTCAAAATGAATTTCTCATGCTTAAACTAAGGGAATCGAAGCCATGAAGTTTCACGGGCAAAATTTCAGAGCCCTGGTAAATCCTCATTTCTCACTCATTTTTAATTCTAAGCCCATCCCCATGATCAGCAAGACACACACAGTCAATTTATAACTTAAAATGCAAGCTTTGAGAGAAAAAAGTTTATGATCATACCTGAGCTGGAAAGCTTCAAAACTGAGCTTCCAGAGCTTTCCTTGCGTGCAAATGGACTCCCTTGTATCCCTTGATGCTAATGGAAGGCTTCAAAGCTCTTGTGGGTGGCTGATTTGTGAGGACCAGTTCTGGTGTAGCAGGAAATGAGCTTTGTGTACAGGCTGTTTCAGTTCAAAGTAAAGGGTGATTTTGACTCCTTGTGGTATGCTTGACTTGTTGGTGAAGGAAAATGAAGTGTTTGATGGCTGGATAGTGAGATTCGAAGAGAACTGGTTCTGGGGGTGGGGAATGGTGAAGCTCAGGTCAGGCTTGTTTCAGGCTTGAACTTTGGTGGTTTCAGGCCTATGAGGTGTGGTGAGATGATTGGTGAAGATGGTTCTTGTGTTTGTATGCTGTGGAGAGAAATTCGAAGGCTTATGCAAAATGGAAGGTTTTGGTGTATGTGGTGAATGAGTTGGTTTCAGCCTTGCTTCTTGTTATGGCTAGCTTGCAAATTGATAACATAAACAAATCTGATTGGCTGGATGATGTGACTTGTGCTTTTGTGATTGGTAAGTTTGCTTTTGCCAAAAGTCAAAAATCTTGTAAGAGAAGCATGGGCTTGATACTAGCTTGGTACAAAGCTAGGTCTGGCGCATCATGGTATGGTGAGAGAGCCAGCAAGGTCCAAAGGCCAAGGCAGCAAGTTGAGGGAAGGGTCATGAGTGTTTTGCAAGTTGTAACCTTTTTGCTCACATGTGACTTCTTTGCCCAACCAAACATGAAACCATGACATTCTTGGTTCATTTCTGATTTTTAGGACTTAGAGAATGTTTATGTAATGGTTTGAAATGAATTAGAGGTCACATGATGCATTGGTTCAAGGTTTTTGCAAAATTTCCATTTGAAGCATGCCTTAGAAATTAATGATTTTTGCCAACTTTGCATTGCTATAACTTTTGATCCAAGAAGAATTTGATCATGTTCTTGTACTTTTTGAAAAGGGAAAGATGAGATCTTCAACTTTCATGACCAAAGTTTTTCCATTTGGAGCCTTTTTGGACCAAGAATCAAAGCTTGAAAATTGACCTAAAATGATGCATTCTTGAAAAGTCAACTATGCCCAAAAAGTCAACATTTGCAAAAACCCTAAATTCTTGATTTCTATGAACTTCAACCTTCTTCCATGATCAAATAAAGATCATATACACTCAAAATGATGAAGATCACCCATTGGTTGGGTCATTGGGGGCCTCAGATGCCCTGATTTTGCACTAACTTGTCTGAAAAGTCAACTCTTGATCAGATGACTTCCCCATGGAATTTCTTCATGAAAAATGATATGCATACTCCCTATACCATATAGAGATCAATGGAAACAAGAATGACCAAAAAATTTGGAGTTATGGCCTCTGAAACCAAAACCCTAATTTTCAGTCAACTGTGCAGTTCATCCTGGCTCTGCATCCACTCAAACCCTAGTTCTTGTGATCCCTCTGCATTTTTGACTTTGAGGAGATGAAATATGATATAAGAACACACATGGACCCCTTTGAGTTGATTGGTGGCCTTTGGAATGGCTCAAGAAGCTTTGGGATTGCTCAGATCACAAACCCTAGGTGCAGATGCCTTTGAATCTATGCAGTGAATCAAACATGAGATGTGAGATGATATGATTGTGTTTATGCATATGAGAATGATCACAAGCCATGGTGTGAATGGGTGAGGGAAAATTTGGGGTGTTTACAGCTGCCCCTATTCAAACATGAGTTAGCTGTGCAGGTTGTAAGCGACGGCTTAACAGGCCAAACAAGATAACTTGTGGTTGAATACCAAAGACAGTCCAAAATTTGCACTCACAGAAATGAAGAAGAAAAGGGATATAGATTGTAAAGGCAAAATAAAGTATATTGTAAAGTGTGGGCGACGGAGGACGACCGTCGAGCAGAGGACGACTGCTGGGTAAAGAGCAATGACGGGGACGGCCGACATGCTGGGAAAAGTGTATGAAAATAAAGCAATGACGGGGACGGCCGACATGCTGGTAAAGTGCAGGAAATAAAGCGATGACGGGGACGGCCGACATGCTGGGGATAAAAAGTAAAGCTAAGACGGGGACGGCCGACTAGCTGGGGAAAAACAAGTAAAGCTAAGACGGGGAAGGCCGACTAGCTGGGGAAAATAAAATCATGATGGGGACGGCCATCACGATAAAACTGTATAACTCTCTGGGGGTTAATGAAACATGACGGGGACGGCCATCAAGTTCATAAAGGTAAAGTAACCAACGATGGGGACGGCCATCGGGTTAAAAAGGAAAAGGGACCACGACGGGGACGGCCATCGGGTTAAAGAATAAATGAAATAAACAGATGATGGGGTACGGCCATCAAAGGTGAAGGACGATCACCTAGCAGGGGACGACTGCTCTGTTGGGGTTAAAAGAAATATGATGGGGACGGCCATCAAAGGTGGAGGACGACCACCTGGCAGGGTACGGCTGCCGAAAATATCAACGATGGGGACGGCCATCGGATAGAAAAGGTCAACGATGGGGACGGCCATCGGACGAGCATGATGGAGGACGACCATCAAGAAGTGGAGGACGACCACTCAGCAGGGTACGGCTGCTCTCAAGGTTTATCATGACATAGGACGAATGTCAGATAACCAAAATCAACAATGGGGACGGCCATTGGATAAAGTTGATGAAGGACGATCATCAAGAGGTGGAGGACGACCACCTAGCAGGGGACGGCTGCTAAAGTCAACGATGGGGACGGCCATCGGATGAGCATGATGGAGGACGACCATCAAGAAGTGGAGGACGACCACTCAGCAGGGGACGGCTGCTCTCAAAGGTATCATAACACAGGACGAGTGTTAGATAAAAAGGAAATTTGTTGGTGATTTGCTGGGGATATAGTAAACACGGACGAGCGTTTACATCCGGGAAACAAAAGGTATAAGTGTTTGGTATTGTGTATAGATTAAAGATGCAGACGAGCATCCTTAAGACTTATGATACGGACGAGTATCATGTAGAAACAAACTGACACATGTTCAGAGATGATGATACGGACGAGTATCAACTGGTTAACAAAGAACACGGACGAGTGTTGCATCCGAAGGGACTCTTCTGGGGAATAATAGACACGGACGAGTATCTATATTCAAGAAGACATAAGTATTTGACACGGTGTATGGATTAAAGATGCGGACGAGCATCCTTAAGACTATGATACGGACGAGTATCACGTAGAAACAAACATTAGACGCAATGTTCTGAGATGATGGTACGGACGAGTACCAACTGGTTAACAAAGAACAAGGACTAGTGTCGAATCTGCGGGGATATGAGGGATGGTGTATACAAGATACGGACGAGTATCTGTATAAGTGTACCATGAGTAGTGAGTATTGTATTGTATAGATGAGTGTTAACTGCTGGGGAGAGTGACACGGACGAGTGTCAAAAGAGAAAAGTATGATATTAACAAGTATATGGGTGATGAAGGTGTAAGCGACTGCGCTGGGGATATGACACGGACGGGTGCCAAAAGGTGTATATGGATATGTGAGTGCAAAGAGGATGTCTTTGGCTTTCTGCTGGGGTATGACACGGACGGGTGTCAGGAGGTATCTGTAATGCGGGTGATTTTGTTGAGTGTATTCAGGCGACCTTACTGGGGAAGGATGACACGGACGGGTGTCAAAATGAGTATATACTGGTGTTTGTGATTTGTGAGGCAGCTGCTTTTGCTGGGACTCTGGTGGGGACTCTGGGGGAAAGTAATCTGTATTCTGGTGAATGGTTACTAATCACAAGCGTTCAATTCACAACATGACTTATGATTATGCTATGTATTTGATTTTTTGCCGTAATGCTCCGTATTAGACGGAATGCTACGCTCTGAGGGTATAATATGATGTGAATGCTATGATTATGCAAAGAGGCACCGATCCGGAATTCGGATCCCGTTGCCGCGAAGATCTCTGGATGATCTGCTTGAAGTGAACATCCCAGCTGGGGATGAGATCATTGGTAGGTCTAATGATGTATCTGCTTGGGGATATAGGTCACTGGTTGACATATCCTTATAATATGGGACCCAGCTGGGGTTTGTAGAAGCTTCTGTACTCTGTTGTGACTTCTCCGTGCGTTGCTCTTCTGAATAAAGGCTTGAAGCTCTGTGGGGAGGTGATTCCCTGATTTCTGCATTCTGCTGAGGAAGAATGGTTGGCACTACAGCTGGGGAATGCTGTTGATAACTCAGCTGGGGAGAGTAATGAGAGGCAACTCGGCTGGCGAGAAAACATCCTGAGTGTTAAACCTGTTAGTTGATTTGGCAACTTTGCTGGGGGAAGCAATGGGGAGCAACTCAGCTGGGGATAGAGCATTTCGGATGCTGAGATTGAGTGTATGCTGATTTGGCAGCTCCGCTGGGGAAATGGGCACCTTCTAGTGCCACGTGGAAGATAGACCGAGTTGATAATGATTCGCCTACTTGCTGAGACATAACCTGCATGCCCCAGGTTGCGTTCTGGATACCTGCAAACCTGCAAAGGTAAGGAAACGTACAAAAGGTCCCGAGGTATCCCTTACCGGATTCCGTCATAGGAGTTAAGTACTTTCGAGAATAATCAGATTCCCTGTAAGCATGTGTTTTTATTTTTAGAGAAAGGCATCTGTACTTATGCAATTGTATTTTTAGAGATATCAGACGACTCTTTGCAAAACATAAATGTAAAACGAAACATGACCGAAAATCTGATTTTATTAATTCATGTGCCCTGAATTGGCAAGATACAGTCAAAGAAACATATCTCCTGAAATGAGGAGATTGTTACAAATTGAGAAACAAAATGCTGGCAGTGTTGACGACGCTTTGAGGGAGCTTCCTCTTCTGCTATGACTCGTATGACAATGACGTTCTTCTCGTCTTGCTTTCTGGAGAGAGTTGATTCTGATTGAAGCTTGATCCTTTGAAGCTTAACAAGTTGTAGGTGATACAGACGAATTCAGAATGCAGTTGTTCGCTTATTCCCTTATTTTGCATGGATCGCCCTTTCGGGTTTTCAATCCATCGGGATACCCATTTTTGCCTGAGCTGTCCAATGCGGCTTTTCAACTCAGCGGGTGTACATTTTTTATTTATTTCCCTTACTTTTGCCCGAGTCTTTTATTCTGTTTTTGACTCGCCGGGATGCCCTATTTTTGCCTGGACTTACATTCTGTTTTTGTGTCCAGCGGGTCATTTTATGCGAAGTATTTTTTAACTGCATCTGAATTCACAGGGGATGGGAAATCTTCACCATCCATGGTGCTGAGCATCAGTGCTCCACCAGAGAAAACTTTCTTTACAACAAATGGTCCTTCATAATTGGGAGTCCATTTGCCCCTGTGGTCTGTATGAGGAGGGAGGATTCTTTTCAGCACAAGATCTCCTACTTGGTACTCTCGGTGCCTGACTTTCTGATCGAAGGCTCTCTTCATTCTCTTCTGATATAGCTGTCCATGACAGATTGCAGCCAATCTTTTCTCTTCGATCAAACTCAGTTGTTCGAATCGGGACCGAACCCATTCTGCTTCACTCAGTTTAACATCCATTAATACCCGTAACGAGGGTAGTTCAACTTCGACAGGTAGGACTGCTTCCATACCATATACAAGCTGATACAGTGTTGCCCCAGTGGATGTTCTGATTGACGTGCGGTACCCATGCAAGGCAAACGGTAGCATTTCATGCCAGTCTTTGTATGTGATTACCATCTTCTGCACAATCTTCTTGATATTCTTATTTGCTGCCTCAACAGCGCCATTCATCTTTGGCCTGTAAGGAGAAGAATTGTGATGCTGAATCTTGAAGTCCCGGCATAGTTCTGCCATCATTTTGTTGTTCAAGTTGGAACCATTATCAGTAATGATTCGCTCGGGAACTCCGTATCGACAGATGATATCTCTCTTCAGAAATCTGGCTACCACTTGTCTTGTAACATTTGCATATGAGGCTGCTTCAACCCACTTGGTGAAATAGTCGATGGCAACTAGGATGAATCTGTGGCCATTTGAAGCAGTTGGCTCAATCTTGCCAATCATATCAATTCCCCACATAGCAAAGGGCCATGGTGAAGACATGATGTTCAAAGGATTAGGAGGCACATGCACTTTATCTGCATAGATCTGGCATTTATGGCATTTTCTGGCGTAGGCACAACAGTCTGCATCCATTGTGATCCAGTAATAGCCTGACCTCAACAATTTCTTAGCCATTGCATGTCCTCCAGCATGGGTACCAAAAGATCCCTCATGCACTTCATGCATCAGTAAATCTGCTTCCGTCTTATCAACACATCTGAGGAGTACCATGTCAAAATTCCTCTTGTATAAAGACCCATCAGTGTTCAGGAAGAAACTTCCAGCAAGCCTTCTCAAGGTCTTCTTATCATTGGAAGATGCCCCAGGTGGGTATGTATGATCCTCCAAGAAGCACTTAATGTCATGGAACCAAGGCTTATCATCTTTAACAACATCCGCTGCAAACACATATGCTGGCCTATCAAGTCTAGACACTGAAATCTGGGGTACAAAGTTAGCCGTTTGAACTTTGATCATGGATGAAATGGTAGCAAGAGCATCTGCAAACTGATTCTCGTCCCGAGGGATATACTCAAGCTTGACTGTTGTGAAGAAAGTCAATAACCTTCTTGTATAATCCCTGTAAGGTATCAGATGATCCTGGTGGGTGTACCATTTTCCGTTGGTTTGATTGACTACCAGAGCTGAATCTCCGAATACGGTCAATGTTTTGATCCTGAGGTCGATGGCTTCCTCAAGACCCATAATGCAAGCTTCGTATTCAGCTTCGTTGTTAGTGCAGTTGAAAGTGAGTTTTGCCGAGAAAGGCATGTGAACTCCTTTAGGTGTAATGAGTACTGCACCAACACCACGACCATTCATGTTAACAGCCCCATCAAACATCATAGTCCATTCTTCTTTCGGGTCAGGCCCTTCGGTGTGAATAGGCTCCTCGTGATCTTTTGCTTTAATGAACATGATGTCTTCATCAGGGAAGTCAAACCTCATAGGCTGGTAGTCATCAATGGGTTGCTCAGCAAGATATTCAGATAGTACACTGCCCTTGATGGCTTTTTGAGATGTGTACTGTATGTCGTATTCTGTGAGAATCATCTGCCATCTTGCAACCCGTCCGGTAAGAGCTGGCTTCTCGAAAATGTACTTAACTGGATCCATTTTTGAGATTAATAAGGTAGTGTGGGTCAACATATACTGTCTCAGTCGGCGAGCAGCCCACGCTAAAGCACAGCAAGTTTTCTCGAGCAGTGAATAACGTTGTTCACAGTCGGTAAACTTTTTGCTTAGGTAGTATATTGCATACTCTTTTCGACCAGACTCGTCATGCTGGCCCAGCACACACCCCATTGATTCTTCTAATACTGTCAAGTACATAATCAGAGGTCTTCCTTCAACTGGCGGCATGAGGATTGGAGGTTCTTGCAGATATTCCTTGATCTTGTCAAAAGCCTTCTGGCAATCTTCGTTCCACCTGACCGTTTGTTCTTTTCTTAACAGCTTGAACAAGGGTTCACAGGTTGCTGTAAGGTGGGATATGAACCGCGAGATGTAGTTCAATCGACCTAAGAACCCTCAAACTTCTTTCTCAGTTTTCGGTGCAGGCATTTCCTGAATAGCTTTGACTTTATCTGGGTCAACCTCAATCCCCTTCTCGCTTACAATAAAGCCCAGCAGCTTACCGGATCGCACCCCGAATGTGCATTTGTTGGGGTTCAGCTTTAGTTGGTACTTCCTCAGACGCTTGAACAACTTCAGCAGATTCACCAGGTGATCTTCCTCTGTAAGGGACTTGGCGATCATATCATCCACATAACATTCTATTTCCTTGTGGATCATATCGTGGAACAATGTCACCATAGCCCGTTGATATGTTGCACCAGCATTCTTCAGTCCGAATGGCATCACTTTGTAACAGAACGTGCCCCAGGGTGTGATGAATGTTGTCTTCTCCATGTCTTCAGGTGACATCTTGATCTGATTGTATCCTGAAAATCCATCCATGAAGGAGAATACCGAGAACTGAGCCGTGTTATCCACCAATACGTCAATGTGAGGTAATGGGAAATCATCCTTCGGGCTGGCTCTGTTCAGATCCCGGTAATCAACACACATTCTTACTTTTCCGTCCTTCTTAGGCACAGGTACTATGTTAGCAACCCACGGCGGATAGCTAGTTACAGCAAGGAACCCGGCGTCCCATTGCTTTTGTACCTCTTCCTTGATTTTCATAGCCATGTCTGGGCGAGTTCGGCGCAGCTTCTGTTTGACCGGTGGGCATTCTTCTTTCAAAGGCAGCTTATGCACAACAATGTTGGTATCCAACCCTGGCATATCTTGATACGACCAAGCAAACACATCAACATACTCTTGAAGCAGATCAATCAGTTGTCTCTTCACTGAGTCTTGCAGGCAGGCCCCGATTTTAACTTCTTTCACGTCTTCATCTGTACCAAGATTAATCACTTCAATCTCCTCCTGGTGAGGAGTAATAACCTTTTCCTCTTGTCTTAACAACCTGGCTAGCTCTTCAGGAAGCTCATATTCTTCTTCAACCCCTTCATCAGCTTGATTGATTGGATTGTCAAAGTCATACGATGTCATAGCCGTGCTGTTGTCGGTGCTGTCAGGAAGGCACTCTCTGCAAGGGTTGAGTTTGTTCATTTTAGTGATTGATTTTAATCTTGCTTTAGAAAAAAGTGAAATGAAGTTATCATTTTGAAAACACCGCCATTTATTTTTTGTACAAAAAGAAAAATGGAAAAACAGTGAGCAGAAAAGAAAAAGACTCGTTTGCAAAAAGATGTCTGATATTTCATTAATTTAATCTTGTTTGCACAAAAGTACAGATGGCCCTGATTACAAAATGAGTCTTGTCATCTTGGGCAAGATGCAAGACTTTGATGCATGCTTATAAAAAATACAGGAAATAATAATTACTCTGATTGAGTAACTCTTATAATTTCCTGGGAAGACCAGTTCGAGACACTGCTCCCCGGGATCTTTGGACGAATCCAATTCTCCAGATTGCGCTCCTCTTCCAGCTCGTCTTCCAGACAGTTGATAGCATCGGGGGTAAGCATCCCCCCACTGACAAAACCAGGCTCTGCAGCAGCCTTTGCTTGATGTTGAGTTGGTTTGTAACCCAACCCAAATTTGTCCTTCTTCTCCTCCACAGCTAAAACTTTGCCCCAGCCTAGGGCAGTTCCTTCCTCAACAACCTTCCGGGCTTGTTGGTAAGACGACATTGGAGTACCAGATACAGCAGATGCTTCATTCACATTCAAAGCTTCAAACCCCTGGCTCATTGTTTCATGGATCTCTCCATCCATTTCAATGTACTTATAGGTTGCCAGGTGGCTGACAAAAATGTCCTCCTCTCCACAAATTGTGACAACTTGGCCTTCCCACTCAAATTTTAACTTTTGGTGAAGGGTAGACGTTATTGCGCCAGCGGCGTGAATCCAGGGTCTACCCAACAAACAGCTGTAGGCGGGCTGAATGTCCATCACATAAAAGATAGTTTTAAAGGTCTGTGGGCCAATTGTCACAGGCAGCTCAATCTCTCCCAAAACCGACCTCTTAGAACCATCAAAGGCTCTTACTACCAGGTTGCTGGGTCTCAATGCCAATCCATCATATTCAAGCTTCACCAGAGCCTTCTTTGGTAAGACATTCAGGGAAGAACCTGTGTCCACCAGCACATGAGAAAGGACAGCTCCTTTGCATTCCATGGTTATGTGCAAGGCTTTGTTGTGATTACGGCCATCCGCTGTCAAGTCAGAATTGGTAAACCCTAGCCCATTGCTAGCAGTAACGTTTCCAACCACGGTTTCCAATTGGTTGACAGTAATCTCCTCAGGCACGTAAGCTGCGTGCAGGACTTTAAGTAGTGCATTCCGATGGGCTTCGGAGCACATAAGTAGTGAGAGGATGGAGATTTTGGATGGCGTCTGGTGAAGTTGATCCACAATTTTGTAGTCACTCTTTTTGATGATTCGCATAAACTCATCAACTTCCTGATCGAATGGAGTCTTCAGGGTTTCTTTGGTGGCTGAATCTTCCTGTACCAGGCCTTTTCCTTTTGCCTTGGCAGCAGCTTCTGCTTCGGCAGTAGGTTTTTGAACTTGTGAAGCAAAGAGACGTCCGCTTCGAGTGAAGCCTCCGCCTCCCCCCACATTATCTACTTGTGGTGCAGGTGTTGATGTTTCAAGAGTGATTCTTTTTCCTTCGCAGTATACGTCAGAGCCATAGTGCCAAGGGATGGCCCTATTGCTTTCATATGGTACTGGTCCAGGCACCGTGACAGTGACTGGACTGATTGCTGCTGCTGAAGGGACTGTAATTGTTTGTGGATCGTAAAAGATTGTAACTGGTGCTCTGATGGGAGCAGCACCTTCTGAATGGTAGGCGGAATTATTTTCAGGATCGTAGAATATGGTAACAGTGGAGACATCTTCATGATCGATTGCTGGTGTTGTAGGAGGTGTTGTTGGAAGGACTGATGTTGTTGTTGATGGAGATTCGAAATGGAATGAAGCTGAAGTTGTAGCAGGAGGAACTGTTGAAAACTGATCATTTGGAAGGACAGGTGAAGCACTTGTTGATGTTGCTGATGAATTGTCGGGAACAATAGTTGTTGCATTTGTAGGAGGTTCTGAAACCGTTGTTGATGAAGTTGTCGGATTTGCCGGAAACGATGTAGTGATCTGGAGTAGGCCACTCTGAATAAGGCTGTCAATGCCATTCCTCAGGTCCTCACACCCATTCCATGAGATATTGCAGTATGGACATCCTAGTTCACATCCCGGAAATATATTGTTTTCACGGAGTTGAGCTTTGATTTCCACCAATGGTGTCCTGATCTGATCCACACTAGTTATTAAATAAGACGGTTGGTCTTCTTCAATAGCATTAATTCGGGGACCACCATGGTTTGGCATAGGGTTTTTATTGACATTGGGAGGAGGTGCAAAATTCAGAGCCTTGGAATCTAACAAGTCTTGTACCTTCATATGCAGAGCCCTGCATTTTTCTGTACTGTGACCAGGTGCGTTCGAATGAAAAGCACACCTAGCATTGGAGTCATAGTTTCTTGGTAGACTGTTGGGATCCGGAGGTGCCAACGTTCTTAGCTCAACCAGGTTGAGTTTCAGAAGTTGTGGCAGCAAGGCAGCATACGGCATTGGGATCGGGTTGATCACTCGGTTAGCTTGGGATGGCCTTTGTTGAAATGGCCTCTGTTGACTGTTGTTGTTGGAGTTGCTGTTGTTGAAGTTTCTTGGAGGATATTGATTCTGATGATATTGAGGTTGTTGTTGGAAGTTTTGTTGAGGAGGTTGATAGACTGGCTGAGGATGAGCTGGAGCAGGGATAGTAACTGCTGCTATTGTCCTTTGAGCATATTGGGGCCTACCCCTGTTGGTGTGAATGGCATTGGTCTCGCCAGTTCTTCTCGGGCCTGCAAAAGGCTTTCTTGTACTACTGGACGAGCTGGCACCATTATCAGAGATCTTACCCATTTTTAACAGGCTTTCAATTCTCTCCCCAGCTATAACAACATCTGCGAAGCTAGTGGAGGAGAAAGCAGCCAACCTGTCAATATACGTTCCTTGAAGAGTGTTCATAAACATGTCTGCCATTTCTCTCTCAGACATTGGTGGTTGAACGGCAGCAGCCAGTTGCCTCCATCTCTGAGCATATTCTCTGAAGCTCTCCCTGGACGACTGTGACATTCCCATTAGGAGGGTCCTGTTGGGTGCCATATCTAGATTATACTGATACTGTCTGATGAAGGCCTCTGCCAGGTCCTTCCAGCATCTAATTGTTGCTCTTGTCAGATGGGAATACCATTCCCTAGAAGCTCCAGTCAAGCTATCTTCAAAATAGAACATCCACAATTTCTCATCCATCGTATAGGCCTTCAGCCTTCCCAGAAATGATTGTAGATGAGTCCGGGGGCATGAAGTCCCATTATACTTTTCGAAGCAAGGAGGCTTGAACTTGTGGGGGATCCTGACCCCTTCTACCAAACCCATGTCCATAACGTCGAAACCCAAAGAATTTTGAGACTCTAAGGACCTCAACTTCTCAGCTATTTCATCCAATCTCCTATCATAAGTTTCCTCTCCGGCACCCATTACTGTATACTGGTCCTCCTGAGGATCTTCTTGAAGTACTCTGGCTGCAGTTGCTGTTCCTTGAACATTTGCAGGAATGTTAATCTCAGGATGTAGATGTGGGCCAAACACAGGAGGATTAACATGTGGTTGCACCCGTTCATTGTTACTTGTGCCAGCAGTCCCCACATGGGGTTCCTCTTGATTCCTCCCTTCTACCAAAGTTCTGAGCCTCTCCTGGCTTTGAGCTAAGTTGTTCATTACTTCCATGAACTGTGTTATCTGGGTTCTCATCTCCAACCTTTCGTTGGCCATCTGGTTTCTGACCTCCGTAAGGTCCTGCTGCATCTGATCCATCTGGATTCCCGGAAGGTTGTTTCTAGTTGGGTACCTGTGTGGCCTGTTGAGGGGAAATACCCGGCGGCGAGCAATAATTCCTGAATATCACAACAGAGGTTAGCAACAACAAAACAAAAACCTACAAAACAAACAAAAGGGTTAGCATGCAATGCAGTTATGCTTATTTGTTCTCAAGGTATCCGGTTTGGTCTTCAGTTTTGACCCTTCCAGACCCTTGAAGATGATGCTGTTGAAGTTGCTTTTGATGTGAACCCAGATAGAGGCCAACACAGATATATTACAAAAGTGAAATAATACAAATTGTTCATTTTTACAACACAAACCCTCTAAGGGGTCAAAATACATCACAAAGAATAAAAGTACATGGAATAGGAACAACAACAAGCAAATGATCAAACTCCAAGGCCAAACTCATCCTCACGAACTTCCTTGAGAAGTGCTTCGGTCACAGGATCAGCCGGATGCTCCGTAAGATTCCTGATGAGAAGGTTTCTTGTTGCAACGGCTGCAGTCAACTTCTTGTTCTGACTTTGGTCTTTAGACCTCTTCACTCCTGCTTTAATTTTCAACTCTGATATTTCCTCCTGGGCTGCTGCCAAGGCTTTTTCCATCCGCTCCATCTTGTCCTGAACTCTCTTGTCTTCTAGAGTACGGGCCTCAGTGATCCGGACCCACCTGGCCTGACTCTCTTTCAAATACAAGTCTGTTCTTGCTCTCTGGAACTGGGCTTCTTTACAAGCATTCTTCAGAATCTGCTCACCAGCCTTGGACTTGTTGATATAATCTCCAGACTTCTCAATTTTAGTCAAGTGTTCCACTTTCAATTTCTCCAGTCTCTCAATCTCCCTCACACCTTCACTCCTCTCCCGGAGGGCCTTCTGCAAGGCCTGGGTTAACTTCTCATTTCTTTCCTTCAAACTCTCAAACTCCTCCAAACTAAAAGTGGCAGGGGGTGGTGCTGAAGATGACTCAGGCATGTCTTCTATGGTGAAGGGCATTCCAGAGAATTGGGCCCTGGCATGGGACCACTCATAATATTGGACTGATGCCACATTATTGCACTTTCCCAGAATGGTGATTCCCTTGGCTTGAACATGATCCCAGGCCCAGGCAGCCTGCCTAACAGTTGCCAGACTAATCTTGTTCTCACAGTAGAGGGTCTCAACCAAATCCTGTACCCTAGGAGTGTGGACCAGTGCATAGCCCAATTGTCTCCTGAACAGCAGAGGGTTGTAGTTGATACTTCCCTTGACTCCTATCAAAGGCACATTGGGAAAATGCCCACAGCTAGTGATCATATCTCTGCCCTTGGTGCTTTGAGTACACCATCTGATGTCTGCTGAAGTGAGAGTAGTGAGCCTCTTAGCCCAGTTGCTCTGCTGATGAGGATTTAGAAATGCATCTGTCCTGGGTAGATGCCTGAGAAGCCAAGCATGGAATAATGGAGCACAAATCCTCACTAATCTTCCCCTCTGCTTCTCATTTCTCTGATGGACTGAGTAATAGAGATCTCCTAGAAAAGTTGGCACTGGGTTCTTCAGGATGAACAAATGGATTGCATTCTTGCTAATGAATCGAGGCTCATCTGCAAACAACACAATTCCATATACACTTAAGGCCAACAGAGCACAAACAGCTTTCCACTCTCCCAAGGAGGCCTTCAGACTAGCTTGAGAAATCAGGAAGTCCAGGTGAAATCCAGGGATCCCAGCTTTAGAGGTCATGTGTTGCTAAACCAAAACAGGCTCTAGATGCAAAGCCTTTGCCACCTCTCCATTGCTGGGAAAGACCATTTCAGGGTTGAATGGGATTTCTCTTTTGATAGGCAAACCAACCAAAGATGAGTATTCTTCTAACAGAGGGCCCAACTGAAAGTCTTGAAAGGTGAAACATCTCAACGGGGGGTCATAAAACTGAATGCAGGTGTGGATCAAACTCCTCTGGGATGGGTCCAGATCCATGACCAAGTCAAGTATATCCCCATAATGCTCCCTGAACAAAGGTAGGTGATCTGGAGTGATCAGGGTTTGGATCCTCCTGATGTCTGATAAGTCTGGTTGGAAGAAATGATAGGTGATGTTACTTTTCTTTGGAGCCATGATGCTGAAGACTGAGTAGAATAAGTGCTGATGAAGATGCTGAGAAGTGGGCCACTGGCTGGCTAGTGCAAGTATCTAAAGTATATGGCTGACAAACTGAAGCAAGTGCTGGTGGAGATAGGTCAATGATGCAGATGGGGTCAAAACCAAAACCAGATGAAGGTGGATACCCTGAAACACAAATAAGCAAATGTTAATATGATGCAATGAGTATGTATGCAAATGAAATGCAAGGGTTTGTGACTGAGCTGGATCTGATCAAAATGCCCTGATATAAGTCCATGTGTGTTCAAGAATTCCAAATGGAGGTCTAAAAATCCAGTAACCAGGGTGGGGGACTCAAATAAAGAGCCACATGTCCAGGGTTTTAGAATCACAAGAACTATCCAAAATGGAGCATTCTTAACAAAGTCAAAGTAACAGGGTATTCTGAGGTCAAGGTACCTGCAAACCTGTAAACAGCCCAACCCCCTCACAGGTGATGATCTAGAACAAGGATCCTCAGACTTGGATCAGTTATGAGAAGTGTAAACACTTCTAACCCGGAGGTACAGTGTTTACAATAACCATAACAATTCCTCCTCTAATTCACCTCAGTTTCTGAAGGTCAATACTAAAAGGTCATCCAGACTTAGCAGGCTTCCCAGATAGCCCTAGCATTGCAGGAAATCTGCAACACAGAGTTCTCAAGAAGAAACCCATATCTGAACCGTGTTTCATATTCCCGCACCAGACCGAAATGGAATGGGAAAGAACATGAACCACTCTAGCCTAGGTGTCACTCAGGTCCCAGGTATAGGACCTTAACTCTCAATGAAATACCCACCCACCAAAGAAAAACCAGATCCAGCCAGCAGTACAGTATGATAATATGATACATGGAAAACTGTAAAGAAAGCAATAAATAAAGCTGTACAGAAAGCAGTAAATAAAGCAAATATACAAACACAACTAGCACATAACACCCCAGTAAACACAAATCAATCAAGCGCTAGGAGGAACCCACAAAAAGAACCAGAAGCCCTGGTTGCAGTATAAGGGTCCCCAGCAGAGTCGCCAAGCTGTCGCTCCCGAAGATTTGCATCCCGGTACAAGCGCGAACGGTCGGCGAAAGGAACAGTGAGAACACACAGCCGTGAACTCACTGGAGATGAATAGAGTCGCCAGCTAGGCATTTTTATCCCGGAGGAAAGGCAATGCTGCATAAGCCTAGAAAAAGATGGATAAGACGGTTGCGAACCAGAGAGACTGAGAAAGGGGGTTGGTTACAACCTGGGAAGGTATTAGCACCCAGATTGTCCGTCGTACCCGACGGGATCCACGCTTAGAAGATTTGTGTTTTAAAGGGGTAGTGTCAGTGCAATTTGTGTGTAAAATAGCTGGAAAAGAATGTACAGGTGTCAGTGTAAAAAGAAGTGAAGTGTATATATATAGTGTCAGTGTAAGAAAGAGTATGCTCATGATTATGAGGCTTAAAGAGTAAAGCTGGAAGGAGGGGGAATGGACAGAGACTTTTGTTCGATAACCGTTAAGTTATGCCTACGTATCCTCTCGTGCAATGAGGAAGTCAGAACACCGTAGTTCGACCCACAGAGACTGAAAAATGAATTGACTTGTGAACTGCTTACTTGCCCATGCTCAAGTGTATGATCTGTCTGGCACAGATGCAAACTGTCTTGCATTAGACGGAAGAAGCGAGTTCTCGTTTGTGAGTGAAGGTGATGAGAAAAGAATCCCGAAGGAGACGATTATTGTTTGTTTTTGAGTTTTCAGTCTTTTATTGCTTTTGAGAATTTGTCATAAGTTAATGAGCTTAAGCCTAAATCAATGGGTTAGTAAACTCATCACATCTTCCCTCTGATTAGGGGTAATGAGAATACCTTAAGTGTGAAGTCAGATTCTCACACTTAATCACCTTTGGTGTAGGATTAAGATCATTAACCTACTTGTGATTATTTAGATGTTTTTGTGATTTTGTTTAGTGTTGAGTAATGAGGTTAAGCCATAATCAGGGATTAAACAGACTCATTACACCATCCTAAAAGAAGGATGATAGATGAGAAGGTTTAAGCTGAGGAAAACTCCTCAACTTAATCCATGATTAGGGATTAAACCCATGACAAAACAAGCCTTTGATTAAGTGGATTTTAGATTAATGGTATGATGATGAAGTGAGTTTTATTGTTTGCAAGACAACTTGAGGGGGACTTGTCCATTAACACTAGGGTTAGTCCTTCTTAACCAATTAAGGAAGAATTAGAACCCTAATGCAAGGCCCAAGTTACAAGTGTGATGTCTTGATATTTATTAAGTGGATTAATTAAGAGATTTAAACACATTAAGGGTTTAATACTTAGGATTAAAGTTATACACTCCATCCTAAGAGAAGGATGCAGGCATAAGCTTAATCACAAAGTCTTAAAGCCTTTAGGGTTTAGTCCCTGATTATGAGGTGAGAAGAGAAGACTCAAAGAAGACACAAAGGTAAAACTATGAGGGGAGACTAATCAAAATCCTAATTCATTATCATGCTTGGTTGATCCTAAGGTTTGTGAGGTTTAAACAAGAAGATCTTCAATGGAACCACCAGGAAGCAGATGAACAGGATCAAGAGAAGCAAAGTGACTTGCTTCATTCAAGAAGTCAAGTCACTTGAAGAAAGAAAGTGGGAAGGAGAAGAATGAGCAAGCTCAAACTCAAACACACATAAAAATGCAGCAATGGATGCAAGAGAGGTGAAAAGAAAAGTTATGAGAAGTGAAGGCAAATTCACTTCCCAAGTTACTTACCACCTGAAATGTTAGAAAGAAATGCAATGCAATGCTAAATGAGATGAAATGGTATGATGCTAGACCAAACCAGAAGCATGGTGATGATGAAAATGATGTTATGAGGTGCTTCAAACATGAGGCAAGGCATGGGGATGTTCATACAAGATTATGAATGCAAATGATGCAAGTTAAGGAGCATGAACAAGCATGAAATGTTATGAAGCATACAAGACAAATGACATGGCAAATATGCAATGCAATGATCAAACATGTTTCCTATATGTCTTAATATGTCAAATGAATCATAAACATGTACAAAATGCAAAGACAAGTCATGTTATGCAAGAGAATGCAAGAAGGATGCAAGAGAAAGCCCAAAATTAGGGTTTATGGATCAAACATCAAACAAAAACCCAAAACAGAAGAAAACCTCATGATAAAAAATGGAAAATGGCACCCAAAGAAACCCTAGGCCTATGATGAACCACTGCCCAAAGGGGAGCTCTCAACTCTCAACCAATCTCAAGATATGAATTTCCTAAGTTATTAAGGTTTTTTAGGGTTCTTAACAAAACAAATGCCAAACAATTTGAAAATGCAAGAACAATTCAAGGCCTTTTTATCCTAGGAACTACATGCAAAACAAAAGACAATGCAAGAAGAATCAATGTCTCAACCTTCACCAATTGGCAGAAATGAATTTTTGAATCCATGATCAAAATAATGCATAAAAAATGATTTAATTCAATGAAAAATTCTTAAAATGCATCAAGATCAAAAAAGAAATTTGGTTTGAAGGTTGGACAATGTTTCTAAATGTCTTAGAACATTTCATGAATTTTTTTGTAATTTTTAAATACCTAAAAGTATTTTTAATTAATTAATTCCCATTAATCAATTAAAAATAATCTTTTAAATATTTAAAAATACTTTTTTAATGATAAAAATAAAATAAAAAATGTTTTTGGGTCTTAAAAATTAATAAAACTTTAAAGAAAAAGTTTCATAATTTTTAAGATTTTTTTGCTATTTTAAATTAATTGTGCAAAGCAAATGAAATAAAAAGAAATAAAAACAAATAAAATAAAAAGTAATCAGATCTGATGGTGGAGATTTAAAGTTGAAGGGGAACCATTGACTTGGCGCGCAGATGCATGGTCTGGATTGACTCTGGCTTTAATTAAGTTTTATGAATTAATTAAGTGGATTAATCAGACTAATGATGATTAGGGCAAAAAGGGCTCATCTGGACCACACGTGCACGCGCGAAGTCAATGCCAGTCAGCTGATCCAACGCTCAAGATTTAAACCTCACTTAATTGCAGGATTAGGGCTAAGCATTTTCAGGTGACCGGAGAGAAGATCCGGTCATCTTCTCCGGTGACCACCAAACCCTAGAATACGATTCAGGCAACCATTCTTCAAATTAAAGCCAGGGAAACACTCCTCTACTCAAACCTCACTCAAATCAACTCTCAAAATGAATTTCTCATGCTTAAACTAAGGGAATCGAAGCCATGAAGTTTCACGGGCAAAATTTCAGAGCCCTGGTAAATCCTCATTTCTCACTCATTTTTAATTCTAAGCCCATCCCCATGATCAGCAAGACACACACAGTCAATTTATAACTTAAAATGCAAGCTTTGAGAGAAAAAAGTTTATGATCATACCTGAGCTGGAAAGCTTCAAAACTGAGCTTCCAGAGCTTTCCTTGCGTGCAAATGGACTCCCTTGTATCCCTTGATGCTAATGGAAGGCTTCAAAGCTCTTGTGGGTGGCTGATTTGTGAGGACCAGTTCTGGTGTAGCAGGAAATGAGCTTTGTGTACAGGCTGTTTCAGTTCAAAGTAAAGGGTGATTTTGACTCCTTGTGGTATGCTTGACTTGTTGGTGAAGGAAAATGAAGTGTTTGATGGCTGGATAGTGAGATTCGAAGAGAACTGGTTCTGGGGGTGGGGAATGGTGAAGCTCAGGTCAGGCTTGTTTCAGGCTTGAACTTTGGTGGTTTCAGGCCTATGAGGTGTGGTGAGATGATTGGTGAAGATGGTTCTTGTGTTTGTATGCTGTGGAGAGAAATTCGAAGGCTTATGCAAAATGGAAGGTTTTGGTGTATGTGGTGAATGAGTTGGTTTCAGCCTTGCTTCTTGTTATGGCTAGCTTGCAAATTGATAACATAAACAAATCTGATTGGCTGGATGATGTGACTTGTGCTTTTGTGATTGGTAAGTTTGCTTTTGCCAAAAGTCAAAAATCTTGTAAGAGAAGCATGGGCTTGATACTAGCTTGGTACAAAGCTAGGTCTGGCGCATCATGGTATGGTGAGAGAGCCAGCAAGGTCCAAAGGCCAAGGCAGCAAGTTGAGGGAAGGGTCATGAGTGTTTTGCAAGTTGTAACCTTTTTGCTCACATGTGACTTCTTTGCCCAACCAAACATGAAACCATGACATTCTTGGTTCATTTCTGATTTTTAGGACTTAGAGAATGTTTATGTAATGGTTTGAAATGAATTAGAGGTCACATGATGCATTGGTTCAAGGTTTTTGCAAAATTTCCATTTGAAGCATGCCTTAGAAATTAATGATTTTTGCCAACTTTGCATTGCTATAACTTTTGATCCAAGAAGAATTTGATCATGTTCTTGTACTTTTTGAAAAGGGAAAGATGAGATCTTCAACTTTCATGACCAAAGTTTTTCCATTTGGAGCCTTTTTGGACCAAGAATCAAAGCTTGAAAATTGACCTAAAATGATGCATTCTTGAAAAGTCAACTATGCCCAAAAAGTCAACATTTGCAAAAACCCTAAATTCATGATTTCTATGAACTTCAACCTTCTTCCATGATCAAATAAAGATCATATACACTCAAAATGATGAAGATCACCCATTGGTTGGGTCATTGGGGGCCTCAGATGCCCTGATTTTGCACTAACTTGTCTGAAAAGTCAACTCTTGATCAGATGACTTCCCCATGGAATTTCTTCATGAAAAATGATATGCATACTCCCTATACCATATAGAGATCAATGGAAACAAGAATGACCAAAAAATTTGGAGTTATGGCCTCTGAAACCAAAACCCTAATTTTCAGTCAACTGTGCAGTTCATCCTGGCTCTGCATCCACTCAAACCCTAGTTCTTGTGATCCCTCTGCATTTTTGACTTTGAGGAGATGAAATATGATATAAGAACACACATGGACCCCTTTGAGTTGATTGGTGGCCTTTGGAATGGCTCAAGAAGCTTTGGGATTGCTCAGATCACAAACCCTAGGTGCAGATGCCTTTGAATCTATGCAGTGAATCAAACATGAGATGTGAGATGATATGATTGTGTTTATGCATATGAGAATGATCACAAGCCATGGTGTGAATGGGTGAGGGCAAATTTGGGGTGTTTACACCCGTTGATAAGTTGCACCGACGTTCTTCACTCCAAAAGGCATTACCTTGTAACAAAAAGTTCCCCAAGGTGTGATGAAGGTTGTTTTCTCCATGTCTTCGGGTGACATTCTGATCTGATTATACCCAGAAAATCCATCCATGAAAGAAAATACCGAGAACTGAGTTGTGTTGTCGACCAATACATCAATGTGAGGCAATGGGAAGTCATCCTTCGGGCTAGCTCTGTTCAGATCCCGGTAATCCACACACATACGTACTTTGCCATCCTTTTTAGGCTCTGGTACAATATTAGCAACCCACGGCGGGTAACTAGTTACAGCAAGGAAACCAGCGTCCCACTGCTTTTGTACTTTTTCCTTAATCTTCATGGCCATATCCGGACGAGTACGGCGTAGCTTCTGTTTTACTGGAGGAAAATCTTCTTTTAACGGTAACTTGTGCATGAAAATATCCGTATCTAGACCTGGCATGTCTTGATAGGACCAAGCAAAGACGTCGACGTATTCTCGAAGCATGTCAATGAGCTGCTCTTTTACTGAAGCTTGCAGACCGGCCCCAATCTTCACGTCTTTCAAATCCTCTTCAGTACCAAGATTGACTGTTTCAACCTCCTCCTGATGAGGAGTG
Organism: Lathyrus aphaca; assembly: GCA_963966055.1. Classification (NCBI taxonomy): domain Eukaryota; kingdom Viridiplantae; phylum Streptophyta; class Magnoliopsida; order Fabales; family Fabaceae; genus Lathyrus; species Lathyrus aphaca. The sequence continues at coordinate 277,741,315 of OZ014519.1, read as the reverse complement.
ATCACTTTCTCTTCTTGCCGCAAAAACCTAGCTAACTCTTCAGGTAACTCATAGTCTTCTTCAACCCCTTCATCAGCTTGATTAATTGGAGTGTTGAAGTCATACAAGGTCATAGCAGTGGTGTTGTCGGTGCAATCTGGAGGATAATCTCTGTAAGGGTTGAGATTTGTTCGTTTTAGTGAACAATTTTAATCTTGTTTAGAAAAAGTGAAAATGAAGTTATTTATTTTGAAAACATTGCCATTTTATTGTTTTGTACAAAAGTAAAAAAATGAAAAGACAGTGAGCGAAAAAAAAGACTTGTTTGCAAAAGATGATATTCATTGATAATCCATTTGCACAAAATTACAATATGGCCCTATTACAAAATGAGTCCTGACACCTTGGGCAAGATGCAGGACTTGATGCATGCAGAAAAAACACAGGAAATAATAATTACTCTGCAGGAGTAACCCTTATAATTTCCTTGGAAGACTAGTTAAGGACTTGGTGCCCCGGGATCCTTGGACGTATCCGGTTTTCCAGGTTGTTAACAACATCTGGGGTGAGCATTCCCCCACCGATGAACTTGGGCTCTTTAGCAGCCTCTGATTGATCTTGTCGGAATGGTTTGTAACCCAAACCAAATTTGTCCTCCTTCTTCTCCACCGGCAGCAGCTTTCCCCAGCCTTGGGCATTTCCATCCTCAACAACCTTCCGGGCTTGCTGATAGGAGACAATTGAAGTAACCATCCTATTCTCCTGGGATGCAGCAAATACTTCAGTCATTGCCTCACTTATGTTCAGAGCCTCGAACCCCTGGCTCATGGTTTCATGGATTTCACCATCCATCTTAATGTATTTGTATGTAGCCAGATGGCTAACAAAAATGTCCTCTTCACCGCAGATGGTGATAATCTGTCCTTCCCACTCATATTTTAATTTCTGGTGAAGGGTTGACATAATTGCGCCAGCGGCATGAATCCATGGTCAACCCAACAAACAGCTGTAGGCCGGCTGAATGTCCATCACATAGAAAGTAGTCTGAAAGACCTGCAGACCGATTATCACTAGCAGCTCCACCGCTCCATGAACAGACCTCTTGGATCCATTAAAAGCCCTGACCAGTAGATTTCTTGGTCGGAGAGCAATTCCATAATATTCGAGCTTGACTAGAGCTTTCTACGGCAAGACATTGAGTGAGGACCCAGTGTCTACAAGAACATGAGAAAGTACATTCCCCTTGCACTCCAGGGTGATGTGCAAAGCCTTGTTGTGGTGACGTCCTTCTGTTGTTAAATCAACATTGATGAAACCTAACCCATGGCTAGTATTGACATTAGACACCACCGTCTCAAGCTGATTCTTTGTGATCTCTTCTGGCACATAGGCAGCGTGCAGAACTTTAAGTAGTGCATCCCGATGAGCCTCGGAACACAACATCAGGGATAATATAGAGATCTTAGAAGGAGTCTGGTGGAGCTGATCCACAACCTTGTAGTCACTTCTTTTAATTATCCTCATAAACTCATCCACATCCTGATCAAAGGATGATTTATGAGTCTCTTTTGGTGCAGATTCTTCAGGTATCAAACTTTTCCCTTTTAGCTTTGGCAGCAGCCTCTGCCTCAGTATTGGTTCTTGGAGCTTATGACTCGAAAAGGCGTCCACTTTGGGTGAAGCCTCCGCCTCCCCCGACATTATCCACCTGGGGAGTAGGAACTGAAGAATCAAGAAGGACTTTTTCTCCATTGCAGTAAAGGTCAGCACCATAATGCCATGGTACAACATTGTCTTTGTCATATGGAATGGGCCCTGGCACCGTGATGGTAACTGGGCTCACTGTAGCAGAGGTTGGAACCGTTATTATCTGTGGATCATAGAAGATGGTGACAGGAATTCTTGTGGATGTTGGAGGTGATTAATTGAAGCTTGGTTGTTGCTGAAACTGTTGTTGTGATTGTTGAATGTTGCTGGAGTTCGGGACTGTTGTCGGGTCATAATAAATAGTAACTATGGAAACGTCATTGTTGGTAGTTGCTGAAGTTGTAGAAGGAGATGAAATGGAACTGTTGTTTGTTGAAGTGAAGGAAGAAATGGTTGCTAAAGTTGTAGATGAATCGGTAGGAAGAATGGTTGTTGCAGTTGTAGGAGAATCATTACAAAAATGAGTTGCTGGTGTTGTAGAAGTTGTTTTTGTTATTTGCAGAATGCCTTCCTTAATCAAGCCATTGATACCATCCCTCAAGCTTGCACGCCTGTTCTCGGAAACCTTTCAAGATTCACAACAGGCCTCACAACCTGGAAACACTTGGAATTTCAAAAGTTGAGCTTTAACCTCTGCCAGAGGTGTCTGAATACTTGCAGTATCTTCAATTGAAATCAAGGGTGAACCTTCTTCTATAGCATTAATCCTTGGTCCATTGTGGCTTGGCATAGGATTTTTCATGACATTGGGAGGTGGTGCAAAGTTCAGGGCCTTTGAATCTACCAGATCCTAGACCTTCATATGCAGAGCCCTGCATTTTTCTGTGGAGTGACCAAGTGCATTAGAATGAAAAGCACACCTAACGTTGACATCGTAGTTTCTTGGAAGGTTCTAAGGATCGGGTGGAGCCAATGTCCTCAACTCAACAAGATTGAGCTTTAGGAGTTGTGGCAGAAATGTGGCATATGACATTGGAATAAGGTCAATCACCCTGTTGATCTGAGATGGTCGTTGTTGAAAAGGGCGTTGTTGTTGATTGTTGTTATTGTTGTTGTAGGATCATTGTTGAGGAAAACGTGGTTGTTGAGGAAAGTGATGTGGTTGTTGAGTATACTGAGGAGGTGGAGTAGGAATAGTGACGGCAGCAACTGATCTGGGCAGATATTGGGGTCTCCCTCTTCCCATGTGTATAAAATTTTTTTCACCAGATCTACGGGGCCCTACAAATGGTTTCCTTGCACTGCTTGAACTGGTACCATTGTCAGATATCTTTCCCATCTTTAGTAGGCTCTCAATTCTCTCCCTAGCTATCACCACGTCTGCAAAGCTGGTGGAAGAAAAGGCAGCCAATCTGTCAATATAAGTGCCCTGGAGAGTGTTCATGAACATATCTGCCATCTTCCTTTCTGACATCGGGGGTTGAACGGCAGCAGCTAGTTGCCTCCACCTCTGGGCGTACTCTCTAAAGCTTTCACGGGAATATTGTGACATTCCCATCAGAAGAGTCCTGTTTGGAGCCATGTCCAGATTATACTGATATTGATGGATGAAAGGTTCTGCCAAGTCTTTCCAATTTCTCACTATGGCTCTGGTCAAGTGGGAATACCATTCTCGAGATGCCCCTGTCAAGCTATCCTCGAAGTAAAACATCCACAGCTTTTCATCCATGGTGTAGGCTTTCAATCTCCCCAGGAATGACTGAAGGTGGGTACGTGGGCATGATGTGCCATTATATCTTTCAAAACAAGGGGGCTTGAACTTGTGAGGAATTCTAACCCCTTCCACCAGTTCCATGTCCATGACATCAAAACCTAGAGAGTTTTGGGATTCGAGAGGCCTTAGCTTCTCTGCAATTTCATCCAACCGACGGTCGTAAACTTCGTCTCCAGCCCCAACCATAGTAAACTGCTCTTCTTGAGGGTCCTCATGCAAGGCCCTTCCTCCAGTAGTGTTACCTTAGGTGTTTCTTATGGAATTGATGTCTAGGTTTAGATGAGGTCCAAACTCTGGAGGATCAGTGCGAGGCTGCACGTGATCGTTGTTGCTGGTACCCCCTGTACCCGGATGGTGTTCCTCAGGAGTTTGTCGCTAAACCAACTCCCTAAGTCTCTCCTGGCTCTGAGCTAAACTAGTCATCACTGTCATAAATTGATTCATTTGGGCCCTTATCTCTGTCCTCTCATTGGCCATATGGGCTCTCGCTTCAATCAAGTCTTGTTGCACCTGATCCATTTGTAATCCCGGAAGGTTGTTTCTTGTTGGATACTAGTGCACTCTATTGACAGGGAACACTCTTCTGCGAGCAATGTTTCCTGAAATCACAACAAAGTGAGAAACAACAAAACAAAAACCTACAAAACAAAGAAATGATGTTAGTATGCAATGCAAGATGCCTATTTGTCTTCCAAGGGTATCCGGTTTGGTTCTCTGGTTTTGACCTTTCCAGACCTCGAGGAAATGCTGATGTTGCACATAGATTAAACCCACAAAATAATGCAAACCATATATTACAAAAATGTGAAGATACATAGTTTGATTACAACAAAGTTCCCATGGAGAGTCAAAATACATCAACAAAAGAAAATACAATCAAAATGAAGTACAAACAAAAAGAGTCAAACATCCAATCCAAAGTTATCTTCTCTGACTTCCTTCAGGAGAGCCTCAGTCACTGGACCTACTGGGTGCTCTGTAATGGTCCTGATGAGGAGGTTCCTGGTGGCAATGGAACTGGTCAACTTCTTGTGCTTATCCTGATCCTTTGACCTCTTTAACCCCGCCCGGAGCTTCAAATTTGAGATCTCCTTCTGTGCTGCTATCAGAGTTGCCTGATTCTTCTTCTCACTAGCCTGCAATTGCTCTATCCTGGCTTGGGTTCTTTGATCTTCCTGTGCACGGCCTCAGTGATCCTGATCCACCTAGCCTGGATCTCCTCTAAGTAATGCTCATCCCTGGCCTTCTGAGTTTTAGCTTCTTTGCAGGCATTCTTCAGTACTAACTCTCCTGCTCTAGCCTTCCTGATGTAGTCATCCGTCTTCTCAATCTTGGTCAAGTGCTCAATCCGGAGCTTTTCTAACCTCTCATTATCTAGATGGTTGTCATTCCTCTCCCAGGGAGTCTTCTTCAAAGCCTCAGAGAGCTGGCTATTTCTTTCCTTCAATTTCTCAAACTCCTCTAAACTGACAGTAGCTGCAGGCTCCACTGCTGATGGTCCAGGTGTATCCTCTAAAGTGAATGGCATCCAGGTGATCTGTCTCCTGACATGAGACCAGTCAAGATACTCAGCTGAAGCTATATTGTTGCACTTGCAAAGAATAACTGTCCCCTTAGTCTGAATATTGTCCCAAGCCCATGCAGCTTGTCTGACAATAGCAGAGTTGTGCTGGATGTCATAGTAAAGGGTTTCTGTCAAATCTTTCCCTCTTGGGGGATGAACCAAAGCATACCCTAACAGTCTCTTGAAAAGAAAAGGGTTGTAGTTGATGCAACCTTTTACTCCAATCAAGGGTACATTGGGATGCTGCCCACAACTAGTAATGATATCTTTGCCCTTGGTGCTCTGAGTGCATCATCTGATGTCTTCTGATGTAAGGGCAATCAATCTCTTAGCCTAATTCCTTGGCTGATGAGGGTTCAGGAAAGTGTCTGACTTCGGAAAATGTCTTAACAACCAGCAGTAGAAGAGGGGTGCACATCATCTGACCAATCTTCCTCTTTGCTTCTCATTCCTTTGGTGCACTGAGTAATAGAAGTCTCCAAGCAATGTAGGAACTGGGTTGCTCAGTAAGAACAAGTGAATAACATTCCTGCTTAAAAACTTTGGCTCGTCTGCAAACAAGATGACTCCATATATACTGAGGGATAGAAGTGCACAAACAACATCCCACTTCCCTGCTGCAACATGCAGGGTGGCCTGAGAGATCAAGAAGTTCAAGTGAAGGCCTGGGACCCCAGCCTTAGTGGTCATGCTCTGATCAATGAGGGTAGGCTCCAAGTGCAAGGCTTTAGCTATATCTTCATTCTTGGGAGCAACCATCTCAAGGTTGAAAGGAATCCCTCTCCTGATGGGGACACCTAATAACATGGAAAATTCTTCTAGCAAAGGTCCCAACTGAAAATCAGGGAATGTGAAACATCTGAGGGGAGAATCATAAAGCTGCAAGAAAGTGTGGATCATGCTCCTCTGGGATGCATCCAGGTCCATGATCATGTCCAATATGCCTCCATAATGTTCCCTGAATAATGGGACATGATCAGGACTGATGAGAGACTGGATCTGTCTGATGCCTGTCAGAGTGGGCTCAAAGAAGTGGTATGTGATGTTGCTCTTCCTAGAAGTGTCCATGCTGACAATGGATGCTGGTGAAGAAAACTGAGGAGAAGCCTTGATGAAGGTAACTACTGAAGACTGATGAAGATAACTAGAGAAGGTGCTGAAGAAGGGTCTCTGATAAAAACAACCGGAGAAGAGTCTCTGACGAAGACAAACTGATGAAGGTGCTGGTGCAGATAACTGAGGAAGTCTGAGCAGCAGAACAGGTCAAAACAAAACCAAAGATAAGAAGGTGGATACCCTGTAAAACAAATAGGAAAATGTTTAATGATGCAAAATGATGTATGCAGAATGATATGAAAAGGGTTTGTGATCAAGTGTTGGATCTGTTATCTGCTTTGATAGGGTCCATGTGTGTTTATAAGTCTGGATGGAGGCTTAGAAAACCAGTAACCAGGTGAGGGACTCAAATAAAGAGTCACAAATCCAGGGTTTCACAAGAACTGTCCAAAGTGATGCATTCTTACAACAAAACTGGTAACAGGGTATGATGAGGCCAAGGGTTCCTGCAAACCTGTAAACATCCCAACCCCCTCACATGTATTGTTCTACTTGGATCAGTTATAAGAAGTGTAAACACTTCTAACCCGAAGGTATAGTGTTTACAATAACCATAAAAGATCCTCCTCTAATTCACCTCAGATGCTGATGTTCATAAATGGTCATCAAGACTTAGCAGGCTTCCCAGATAGCCCTAGTACTACAGGAAATCCGTAGCACAAAGTTCTCAAGAAGAAACCCATGTCTGAACCGTGTTTCATATTCCTGCACCAGACCAAAATGGAATGGGAAAGAATATGAAGCCACTCTAGCCTATATGTCACTCAGGTCCCCGGTATCAAACCTTAATCACTCAACAATCCCTCACACCAAGGTAAACACAGATCCAACACAGATGATGATGCATAAATACTGTAAATGAAAGCAATAAATAAAGTTGTACAGAAAACAAAAAATAAAGCAATAAATAAATAAGCACAAGTAGCACATAACACCCCCGTAAACACAAATCAAACAAGCGCTAGGAGGAACCCACAAAAAGAACCAGAAGCCCTGGTTGCAATATAATGTTCCCCAGCAGAGTCGCCAAACTGTCGCTCCCAAAGATTTGCATCCCGGTACAAGCACGAACGGTCGGCGAAAATGAAAATGAAGTAAAGATGAATAGAGTCACCAACTAGGCATTTTTGTCCCAAAGGAAAGGTAATGCGGCATAAACCTAGAAAGATATGGATAAGACGGTTGCGACCAGAGAAACTGAGAAAGGGGGTTGGTTACAAACTGGGAAGGTATTAGCACCCAGATTGTCCGTTGTACTCGACGGGATCCACGCTTGAAAGTTTGTGTTTAAAGGGGTAGTGTATGTGTTGTCTGTGTGCAAGAGCTAAGAAAAGAATATACAAGTGTCAGTGCAAAAAGGTGAATGCTCAGGAACTGAGGCTTTAGAAAGAGAATGCTGAAAGAGGGGGAAGACACAGAGACTTTTGTTCGATAATAGTTAAGTTATTCATACGTATCCTCTCGTGCAATGAGGAAGTCAGAACACCGTAGTTCGATTCAAAGAGACCGAAAGATAAATTGATTGTGAACTACTTGCTTGCATATGCTCAAGTGTATGACTCGTCTGGCTCGAGTGCTAACTATGTTGCATTAGACGGAAGAAGCAAGTTCTCGCTTGTGAATGAAGATGATGAGAAAAGAATCCCGAAGGAGACGATTATTGTTTGTTTTTGTGTTTTCAGTATTATTACTGTTTTTGGTGTTTTGCATAAGTTAATGAGCTTAAGCCTAAATCAAGGGCTTGTAAACTCATTATATCCTCCCTGATTAGGGATAGTGAGAATACTTAAGTATGAGATAAGTGTCTCAACTTATTTGCCATGATGATGTAGGATTAAGATCATTAACCTACTTGTGATTAATTAGATGTTTTTTTTAGTTTTTAAGTAATGATTTTAATCTCTAATCCCAGATTAGTGGACGAATTACACCAGCCTAATAGAAGGATAATAGATGAGCACATTGAAGCTGAGGAAGATACATCAACTTAATCCATGGTTTGGGATTAAATTCATTATATAAAAAAGCCTTTATTAAGTGGATTTAAATTAAGGGGTGAGATTAAGAAGTTGATTTTATCGTTTGTAAGACAACTTGAGGGGGACTTGTCCATTAAACACTAGGGTTAGTCCTTCTTAACCATAAAGAAGAATTAGAACCCTAATGTAAGGCCCAAGTTTCAAGATAAAGTCTTAGTGATTATTAAGATGATTTGATTAAGAGGTGTAAACACCCCAAATTTTCCCTCACTAATTTCACACCATTGACTTGTGATCTTTCATGTTTGCATTAGTATAAGCATACCATCTCATATTGCATTTTTGTTTCTCTGCATAGTTCAAGTTCATCTGCATCTAGGGTTTGTGATCTGAGCAATCCAAGGATCCATCTGAGCCACTCCAAAGGTCTCCAATTGTTCCAAGAGGGTCCATGTGTGTTCTATCATCATATTATATCCCTCAAAGTTCAAGGAAGTCAAGAAATCACAAGAACTGGCAATGCATGGAAGCAGAGCTAGGGTTTTCACTGCACAGATGACCAAAATTAGGGTGTTTTGGTTTCAGAGGCCATAACTCCAAATTTCTAGGTCATTCTTTGTTTCTAATGTTCTTAATATGTTATAAGGATCATATGTACCAAGTTTTATGAAGAAATTCATTGTGGAAGTCATCTGTTCATTAGGTAACTTCTTGAGCAAGTCAGAGCAAAATCAAGGATCTGAGGCGTCCAACAATGGAACCAAAGGGGTATTTTCATCAAATTGAAGTTATATGATCTTTATTTGATCATTGAAGTGCTTGGAAGTTCACTAAATTGAAGAAATTTGAGCTAAACCAAAAGTTACCAAAAATGAATATGACTTGTAATGGAAACTTTCCATTTTGGGAAAGTTCTTCAACCTCTTCTGTCTCAACCAAAAAGGCTTCAAATGAAAAATTATTGGTCATGAAAGTTGTAGATTAGGTCTTTCCGTTTTCAAAAAGTACAAGAACGTGTTCAAATTCATTATGGAACTCAAGTTATGATCCTTCAAAGTTGGTAAAAATCCTATAATTTTTAAGAATGCACCAAAGAGGATTTTTTGCAAAACCACGTGCCAAGCAATTTCATGACCTCTAATGCATCTCTAAACATCATACCATCATAGTGCAACTTAATTTGATCAGAATTGGCCCAAGAATCATACACTTTCATGCCTTGAATTTCAAGAAATCTTAAAAGGGCCAAAGCTTCTCAAATTTGCAAAATGGTACAAAACTTTCCATACACTTGCATCAGCATACCAAATCTGTTTATATGGCTTCCCTTGATCTCTGCTGAGCCAAGCCTTGCCCTAATCCAGACCTGCTATGTGCCCATACCCCAAGTACAACCAACCTTGACTTTTTGCAAAATCACCCATACCAATCAGCATAGCCCACACCAACTATTATGACCTATCACAACTTCACATACATGCCTCAAGGGATTCATTTTCATACACACACAAGCCTGCAAGCTCTCATACATTCAGATTGCTAAAATCCCTCTCAAACTTCATCGCTTCAAAATTCATAAACCAACCATCAAAACTTCAAACAAACTTCACCATTCAACTCAGCATCACTCATAGAACATTTCCCACCCTCCATTGTAGCCTGAACCATCACAAAACCAAAACACGATTTCTCACATTTCAAAACTGAAACTTCAAAACAGCCCAAACAAATTCATTCTAAGCATTAAAGCATACTCAGGAGGTCAATTGGGGTTGATTGACACCAAGGAAAGGCCCAGATAGCTCAAACTAAGAAAGCTCAAGCTCATGTATCATCAAGAACTTTTCTGAGTTTTAAGCATTTCATGGTGTTCTGAAATTTTTGCCGTTTGAATGTTTTGATTCGAATCTGGATGATGATGAATGATAAATGATTTTTGAGTTTGGATTATTGTTTAGGATAGTTAGTTGATCATTTCTGGAGATTTTGGGGGCCTGGGGTGATGATTTGAGCAATGTCAGGTGGAGTGTTGGCCGGAGAAGATGACCGGAGCTTTTCTCCGGCCACCTAAAATTCATTAGGGCTAATCCACGTTTTATTTCCCAATTTGAATCTTGGTCGTTAGAGAGGATTAGGGTTAGGTATTGAGTGGTTCAGATTAGTCCATTATGTTTAATCCTGATTAATTAATTATAAAACATAATTAAAAGCCAGTTTGAATTCTGACCACTGAATTGCGTGCCAGTCAATTACCTCCTTTTCCATTTGAATCTCAGCCTTTGGATTGTCATACTTTTCCTTTTTATTCATTTTATTTTATTTTCTTTCTATTTCTTTTCTTATAATTATTTAAAATAGTAAAAATGATCAAAAAAATCTGAAAATTTTTATCAAGTCTTTTATTAATTTTTAGAAACCAAAAATATTTTTATTTTTATTTTTTGCATAAAAATTGTATTTTAAAAATATTTTAATGTTTATTTTAATTAATTAATGGAAATTAATTAATTAAAATAACATTTAGGTTTCTAAAAATCACCAAAACATTCATGTTGCATCATAACACATTTAGAAACATTTTCAAACCCTTCATACAAATTTCTTTTTAGTTTTGATCATCATTTGACAATTTTCTTTGAATTTAGGGTTCATAAAATCACATTTTTTAACCCTAGCCTTTGAAAAATCTTTTCTGCCTAACCATGAAGGATTTGAAGTTGGTTCTTTTTGCATTGTTTCACACATATCATGTAGTTTCTAGGATATTTGTAGCATGAATTTATCTTTGGATGGTAACCTAGTATAGGTTTAGGGTTCCTTTTCCTGCATTTTAAATTTTTTATCATGTCATTTTCTTCTGTCTTTGCCATTTGCATCTCATCCTTTCATGTAACCCTAATTTTGCATCTTCATTTGCATTCATCTTGCATATGCATACATACATGAACTTGCCATGACATTTCATGCATTCATATGTCATCTTAGACATCTTAGGACATGTTAGAATCATGCTTGATCATTTCTTCATTCATTTTCCATGATTTGCATTCATTTCCATTCATTAGCTTTCATGAACTTTCAAACTTCAAAGCATGCTTCATTTGCATCTCATTCTTTGTATGATCACACATGCACTTTGTATGTTTTTACATCATGTCATAACATAATTTGCATCATGTATATGCTTCTGGTTTTGGTTTTTGTCTTTGCATATGCATCATTCCATTTCATTTCTTTCCTTATGCATTTTGTGCTAACTTTTCAGGTGAATTGTAAGTTGTTTGAGAGGTGATTTGCCTTCACCTCCCACTTCTTCTCAACCTTTTTTATATTGCATCTTTGCTGCATTTTTTATTGTCTTTGAGTGGGATTTTTCACTTTGTTCATCTCCCACTTTCTTTCTTTAAGTTACTTATCTTCTTCAATGAAGTAAGTAACTTATTTCTTATGCTTCTTCTTCCCTTCATCTGCTTCTTCCATTGGTGGCTTCTTTGAAGATCTTTCTAGAGCCTCATAAATCATAGGATATCCAAGCATGATAACAATTAGGGTTGTGATTAGTCCCCCTTAGCTTTTTACCTTTGAGTCTCCTTGAGTCTCTCTTCTCATCTCAATAATCAGAGACTAAACCTTTAAGGTTTTAAGACTTTGGAATTAGGGTTATGCCTGCATCCTTCTCTTAGGATGGAGTGTATAACCTTAATCTTAAGTGTTAAACCCTTAACTTGTTTAAACCTCTTAATCAATCCACCTAATAACCACTAAGACATTAACTTCTAACTTGGGCCTTACATTATGGTTCTAATTCTTCCTTTGTGGTTAAGAAGGACTAACCCTAGTGTTCAATGGACAAGTCCTCCTCAAGTTGTCTTACAAACCATAAAATCCATTTAGTAATCTCACCCTTTAATTAAAATCCATTTAATAAAGGCTTGTTTTGTAAAGAATTTAATCCCTTAACATGGATTTAGTTGAGGTATCTTCATCAGCTTAAGTGATCTCATCTATTATCCTTCTATTAGGATGGGGTAATGAGTTAACTAATCCTTGATTATGGCTTAAACTCATTATATAACACTAAACAAAAATCCAAAAAATATCTAAATAATCACAAATAGGTTAATGATCTTAATCCTACATCATCATGACAATTAAGTTGAGGTTCTTATCTCACACTTAAGTATTCTCATTATCCCTAATCAGGGAGGATATAATGAGTTTATAAGCCCTTGATTTAGGCTTAAGCTCATTAACTTATGACAAACACCAAAAACAATAAAAGATTGAAAATACATAAAACAAACAATAATCATCTCCTTCGGGATTCTTTTCTCATCATCTTCACTCATAAGCAAGAACTTGCTTCTTCCGTCTAATGCAAGACAGTTAGCACTCGAACTAGACGAGTCATACACTTGAGCATAGGCAAGCAAGAAATTCATCAGTCAATTTATCTTTCAGTCTCTTTGAGTCGAACTACGGTGTTCTGACTTCCTCATTGCACGAGAGGATATGTAGGAATAACTTAACGGTTATCAAACAAAAGTCTCTTTGTCTTCCCCCTCTTTCAGCACTCTTTCTAAAGCCTCAGTCCTAAGCATTTCACTCCTCTTTGCACGGACACTTGTATATTTTTTCCCAGCTTTTGCACACAGATAGCATATACACTACCCCTTTAAACACAATCTTCTAAGCGTGGATCCCGTCGAGTACGACGGACAATTTGGGTGCTAATACCTTCCCAGGTTGTAACAAACCCCCTTTCTCAGTTTCTCTGGTTCACAACCGTCTTATCCATATCTTTCCAGGTTTATGCAGCATTACCTTTCGTTCGGGATAAAAATGCGTAGCTTGTAACTCTATTCACTTCATTTCATCTTCTCCTTTCGCCGACCGTTCGCGTCTGTACCCTATCTGACCAGGTGTCTTTTCGGGGGAGCGACAGCTTGGTGACTCTATTGGGGACCCTTATATTGCAACCAGGGCTTCTGGTTCTTTTTGTGGGTTCCTCCTAGCGCTTGTTTGATTTGTGTTTACAGGGGTGTTATGTGCTACTTGTGCTTATTTATTGCTTTATTTATTGTTTTCTGTACAGCTTTATTTATTGCTTTCATTTACAGTTTTTATGCATTTCATACTGTCATTATAATATGTGTTGGATCTGCTGTTTCCTTAATGGGTGGGGATCATTAAGTGATTAAGGTTCCATATCGGGGACCTGAGTAACACATAGGCTAGAGTGGCTTCATATTCTTTCCCATTCCATTTCGGTCTGGTGCGGGAATATGAAACACGGTTCAGTCTGTGCTACGGATTTCCTGTAATACTAGGGCTATCTGGGAAGCCTGCTAAGTCTGGATGACCTTTTATGACCTTCAGCATCTGAGGTGAATTAGAGGAGGATCCTTTATGGTTATTGTAAACATTGTACCTCCGGGTTAGAAGTGTTTACACTTCTCATAACTGATCCAAGTCTGAGGATCCTTGTTCTAGAACAATGCATGTGAGGGGGTTGGGATGTTTACAAGTTTGCAGGAACCCTTGGCCTCATCATACGTGTTACTAGATTTGCTAAGGTTGTATTATTTGGACAGTTCTTGAGATAACCTGGACTCGTGACTCTTTATTTGAGTCCCCCCACATGGTTACTGGTTTTCTAAGCCTCCATCCGGAATTATGAACACATGGACCCTATCAAGGCAGATAATAGATCCAACACTTGATCCCAAACCTTTTGCATATCATTCTGCATACATCATTTTTGCATGATTTAACATTTTCCTATTTGTTTTACAGGGTATCCAACTTATTATATTTGGTTTGGTTTTGACCTGTTCTACTGCTTAGACTTCTTCAATTATCTACACCAGCATTTTCATCAGAGATTCCTTTCCAGTTTGTCTTCATCAAAGACCTGTCTTCAGCATCTTCTTTAGTGGCCTTCATCAGCAGTCACCCTCAGTACTCTTCACCAGCACCCATCATCAGCATGGACATTTCAAGGAAGAGCAACATCACATACCACTTATTTGAGCCTACTCTGACAGGCATCAAACAGATCCAGTCTCTCATTACTCCTGATCATGTCCCACTATTCAGAGAACATTATGGAGGCATATTGGACATGATCATGGACCTGGATGCATCCCAGAGGAGCATGATCCATACTTGCTTGCAGTTTTATGATCCCCCTCTTAGATGCTTCACATTCCCTGATTTTCAGTTGGGGCCTCTGCTAGAAAAATTTCCATGTTGTTAGGAGTTCCTACCAGGAGAGGAATTCCTTTCAACCCTGATATGGTTACTCCCAAGAATGAAGACATAGCTAAGGCATTGCATTTGGAGCCTGCCCACATTGATCAGAGCATGACCACCAAGGCTGGGGTTCCAGGCCTTCCCCTAGATTTCCTGATCTCCCAGGCCACCCTGCATGCTGCAGCAGGGAAATGGGATGCTGTTTGTGCACTCCTAACCCTTAGCATATATAGGGTTATCTTGTTGGCAGACGAGCCAAAGTTTGTAAGCAAGAATGCTATTTACCTGTTCTTGCTAAGAAACCCAATGCCTACCTTGCTTGGAGACTTCTATTATTTAGTGCAACAGAGGAATGAGAAGTAAAGATCAAGACTGGTTAGATGATGTGCTCCCCTTTATTATTGTTGGTTGCTAAGGCATTCTCCAAAGTTAGATACTTTTTTGAACCCCCATCAGCCAAGGAAATGCGCTAAGAGATTGATTGCCCTGACATCAGAAGACATCAGATGGTGCACTCAGAGCACCAAGGGCAAAGAAATCATTACTAGCTGTGGGAAATATCCTAATGTTCCTTTGATTGGAGTAAAAGTTTGCATCAACTACAACCCTTTGTTTTTCAAGAGACAGTTAGAGTATGCTTTGGTTCATCCCTCAAAAGAGCAAGACTTGACTGAGACCCTCTATTGTGAAATCCAGCACAACTCTGCTATTGTTAGATAGGCAGCCTGGGCCTGGGATAACATTCAGACTAAGGGGACAGCTATCCTTGGCAAGTGCAACAACATTTGCTTCAGCACAGTACCTTGATTGGTCTCGTACCAGGGCACAGATCACCAGGATGCCATTCACCTTAGAAGATGTACCTGGACCTTCAATAGTGCAACCTGCAGCCACTGTCAGTTTGGAAGAGTTTGAGAAACTGAAAGAGAGGAATACTCAGCTCTCTGAATCCTTGAAGAAGACTATCTGGGAGAGAAATGACAGTCGTCTAGATAATGAGAGGTTAGAGAAGCTTCAGATTGAGCACTTAACCAAGATTGAGAAGACGGATGACGACATCAGAAAGGCTAGGGCGGGAGAGTTAGTACTGAAGAATGCCTGCAAGGAAGCAAAGACTCAGAAGGCAAGGGCAGAGCATTATTTAGAGGAGAGCCAGGCTAGGTAGATCAGGATCACTGAAGCCCGTGCACAAGAAGATCAAAGGGCCCAAGCTAAGATAGAGCAACCGGAGGCTAGTGAGAAGAAGCATCAGGCTGCTTTGTTAGCAGCACAGAAGGAGATATCTGAATTGAAACTCCGAGCGGGGTTGAAGAGGTCAAAGGATCAGGATAAGCACAAGAAGTTGACCAATGCTATTGCTACCAGGAACCTCCTCATCAGGACTATCACAGAGCACCCATTAGGTCCAGTGACAGAGGCTCTCCTAAAGGAAGTCAGAGAGGATGACTTTGGACTGGATGTTTAATTTCCTTGTATTTGTATTTCCTTTTGTTTGTGCTTTTGATTTTGTTGTTGTATTTTGACCCACCATGGGAACTTTGTTGTAATCAAGCTATGTATCTTCATTCTTTGTAATATATATGGTTTTACTATTTTTGGTTATCTCTCCCTGCAAATATCATCACCATTCCCGCGAGGTCTGGAAAGGTAAAAACCAAAGAACCAAACCGGATACCCTTGGAATACAAATAGGCATCCTGCATTGCATACTAACATTTTCTTTGTTTTGTAGGTTTTTGTTTTGTTGTTGTTTCTCACTTTGTTGTGGTTTCAGGAAACATTGCTCGCAGGAGAGTGTTCCCTGTCAACAGAATACACTGGTACCCGACAAGAAACAACCTTCCGGGACTACAGATGGATCAAATTTAACAAGACTTGACTGAAGTGAGGGCCCAGATTGCCAATGAAAGGGTTGAGATGAGAAATAAAATGAATCAATTTATGACAGTGATGACTGGTCTAACACAGAGCCAGGAAATAATTAGGGAGTTGGTTGAACGACAAACTCCTGAGAAACACCATCCAGGTACAGGGGGTACCAGTAAAAACGATCACGTGCAGCCTCACACTTATCCACCAGAGTTTGGGCCTCATCTAAACCCAGACATTAATGCCATAAGAAATACCTAGGGTAACACTACTGGAGGAAGGGTCTTGCAGGAGGATCCTCAAGAAGAACAGTTTACAGTGGTTGGAGCTGGAGACGAAGTTTACGACCGCTGGTTGGATGAAATTGCAGAGAAGTTGAGGTCTCTTGAATCCCAAAACTCTCTAGGTTTTGATGTCATGGACATGGGATTGGTGGAAGGGGTGAGAATTCCTCACAAGTTTAAACCCCCTTGTTTTGAGAGATACAATGGCACATCCTTCCCATGTACCCACCTTCAGTCTTTCCTGGGAAGATTGAAGGCATATACCATGGACGAAAAGCTATGGATGTTTTACTTCTAGGATAGCTTGACCGGGGCATCCCGAGAATGGTACTCCCACTTAACCAGAGCCACAGTAAGAAACTGGAAAGATTTGGCTGAAGCTTTTATCTGTCAGTATCAATATAATCTGGACATGGCTCCAAACAGGACCCTTCTAATAGGAATGTCTCAGTCTTCCCGTGAAAGCTTTAGAGAGTATTGTAAACACCCCAAATTTGCCCTCACTAATTTCACACCATGGCTTGTGATCTTTCATGTTTGCATTTAGTATATGCATACCATCTCATATTGCATTTTTGTTTCACTACATAGTTCAAGTTCATCTGCATCTAGGGTTTGTGATTTGAGCAATCCAGGGATCCATCTGAGCCACTCCAAAGGCCTCCAAGCATTCCAAGAGGGTCCATGTGTGTTCAATCATCATATTATGTCTCTCAAAGGTCAAAGAAGCCAAGAAATCACAAGAACTTAGAAAGCATGGAAGCAGAGCTAGGGTTTTCACTACACAGATGACCAAAATTATGGTTTTGGTTTCAGAGGTCATAAATCCAATTTTTTTGGTCATTCTTGTTTCTAATGTTCTTAAGATGTTATAAGTATCATATGTACCAAGTTTGATGAAGAAATTCATTGTGGAAGTCATCTGTTCATTAGGTAACTTCTTGAGCAAGTCAGAGCAAAATCAGGGCATCTGAGGCCCCCGACAATGGGACCAAAGGGTTATTTTCATCAAATTGAATTTATATGATCTTTATTTGGTCATTGAAGTGCTTAGAAGTTCACAAAATTGAAGAAATTTGAGCTAAACCAAAAGTTGCCAAAAATGGAAATAACTTGTAATGGAAACTTTCCATTTTGGGAAAGTTTTTCAACCTCCTCTTTCTCAACCAAAAAATGCCTCAAATGAAAAATTTTTGGTCATGAAAGTTGTAGATTAGTTCTTTCCCTTTTCAAAAAGTACAAGAACATGTTCTAATTTATCATAGAACTCAAGTTATGATCCTTCAAAGTTGGCAAAAATCACATAATTTTCACATTCATGCCAAAGAGGGATTTTTGCAAATTTACTTACCATGCTTCTAAGTGACCTCTGATTGACTTCTAAACATCATAACAACATCACATGGCTAATTTTTCTCAGAATTTCCCAAGGAATCACAACATTTCAATCCTTGATTCACAAGAAATTCCAAAGAGGGAAATTTGCAAAACCTCTTCAATCTCACCATTCAATCATCACAGCTCATGAAATCTGATCCAAGGGACCTCCACAAACTCAGCTGATGTCAATCCACCCTTTAGATTTCCTCTGACCCGAACCCATTCTTGTGGTACAAACTTTTGACTTTTTGGAAAAACAAGTCATACCAATCAAGTTGTGCCATTACCAACTTTCTGACCAATCACAATACATTATACAAACCAAAAGCAACACAAAACATACATCACACTATCCTGCACGCATACACACATTCAGATTGCATAAATCCTCAAGAAACTTCCTCTCTTCAAAACATTTAAACCAACCATCAAAACTTCAAACAAACTTCACCATTCAACTCAGCATCACGCATAGATCATTTCCCACCCTCACATTGGCCTGAAACTACCTCAAACAAAAACACGATTTTACTCACCTCTGAACTGAAAACTTCAAAACACTCCATATAAATTCCTTTCAAGCATTCCAGAAGCATAAGGGGATCAATGGGAGTGGAAAAGCACCAAAGAAGAGCCCAGAAAGTTCCAGTTTCGAAAGCTTCAACTCAGGTAACCTCAAGAACATTTTTTCCAGAAATGTGTTTTTAAGTTCCCAAATGATTCTTTATGATTCACTGATCATGCTGATGTGTTTAGAATTGAAAATGGTTGCGTATTGAGTATTTCATGGCTGTCTGAAATTTTTTCCGTTTGAATGTTTTGATTCGAATCTTGATGATGATGAATGATAAATGATTTTTGAGGCTAGATTATTGTTTAGGATAGTTAGTTTATCATTTCTGGAGATTTTGGGGACCTGGGGTGATGATTTTAGTAAGGTCAGGTGAGGGTCTCGCCGGAGAAAATTACCGGAGCAACTGTTCCGATCATCTAAAGGTCATTAGGGTTAATTTTAGGGTTAATTAGGTTAGTTTGAATTCTGGCCTTTAGATCATGTTTACCGCGCATTTGAATGGCCAGGATGTGTTCACTTTAACCCTAATCAGATTAATTAAATTAATTAAAATTAATTAGCCAGTTTGAATCCTGACCACTGGATTGCGCGCGCTGTCAATGGTTCCTTCCCCAAATTGAATCCCAGCCACTGGATCAACATACTTTCCATTTAATTTGATTTTTATTTCATTTAAATTGCATTTTCTTGCATAATTATTTTAAAATAGTTAGAAAAATCCCAAAAATATTTCATTTTGCATTTTTATTCCAAATATTTTTCTTAATCAAAAAATGATTTTTATTTTATTTTTTGCATTAAAATTGTATTTTTAAAATATTTAAATGTTTATTTTTATTAATTAATTTAATTTAATTAATTAAAATACAATTTAAGTTTCTAAAAATCACCAAAAAAATCACGAATCATACCTTTGTATTTAGAAACATTTTCAAACCCTTAATACAAATTTATTTTTAGGTTTAATCATAACTTGGGAATTTTATTTGAATTAAGGGTCATTTAAATCCTATTTTTGAACCCTAACTTTGAAACATATTTTATACCTAACCAAGAAGAGTTTGAAGATGATTCTTTTTGCATTGTTTTGTGCATATCATGTAGTTTCTAGGATATATTTTTCATGGATTTATCATTCATTTTCAATTTGTTTGGAATTTTACATTGAAGATCACCCAAAAACCCCTAGAAACTTAGGAAATTCATAACTTCTTCTAGGTTTGGTTTCTGACCTCCCCCTTTAGATGGTACCCTAGCATACGTTTAGGGTTCCTTTGAGTGCATTTTCAATTTTTTATCATGTGATTTTCTTCTGTCTTTGCCATTTGCATCTCATCCTTTCTTAAAACCCTAATTTTGCATCTTCATTTATATCCATCTTGCATATGCATCCATACATGAACTTACCATGACATTTAATTCATCCATATGTCATATTAGACATCTTAAGATATGTTAGAATCATGCTTGATCATTTCTTCATTCATTTTCCATGATTTGCATTCATTTCCTTTCATTAACTTTCATGAACTTTCAAACTTCAAAGCATGCTCCCATTTGCATCTCATCTTTGTATGATCACCCATTGCACTTTGTATGCCTTTGCATCATGTCATAGAATCATTTTCATCATAAGTATGCTTCTGATTTTGGTCTTTGCCTTTGCATATGCATCATTTCATTTCATTTCTTTCTTATGCATCTGGTGCTAACATTTTCAGGTGGTAAGTTAATTTGAGAAGTGGATTTGCCTTCACTTCTCATTTCTCCTCATCTTTTTCATATGCATCTTGATGGTTCTGAAGTGAACTTGTTCACTTGTGTTCTTTCTCTCTCACTTTCCTTATTTTAGTTACTTATCTTCTTCAATGAAGTAAGTAACTTATTTCTTCTGCTTCCTCCTCCTTTCATCTGCTTCTTCCATTGGTGGCTTCCTTGAAGATATTTCTCAATCCTTAAAAACCATAGGAACGCCCAAGCATGGTAATAATTAGGCTTGTGATTAGTCCCCCTTAGCTTTTACCTTTGAGTCTCCTTGAGTCTCTCTTCTCATCCCATCATTAGAGACTAATCCTTTAAGGTTTTAAGACCTTGGAATTAGGGTTATGCCTGCATCCTTATCTTAGGATGAAGTGTATAACTCTAATCCTAAGTGTTAAACCCTTAATCTGTTTAAACCTCTTAATCAATCCATCTAATAATCATTAAGGCATTTACTTGTAATTGGGCCTTACATTAGGGTTCTAATTCTTCCTTTATAGTTAAGAAAGACTAACCCTAGTGTTTAATGGACAAGTCCCCCTCAAGTTGTCTTACAAACCATAAAATTCACTTCTTAATCTCACCCTTAATCAAAATCCACTTAATAAAGGCTTGTCATCTAATGATTTTAATCCCTAATCATGGATTAACACTAAACAAAAATCCAAAAACATCTAAATAATCACAAGTAGATTAATGATCTTAATCCTACATCATCATGGTAATTAAGTTGAGATGCTTATCTCATACTTAAGTATTCTCATTATCCCTAGTTAGGGAGGATATAATGAGTTTACAATCTCTGATTTAGGCTTAAGCTCATTAACTTATGCAAAACACCAAAAACAATAACAAAACTGAATGACAAAAAAACAAACAATAATCGTCTCCTTCGGGATTCTTTTCTCATCACACTCATTCAAAAATGAGAACTCGCTTCTTCCGTCTAATGCAAGAAAGTTAGCACTCGAGCCAGACGAGTCATACACTTGAGCATAGGCAAGTAAGCAGTTCACAGTCAATTTATCTTTCAGTCTCTTTGAGTCAAACTACGGTGTTCTGACTTCCTCATTGCACGACAAGATACGTAGGCATAACATAACTGTTATCAAAAGTCTCTTTGTCTTCCCCCTCTTTCAGCATTCTCTTTTAAGCCTCAGCTCCTGAGCATTAACCCTTTTTTGCATTGACACTTGTACATTTCTTTTCTAGCTTTTGCACACAGATAGCATATACACTACCCCTTTAAAAACAATCTTGTAAGCGTGGATCTCGTCGAGTACGACGGACAATTTGGGTTCAAATACCTTCCCAGGTTGTAACAAACCCCCTTTCTTAGTTTCTCTGGTTCGCAACCGTCTTATCCATATCTTTCTAGGTTTATGCAGCATTGCCTTTCCTTCGGGATAAAAATTCCTAGCTTGCGACTCTATTCACTTCATTTCATCTTCTCCTTTCGCCGACCGTTAGCGTCTGTACCCTATCTGACCAGGTGTCTTTTCGGGGGAGCGACACCTTGGCGACTCTACTGGGGACCCTTATATTGCAAACAGGGCTTCTAGTTCTTTTTGTGGGTTCCTCCTAGCGCTTGTTTGATTTGTGTTTACAGGGGTGTTATGTGCTACTTGTGCTTATTTATTGCTTTATTTATTGCTTTATGTACAACTTTATTTATTGCTTTCATTTACAGTTTTTATGCATTTCATACTGTCATTATCATATGTGTTGGATCTGTTGTTTCCTTGGTGGGTGGGGATCATTGAGTGATTAAGGTTCCATACCGGGGACTTGAGTAACACATAGGCTAGAGTGACTTCATACTCTTTCCCATTCCATTTCAGTCTGGTGCGGGAATATGAAACACGGTTCAGTCATGGGTTTCTTCTTGAGAACTCTGTGCTACGAATTTCCTGTGGTACTAGGGCTATCTGGGCAGCCTGTTATGTTTGGATGACCTTTTATGACCTTCAGCATCTGAGGTGAATTAGAGTAGGATCCTTTATGGTTATTGTAAATATTGTACCTTCGGGTTAGAAGTGTTTACACTTCTCATAACTGATCCAAGTCTGAGGATCCTTGTTCTAGAACAATGCATGTGAGGGGGTTGGGATGTTTACAGGTTTGCAAGAACCCTTGGCCTCATCATACCTTGTTACTAGATTTGTTAAGGTTGTATTATTTGGACAGTTCTTGAGATACCTTGGACTCGTGACTCTTTATTTGAGTCCCCCCACCTGGTCACTGGTTTTCTAAGCCTCCATCCGGACTTATGAACACATGGACCCTATCAAGGCAGATAACAGATCCAGCACTTGATCACAAAACCTTTGCATATCATTTTGCATGCATCAATTTTGCATCATATAACATTTTCCTATTTGTTTTACAGGGTATCCACCTTATTATCTTTGGTTTGGTTTTGACCTGTTCTGCTGCTTAGACTTCTTCAGTTATTTACACCAGCATTTTCATCAGAGATTCCTTTCCAGTTTGTCTTCATCAAAGACATGTCTTCAGCTTCTTCTTTAGTGGCCTTCATCAGCAGTCACCCTCAGTACTCTTTACCAGCACCCATCATCAGCATGGACATTTCCAGGAAGAGCAACATCACATACAACTTCTTTAAGCCTACTCTGACAGGCATCAGACAGATCCAGTCTCTCATTACTCCTGATCATGTCCCACTATTCAGAGAACATTATGGAGGCATATTGGACATGATCATGGACCTGGATGCATCCCAGGGGAGCATGATCCATATTTGCTTGCAGTTTTATGATCCCCCTCTCAAATGCTTCAATTTCCCTGATTTTCAGTTGGGGCCTCTACTAGAAGAATTTTCCATGTTGTTAGGAGTTCCTATCAGGAGAGGGATTCCTTTCAACCCTGAGATGGTTACTCCCAAGAATGAAGACATAGCTAAGGCATTACATTTGGAGCCTGCCCTCATTGATCAGAGCATGACCACCAAGGCTGGGGATCCAGGCCTTCACCTAGATTTCCTGATCTCCCTGGCCACCCTGCATGCTGCAGCAGGGAAATGGGATGCTGTTTGTGCACTCCTAACCCTCAGCATATATGGGGTTATCTTGTTTGCAGACGAGCCAAAGTTTATAAGCAAGAATGCTATTCACCTGTTCTTGCTAAGAAACCCAGTGCCTACCTTGTTTGGAGACTTCTATTATTCAGTGCACCAGAGGAATGAGAAGCAAAGAGGAAGACTGGTCAGATGATGTGCTCCCCTTTATTACTTTATATTTCTAAGGCATTTGCCAAAGTTAGATACTTTTTTGAACCCCCATCAGCCAAGGAACTGGGCTAAGAGATTGATTGCCCTAACATCAGAAGACATCAGATGGTGCACTCAGAGCACCAAGGGCAAAGACATCATTACTAGTTGTGGGAAATATCCTAATGTTCCTTTGATTGGAGTAAAAGGTTGCATCAACTACAACCCTTTGCTTTTCAAGAGATAGCTAGGGTATGCTTTGGTTCATCCCCCAAGAGAGCAAGACTCGACTGAGACCCTCTATTGTGAAATCCAGCACAAATCTTCTATTGTTAGACTGACAGCCTGGGCCTGGGATAACATTCAGACTAAGGGGACAGCTATCCTTGGCAAGTGCAACAACATTGCTTCAGCACAATACCTTGATTGGTCTCATACCAGGGCACAGATAACCAAGATGCCATTCACCTTAGAAGATGTACATGGACCTTCAACAGTGCAACCTGCAACCACTGTCAGTTTGGAAGAGTTTGAGAAACTGAAAGAGAAGAATACTCAACTTTCTGAATCCTTGAAGAAGACTTTCTGGGAGAGAAATGACAGTCGTCTAGATAATGAGAGGTTAGAGAAGCTCCAGATTGAGCACTTAACCAAGATTGAGAAGACGGATGACGACATCAGAAAGGCTAGGGCAGGAGAGTTAGTACTGAAGAATGCTTGCAAGGAAGTAAAGACTCAGAAGGCTAGGGCAGAGCATTATTTAGAGGAGAGCCAGGCTAGGTGGATTAGGATCACTGAATCCCGTGAACAAGAAGATCAAAGGACCCAAGCTAAGAAAGAGCAACTGGAGGATAGGGAGAAGAAGCATCAGGATGCTTTGTTAGCAGCACAAAAGGAGATATCTGAATTGAAACTCCGAGCGGGGTTGAAGAGGTCAAAGGATCAGGATAAGCACAAGAAGTTAACCAGTGTTATTGCTACCAGGAACCTCCTCATCAGGACTATCACAGAGCACCCATTAGGTCCAGTGACTGAGGCTCTCCTAAAGGAAGTCAGAGAGGATGACTTTGGACTGGATGTTTAATTTCCTTGTATTTGTATTTCCTTTTGTTTGTGCTTTTGATTTTGTTGTTGTATTTTGACCCACCATGGGAACTTTGTTGTAATCAAGCTATGTATCTTCACTCTTTGTAATATATATGGTTTGTACTATTTTTGGTTATCCCTCCCTGCAATATCATCAGCATTCCCTCGAGTTCTGGAAAGGTCAAAACCCAAGAACCAAATCGGATACCCTTGGAAGACAAATAGGCATCCTGCATTGCATACTAACATTTTCTTTGTTTTGTTGTTGTTTCTCACTTTGTTATGGTTTCAGGAAACATTGCTCGTAGAAGAGTGTTCCTTGTCAACAGAATACACCGGTACCCGACAAGAAACAACCTTCCGGGACTACAGTTGGATCAGGTTCAACAAGACTTGACTGAAGTGAGGGCCCAGATGGCCAATGAAAGGGTTGAGATGAGAAATCAAATGAATCAATTTATGACAGTGATGACTGGTCTAACTTAGAGCCAGGAAATACTGAGGGAGTTGGTTGAACGACAAACTCCTGAGGAACACCATCCAGGTACATGGGGTACCAGTAACAACGATCACGTGCAGCCTCACACTGATCCACCAGAGTTTGGGCCTCATCTAAACCCAGACATCAATGCCATAATAACTATCCATGGTAACACTACTAGAGGAAGGGTCTTGCAGAAGGATCCTAAAGAAGAATAGTTTATAGTGGTTGAAGCTGGAGACGAAGTTTACGACCGTCGGTTGGATGAAATTGCAGAGAAGCTGAGGTCTTTTGAATCCAAAAACTCTCTAGGTTTTGATGTCATGGATATGGGATTAGTGGAAGGTGTGAGAATTCCTCACAAGTTCAAACCCCCTTTTTTTGAGAGATATAATGGCACATCCTGCCCACGTACCCACCTTCAGTCTTTCTTGGGAAGATTAAAGGCCTATACCATGGACAAAAAGCTATGAATGTTTTACTTCGAGGATAGCTTGACCAGGGCATCCCGAGAATGGTTCTCCCTTTTAACAAGAGCCACAGTAAGAAACTGGAAAGACTTGGCTGAAGCTTTTATCCGTCAGTATCAATATAATCTAGACATGGCTCCAAACAGGACCCTTCTAATGGGAATGTCTCAGTCTTCCCGTGAAAGCTTTAGAGAGTATTGTAAACACCCCAAATTTTCCCTCACTAATTTCACACCATGGCTTCTTATCTTTCATGTTTGCATTTAGTATAAGCATACCATCTCATATTGCATTTTTGTTTCACTGCATAGTTCAAGTTCATCTGCATCTAGGGTTTGTTATTTGAGCAATCCAGGGATCCATCTGAGCCACTCCAAAGGCCTCCAAGCATTCCAAGAGGGTCCATGTGTGTTCAATCATAATATTATGTCTCTCAAAGGTCAAAGAAGCCAAGAAAACACAAGAACTTGGAAAGCATGGAAGCAGAGTTAGGGTTTTCACTACACAGATGACCAAAATTAGGGTTTTGGTTTCAGAGGCCATAACTCCAATATTTTTAGTAATTCTTGTTTCTAATGTTCTTAAGATATTATAAGGATCATATGTACCAAGTTTGATGAAGAAATTCATTGTGGAAGTCATATGTTCATTAGGTAACTTCTTGAGCAAGTCAGAGCAAAATCAGGGCATCTGAGGCCCCCAACAATGGGACCAAAGGGGTATTTTCATCAAATTGAATTTATATGATCATTATTTGGTCATTGAAGTGCTTAGAAATTCACAAAATTGAAGAAATTTGAGCTAAACCAAAAGTTGCCCAAAATGGAAATAACTTGTAATGGAAACTTTCCATTTTGGGAAAGTTTTTCAACCTCCTCTTTCTCAACAAAAAATGCCTCAAATGAAAAATTGTTGGTCATGAAAGTTGTAGATTAGGTCTTTCCCTTTTCAAAAGGTACAAGAACATGTTCTAATTCATCATAGAACTCATGTTATGATCCTTCAAAGTTGGCAAAAATCACATAATTTTCACATTCATGCCAAAGAGGGATTTTTGCAAATTCACTTACCAAGCTTCTAAGTGACCTCTAATTGACTTCTAAACTTCATAACAACATCACATGGCTAATTTTGCTCAGAATTGCCCAAGGAATCACAACATTTCAATCCTTGATTCACAAGAAATTCCAAAGAGGGAAATTAGCAAAACCTCTTCAATCTCACCATTCAATCATCACAGCTCATGAAATCTGATCCAAAGGACCTCTACAAACTCAGCTGAGGTCAATCCACCCTTTAGATTTTCTCTGACCCGAGCCCATGCTTGTGGTACAAACTTTTGACTTTTTGGCAAAACAAGCCATACCAATCAAGTTGTGCCATTACCAACTTTCTGACCAATCACAATACATTATACAAACCAAAAGCAACACAAAACATACATCACACAAGCCTGCAAGCATACATACATTCAGATTGCAAAAATCCTCAAGAAACTTCCTCTCTTCAAAACTTTCAAACCAAACATCAAAACTTCAAACAAACTTCACCATTCAACTCAGCATCACTCATAGATCATTTCCCACCCCTCACATTGGCCTGGAACTACCTCAAACAAAAACACGATTTTACTCACCTCTGAACTGAAACCTTCAAAACACTCCATATAAACTCCTTTCAAGCATTCCAGAAACATAAGGGGATAAAGGGGAGTGGAAAAGCACCAAAGAAGAGCCCAGAAAGTTCTAGTTTCGAAAGTTTCAACTCAGGTAACCTCAAGAACATTTTTTCCAGAAATGTGTTTTTAAGTTCCTAAATGATTATTTATGATTCACTGATCATGCTGATGTGTTTAGAATTGAACATGGTTGCGTATTGAGTATTTCATGGCTGTCTGAAATTTTTTTCGTTTGAATGTTTTGATTCGATTCTTGATGATGATGAATGATAAATGATTTTTTAGGCTAGTTTATTGTTTAGGATAGTTAGTTGATCATTTCTTGAGATTTTGGGGACCTGGGGTGATGATTTGAGCAAGGTCAGGTGAGGGTCTCGCCGGAGAAGACGACCAGAGCACTGTTTCGGTCATCTGAAGGTCATTAGGGTTAATTTTAGGGTTAATTAGGTTAGTTTGAATTCTGGCCTTTAGATCATGTTTACCGCGCGTTTGAATGGCCAGGATGTGTTCACTTAAACCCTAATCAGATTAATTAAATTAATTAAAATTAATTAGCCAGTTTGGATCCTGATCACTGGATTGTGTGCCTAGTCAATGGTTCCTTCCCCAAATTGAATCCCAGCCACTGGATCAACATACTTTCCATTTAATTTGATTTTTATT
Source organism: Lathyrus aphaca (assembly GCA_963966055.1). Taxonomy (NCBI): domain Eukaryota; kingdom Viridiplantae; phylum Streptophyta; class Magnoliopsida; order Fabales; family Fabaceae; genus Lathyrus; species Lathyrus aphaca. Next base: position 277,713,526 of record OZ014519.1, on the reverse strand, counting down.
TCATTTAAATTGCATTTTCTTGCATAATTATTTTAAAGTAGTTAGAAAAATCCCAAAAATATTTCCTTTTGCATTTTTATTCCAAATATTTTTCTTAATCAAAAAATGATTTTTATTTTATTTTTTGCATAAAAATTGTATTTTTAAAATATTTTAATGTTTATTTTAATTAATTAATTGAATTTAATTAATTAAAATACCATTTAAGTTTCTATTAATCACCAAAACAATCATGAATCATCCTTTTGTATTTTGAAACATTTTCAAACCCTTCATACAAATTTCTTTTTAGGTTTGATCATAACTTGGGAATTTTATTTGAATTAAGGGTCATTTAAATCCTATTTTTGAACCCTAACTTTGAAAAATCTTTTCTGCCTAACCAAGAAGGGTTTGACGATGATTCTTTTTGCATTGTTTTGTGCATATAATGTAGTTTCTAGGATATTTTTGTCATGGATTTATCATTAATTTTCAATTTGTTTGGAATTTTACATTGAAGATCACCCAAAAACCCCTAGAAACTTAGGAAATTCATAACTCCTTCTAGGTTTAGCTTCTGACCTCCCCCTTTGGATGGTACCCTAACATAGGTTTAGGGTTCCTTTGAGTGCATTTTCAATTTTTTATCATGTCATTTGCTTTTGTCGTTGCCATTTGCATCTCATCCTTTCTTAAAACCCTAATTTTGCATCTTCATTTATATTCATCTTGCATATGCATCCATACATGAACTTGCCATGACATTTCATGCATCCATATGTCATCTTAGACATCTTAAGATATGTTAAAATCATGCTTGATCATTTCTTCATTCATTTTCCATGATTTTCATTCATTTCCTTTCATTAACTTTCATGAACTTTCAAACTTCAAAGCATGCTCCCATTTGCATCTCATCTTTGTATGATCACCCATTGCACTTTGTATGCCTTTGCATCATGTCATAGACACATTTCCATCATGATTATGCTTATGATTTTGTTCTTTTCCTTTGCATATGCATCATTTCATTTCATTTCTTTCTTATGCATCTGGTGCTATCATTTTCAGGTGGTAAGTTAATTTGAGAAGTGGATTTGCCTTCACTTCTCATTTCTCCTCATCTTTTTCATATGCATCTTGCTAGTTTTGAAGTGAACTTGTTCACTTGTGTTCTTTCTCTCTCACTTTCCTTCTTTAAGTTACTTATCTTCTTCAATGAAGTAAGTAACTTATTTCTTCTGCTTCCTCCTCCTTTCATCTGCTTCTTCCGTTGGTGGCTTCCTTGAAGATCTTTCTCAAGCCTTAAAAACCATAGAAACACCCAAGCATGATAATAATTAGGGTTGTGATTAGTCCCCCTTAGATTTTACCTTTGAGTCTCCTTGAGTCTCTCTTCTCATCCCATCATTAGAGACTAAACCTTTAAGGTTTTAAGACTTTGAAATTAGGGTTATGCCTGCATCCTTATCTTAGGATGGAGTGTATAACTCTAATCCTAAGTGTTAAACCCTTAATCTGTTTAAACCTCTTAATCAATCAATCTAATAATCACTAAGGCATTTACTTGTAATTGGGCCTTACATTAGGGTTCTAATTCTTCCTTTATGGTTAAGAAGGACTAACCCTAGTGTTTAATGGACAAGTCCCCCTCAAGTTGTCTTACAAACCATAAAATTCACTTCTTAATCTCACCCTTAATCAAAATCCACTTAATAAAGGTTTGTCATCTAATGATTTTAATCCCTAATCATGGATTAAGTTGAGGTATCTTCCTCAGCTTAAGTGTGCTCATCTATTATCCTTCTATTAGAATGGTGTAATGGGTTCACTAATCTTTGATTATGGCTTAAACTCATTACTTAACAATAAACAAAAATCCAAAAACATCTAAATAATCACAAGTAGATTAATGATCTTAATCCTACATCATCATGGTAATTAAGTTGAGATGCTTATCTCATACTTAAGTATTCTCATTATCCCTAGTCAGGGAGGATATAATGAGTTTACAATCTCTGATTTAGGCTTAAGCTCATTAACTTATGCAAAACACTAAAAACAATAACAAAACTGAAAACACAAAAACAAACAATAATCGTCTCCTTCGAGATTCTCTTCTCATCACACTCATTCACAAACGAGAACTTGCTTCTTCTGTTTAATGCAAGACAGTTAGCACTCGAGCCAGACGAGTCATACACTTGAGCATATGCAAGTAAGTAGTTCACAGTCAATTTATCTTTCAGTCTCTTTGAGTCAAACTACGGTGTTCTGACTTCCTTATTGCACGAGAGGATACGTAGGCATAACATAACTGTTATCGAACAAAAGTCTCTTTGTCTTCCCCCTCTTTCAGCATTCTCTTTTAAGCCTCAGCTCTTGAGCAATAACCCTTTTTTGCACTGACACTTATACATTTCTTTTCTAGCTTTTGCACACAGATAGCATATAAACTACCCCTTTAAACACAATCTTGTAAGCGTGGATCCCGTCGAGTACGACGGACAATCTGGGTGCTAATATCTTCCCAGGTTGTAACCAACCCCGTTTCTCAGTTTCTCTAGTTCGCAACCGTCTTATCCATCCTTTTCTAGGTTTATGCAGCATTACCTTTCCTTCGGGATATAAATGCCTAGCTGGCGACTCTATTCATCTTCACCTTCATCTTCTCCTTTCGCCGACCATTCATGTCTGTACCCTATCTAACCAGGTGTCTGTTCGGGGGAGCGACAAGTATGCCCAAAGGTGGTGGCAATCAGCTGCTACAGTTCAACCTCCGATGTCTGAAAGGGAGATGGCAGACATGTTCATGAAGACTCTCCAGGGAACCTATATTAACATGTTGGCTGCATTTTCTTCCACAAGCATTGCAGGTGTGGTGATAGCTGGGGAAAGAATTGAGAGCTTACTGAAGAAGGGAAAGATCTCTGACAATGGTGCCAGTACAAGAAGTGCAAGGAAGCCATTTCCTAGGCCCCGTTGATCTGGTGAAACAAACTCTGTGCACATGGGAAGAGGGAGACCCCAATACCTTCCTAGAACAATTGTTGTTGTTACTATCCCTGCTCCACCACCTCAGTATGCTCAACAACCACAACACTTTCCTCAACAACCACAATTTCCTCAAAAAATATCTTACAACAACAATAACAACAATCAACAACAGCGCCCTTTTCAACAGCGGCCATCTCAGATCAACAGGGTGATTAACCCTATTCCAATGCCATATGCTACACTGCTGCCACAACTCCTAAAGCTCAATCTTGTTGAGTTGAGGATATTGGCTCTGCCTGATCCTCAGAACCTTCCAAGAAACTACGATGTCAATGCTAGGTGTGCTTTTCATTCCAACGCACCTGGTCACTCTACGGAAAAATGAAGAGCTCTACATATGAAGTTCCATGATCTGGTAGATTCAAAGGCTCTGAACTTTGCACCACCTCCCAATGTCATGAAAAATCCTATGCCAAGCCACAGTGGGCCAAGGATTAATGCTATAGAGGAAGGCTCACCCATGAGTTTAATAGAAGATATTGCAAGTATTCAGACACCTCTGGCAGAGGTTAAAGCCCAGCTTTTGAAATGCCAAATGTTTCCAGGTTGTGAGGCCTATTGTGAATCATGCAAACTTTTCGATAACGGGTGTGGAAGCTTGAGGGGTGGAATTAATGGCTTGAACAAAGAAGGCATTATGCAAATTACCACCACTGCTTCTACAACACCAGCAACTCCTCGTACAAGTGATTCTTCTACAACTGCAACAACAATTGTTCCTACTGATTCATCTACAACTTCAGCAACCATTTCTTCCATCGCTTCAACAAACAACAGTTCCATTTCATCTCCTTCTACAACTCCAGCAACCACCAACAATGATGTCTCCACAGTTACTATTTATTATGACCCAACAACGGTCCCGAATTCTAGCAACTTTCAACAATCTCAACAACAGTTTCAACCAAGCTTCAATCCATCACCACCAGCATCCACCAGCATCCCCCAGAAGTCCTGTCACCATGTTTTATGATCCATAGACAATAACGGTTCCAACATCTGCTGCAGTGAGCCCAGTCACCATCACGGTGCCAGGGCCAATTCCATATGATAAAGATAGTTTTATACCATGGCATTATGGTGCTGACCTTTACTGCAATGGAGAAAAAGTCCTTCTTGACTCTTTAGTTCCTACTCCCCAAATGGACAATGTCGGGGGAGGCGGAGGCTTCACCCGAAGCGGACGTCTCTTTGCATCACAAGTTCCAAGAATTAATACTGAGGCAGAGGTTGCTGCCAAAGCCAAAGGGAAGAGTGTGGTACCTGAAGAATCAACATCAAAAGAGACTCATAAATCATCCATTGATCAGGATGTGGATGAATTTATGAGGATAATTAAAAGAAGTGACTATAAAGTTGTGGACAAGTTCCACCAGACTCCTTCTAAGATCTCTATATTATCCCTGCTGTTGTGTTCCGAAGTCCATCGGGATGCACTACTCAAAGTTCTGCATGCTACCTACATGCCAGAAGAGATCACAATGAATCAGCTTGAGACAGTGGTGTCTAATTTCAATACTAGCCATGGGCTAGGTTTCACTGATGCTGATTTGACAACAGAAGGACGTCACCACAACAAGGCTTTGCACATCACCCTGGAGTGCAAAGGGGATGTACTCTCTCATGTTCTTGTGGACAATGGGTCTTCGCTTAATGTCTTACCGAAGAAAGCTCTTGTTAAACTCGAATATGATGGTATAGCGCTCCGACCAAGCAATATGGTGGTCAGGGCTTTTGATGGCTCCAAGAGGTATGTTCTTGGAGAGGTGGAGCTGCCTATGATAATCGGTCTGCAGGTCTTTCAGACTACTTTCTATGTGATGGACATAGAGCCGGCCTACAACTGTTTGTTGGGTCGACCATGGATTCACGGCACTGGCGCAGTTACGTCGACCCTTCACTAGAAATTGAAATATGAGTGGGAATGACAAATTATCACCTTCTGTGGTGAGGAGGACATATTTGTTAGCCATCTGGCTACATACAAGTATATTGAGATGGATGGTGAAATCCATGAAACTATGAGCCAAGGGTTAGAGGCCCTGAACGTCAATGAGGCGATGACTGAAGTATTTGCTACATCCCAGGAGGATAGGATGGGTACTTCAATTGTCTCCTATCAGCAAGCCCGAAAGGTTGTTGAAGATGGTAATGCCCAAGGCTGGGGAAAGTTGCTACCGGTAGAGAAGAAGGAGGACATATTCGGTTTGGGTTACAAACCATTCCGACAAGATCAATCAAAGGCTGCTAAGGAGCCCAAGTTCATCAGTGGGGAGATGCTCACCCCAGATGTTGTTAACAACCTGGAAGACGAGGCGAAAAGCGACCGCAACTTGGAGAGCTGGATACGTCCAAGGATCCCGGGGCACCAAGTCCTTAACTGGTCTTCCCAGGAAATTATAAGGGTTACTCCTACAGAGTAATTATTATTTCCTGTCCTTTTAGCATGCATCAAGTCCTGCATCTTGCCCAAGGTGTCAGGACTCATTTTGTAATAGGGCCATATTGTAATATTGTGCAAATGGATTAATCAATGAATATCGGACACCTTTTGCAAACAAGTCTCTTTTTCGCTCACTGTCTTTTCATTTTTTCACTTTTGTACAAAACAATAAAATGGCAATGTTTTCAAAATAAATAACTTCATTTTCACTTTTTGTAAATAAGATTAAAATTAATCACTAAAACGAACCAATCTCAACCCTTGCAGAGATTACCCTCCAGATTGCACCGACAACAGCACTGCTATGACCTTGTATGACTTCGACAATCCAATTAATCAAGCCGATGAAGGGGTTGAAGAAGACTATGAGTTACCAGAAGAGTTAGCCAGGTTGTTGAGGAAAGAAGAGAAAGTGATTACTCCTCATCAGGAAGAGGTTGAAACAGTTAATCTTGGTACCGAAGAGGATCTGAAAGAAGTGAAGATTGGGGCCAGCCTGCAGGCTTCAGTAAAAGAACAGCTCATTGACATGCTTCGAGAATACGTCGACGTCTTTGCTTGGTCCTATCAAGATATGCCAAGGTTGGACACCGAAATTGTTATGCATAAGCTTCCTTTGAAAGAAGATTTCCCTCCAGTGAAGCAAAAGCTACGCCGTACTCGTTCGGATATGGCCATGAAGATAAAGGAAGAAGTACAAAAATAGTGGGACGCCGGTTTCCTTGCTGTAACTAGTTACCCGCCGTGGGTTGCTAATATTGTACAATTGCCTAAGAAGGATGGCAAAGTATGAATGTGTGTGAATTACTGGGATCTGAATAGAGCTAGCCCAAAAGTTGACAACAAAGCTCAGTTCTCGGTATTTTCCTTCATGGACGGTTTTTCCGGGTATAATCAGATCAGGATGTCACCCGAAGACATGGAGAAGACTACCTTCATCACACCTTGGGGCACATTTTGTTACAAGGTAATGCCTTTCGGACTGAAGAATACTGGTGCAACCTATCAACGGGCTATGGTAACGTTATTCCATGACATGATCTACAAAGAAATTGAATGCTACGTGGATGACATGATTTCCATGTCCCTCACTGAAGAAGATCATCTGGTAAATCTGTTGAAATTGTTCAAGCGTCTGAGGAAGTATCAGATGAAGTTAAACCCCAACAAATGCACATTCGGGGTGCGGTCCGATAAACTTCTGGGATTTATCGTAAGTGAAAAAGGAATAGAAGTTGATCCTGATAAAGTCAAGGCCATTCAGGAGATGCCTGCACCAAGGACCGAAAAAGAAGTTTGGGGGTTCTTAGGTAGATTGAACTACATATCACAGTTCATATCTCACCTCACCGCAACCTGTGAGCCCCTGTTCAAATTGTTAAGAAAGGAAAAAACGGTCAGGTGGAACGAAGATTGTCAGAAGGCTTTTGACAAAATCAAGGAGTACTTACAAGAACCTCTGATTCTTATGCCTCCAATTGAAGGAAGACCTCTAATAATGTACCTGACAGTGTTAGAAGGGTCAATGGGGTGTGTGCTGGGCCAGCATGACGAGTCTGGTCGAAAAGAGTATGCAATATACTAACTATGCAAAAAGTTTACCGACTGTGAACAACGTTATTCACTGCTCGAGAAAACTTGATGTGCTTTAGCGTGGGCTGCTCGCCGACTAAGGCAGTATAAGTTGACTCGCACTACCCTATTGATCTCAAAGATGGACCCCGTCAAGTACATATTTGAGAAGCCAACACTTACCGGAAGGGTTGCAAGATGGCAATTGATTCTGACAGAATATGACATTCAGTACACATCTCAAAAGGCCATCAAGGGCAGTGTATTGTCTGACTATCTGGCTGAGGAACCCATTGATGATTACCGGCCCATGAGATTTGACTTCCCTGATAAAGACATCATGTTCCTAAAAGCAAAAGATCATGAAGAGCCTGTTCACACTGAAGGGCCTGACCCAGAAGAAGAATGGACAATGATGTTTGATTTGGGCTGTCAATATGAATGGTCGTGGAGTTGGTGCAGTACTCATTACACCTAAAAGAGTTCATATGCCTTTCTCGGTAAAACTCACCTTTGCCTGCACTAACAACGAAGCTAAATGGGTCTTAAGGAAGCCATTGACCTCAGGATCAAAACTTTAACTGTATTCGGAGATTCAGCTCTGGTAATCAATCATACCAACGGCAAATGGTACACTCACCAAGAGCATCTAATTCAATACCGTGACTATACGAGAAGATTATTGAATTTCTTCACAACAGTCAAACTTGAGTATATCCCTCGGGACGAAAATCAGTTCGCAGATGTTTTGGCTACCATTTCATCCATGATCAAGGTTCAAACTGCCAATTATGTGCCTCAGATTTCGGTATCCAGACTAGACCGACCAGCATACGTATTCTTTGTGGACATTGCTAAAGATGACAAGCCATGGTTCCATGATATCAGATGCTTCTTAGAGATTCAGACATACCCACCAGGGCCATCATCTAATGATAAGAAGACACTAAGAAGGTTGGCCGATAGTTTCTTCCTTAATGCTGATGGTTCATTATACAAGCGAAACATTGACATGGTTCTGCTCAAATGTATTGATAAGAAAGAAGAAGACATACTGATGCACGAGGTGCATGAAGGATCTTTCGGTACCCATGCTGGAGGACATGCAATGACAAAGAAATTGTTAAGATCAAGTTACTACTGGATCACGATGGATGCAGATTGTTGTGCCTATGCCAGAAAATGCCATAAATGCCAGATCTACGCAGATAAAGTGCATGTGCCTCCAAATCCTTTGAACGTGATGTCTTCACCTTGGCCCTTTGCCATGTGGGGCATTGACATGATTGGAAAGATCGAACCAACTGCTTGAAATGGCCACAGATTCATCCTGGTAGCCATTGATTACTTCACCAAATGGATTGAAGCAGCTTCATATGCAAACGTCACCAGACAAGTGGTAGCCAGATTCATGAAAAGAGACATCATCTGTCGATATAGAGTACCCGAACGAATCATTACTGATAATGGTTCCAAATTGAACAACAAAATGATGGCAGAACTGTGTCGGGACTTCAGAATCCAACATCACAACTCTTTTCCTTACAGGCCAAAGATGAATGGCGCTGTTGAGGCAGCTAACAAAAACATCAAGAAGATTGTGCAAAAGATGGTGGTTACTTACAAAGACTGGCATGAAATGCTACCATTTTCCTTGCACGGGTACCGAACCTCAATCAGAACGTCTACTGGGGCAACAACTTATCAACTGGTATATGGTATGGAAGTCGTCCTACCTATGGAAGTTGAATTACCCTCCTTACGGGTACTGATGGATGTAAAGCTGAGTTAAGAAGAATGGGTCCGGTCACGGTACAATCAACTGAATCTGATTGAAGAAAAGAGATTAGTTGCTATCTGTCATGGGCAATTATATCGGAAAAGGATGAAGAAAGCCTTCGATCAGAAAGTCAGACTTCGGGAATACCAAGTGGGAGATCTTGTACTAAAGAGACTTCTTCCTCCTCATACAGACCACAGGGACAAGTGGACTCCAAACTATGATGGTCCATTTATAGTAAATAAAGTTTTCTCTGGTGGAGCACTGATGCTATTTACCATGTACACCCGCTGAGTTGAAAAGCCGCATTGGACAGCTCAGGAAAAAATGGGTATCCCGGTGGATTGAAAACCCGAAAGGGCGATCCACGCAAAATCAGGGAATAAGCGAACAAATGCATCCTGAATTCGTATGTATTCTTTACAACACGGAAAGCTTCAAAAGGACAAAACATCAGTCAAAATCAACCTTCTTCAGAAAGCAAGATGAGAAGAACGTCAAGGTCATACAGGTCATAGCAAAGGAAGTTCACCGGAGCGTCGTCAGCATTGCCAAAACTTTTACTTTTTCAATTTGTAACAATCTCCTCATTCCAGGGGATCTGTTTCTTTGACTGTATTTGCCAATTCAGGGCACCCAGATTAATAAAATCAGAATTTCCAGTCACATCTCTTTTTTTACATTTTTGTTTCGTTTGCAAAATGTCCAATATCCATGATATAATATTTGCATAAAACAAATGAGCCATTCTTAATAAATGCTTGCAGGAAATATATGTACTCTTAGGAATATCTAACTCATATGACGGAATCCGGTAAGGGATACGTCGGGATACTTGTGCGTTTCTTTGTCTTAACAGATTGCAGGTATTCAATACGCATCATGGGGCATGCCAAGCACACTTCCCCAGCATACCTCCTCGCCAAGAAATATTTGGAATGATTTTCCCCAGTGGAGTTGTCAAAGCCTCCTCATCTCTAGCACAGGTCTACTCAACAGGAGCATCCCCAACCAATCTCCCTACAGAATTTCCAGCCTTTCCCCTAGAAGAGCAATGCCTGAAACTCTCGCACAACAAAGTGACAGAAGTTTCCTTCTCCCCAGCTGGATTTCTCCTTACAGGATAGGCCTATCAATGATTTATTTCCCCAAGCAAATTTACACCTCCTAACAGATCTACCAATGGTCTCTCCCCAGCTGGGATATCCCTCCAAGCAGATCAGCCAAAGACCCAATCTTCAGTGGGATCCAAATCCCGGATCGATTTCCCTTTGCATAATCATAGCATTCGCATCATTTTCCCCACAGAGCGTAGCATTCTATCTAATATGGAGCATTACGGCAAAAATCAAACATTTGCATGATCACAAGTCAGGTTCGAACCAGTCACCTGCAACTACCATCGGTATTTCATCGGCAATATATATAAAGCTCACATCCCTTGCAAATAAAAGCCAAAGCGTCCCCTTTGCACTCTCCAACACAAATGCCCGTTTGTATATACTCTTTCGACACTCGCCCGTGTCATATCATCCCCCCGTAGATAAGCCAAAGCACCCTCTTTGCATTCAGAAACCTATACATACCCTTTTGACACTAGTCTGTGTCGCCTTTCCCCAGCATAGTTGCCAAAGCAATTGTTTATAACACCCTCCTTTCGACACCCGTCCGTGTCATCCTATTCCCACAGGTCCCTGAAACACCTTTTATACTCTCATATACAAATATTTGTTCATAACTTATATACAATTTCTATTTGACACTCGTCTGTGTCATACTTTCCCTAGCAAGTTGAACATTCGTCTGTGTCTTGCTCATACTTCACCAACAATACTCACTCATACTTATACATAAGTCTCTAATACTCGTTCTTATCTTGTTTATATATTATTTCCCACAGATTCGACACTCGTCCGTGTTCTTTGTTAACTAGTTGGTACTCATCATCATCTCTAAACACGCGTCAGCGTTTGTTTCTACTGATACTCGTCCATATCATGGTCTTAAGGATGCTCATCCGCATCTTTAATCTATACACAGCGTCAAACACATATACCTTTTATTCTGGAAAGCGTAAACACTCGTCCGTGTTTACCATTCCCCAGCAGAACAAATTTTCTCCTATCCGACATTCATCCTATGTCGCGATACTTTCGGCAGCCGTACCCTGCCAGGTGATCGTCCTTCACCTTTTGATGACCGTCCCTCATCCTTTCCCCGGTGGAGTCTCCATTATTGGAACCCTTCTCTATCCGGCATTCGTCCTATGTCGTGATATTTAGCAGTCGTCCCCTTCTAGGTGATCGTCCTTCACCTTTTGATAACCGTCCCTCATCATTTTATCTGATGGCCGTCCCTATCATTGATCTTGTTATCCGACATTCGTCCTATGTCGTGATAAACCCCGAGAGCAGCCGTACCCTACTATGTGATCGTCCTTCACCTCTTGATGATCGTCCTTCATCATGCCTATCCGATGGCCGTCTCTATCGTCGACCTTTTCTATCCGACATTCGTCTTATGTCGTGATAAAGAGCAGTCGTCCACTGCTAGGTGATCGTCCTTCACCTTTGATGACCCTCCCTCATCATTATTTCATTTATTCTTTAAACCGATGGTCGTCCCCATCGTTGTATACTTTACTTTGCAAACCTGATGGTCGTCCCTATCATTACCTTTACTTTAATCCCCAGAGAATCTTATTTCCATACCTGATGGCCGTCCCCATCATGGTATCTTTACCTTTCCCCAGCCTGTTGGCCGTTCCCGTCATTGCTTTATCCCCAGTAGTCGTCCTCTGCTCGACGGTCGTCCTCCATCGCTTTCATTTGATAATCATGCTATACTGCCTTTTACAATTTATATCCCTTTTCTTCTTCTCCCTAGTGAGTGCAAATTATGGACTATCTTTGGTATTCAACCACGAGTTATCTTGTTTGTTTAATAAACCAGGCGCTTACATCCTGCACAACTAACTCATGTTTGAATAGGGGAAGTTGTAAACACCCCAAATTTTCCCTCACTAATTTCACACCATTGACTTGTGATCTTTCATGTTTGCATTAGTATAAGCATACCATCTCATATTGCATTTTTGTTTCTCTGCATAGTTCAAGTTCATCTGCATCTAGGGTTTGTGATCTGAGCAATCCAAGGATCCATCTGAGCCACTCCAAAGGTCTCCAATTATTCCAAGAGGGTCCATGTGTGTTCTATCATCATATTATATACCTCAAAGTTCAAGGAAGTCAAGAAATCACAAGAACTAGCAAGGCATGGAAGCAGAGCTAGGGTTTTCACTACACAAATGACCAAAATTAGGATTTTGGTTTCAGAGGCCATAACTCCAAATGTTTTGGTCATTCTTGTTTCTAATGTTCTTATTATGTTATAAGGATCATATGTACCAAGTTTGGTGAATAAATTCATTGTGGAAATCATCTGTTCATTAGGTAACTTCTTGAGCAAGTCAGAGCAAAATCAGGGCATCTGAGGCCCCCAACAATGGAACCAAAGGGGTATTTTCATCAAATTGAAGTTATATGATCTTTATTTGATCATTGAAGTGCTTGGAAGCTCACAAAGTTGATGAAATTTGAGCTAAACAAAAAGTTGCCAAAAATGGAAATGACTTGTAATGGAAACTTTCCATTTTGGGAATGTTCTTCAACCTCTTCTTTCTCAACCAAAAATGCTTCAAATGAAAAATTCTTGGTCATGAAAGTTGTAGATTAGGTCTTTCCCTTTTCAAAAAGTACAAGAACATGTTCTAATTCATTATGGAACTCAAGTTATGATCCTTCAAAGTTGGCAAAAATCCTATAATTTTTAAGAATGCACCAAAGAGGATTTTTTACAAAACCACTTGCCAAGCCATTTCATGATCTCTAATGCATCTGTAAACATCATACCATCATAGTGCAACTAATTTTGATCAGAATTGGCCCAAGAATCATACACTTTCATGCCTTGAACTTCAAGAAATCTTAAAAGGGCCAAAGCTTCTCAAATTTGCAAAATGGTACAAAACTTTCCATACACTTGCATCAGCACACCAAATCTGTTTCTATATCTTCCCATGATCTCTTTTGAGCCAAGCCATGCCCAAATCCAGACCTGCCGTGTGCCCATACCCCAAGTTCAACCAACCTTGACTTTTTGCAAAATCACCCAGACCAATCAACATAGCTCACACCAATTATTCTGCCCTATCACAACTTCACATACATGCTTCAAGGGATTCATTTTCATACCCACACAAGCCTGCAAGCTCTCATACATTCAGATTGCTAAAATCCCTCTCAAACTTCATATCTTCGAAATTTATAAATCAGCCATCAAAACTTCAAACAAACTTCACCATTCAACTCAACATCACTCATAGAACACTTCCCACCCTCCATTATAGCCTTAACCATCACAAAACCAAAACACGATTTCTCACATGTCAAAACTGAAACTTCAAAACAGCCCAAACAAATTCATTCTAAGCATCAAAGCATACCCAGGAGGTCCATTGGGGTTGATTGACACCAAGGAAAGGCCCAGAATGCTCAAACTAAGAAAGCTCAAGCTCAGGTATCATCAAGAAAGTTTTTTCCAGAAATGTATTTTTAAGTTCCTAAATGATTCCTCATGCTTCACTGATCATGCTGATGCTTTTATTTTTGAAAATGGTTGAGTTTTAAGCATTTCATGGTGTTCTGAAATTTTTTCCGTTTGAATGTTTTGATTTGAATATGGATGATGATGAATGATAAATGATTATTGAGGTTGGATTATTGTTTAGGATGGTTAGTTGATCATTTCTGGAGATTTTGGGGGCCTGGGGTGATGATTTGAGCAAGGTCAGGTGGAGAGCTTGCTGGAGAAGAAGACCAGAGGTCTTCTCCGGCCACCTGAAAGTCATTAGGGCTAATCCATGTTTTATTTCCCAGTTTGAATCTTGATCGTTAGATGAGGATTAGGGTTAGGTATTGAGTGGTTCAGATTAGTCCATTAAGTTTAATCCTGATTAATTAATTATAAAACTTAATTAAAAGCCAATTTGAATTCTCACCACTGGATTGCGCGCCAGTCAATTCCCTCCTTTTCCATTTGAATCTCAGCCTTTGGATTGTCATACTTTTCCTTTTTATTCATTTTATTTTATTTTCTTTCTATTTCTTTTCTTATAATTATTTAAAATAGTAAAAATGATCAAACAAATCTGAAATTTTTTATCAAGTCTTTTATTAATTTTTTGAAACAAAAAATGTTTTTATTTTTATTTTTTGCATAAAAATTGTATTTTTAAAATATTTTAATGTTTATTTTAATTAATTAATGGAAATTAATTAATTAAAATAGCATTTAGGTTTCTAAAAATCACCAAAAAATTCATGTTGCATCTTAACACTTTAGAAACATTTTCAAACCCTTCATTCAAATTTCTTTTTACTTTTGATCATCATTTGACAATTTTCTTTGAATTTAGGGTTCATAAAATCATATTTTTTAACCCTAGCCTTTGAAAAATCTTTTCTGCCTAACCATGAAGGGTTTGAAGTTGGTTCTTTTTTCATTGTTTCACACAAATCATGTAGTTTCTAGGATATTTTTGGCATGAATTTATCTTTCATTTTCAATTTGTTTGGCATTTTACATTGAAGATCACCCAAAAAACCCTAGAAACTTAGGAAATTCAAACTCCTTCTAGGTTTAGCTTATGACCTCCCCCTTTGGATGGTAACCTAGTATAGGTTTAGGGTTCCTTTGAGTGCATTTTCAATTTTTTATCATGTCATTTGCTTCTGTCTTTGCCATTTTCATCTCATCCTTTCATGTAACCCTAATTTTGCATCTTCATTTGCATTCATCTTTGCATATGCATCCATACATGAACTTTCCATGACATTTCATGCATTCATATGTCATATTAGACATCTTAGGACATGTTAGAATCATGATTGATCATTTCTTCATTCATTTGCCATGACTTGCATTCATTTCCATTCATTAACTTTCATGAACTTTCAAACTTCAAAGCATGCTTCATTTGCATCCCATTCTATGTATGATCACACATGCACTTTGTATGTCCTTACATCATTTCATATCATCATTTGCATCATGTATATGCTTCTGGTTTTGGTTTTTGTCTTTGCATATGCATCATTCCATTTCATTTCTTTCCTTATGCATTTTGTGTTAACTTTTCAGGTGAATGGTAAGTTGTTTGAGAGGTGAATTTGCCTTCACCTCCCACTTCTTCTCATCCTTTTTTATATTGCATCTTTGCTGAATTTTTTATTGTCTTTGAGTGGGCTTGTTCACTTGTGTTCATCTCCCACTTTCTTTCTTTAAGTTACTTATCTTCTTCAATGAAGTAAGTAACTTATTTCTTCTGCTTCTTCTTCCTTTCATCTGCTTCTTCCATTGGTGGCTTCTTTGAAGATCTTTCTCAAGCCTCATAAACCATAGGATATCCAAGCATGATAACAATTAGGGTTGTGATTAGTCCCCTTTAGCTTTTTACCTTTGAGTCTCCTTGAGTCTCACTTCTCATCTCAATAATAAAAGACTAAACCTTTAAGGTTTTAAGACTTTTGAATTAGGGTTATGCCTGCATCCTTCTCTTAGGATGGAGTGTATAACTTTAATCCTAAGTGTTAAACCCTTAATTTTTTTAAACCTCTTAATCAATCCACCTAATAACCACTAAGACATTAACTTGTAACTTGGGCCTTACATTAGGGTTCTAATTCTTCCTTTATGGTTAAGAAGGACTAACCCTAGTGTTCAATGGACAAGTCCTCCTCAAGTTGTCTTACAAACCATAAAATCCATTTCTTAATCTCACCCTTTAATTAAAATCCATTTAATAAAGGCTTGTTTTGTCATGAATTTAATCCATAACCATGTATTTAGTTGAGGTATCTTCCTCAACATAAGTGCTCTCAAATATTATCCATCTATTAGGATGGTGTAAAGAGTTCACTAATCCTTGATTATTGCTTAAACTCATTATTTAACACTAAACAAAAATCCAAAAAACATCTAAATAATCACAAATAGGTTAATGATCTTAATCCTCCATCATCATGGAAATTAGGTTGAGGTGCTTATCTCACACTTAAGCATTCTTATTATCCCTAATCAGGGAGGATATAATGAGTTTACAAGCCCTTGATTTAGGCTTAAGCTCATTAACTTATGACAAACACCAAAAACAATAAAAGATTGAAAATACAAAAAACAAACAATAATCGTATCCTTCAGGATTCTTTTCTCATCATCTTCACACACAAGCAAGAACTTGCTTCTTCCGTCTAATGCAAGACAGTTAGCACTCGAACCAGACGAGTCATACACTTGAGCATAGGCAAGCAAGCAGTTCATCAGTCAATTTATCTTTCAGTCTTTTTGAGTCGAACTACGGTGTTCTGACTTCCTCATTGCACGAGAGGATACGTAGGCATAACTTAATGGTTATCAAACAAAAGTCTCTTTGTCTTCCCCCTCTTTCAGCACTCTTTCTAAAGCCTCAGTCCTGAGCATTTCACTCCTTTTTGCACTGACACTTGTATATTCTTTCCCAGCTTTTGCACACAGATAGCACATACACTACACCTTTAAACACAATCTTTTAAGCGTGGATCCCGTCGAGTACGACGGACAATCTGGGTGCTAATATCTTCCCAGGTTGTAACCAACCCCCTTTCTCAGTTTCTATGGTTCACAATCGTCTTATCCATATATTTCCAGGTTTATGCAGCATTACCTTTCCTTCGGGATAAAAATGCCTAGATGGCGACTCTATTCACTTCATTTCATCTTCTCCTTTCGCCGACCGTTCGCGTCTGTACCCTATCTGACCAGGTGTCTTTTCGGGGGAGCGACAAGAGGTTTAAACAAATTAAAGGTTTAACACTTAGGATTAAAGTTATACACTCCATCCTAATAGAAGGATACATGCATAACCCTAATTCCAAAGTCCTAAAACTTTAAGAATTTAGTCTCTGATTAAGAGATGAGAAGAGAGACTCAAAGAAGACTCAAAGGTAAAATACTAAAGGGGGACTATACACAACCCTAAATTTATCATTCTTGGTTATCCTATGGTTTGTGAGGCTCAAGAGAAGTCTTCAATATGACCACCAAGGAAGAAGCAAATGAAAAGAGAAAGAAATGAAAGAAAGGTTACTTACTTCATTTAAGAAGATAAGTAATCCCAAGAGAAAGAAAAGAATGGAAAGGGCACAAGTGAATGGAATTCACTTCAAACAAAAGTATAAGGTACAAAAATAATGGAGAAAGAGAAGTTAGATGTGGATGCACACCCACACCTCAAACTACTTACCATAAGCCCCTGAAATGTTAGTTGAACATGTAAAGAAAGAAATGAAATGCAAATGCATCAAACAAAGGTGTTATGATCAAAGTCAGAAATTCATATACAAGGAAAATGAGTTATTAGATGATGTAAAGTCATACATGATGCATATGTATGCTTATATGAGACGTGGGATGCAAAGGAGGCAAGTTAGAAGCATGGAAACACATGGATGTTCATGAAATGTTATGAATGCAAAGCATACCAAATGAATGAATAAATGATCAAGCAATGTTCTAACATGTCCTAGGATGAATAATATGACATACAAATGCTTGAGATGTCATGGCAAGTTCATGTATTGACGTTTGTACAAAGATGAATGCATATGAACATGAGAAATTAGTGTTTTATGAATGTATGAGATGCATATGACCAAAACAAATGCAATGCATAATAAAAAAATTGAAAATGCACTCAAAGGAACCCTAAACATATACTAGGTTACCATCAAAAGGGGGAGGTTAGAAGCTAAACCTAAGAGGAGTTATGAATTTTCTAAGTTACCTAGGTTTTTTGGGTGATCTTTAATGTAAAATGTCAAAAAATTTGAAAATGCTAGATAAAAATGGAACAAAAATGTTTTTAGATGCTAGAAGACATGCATAGGATAATGCAAAAAGAACCATTCACAAACTCAACTTGGTTTAAAAGTTATGAATTTTTGAAGTTAGGGTTAGAAAATAGGTCATTTTAGGAACCCTAATTCAATGAAAAATCTCAAAGTGTGATCAAAACCAAAAATAAATTTGTATGGTGAGTTTTTAAATGCTTCTAAATGTCTAACAATGCTCTCTGATTTTTTTTGTGATTTTTAAATACTTAAATGTATTTTTAATTAATTAAAATCAATTAATTAATTAAAATCAATTAATTAATTAAAATCAATTAATTAATTAAAATCAATTAATTAATTAAATAAAACATTTAAATGATTTAAAAATATGTTTTTAATGCAAAAAATAAAAATAAAAATATTTTTGGTTTCTGAAAATTAATAAAAGTCATGATAAAAACTTTCAGATTTTTTTAAAGAATTTTACTATTTTAAATAATTATATGAAAAGAAATGGATAAAAAATGAATTAAAAATGAATAAAAGGGAAAATATGTCAATCTGAGGGCTGAGATTTAAACCTAGGGGACAAGCATTGACTGCGCGCGCATCTTAAGGGCCAGGATCATTTCTGATTAAATTAATTCAATTAAACCTAATTAAACTAATTAATTAATGTTTAAGGTTAATGAACTCATCTGGACCGTACGCTGCCTAATCTAATCTAAATCCAAGGGCTCACAATGAAACTGGAAAACGAAACCCTAATTAATCTCAGGTGACCGGGCAAGCTCCGGTCATCTTCTCCGGCCAACCTCTCAGGCTATCTCTCTCAATACGCCCTGAAAATGCATAAAACTTTCCAGAAATGATCCTTAGGCATCATAGAACAAGAATCCAACAACAAATTTCATTTATTTTACATCTACAACAAGAATCGAAGCAATCAAGTTTTACGGGCAAAATTTCAGAATAAGCATACATGCTTAATACTCAATCATTTTCAAAACTAAAGACATCAGGATCGTCAGCACATCATGAAGATTCATCTAAGAACTTAAAAATACATTTATGGAAAAAATGTTCTTGAGGTTACCTGAGATGGAGCTTTGCTATCTGGATCTTTCTGGCCACCTCCTTGGTGTTTTTCCACTCCAATGAACCCCTTGATGCTTCTGGAAAGCTTGAAACAAGTTTAAGTTGGCAGTTTTTGAGGTTTCAGTTCAGAGGAAGCTGAAATCGTGTTTTTGTTTGAGATGGTTTCAGGCCAATGTGAGGGGTGGGAAATGATCTTGGGGTTGTGTGGAGATGATTGGTGAAAGAATTTTGAAGTTTTGATGGCTGAGTTGGGAGATTCGAAGAGATGAAGTTTTGAGAGGATTTTGTGTAATCTGAGCTTGGGTGAGTTTCAGGATAATGTGTTATGTGAAATGTGTTCCATAACGTTAGTATAAACAGATGTGATTGGTCAGAGGAGTTGGTGTGGCATAGTGTGAGTTTTGCATATTTTCCCTCTTTGGTGTTTCTTGTGATGCAAGGCATGAAATGATCCAATTTTTGGGCTAATTCTGATGCTTTGAAGTTGTTTTATCATGACATGAAGTATTTGTACACATTTGAAGTCATTAGAAGCCTTGGCAAGTGGTTTTGCAAAAATCCCTCTTTGGTGCATTCTTGAAAATTATAGGATTTTTGCCAACTTTGAAGGATCATAACTTGAGTTATATAATGAATCAGAACATGTTCTTGTACTTTTTGAAAAGGGAAAGACCTAATCTACAACTTTCATGACCAAGAATTTTTCGTTTGAAGCATTTTTGTTGAGAAAGAGGAGGTTGAAAAACATTCCTAAAATGGAAAGTTTCCATTACAAGTCATTTCCATTTTTGGCAACTTTGCAAATGGCTCAAAATTATTCAATATTTTGAACTTCCAACCTCTTCTAAGATCAAATAAAGATCATAGAACTTCAATTTGATGAAAATACCCCTTTGGTTCCATTGTTGGGGGCCTCAGATGCCCTGATTTTGACTTAATTTGCACAAGAAGTTACTCAATGAACAAATGACTTCCACAATGAATTTCTTCATCAAAATTGGTAAACATGATCCTTATAACATCTTAAGAACATTATAAACAAGAATGGCCCAAATATTTGGAGGTAATGCAACTGAAACCAAAACTCAAATTTTGGTCATCTGTGCAGTAAAAACCCTAGCTCTGCTTCCATGCCTTGCCAGTTCTTGTGATTTCTTGACTTCTATGAACTTTGAGGGACATAATATGAGGATAGATGATGCGTGTTTTTCGCACGTGTACGAACACGTCAGAGTAATATAAAAGATTGTTGAATCCACAGAGACCAAGTGTCAATCTATCGTACCTGTTGTTATGGTGTGTATCTAAGGCAACTGAATATAAGGGTTTTAAGGAGTGCGCAATGGTAAATAAAATGGTAATTTTAAACAATAAACAAAAACAGGCTCGAATTTAATTCACATAATCAATTCATAATCCGGTACTTGTTCATAGAACTACTTATGGGAAATGTTTTCTCCTTTGAAAAGAATTAATTTAACAGGAATTATCGCTTTCGCGTATTCAGAACCGAGTTGTACTCTCTAATCAACCCCTCCTATTGTCACGGATAAAAAGGTGCGTACTGCGTTAGAGTAGTAAACCTATTTTTAAGAAATATAGTATCTTAACTAAGTTGAAAAGTATTTTAACCTGGATTTCTTAGCAAAAAGAGGTTCTTATGAACCAGACTCTAAACTTCATAACGCGTCCGAAAATCTTTTTAAAATCTCTTTTCTTTTTAATCTAAAAACTCCTAATGAACTAGACAAAGCGCTTTTGGCTGTTTTTGAAATATTTAAGAACAATTACTTAAATTGAAAAATAAAATAGCCCTTAAGTGTTTCCACGAACAGTTGTACGAATTACTGGTTCAATTACGATCCTTACATTCTAACCTTTATGGATTTAGTTAGACATGGTAAAGTAAAAGTTCTTTTTATAATTTTTCATAAAAGTAATTAGTGCGAGTGCGGAAAGTAAATAAAAGTAGTGCGAGTGCAGGACATAAAGGTATTTAAAGCGAGTGCGGAAAATAAACGAAAGTAGTGCGAGTGCGAGAAATAAATAAAGTAAAGCGAGTGCGGGAAAATAAATAAAAGTAAAGCAATGCGGAAAATAAATAAAATAAAGTGCGAGTGCGGATAATAAATGAAAGTAAAGCAATGCGGAAAAGTAATATACGAACTGGAATTAAAATGGCGGCAGGATTAACTTCCTCCCAGAGTGCTCCAAAACTCGATCACGCAGACGTATACAGACTCGATCACTCGATTGCAGTAACACCCCGATGTGGAATGATAACTGCTTTAAAACTGATATATGCCTAAGAGATTCTAAGTTTGGATGAAGAAAACTAAATTCTAAAGTCCTATTTATAGGCAAAGTTTAAATGGGAAATGACCAGGATGCCCCCCTCCACTAAAAAATGGAGGGAACTGTTTTTGCCTTGTGGCGCCCGCCACAAGGCCATGGCGCCCGCCATGGGATTAATGTGGGATGAAAGAGTGGGGATCATGGGTCTTGGAAATTGTGGAGTGGTCTTGAGACGTGTCCACATCATGGCAGACCCCATGGCACCCGCCACGGTGGATGTCGTAAGTGTAAAATGCTGAATTTCTTGGTTTTCGTCCGTTTCCACTGCTTTTTCGCTCCTTTTCTCGATTTTGGCCCCGATTACAAAGAAAACCTGAAAACAAAGAAAAACAAAGTAACAACATAACAAAATAACAATAAAAGCTAAGAATGCATTCGAAATCGGAGTCAGAAATACGGTGAATTTTAGTGTAATCAAATTCTCCCACACTTAGACCTTTGCTTGTCCTCAAGCAAACATTAAAGCTCAAGAAGAAAATGGTGTCAACACGTGTTTTTGGGCTAAAGGGCTTCTAAGTTCATGTCACGATGCAGTGACAGGTACTAACTAAGTCAACCAAGGGTACCATAATAACACAAACACAAACATCAATCCTATATTAACCACTCCATGTCATCCCACAATACCTAGGCCTATCTTCTCATCTTTTTGGGTCCTTTTCATTCAGGCGCAATCACATTAAGCCCGTTATCCGTACATGCTTCATAGTAGAGTGATCGGTTAGTGATTATGATCTATAACATAAGGTTCCTGGCACATAAGCATGTGTAAACCTGTTTTATTTGACCTAATTGTAGCTGCGGGGGATCGGATCGTAATCCGCCCTACCAAGTTCAATGCCAGATACCTCTGAACCAACTAACAATAGGTGACTGCAATTTTTTTCTTTTTGTGGCAAAAAAATTTTCTTCTTTTTTTTCTTCGGTTTAAATGAATTTGTGAGGGTCACCTATCCCAGAGTTTGCCTTGTTTCTTTTTTTTCTTTTTTTATTTATTTCTTTATTTCTTTTTTATTAGCACTGGATCATTCACTTATGTTCATCGACCCCCTACATAGAGCATGCTTAGGCCGGAGCTGATTGCTAGAATAAACTACTTGGGACAATTTTTTGAATGATAGTAAAGGCCATGGTGTGGGGTTTAGGAGTGATTCCTATATTCAGGAGGTCTATGGTGCTAAAATGGTACTGATGTTTCAAAAAGTTGACCTAAGTCACCACATCCTAATCTAAACCTGTCTCAAAGCCCAAAGAACATGTGAAACAACATTGTTTTCTTTTTAAAAAATTTCTGGTAAGGCTAAGGAAATGGGAAAAATGAGGATGTACTAAAGATACACTACACTGGTGACTTGTCAGACTCATGCATTATCTAAGAAATTTAAACTAAATAACTTACTGAAAAGGGAAATAACTGAAAGGGAAATGACAAAAAGCAATAAAATCCCCTCCCACATGTCGCTCCCGAAGATTTTCATCCCGGTACAAGCGCGAACAGTCGGCGAAAGGAGGATGAGAACACACAACAGTGAACTCACTGGAAAAGAAAAGAGTCGCCAGCTAGGCATTTTTATCCCAGAGGAAAGGCAATGCTGCATAGGCCTAGAAAGGATATGGATAAGACGGTTGCGAACCAGAGAGACTGAGAAAGGGGGTTGGTTACAACCTGGGAAGGTATTAGCACCCAGATTGTCCGTCGTACTCGACGGGATCCACGCTTAAAAGATTTGTGTTTTAAAGGGGTAGTGTCAGTGCAATTTGTGTATAAAAGAGCTAGAAAAGGATGTACAAGTGTCAGTGTAAGAGAAGTGTAAAGTGTGATATGTATAGTGTCAGTGTAAGGATAAGAGTGAAATGCTCATGATAATGAGGCTAAGAAAATGAGGCTAGAAAGAGGGGGAATATACAGAGACTTTTGTTCGATAACTGTTAAGTTATGCCTACGTATCCTCTCGTGCAATGAGGAAGTTAGAACACCGTAGTTCGACCCAAAGAGACTGAAAGGTGAATTGACTTGTGAACTGCTTGCTTATCTATGCTCAAGTGTATGACCTGTCTGGCTCAGGTGCAAACTGTCTTGCATTAGACGGAAGAAGCAAGTTCTCGTTTATGAGTGAATGAGATGAGAAAAGAATCCCGAAGGAGACGATTATTGTTTGTTTTTGTATTTCAGTCTTTTATTGCTTTCTGAAAGTTTGTCATAAGTTAATGAGTTTAAGCCTAAACCAATGGATTTAGTAAACTCATCACATCTTCCCTCTGATTAGGGGTAATGAGAATACCTTAAGTGTGAAGTCAGATTCTCACACTTAATTACCATGATGTAGGATTAAGATCATTGACCTACTTGTGATTATTTAGATGTTTTTGTTGTTTTTGTTTAGTGTTAAGTAATGAGATTAAGCCATAATCAAGGATTAAACAGACTCATTACACTATCCTAATAGAAGGATAATAGATGAGAATGTTTAAGCTGAGGAAAGCTCCTCAACTTAATCCATGATCAGGGATTAAACTCATGACAAAACAAGCCTTTGATTAAGTGAATTTTATTTAATGATATGATGATGAAGTGAGTTTTATGATTTGTAAGACAACTTGAGGGGGACTTGTCCATTAACACTAGGGTTAGTCCTTCTTAACCAATTAAGGAAGAATTAGAACCCTAATGCAAGGCCCAAGTTACAAGTGTGATGTCTTGATGATTATTAGATGGATTGATTAAAAGAGTTAAACACATTAAGGGTTTAACACTTAGGATTAAAGTTATACACTCCATCCTAATAGAAGGATGCAGGCATAAGCTTAATCACAAAGCCTTAAAGCCTTTAGGGTTTAGTCCTTGATTATGAGATGAGAAGAGAAGACTCAAAGAAACACAAAGGTAAAATCTAAAAGGGGGACTAATCAAAACCCTAATCATTGTCATGCTTGGTTGTTCCTAAGGTTTGTGAGGTTTAAGAAAGAAGTCTTCAATGGAACCACCAGGAAGCAGATGAATGGAGCAAGGAGAAGCAAAGTAACTTGCTTCATTCAAGAAGTCAAGTCACTTGAGGAAAGAAAGTAAGAAGAAGAAGAATGAGCAAGCTCAATCTCAAACACAAAACAAAATGCAGTAAGGATGCATAAAAGAGATGAAAAGAAAATGTGAGAAGTGAAGGCAAATTCACTCCTCAAAGTTACTTACCACCTGAAAAGTTAGTAAAGGAATGCAATGCAATGCAAAAGGAGATGAAATGACATGGTACAAACCAAGACCAGAAGCATATACATGATGATAATGATGCTATGGGATGATGCAAACATGAAACAACACATGGGGGATGATCATACAAACTTATGGATGCAAATGAAGCAAGTTAAGAACCATGATCATACATGAAAAGTTATGGAATGCAAATGACATACAACATGGAAAATGAAAGGTTCAATAATCAAACATGTTTACAATATGTCTTGAGATGTCTAATTAATCAAATGGATGCACAAAATGCTATGGCAAGTCAAGGTATGCAAGCAAATGCAAGATGGATGCAAATGGAAGTCCAAATTAGGGTTTATGATCAATGCATCAAACAAAACCCAAAATCAGAAGCAAACATCAAGATAAAAAATTGAAAATGCATTCAAAGGATCCCTAAACCTATACTAACTCACTGCCCAAAGGAGAGGTTCCAACTCTTAACCTAATAAAAGTTATGAATTTCCTAAAATCTCTAGGGTTTTAGGGGTACCTTAACAAAAAA
This sequence comes from Lathyrus aphaca, assembly GCA_963966055.1. Lineage (NCBI taxonomy): Eukaryota > Viridiplantae > Streptophyta > Magnoliopsida > Fabales > Fabaceae > Lathyrus > Lathyrus aphaca. The sequence continues at coordinate 277,688,563 of OZ014519.1, read as the reverse complement.
AATGCCAAACAAATAGAAAATGCAAGATCAATTCATGCCAATTTAATCTTACAAACTACATGATATGCTAAACACAATGCAAGGAGAATCAAAGTCCAACTCTCAATGGTTAGGCAAAAATGATTTTTGGAAGTTTGGATCAAAATAATGCTTTGAAAATGAATTAATTCCATGGAAAATTATCAAAATGCATCAAGATCAAAAACGAAATTTGGTTTGAGGGTTGGACAATGTTTCTAAATGGTTTTAAATGTTTCATGAATTTTTTGGTGATTTTTAAATACCTAAAAGTATTTTTAATTAATTAATTCTCATTAATTAATTAAAAATAAACTTTTAAATGATTTAAAAATATTTTTTAATACAAAAAATAAAAATAAAAAATGTTTTTGGTTTCTGAAATTAAATAAAAGTTTGTATAAAAAATTTCAGAATTTTTAAAAAGGTTTTACTATTTTTAAATAAATGGAGAAATTAAATGAAATAAAAAGAAAATAAAATGAATTAAATGGGTGGTAATCAGATCCAAGGGCCTAGGTTTGAATTGGCAGCGCGCGCGTTTGACTTGGCGCCATATCCAAGGGCTGGCATTCAAATTCACTAATTTACTGATTAAGCCCTAATTCGTGCCCTAATGACTTTCAGGCGACCGGAACATTGTTCCGGTCGTCTTCTCCGGCTAGGTCATCTCCCAATCTCTCTCAATACGCCATGAAAACATGCCAAACTCTCCAGATCAACTAAACTAACATCCCTAAACAATAATCCAGCAACAAAATCCATTTATTTCAACACAAAATCAAGATACAAATCAAACATCAAAAACTGCCAAAATTTCAGAAACACAATACAACCTCATTTCTCACTCTTTTTCAAAAGTAACAAGTTCAGTGAACTCAGGGAAGCATGCTTTATCGTTTAGAAACTTAAAAAGCAAGTTCTGGAAAAAAAGTTCATGAAGCTACCTGAGATTGAGCTTTCGATTCAGGAGCTTTCTGGCTGGTTCTTTGGCTCAAACAAGTCCCAATGATCCTCCTTAGAAGCTTTTGACCCTTAGTTGGGGTTTATGTGGCCTCTAGAGAAAGTTGGCAGAAGCTCAGGCCAAGGGAGTGTGAAAATCGTATTTGTGATGTGGGAGGTTTCAGGCCAAAACAATGGTTGGTTTGTGATCAGGGGAACCTCTTGAGATCAATGGTGAAGTTTGTTTTTGTGTTTGATGCTTGTGATGTGTGTTTCGAATGGTTTTGCATAAGAAGTGAAAAATGAGAATGCTGGCTAATGGGAGCTTTCAGGCTTAGTTGTGTTATGTGTTGGGTTGCTTTTGGTACACATTTCAATCCTTGATAGGTCAGAGAGTTGTTGTGGAGCAGTGTGATTGGTATGGAGCAAAATGCACAAAGTCAACTTTTTGTGTAAGAGAGGTATGGGCCATTTCTGTCAAGGTACAAAGCATGGCTTGGCTGCAGCTTGAAACAAGGAGAACCATGGAAGAGGTTTTGAGGCAATTCAGCAACTTGCATAAAGTTTATGATGTGTTTTGCAAATTTCACAAGTTTTGGCCCCTTTATGAATTCTTGAGTTTCAAGGCATGAAAATGCAAAGTTCTTTGATGCAAACTGACTTTTAGGTCTTGGTACATGTTTGTATGAAGTTTAGAAGTGCATTTGATAGCCTTAGAACACTTGATCAAGTCATTTTGCAAAATGCCTCTTTGGTAGAAACTTTGAAATTTTGTGATTTTTGCCAACTTTGACAAACCATAACTTTTGATCCAAGATGTATTAGGTCATGTTCTTGTACTTTTTGAAAAGGGAAAGATCTATTCTACAACTTTCATGACCAAAGTTTTTCCATTTGAAGCTTTTTGAATCAAAAAGTAAAGGTTGAAAAAGTTGCCTAAAATGACAATTTCATTAAAAGTCAAACTTGCCCAAAAAGTCAACTTTGCAAAAGACTTGAAATTCTTCAATTTTGTGAACTTCCAACATCTTCCATGATCAAATAAAGATCATATACAATCAAAATGATGAAGAATACCCTCTGGTTGGGTCATTGGGGGCCTCAGATGCCCTAATTTTGCACTGACTTGCTTGAAAAGTCAACTCTTGATCAGATGACTTCCCCATGGAATTTCTTCATGAAAATTGATATGCATACTCCCTATACCATATAGAGACCCATAGAAACAAGAATGACCAAAAAAATTGGAGTTATGGCCTCTGAAACCAAAACCCTAATTTTAGGTCATCTGTGCAGTCAAGCCTGGCTCTGCTTCCATGCCATTCCCAGTTCTTGTGATTCTTTGACATTTTTGAAGTGATTGATGGACCCCTTTGAAGTGATTGATGGCCTTTGGAGTGGCTCAAGAAGCTCTTGGATGGCTCAGATCACAAACCCTAGATGCAGATGACTTTGAATCTATGTAGTGACCCAAAAATGTGATATGAGATGCTATGATTGTGTTTATGCATATGAAATGATCACAAGCCATGGTGGGAATGGGTGAGGGAAAATTTGGGGTGTTTACAGCTGCCCCTATTCAAACATGAGTTAGCTGTGCAGGATGTAAGCGACGACTTAACAGGCAAACAAGATAACTTGTGGTTGAATACCAAAGACAGTCCAAAATTTGCACTCACAGAATGAAGAAGAAAAGGGATATAGATTGTAAAATAAAATAAAGTATATTGTAAAGTATAGGTGACGGAGGACGACCGTCGAGCAGAAGACAACTGCTGGGTAAAGAGCAATGACGGGGACGGCCGACATGCTGGTAAAGTGCGGAAAATAAAGCAATGACGGGGACGGCCGACATGCTGGGGATAAAAGGGATTATGATGGGGACGGCCATCAAGTAAAGCTGTAAGATTTTCTGGGGATTAAACGAAACATGACGGGGACGGTCATCAAGTTCATAAAGTAATGCAAGCAATGATGGGGACGACCATCGGGCTAAAAGAAAAGGGACCACGACGGGGACGGCCATCGGGTTAAAGAATAAATGGAATAAACAGATGATGAGGTACGGTCATCAAAGGTGAAGGACGATCACCTAGCAGGGGACGGCTGCTCTGTTGGGGATAAGATGAGGGACGATCATCTAAGGTGGAGGACGACCACCTGGCAGGGTACGGCTGCCGAAAATATCGCGACATAGGACGAATGCCGGATAAAAGGTCAACGATGGGGACGACCATCGGATGATCATGATGGAGGACGACCATCAAGAGGTGGAGGACGACCACCTAGCAGGGGACGGCTGCTCTCAAGGTTTATCATGACCTAGGACGAATGTCAGATAACCAAAATCAATAATGGGGACGACCATTGGATAAAATGATGAAGGACGATCATCAAAAGGTGGAGGACGACCACCTAGCAGGGGACGACTGCTAAATATCATGACACAGGACGAGTGTCGGATAGAAAAAGTCAACGATGGGTACGGCCATCGGACGAGCATGATGATGGACGATCATCAAGAGGCGGAGGACGACCACCTAGAAGGGTACGGCTGCTCTCAAGGTTTATCATGACATAGGACGAATGTCAGATAGAAAAAAGAAATTTTGCTTTGCGGGCGATCTACTGGGGAATAGTAAACACGGACGAGTGTTTATATCCGAGAAATAAAAGGTATAAGTGTTTGGTATTGTGTATAGATTAAAGATGCGGACGAGCATCCTTAAGACTATGATACGGACGAGTATCAGGTAGAAACAAATACTGACACGTGTTCAGAGATGATGATATGGACGAGTATCAACTGGTTAACAAGGAACACGGACGAGTGTTGAATCTGAAGGGACTCTTCTGGGGAATAGTATACACGGACGAGTGTTTGTATTCAAGAAGACAAAAGTGTTTGACACAGTGTATGGATTAAGGATGCGGACGAGCATCCTTAAGACTATGATACAGACGAGTATCAGGTAGAAACAAATGCTTGACGCAATGTTCTGAGATGATGGTACGGACGAGTACCAACTGGTTGACAAAGAATGCGGACGAGTGTCGAATCTGCGGGGATATAAATGGTGTATATAAGATACGGACGAGTACCTGTATAAGTAAAAATAAGTATGAGTGGTGTATATTTGAGTGTTCTACCTGCTGGGGAGAGTGACACAGACGAGTGTTAAGAGGTAATATAAACAAGTATATTCTTTACAAAGTGTTTAGGTTGCTGTGCTGGGAAAATAACATGGACGGATGTCAAGGAAGTGTATATATATAAGTATCTGTGAGTGCAAAGGAGACGCTTTGGCTTTCTGCTGGGGATATGACATGGACGGGTGTCGAGAAGTATCTGTAGTACGGATGGTCTGTTTGTAAAGAGTGTTCAGGCGACTTTACTGGGGAATGATGACACGGACGGGTGCCACAAGGAGTGTGTATTCGTATCGGTGAATGTGAGGCAACTGCTTTTGCTGGGGAATTTGGGGAGCATTCTGTATATGGTTGATGGATTGTCATTATTCACAAGTGTTTGATTCAGACCATGACTTATGATTATGCAATATGTTTGATTTTTGCCGTAATGCTCCGTATTAAACGGAATGCCACGCTTTGTGGGGTGGATATGATGCGAATGCCATGATTATGCGAAAGATACAGATCCAGGATTCGGATCCCATTGCTGTGAAGATCTCTGGTCGATCTATTGAAGTGAACATCCCAGCTGGGGATGAGATCATTGGTAGATTTGAGGAGATGTATTTGCTTGGGGAGATTGGGCACTGATAGACCCATCCTTGGTACCGGAGGAACCCAGTTGGGGTTTGTAGAAGCTTTCGTCACTCTGTTGTGATTCCTTTACGTGTTGATCTTCTGGATAGAGGCTGAAATTCTGTGGGGAGATGGTTCCCTGGTTCTTTGTATTTGGATGAGGAGAAGTAACGGATGGCAACTCAGCTGGGGAGAAAGCACTTGGTTGCTAAGACTGAGTGAGTGTTGACTTGCCAGCTTGCTGGGATGAAACTTTCATGCCTCATGTTGTGCTTTGGATGCCTGCAATCCCGAAAAGGTAGAGAAACGTACAAGTAATCCCGAGGTATCCCTTACCGGATTCCACCATAGGAGTTCAGACACCCCTAGGAGTAAGTATATTTCCTGTAAGCACGTGTTTTAAGAGAAGCATCTGTATTTATGCAATCAGTATCTTAAGGACATCAGACATTTTGTAAATGAAAATATAATGTACGAGACAAAACATGACTGAAAATCTGATTTTATTGATTTATACGCCATGAATTGCCGAGATACAGTCAGCGAAACTGATCCCCCAAAATGAGGAGATTGTTACAAATTGAGAAACAAAATGTTGGCAATGTTGACGATGCTTCAAGGAGCTTCCCCTCTTGCTATGACTCGTATGACTTTTGACGTTCTTCTCGTCTTGCTTTCTGAAGAAGGCTGATTCTGATAGAAGCTTGATCCTTTCGAAGCCTACCAAGTTGTAAGTGATACAGACGAATTCAGAATGCAGTTGTTCGCTTATTCCCTTATTTTGCATGGACCGCCCTTTCGGGTTTTCAATCCATCGGGATACCCATTTTTGCCTGAGTTGTCCAATGCGGCTTTTCAACTCAGCGGGTGTACATTTTTTGTTTATTTTCCCTTATTTTTGCCCGAGTCTTTTATTCTGTTTTTGACTCGCCGGGATGCCCTATTTTTGCTTGGACTTACATTCTGTTTTTATGTCCAGCGGGTCATTTTTACGCGAAGTATTTTTTAACTGCATCTGAATTCACAAGGGGCGGGAAGTCTTCACCATCCATGGTGCTGAGCATCAGTGCTCCACCAGAGAAAACTTTCTTTACTACGAATGGTCCTTCATAGTTTGGAGTCCATTTGCCCCTGTGGTCTGTATGAGGAGGGAGGATTCTTTTCAGCACAAGATCTCCTACTTGGTACTCTCGGTGCCTGACTTTCTGATCGAAGGCTTTCTTCATTCTTTTCTGATACAACTGCCCATGACAGATTGCAGCCAATCTTTTCTCTTCAATCAGACTCAGTTGTTCGTATCGGGATTGGACCCATTCTGCTTCGTTCAGCTTAACATCCATTAGTACCCGTAGGGAGGGTAATTCAATTTCAACAGGTAGGACTGCTTCCATACCATACACAAGCTGATACGGTGTTGCCCCAGTGGATGTTCTGATTGACATGCGGTACCCATGCAAGGCAAACGGTAGCATTTCATGCCAGTCCTTATAGGTGACTACCATCTTCTGCACAATCTTCTTAATATTCTTATTAGCTGCCTCAACAGCGCCGTTCATCTTTGGCCTGTAAGGAGAAGAATTGTGGTGTTGGATTTTGAAGTCCCGGCATAGTTCTGCCATCATCTTGTTGTTTAAGTTGGAACCATTATCTGTAATGATTCGCTCGGGAACTCCGTATCGACAGATGACATCTCTCTTCAGAAATCGGGCTACCACTTGCCTTGTAACATTGGCATAGGAGGCTGCTTCAACCCACTTGGTGAAATAGTCAATGGCAACCAGGATGAATCTGTGGCCGTTCGAGGAAGTCGGTTCAATCTTTCCAATCATGTCAATGCCCCACATAGCAAAGGGCCAGGGTGAAGACATCACGTTCAGAGGATTAGGAGGCACATGCACTTTATCCGCGTAGATCTGGCATTTATGGCATTTCCGGGCATAGGCACAACAGTCAGCATCCATTGTGATCCAGTAATAACCTGATCTCAGCAACTTCTTGGCCATGGCATGCCCTCCCGCATGGGTACCAAAGGATCCTTCGTGCACCTCGTGCATCAACAAGTCTGCTTCTGTTCTATCAACGCATCTGAGGAGTACCATATCAAAGTTTCTTTTGTACAGGGAACCATCAGTATTCAGGAAGAAACTACCAGCAAGCCTTCTCAAAGTCTTCTTATCATTGGAAGATGCCCCAGACGGGTATGTTTGATCCTACAAGAAGCACTTAATGTCATGGAACCAAGGCTTATCATCTTTGACAATATCTGCTGCAAATACATATGCTGGTCTGTCAAGTCTGGACACTGAAATCTGCGGTACGAAGTTGGCAGCTTGAACTTTGATCATAGATGAAATGGTAGCCAGAGCATCTGCAAACTGATTCTCGTCCCGAGGGATATTCTCAAGCTTGACCGTTGTAAAGAAAGTCAACAATCTCCTTGTATAGTCCCTGTAAGGTATCAGATGATCCTGGTGTGTGTACCATTTGCCGTTGGTTTGATTAACTACCAGAGCTAAATCTCTGAATACAGTCAAAGTCTTGATCTTGTGGTCAATGGCTTCCTCAAGACCCATAATGCAAGCTTCGTATTCAGCTTCGTTGTTAGTGCAGTTGAAGGTGAGCTTTGCCGAGAAAGGCATGTGAACTCCCTTAGGTGTAATGAGTACTGCACCAACACCACGACCATTCATATTAACAGCCCCATCAAACATCATAGTCCATTCTTCCTCCGGGTCAGGCCCTTCAGTGTGAACAGGCTCTTCATGATCTTTTGCTTTTATGAACATGATGTCTTCATCAGGGAAGTCAAATCTCATAGGCTGGTAATCATCAATAGGTTGCTCAGCAAGATATTCAGACAATACACTACCTTTGATGGCTTTCTGAGATGTGTACTGAATGTCATATTCTGTGAGGATCATTTGCCATCTTACAACCCGTTCGGTAAGTGCTGGCTTCTCAAATATGTACTTGACTGGATCCATCTTTGAGATCAACAAGGTAGTGTGGGTCAACATATACTGTCTCAGTCGGCGAGCAGCCCACGCTAAAGCACAACAAGTTTTCTCGAGCAGTGAATAACGTTGTTCACAGTCGGTAAACTTTTTGCTCAGGTAGTATATTGCATACTCTTTTCGACCAGACTCGTCATGCTGGCCCAGCACACACCCCATCGACTGTTCTAATACTGTCAAGTACATTATCAGAGGTCTTCCTTCAACTGGAGGCATAAGGATTGGTGGTTCTTGCAGGTATTCTTTGATCTTGTCAAAAGCCCTCTGGCAGTCTTCATTCCACCTGACCGTCTGTTCTTTTCTTAACAGCTTGAACAAAGGTTCACAGGTTGCTGTAAGGTGAGATATGAACCGTGAAATGTAGTTCAATCTACCTAAGAAACCTCGAACTTCTTTTTCTGACTTTGGTGCAGGAATTTCTTGAATGGCTCTGACTTTATCAGGGTCAACCTCAATCCCTTTCTCGCTTACAATAAAGCCCAGCAGCTTGCCAGATCGCACCCCGAATGTGCATTTGTTGGGGTTCAACTTTAGCTGGTACTTCCTCAGACGCTTGAATAACTTCAGCAGATTTACCAGGTGGTCTTCTTCTGTGAGGGACTTGGCAATCATGTCATCCACATAACACTCGATTTCTTTATGGATCATATTGTGGAATAATGTTACCATAGCCCGTTGATATGTTGCACCAGCATTCTTCAATCCGAATGGCATCACCTTGTACCAGAATGTGCCCCAGGGTGTGATGAAAGTTGTCTTCTCCATGTCTTCAGGTGACATTTTGATCTGATTATACCCTGAAAATCCGTCCATGAAGGAGAACACCGAGAACTGAGCCGTATTATCAACCAATACATCGATGTGAGGTAATGGGAAGTCATCTTTCGGACTGGCTCTGTTCAGGTCCCGGTAGTCCACACACATTCTCACCTTGCCATCTTTCTTAGGCACAGGTACAATATTAGCAACCCACGGCGGATAGCTAGTCACAGCAAGGAACCCGGCGTCCCACTGCTTTTGTACCTCTTCTTTGATCTTCATTGCCATGTATGGACGAGTACGGCGCAGTTTCTGTTTAACCGGTGGGCAATCTTCTCTTAAAGGCAGCTTGTGCATATCAATATCGGTATCCAACCCTGGCATATCCTGATAAGACCAAGCAAACACATCCGCATATTTCCGAAGCAGATCAATCAGTTGTTCTTTCACTGAGTCTTGCAAGCAGGCCCCGATCTTAACCTCTTTCACGTCTTCATCCGTACCAAGATTAACTGTTTCAATCTCCTCCTGATGAGGAGTGATAACCTTCTTCTCTTGTCTCAACAATCTGGCTAGCTCTTCAGGAAGCTCGTAATCTTCTTCAACCCCTTCGTCAGCTTGATTGATTGGATTGTCAAAGTCATACGAAGCCATAGTTGTGCTGTTGTCGGTGCAGTCTGGAAGGCACTCTCTGCAAGGGTTCAGTTTGTTCATTTTAGTGATTGATTTTAATCTTGTTTAGAAAAGTGAAATAAAGTTGTCATTTTGAAAACATTTCCATTTATTTTTGTACAAAAAGAAAAATGGAAAAACAGTGAGCGGAAGAGAAAAAAAAAACGACTCGTTTGCAAAAGATGTCTGATTGTCATTGATTAATCTATTTGCACAAAATTACAGATGGCCCGATTACAAAATGAGTCTTGTCATCTTGGGCAAGATGCAAGACTTGATGCATGCTTAAAAATATACAGGAAATAATAATTACTCTGCAGGAGTAACCCTTATAATTTCCTGGGAAGACCAGTTTGAGATACGACTCCCCGGGATCCTTGGACGTATCCAGCTCTCCAGGTTGCGCTCATCTTCCGACTCATCTTCCAAGTTGTTTACAGCATCAGGGGTGAGCATCCCCCCACTAACAAAGTTGGGCTTCTTAGCAGCCTCTGCTTGATCTTGTTGAGTTGGTTTGTAACCCAACCCAAATCTATCTTCCTTCTTCTCCACAGGCAACAGTTTGCCCCAGCCTTGAGCATTCCCCTCCTCAACAACCTTCCTGGCTTGTTGGTCAGATGTCATGGAAGTCCCAAGTACAACAGATGTTTCATTAATATTCAAGGCCTCAAACCCTTGACTCATCGTTTCGTGGATCTCCCCATCCATCTCAATGTATTTGTATGTAGCCAGATGGCTAACAAAAATATCCTCTTCTCCACAAATAGTAAAGACTTGGCCCTCCCACTCGAATTTTAACTTCTGGTGAAGGGTAGACGTAACTGCGCCAGTGGCATGAATCCAAGGTCTACCCAACAAACAGCTGTAGGCAGGCTGAATGTCCATCACGTAGAAGGTCATTTTGAAAGTTTGTGGGCCAATCGTTATGGGCAACTCAATTTCTCCAAGAACTGATCTCTTAGAACCGTCAAAGGCTCTCACTACCAGGTTACTGGGGCGTAATGCCAATCCTTCATACTCCAACTTCACAAGGGCTTTCTTAGGCAAGACATTGAGGGATAATCCTGTGTCTACCAGTACATGGGAAAGAACTGCACCCTTACATTCCATGGTAATGTGCAAAGCCTTGTTGTGATTGCAGCCTTCCGTAGTCAAATCAGTGTTGGTAAATCCTAGTCCATTACTAGCATTAACATTCCCAACCACAGCTTCCAACTGATTGACTGTGATCTCTTCCGGCACGTAAGCTGCGTGCAAGACTTTTAGTAACGCGTTCCGGTGAGCCTCGGAGCACATTAGCAGTGATAAAATGGAGATCTTGGAGGGCGTATGGTGAAGCTGGTCCACTACCTTGTAATCACTTTTCTTGATGATTCTCATGAATTCATCGACCTCTTGATCAAAAGGTGTTTTCAAAGCTTCTTTAACAATTTGCTCTTCTTGCACCATGCTCTTCCCTTTCGCCTTGATAGCAGCTTCTGCTTCGGCACTGTATCTTGGAATTTGCGGGGCAAAGAGACGTCCGCTTCGAGTGAAGCCTCCGCCTCCCCCCACATTGTCTATTTGTGGTGCAGAAGTTGATGATTCGAGAGTGATTTTCTGTCCTTCGCAGTATAGATCGGAGCCGTAATGCCAAGGGATGGCATTACTGCTTTCATAAGGTACTGGCCCAGGCACTGTGATGGTGACTGGACTGATGGCAGCTGCAGAAGGGACCATGATAGTCTGTGGATCATAGTATATTGTGACTGGTGCTCTGGTAGGAGTGGCATTTTGTGAGTTGTAGGCCGGATCATTTGCAGGATCATAATAAATTGTAACCGTTGAGACATCCTCATTGTTTGCTGTTGATGTTGTAGGAGATAATGTTGGTTGGATGGATGTTATTGTTGTAGGAGACTCCGAATGAAGGGGTGCTGAAGTTGTAGAAGTGATGTTTGTTGATGTTTGACTTGTTGAAGTGATAACTGAAGCATTTGTTGATGATACTGAAGAATTGTTTTGAATTATTGTTGTTGCAGTTGTAGGAGATTCTGGAACTGTTGTTGGAGAGATTACTGGACTTGTAGGTATTGACGTTGTGATTTGAAGCAGGCCACTCTGGAAGAGACCATCTATGCCATTTCTCAAGTTATCACAACCATTCACTGAAATGTTGCAATAAGCACACCCTAGCTCACATCCTGGGAACATTTGGCATTCAAGGAGTTGAGCTTTAATCTCTACCAAGGGTGTCCGAATATGACCCACACTAGTTATTAAGTAAGACGGCTTGTCTTCCTCAATAGCATTGATTCTGGGTCCTCCGTGGTGTGGCATAGGGTTCTTGTTAACATTTGGTGGTGGTGCAAAGTTTAGAGCTTTGGAATCCACTAGGTCCTGTACCTTCATGTGCAAAGCTCTGCACTTCTATGTACTGTGGCCAGGTGCATTCGAATGAAAAGCACATCTGGCGCTGGCGTCATAATTTCTGGGCAGACTGGCAGGATCCGGAGGTGCCAATGTCCTTAGCTCAACCAGGTTGAGTTTCAGGAGTTGTGGCAGTAATGTGGCATAGGGCATAGGAATTGGATCGATCACCCTATTGGCCTGAGAGAGTCTCTGTTGATATGGTCTTTGCTGATTGTTGTTGTTGTTGTTGTTGTTGTTATAATTTCTCTGAGGAGGATACTGAGTTTGTTGCTGGTAATGAGGTTGTGGCTGTGGTTGATAAGCTGGTTGTTGAGACATTGGAGAGGGAATGGTGACTGCTGCCACTGACCTATGAACATATTGTGGTCTGCCCCTGCTGGCCTAAATAGCATTAGTCTCACCGGTTCTTCTTGGACCTGCAAAAGGTTTTCTGGGGTTGCTGGACGAGCTCGTACCGTTGTCAGAAATCTTGCCCATCTTTAACAGGCTCTCAATTCTTTCCCCGGCTATGACTACATCAGCAAAGCTAGTGGAAGAAAAGGCAGCTAGCCTGTTAATGTATGTCCCTTGGAGGGTGTTCATAAACATATCGGCCATTTCCCTCTCTGACATGGGTGGCTGGACAAGAGCAGCAAGCTGTCTCCACCTCTGGGCGTACTCCCGGAAGCTTTCCCTGGATGATTGAGACATTCCCATCAGGAGGGTCCTGTTGGGAGCCATATCCAAGTTGTACTGGTATTGTCTGATAAAGGCCTCAGCCAGGTCCTTCCAGCATCTAATGGTTGCTCTAGTCAAGTGAGAGTACCATTCCCTTGAAGCTCCTATTAAGCTATCTTCAAAATAAAACATCCATAGCTTTTCATCCATGGTATATCCCTTCAGCCTCCCCAGAAAGGATTGTAAGTGGGTTCGGGGACAGGAAGTTCCGTTGTACTTCTCGAAGCACGGAGGTTTAAACTTGTGGGGAATCCTTACCCCGTCAACTAGACCCATGTCCATAACATCAAAGCCCAAAGAGTTTTGAGACTCCAAGGATCTCAATTTCTCAGCAATTTCATCTAGGCTCCTGTCATAGGCTTCATCCCCAGCTCCCATCACAGTGAAATGATCTTCCTGGGGGTCTTCCTGTAACACTCTGCCTGCAGTGGCATTCCCTTGCACATTAGCAGGGATGTTGATATCTGGATGAAGGTGAGGCCCATACACAGGTGGGTTGACATGAGGCTGAACCCTCTCATTATTGCTTGTTCCACCAGTCCCTAGATGGGGTTCCTCCTGGGTCTGCCTTTCTACTAGTGCCCTTAATCTCTCTTGGCTCTGTGCCAATCCATTCATCACCTCCATAAACTGAGTCATCTGATTTCTCATTTCTAGCCTCTCATTGGCCATTTGAGTCCTGACCTCTGTAAGGTCCTATTGTACTTGGTCCATTTGTATACCCGGAAGGTTGTTGCGAGTGGGATATCTGTGTGGACGGTTGAGTGGGAACACCCGACGTCGAGCAATAGTTCCTGAGATCACAACAGAGTTAGTAACAACAAAACAAAAACCTACAAAACAAAAAAAAAGGTTAGCATGCAATGCAGTATGCTTATTTGTTTCCAAGGTATCCGGCTTGGCATTTGGTTTTGACCTTTCCAGACCCTTGAGGAAGATGCTGTTTGATGTCGCTTAGGAGAGAGAGATTCAAATGAAACAAACTAATGAATATATTACAACTGGTGAGTCAATACATAGTTTGCTTTTTACAATACATGCCCTCTGAGGGGTCAAAATACAACATAAGAAAAAGAAATGTACATGAAAATGAAAACAACAACAAACAAAAATCAGACACCAAGACCAAACTCATCCTCCTGAACTTCCTTGAGAAGTGCTTCAGTCACAGGATCAGCTGGGCGCTCTGTAAGATCCCTGATAAGGAGATTCCTGGTAGCAACAGCTGCAGTTAGCTTCTTGTGTTGACTCTGGTCCTTTAACCTCTTCACACCAGCTCTAATCTTCAACTCTGAGATCTCTCTCTGGGCTGCTGCCAGGGCTTCCTGTTGCTCTTTTACACTAGCTTCCAGCTGCTCAATCTTATCCTGAGTCCTTTTATCCTCCTGAGTACGAGCTTCGGTGATCCTGACCCACCTAGCTTGACTCTCCTTCAGATACAAATCAGTCCTGGCCTTTTGGAACTGAGCCTCTTTGCAGGCATTCTTCAAAATTTGTTCTCCAGCTCTTGCCTTCTTAATGTAATCCTCTGACTTCTCAATTTTGGCTAGATGCTCCACCTTTAGCTTTTCTAACCTTTCAATGTCCAGCCGACAATCACTCCTCTCCCAGAGGGTCTTCTGTAGAGCCTGAGTCAGATTCTCATTTCTCTCCTTCAATTTCTCAAACTCCTCTAAGCTGACAGTTGTTGGAGGTGGTGCTGTGGAGGGCCCTGGTGTATCTTCAATGGTAAAGGGCATCCCAGAAATTTGAGCCCTGGCATGTGACCACTCATAGTACTGAGCTGAGGCCACATTGTCCCAAGCCCAGGATGCTTGCCTGACAATGGCCAGATTAGGCTTGATCTCACAATAAAGGGTCTCAGCTAGATCTTGTACTCTAGGAGGGTAGACCAATGCATAGCCCAATTGTCTTTTGAACAGCAGAGGGTTGTAGTTGATGCAACCCTTCACTCCTATCAGAGGTACATTGGGAAATTGCCCACAACTAGTAATGATGTCTCTGCCCTTAGTGCTCTGAGTACACACCTGATATCATCTGAGGTTAAAGCAACAAGCCTCCTAGCCCAATTTTTCTACTGTTGAAGGTTCAAGAATGAATCAGTCTTTGGCAAATGCTTGAGCAACCAGGTATGGAACAAAGGTGCACAACATCTCACTAATCTTCCCCTTTGTTTTTCATTCCTTTGGTGAACAGAGTAGTAGAGATCTCCCAGTAAGGTGGGCACTGGGTTCCTCAGGATAAAAAGACGGATTGCATTCTTGCTAACAAACTTAGGCTCATCTGCAAATAATAGGACCCCATATATGCTAAGGGCCAATAATGCACAGACTGCCTTCCATTCCCCCAAAGAGGCCTTCAGGATGGCCTGAGAAGTCAAGAAATCCAAGTGTAGACCAGAGATTCCAGCCTTGGTAGTCATATTCTGCCCAACCAGAACTGGTTCCAGATGTAATGCCTTTGCTATCTCTTCATTACTAGGAAAAACCATCTCAGGGTTGAAGGGGACTCCACCCCTGATAGGTATACCAACCAATGATGAATACTCCTCTAATAAAGGTCCCAACTGAAAATCCTGAAAGGTGAAGCACCTCAGAGGGGGATCATAGAACTGCAGGCAAGTATGAATCAAGCTCCTCTGTGAAGGGTCGAAATCCATAACCACATCAAGGATTCCTCCATAATGTTCTCTGAATAGTGTTATATGGTCTGGAGTAATCAGGGTTTGAATCTTCCTGATGCTAGCCAACTCAGGCTCAAAGAAATGATAGGAGATGTTACTCTTCTTGGGTGCCATGTTGCTGAAGAAGAGCTGAGACAGATGCTGAGAATAACACTGAAGATGGGCCACTGACAGGCTGAGACTGATGATGCAGGTGACTGAAGCAGGTAGCTGATAACTGAAGTAAGTATTGATGAAGATAGGTCTATGCTGAAGAAGGGGTCAAAACCAAGCCAAAATGTAGGATGGATACACTGAAAAACAAATAAACAAATGTTAAAATGATGCAATGATGATGTATGCAAATGATATGCAAGGGTTTGTGACTGTGCTGGATCTGATTAACTGCCTTGATATAGGTCCATGTATGTTCAGAAAAATCTAGATGGAGGTTCATAAGTCCAGTAACCAAGGTGGGGGACTCAAATAAAGAGTCACATATCCAGGGTTAAAAATCACAAGAACTGTTCCAACATGGAGTACTCTTAATCAAAACCAAGTAACAGGGTATGCTGAGGTCAAGGGTACCTGCAAACCTGTAAACAGCCCAACCCCCTCACAGGTGATGTTCTAAAACAAGGATCCTCAGACTTGGATCAGTTATGAGAAGTGTAAACACTTTTAACCCGGAGGTACAGTATTTACAATAACCATAAAAATCCTCTTCTAATTCACCTCAGCTTCTGAAGGTCAATACTAAAGGTCATCCAGACTTAGCAGGCTTCCCAGATAGCCCTAGCACTACAGGAGATCTGTAGCACAGAGTTCTCAAGAAGAAACCCATATCTGAACCGTGTTTCATATTCCCGCACCAGACCGAGATGGAATGGGAAAGAACATGAACCACTCTAGCCTAGGTGTCACTCAGGTCCCAGTTATAGGACCTCAACTCTCAATAGAACACCCACCCACCAAAGCAACAAAACAGATCCAGCCAGCACAGTATGACAGTATGATATATGTAAAGCTATAAAGAAAGCAATAAAACAACTGTACATAAAAGCAAAAATAAATATAAATACAAGCACAAATAACACATAACACCCCAGTAAGATTCCCCAGCAGAGTCGCCAAGCTGTCGCTCCCGAAGATTTGCATCCCGGTACAAGCGCGAACAGTCGGCGAAAGGAGGATGAGAACACACAGCAGTGAACTCACTGGAAAAGAAAAGAGTCGCCAGCTAGGCATTTTTATCCTAGAGGAAAGGCAATGCTGCATAGGCCTAGAAAGGATATGGATAAGACGGTTGCGAACCAGAGAGACTGAGAAAGGGGGTTGGTTACAACCTGGGAAGGTATTAGCACCCAGATTGTCCGTCCTACTCGACGGGATCCACGCTTAAAAGATTTGTGTTTTAAAGGGGTAGTGTCAGTGCAATTTGTGTATAAAAGAGCTGGAAAAGGATGTACAAGTGTCAGTGTAAGAGAAGTGTAAAGTGTGATATGTATAGTGTCAGTGTAAGGATAAGAGTGAAATGCTCATGATAATGAGGCTAAGAAAATGAGGCTAGAAAGAGGGGGAATATACAGAGACTTTTGTTCGATAACTGTTAAGTTATGCCTACGTATCCTCTCGTGCAATGAGGAAGTCAGAACACCGTAGTTCGACCCAAAGAGACTGAAAGGTGAATTGACTTGTGAACTGCTTGCTTATCTATGCTCAAGTGTATGACCTGTCTGGCTCAGGTGCAAACTGTCTTGCATTAGACGGAAGAAGCAAGTTCTCGTTTATGAGTGAATGAGATGAGAAAAGAATCCCGAAGGAGACGATTATTGTTTGTTTTTGTATTTTCAGTCTTTTATTGCTTTCTGAAAGTTTGTCATAAGTTAATGAGTTTAAGCCTAAACCAATGGATTTAGTAAACTCATCACATCTTCCCTCTGATTAGGGGTAATGAGAATACCTTAAGTGTGAAGTCAGATTCTCACACTTAATTACCATGATGTAGGATTAAGATCATTGACCTACTTGTGATTATTTAGATGTTTTTTTTGTTTTTGTTTAGTGTTAAGTAATGAGATTAAGCCATAATCAAGGATTAAACAGACTCATTACACTATCCTAATAGAAGGATAATAGATGAAAATGTTTAAGCTGAGGAAAGCTCCTCAACTTAATCCATGATCAGGGATTAAACTCATGACAAAACAAGCCTTTGATTAAGTGAATTTTATTTAATGATATGATGATGAAGTGAGTTTTATGATTTGTAAGACAACTTGAGGGGGACTTGTCCATTAACACTAGGGTTAGTCCTTCTTAACCAATTAAGGAAGAATTAGAACCCTAATGCAAGGCCCAAGTTACAAGTGTGATGTCTTGATGATTATTAGATGGATTGATTAAAAGAGTTAAACACATTAAGGGTTTAACACTTAGGATTAAAGTTATACACTCCATCCTAATAGAAGGATGCAGGCATAAGCTTAATCACAAAGCCTTAAAGCCTTTAGGGTTTAGTCCTTGATTATGAGATGAGAAGAGAAGACTCAAAGAAACACAAAGGTAAAATCTAAAAGGGGGACTAATCAAAACCCTAATCATTGTCATGCTTGGTTGTTCCTAAGGTTTGTGAGGTTTAAGAAAGAAGTCTTCAATGGAACCACCAGGAAGCAGATGAATGGAGCAAGGAGAAGCAAAGTAACTTGCTTCATTCAAGAAGTCAAGTCACTTGAGGAAAGAAAGTAAGAAGAAGAAGAATGAGCAAGCTCAATCTCAAACATAAAACAAAATGCAGCAAGGATGCATAAAAGAGATGAAAAGAAAATGTGAGAAGTGAAGGCAAATTCACTCCTCAAAGTTACTTACCACCTGAAAAGTTAGTAAAGGAATGCAATGCAATGCAAAAGGAGATGAAATGACATGGTACAAACCAAGACCAGAAGCATATACATGATGATAATGATGCTATGGGATGATGCAAACATGAAACAACACATGGGGGATGATCATACAAACTTATGGAAGCAAATGAAGCAAGTTAAGAACCATGATCATACATGAAAAGTTATGGAATGCAAATGACATAAAACATGGCAAATGAAAGGTTCAATAATCAAACATGTTTACAATATGTCTTGAGATGTCTAATGAATCAAATGGATGCACAAAATGCTATGGCAAGTCAAGGTATGCAAGCAAATGAAAGATGGATGCAAATGGAAGTCCAAATTAGGGTTTATGATCAATGCATCAAACAAAACCCAAAATCAGAAGCAAACATCAAGATAAAAAATTGAAAATGCATTCAAAGGATCCCTAAACCTATACTAACTCACTGCCCAAAGGAGAGGTTCAAACTCTTAACCTAATAAAAGTTATGAATTTCCTAAAATCTCTAGGGTTTTAGGGGTACCTTAACAAGAAAAATGCCAAACAAATAGAAAATGCAAGATCAATTCATGCCAATTTAATCTTACAAACTACATGATATGCTAAACACAATGCAAGGAGAATCAAAGTCCAACTCTCAATGGTTAGGCAGAAATGATTTTTGGAAGTTTGGATCAACATAATGCTTTGAAAATGAATTAATTCCATGGAAAATTATCAAAATGCATCAAGATCAAAAAAGAAATTTGGTTTGAGGGTTGGACAATGTTTCTAAATGGTTTTAAATGTTTCATGAATTTTTTGGTGATTTTTAAATACCTAAAAGTATTTTTAATTAATTAATTCTCATAAATTAATTAAAAATAAACTTTTAAATTATTTAAAAATATTTTTTAATACAAAAAATAAAAATAAAAATGTTTTTGGTTTCCGAAATTAAATAAAAGTTTGTATAAAAAATTTCAGAATTTTTAAAAAGGTTTTTCTATTTTTAAATAAATGGAGAAATTAAATGAAATAAAAATAAAATAAAATGAATTAAATGGGTGGTAATCAGATCCAAGGGCCTAGGTTTGAACTGGAAGCGCGCGCGTTTGACTTGGCGCCATATCCAAGGGCTGGCATTCAAATTCACTAATTAACTGATTAAGCCCTAATTCGTGCCCTAATGACTTTCAGGCGACCGGAACACTGTTCCGGTCGTCTTCTCCGGCTTGGTCATCTCCCAATCTCTCTCAATACGCCATGAAAATATGCCAAACTCTCCAGATCAACTAAACTAACATCCCTAAACAATAATCCAGCAACAAAATCCATTTATTTCAACACAAAATCAAGATACGAATCAAACATCAAAAACTGCCAAAATTTCAGAAACACAATACAACCTCATTTCTCAATCTTTTTCAAAAGTAACAAGTTCAGTGAACTCAGGGAAGCATGCTTTATCATTTAGAAACTTAAAAAGCAAGTTCTGGAAAAAAAGTTCATGAAGCTACCTGAGATTGAGCTTTCGATTCAGGAGCTTTCTGGTTGGTTCTTTGGCTCAAACAAGTCCCAATGATCCTCCTTAGAAGCTTTTGACCCTTAGTTGGGGTTTATGTGGCCTCTAGAGAAAGTTGGCAGAAGCTCAGGCCAAGGGAGTGTGAAAATCGTATTTGTGATGTGGGAGGTTTCAGGCCAAAACAATGGTTGGTTTGTGATCAGGGGAACCTCTTGAGATCAATGGTGAAGTTTGTTTTTGTGTTTGATGCTTGTGCTGTGTGTTTCGAATGGTTTTGCATAAGAAGTGAAAAATGAGAATGCTGGCTTATGGGAGCTTTCAGGCTTAGTTGTGTTATGTGTTGGGTTGCTTTTGGTACACATTTCAATCCTTGATAGGTCAGAGAGTTGTTGTGGAGCAGTGTGATTGGTATGGAGCAAAATGCACAAAGTCAACTTTTTGTGTAAGAGAGGTATGGGCCATATCTGTCAAGGTACAAAGCATGGCTTGGCTGCAGCTTGAAACAAGGAGAACCATGGAAGAGGTTTTGAGGCAATTCAGCAACTTGCATAAAGTTTATGATGTGTTTTGCAAATTTCACAAGTTTTGGTCCCTTTATGAATTCTTGAGTTTCAAGGCATGAAAATGCAAAGTTCTTTGATGCAAACTGACTTTTAGGTCTTGGTACATGTTTGTATGAAGTTTAGAAGTGCATTTGATAGCCTTAGAACATTGATCAATTCATTTTGCAAAATGCCTCTTTGGTAGAAACTTTGAAATTTTGTGATTTTTGCCAACTTTGACAAACCATAACTTTTGATCCAAGATGAATTAGGTCATGTTCTTGTACTTTTTGAAAAGGGAAAGATCTATTCTACAACTTTCATGACCAAAGTTTTTCCATTTGAAGCTTTTTGAATCAAAAAGTAAAGGTTGAAAAAGTTGCCTAAAATGACAATTTCATTAAAAGTCAAACTTGCCCAAAAAGTCAACTTTGCAAAAGACTTGAAATTCTTCAATTTTGTGAACTTCCAACATCTTCCATGATCAAATAAAGATCATATACAATCAAAATGATGAAGAATACCCTCTGGTTGGGTCATTGGGGGCCTCAGATGCCCTAATTTTGCAATGACTTGCTTGAAAAGTCAACTCTTGATCAGATGACTTCCCCATGGAATTTCTTCATGAAAATTGATATGCATACTCCCTATACCATATAGAGACCCATAGAAACAAGAATGACCAAAAAAATTGGAGTTATGGCCTCTGAAACCAAAACCCTAATTTTAGGTCATCTATGCAGTCAAGCCTGACTCTGCTTCCATGCCATTCCCAGTTCTTGTGATTCTTTGACATTTTTGACTTTGAGAGGATGTAATATGATACTTGAACACACATGGACCCCTTTGAAGTGATTGATGGCCTTTGGAGTGGCTCAAGAAGCTCTTGGATGGCTCAGATCACAAACCCTAGATGCAGATGACTTTGAATCTATGTAGTGAACCAAAAATGTGATATGAGATGCTATGATTGTGTTTATGCATATGAAATTATCACAAGCCATGGTGGGAATGGGTGAGGGAAAATTTGGGGTGTTTACACCACACTAAATCGAACATTGTCCCCAATGTTTCGAAATAAGATAAGGAGGGTAACCTGAAAAACTACTGTGGAGGAGCACTGGTGCCCTCGCCGTCCTGTTGTGATGGTCTGGAACGACGGGATCTACTATGCTGCTGGTCCCTTCAGTCAAGTCGTGCCGATAAGGCAGCCTGGGCACCCCGAACCTCTCAAAGGTTACCTAAGATGGAACCCTGAGTGGCCTCCATAATTTGGTAGTGCCGGCGGTTGACTTCTCGCTGACGGGCCTGCTCTGATGTGATATCGTTCGAGGTACGGAAAACATTGTTGTAAGCACGATCCAAAACCGATCGCGATTGTTGCATGAAGCTCATATTGTCCGTCAGTTGTTGTGAAATAGTAGAGAGAAGGTTGTCTCACTTTTCCTCTCTAGCCGTCATATCACGCCACATCTCCTCAGTGACATAGAATCCAGGAGCAGCACGTGCAACAGGGTTAAAAGAAGATGGTGCGGTGTGTGACTGTGAAGGAGGATGGGGGGACATGTGAGGTATGGGAGATTGCTATCTCCGATCATATTCTTCATCAGTGTCACGTGCCTCCCCATCAGGAATATTAGGAGGAAGTGGACCCAAAACAGGTGGAGCATTCAGATCATAGGTCCAATTCCTTTCATTACGTACATCAAGTACGTCTACTGCAAGGTAAAGCAACAGATGGGATAGCTACCCCATGAACCATCAACTCACAACCACCTTCTCTCCTTGTTCGGCCCAATTTCATGTCTTTTAGAAATTTTAAATTAATTGTGCGAGGAGGTAGTGGTTCAAGTGTAGCTATCTCATTGTTCAGGTTAATAGCCCGAGCAATAGACGTAACAAGTCCTCCAAAAACAATCGGTCCTGTTTTATTAGTAATTAAAGCCATGTGTGCAAGCATAAACGGGACCGGATTAATATAGGTACCAGTGAGGCATCCATGCAAAAATAGGAGTTCTCTAGCGTTTACCTTATTTGGACTCTCCCGGCCAAAAATAGTACATGCCAAAAGATATCTGAAAACTCTTATGGCCGGATTATGAATGGTCGACGCAAGTATTTCTTCAAAAGAATTTATTGAAGTAATTGAAAGCCTCTGCCAGAAGGAAAATACCTCGGCCGACCATTTCGCATCCAAAGGTGCCTCACAAATCGCACCTTCCCTATGAGGGATTCCTAACAAGCATGTTAGTTCGTCAGTACTAAATTCGTATTCAATTCAAAACAGTCTAAAATTAACAGTACCGACTGTGCTAGAAGTGTTAGGACTGACAGTGTATATCAATGAACTTAAAAACTCAACTGTCAGCCTCTCATAGGTTGGTTCCTGATTAACAAAAATATTATGCAAGCCTAAAAAATCTAATAAATGGAAAACACTATGATAAAGACCCAAAGCATACAGACAGTTATCATCGACGTACCTAGTCGAGAAAATTTCTCGACTCTGAAGCCTCTAAATAATTTTCATTTGCCTATCACCCGGTCTTCCATCGCGAAGAAGAAATCCATTGAACTCCATTGGTGTTGCTCCTTGAGAAGTGAAAAGTGGTAGAAAATGGTTTATGAGAGAAATGATAAAGGTTTGATTTTTATGGTTTGTGGTGGATGAAAATGAAAATGGATTTTGGATAGGTTTTATAGATGGTGGGTATTTTGGAAATGGGGGAGCTTTAATGGGGTTCAATGGGGTTTTTGAAAGTTGTAAAAATGGGTTTTTAAAGATGGAAGGTGTGAAAATGGTGAAAATGAAGAATCAGTCCCGAAATAGGGGAAGACGGCATAGCGCCCGCCATGGGCCTGTGGCGCCCGCCACAAGGAAAATTCCTGATGGGCCTTGGATTTTCAAATCTTCTTTTGGGCCCTCTTGCACCTTCGGTCTTCGGGGGGTCTGGATAGCGTTTTCTTCTCTTTTCCAAGGCATGAGGCTTGCATATTTTTCTATGAAGACAAAAATGAAAATATTTTTGTCTTATTTTTTTTCTTTGCTTGACAAAAATAAAATAATTAAAAATAAAAAAGAAAAGAGAAAAATCGACATTAGTGCACGACATAATATGTATATATAAGATAAACTCAAAGTACATGAAAAAAGGAAAATGTAATAGATGCAATAATGTAAGATATGTCTGGAGATGCGAGAAATAAAATAAAGCATGAAAAAAAGAAATTAAATACTAGGGTAATATCGTCAGTGTAGAACGAATCATGTCGTAGGCTTCTCCTCCTGATTTGATCCACGAATCTCAGCTATCTCCCTCCGAAGATATTCAATCTCCTGATATAGAGCATCGGCCTCTGAGGCATGAGTGAGATCAGAAACCTGAATCTGTAATTCCAAGTTCTCTACTTCCTGCTTTAGCAGGGCAGTCTCCTTACGGAGCTCATTAATTTGAATTTGTAGATCAGGCGGCTGCAGAGACATATTGTTAGACATAACAGTGATTCGGGGAGAAAGAGGTGTAGGAGTGTACTCAGCGGCGGGAGGTGATTTCGGCTCTTCGACAGTCTCTCCATGACCCTCTAGAGCATAACTCCAATTAGCAGGATCATGGACACTGGTCATCAGCGGGTCTGGTAATGTAAAGTAATGTATCATTTCACCGTCGATCAGTAATCTAAAATTGTTGGGCTCAAAAGAGGCCCTCCTCATCAGTCCTCTGTCAAGACAAAAGTCAACATCCAGGGTGGTGTAGCAGCAGAAGGTCCTGAGGTGCAATAATTTGCGAGACAAACCCAATGCAGTAGCTATCTGTGTAACAATCCCACCGACATGTATGATGCCTACAGATGATCTGGCAATACTAGCAAGGCCCTTCAACAGAAAGTTGCCACAAGCAACTGGGCGAGACTGAGTCGCACAAAACAGTAGGAAAATCTCCTCTTCACTTAGTAGGGTCTCTGTATCTGGAAAACCTAGGAAAGAATGTGCCAGAATCATCTAGAAGTACCTTAACGTAGGGTTGTGGATTACCTGAGAAAACTGAGTGGAAGGATCTTGGCTCCCTCCACCTGAAATGTTAGACCAAAACTTTTCCACTTCTCTGCTCATAAAATACCCCATCGGTGTGTCTGGAATAACATCAGGAGTAGTCTGAAAACCTAGTAAATCACCAAACTCTTTGTGAGAGAAGGAGTAGTCAATCCCGAACAACCTGAAAACAGCATATCCATCGGGTCCAGCCCGAGGATCATATTGAAACGAGCTGAGGAACTCTAGAGTCAAGTTCCTGTAAGTGTTGTTCCTATCGTCAAACTGGTCCCACTGGAGTTGATGGCATAAGAATCTGACGCTTGGCTCTATCCCCAAGGCATCCATGCAATCATGGTCTGGGTACCTGGTAGGAGCCATAGGGCATCTCATGTGGACATAGTAACGCTCTCTCTGTGCGTCGTCTCTAAAGGCCACGTGCATGTCATCGGGGTTCTGCATTCTGCACAAGGTTAGTAAACAAGTCCTGAAATCACATAAAACATTCAATCGTTAGTCCTGACATAATATTAAAGTAAACAAATTAAAATAAAGTAAAAATAAATAAAAATAAAAAGTACGTAAATAAGAAAACCATGGGTTGCCTCCCATGCAGCGCTTGTTTAACGTCATTAGCTCGACGACCGGATTTTATAAATCATTTGAAGGATATGGTGGATCACTCAGAGTATGGAAGGTATATGTTGTTGGGATGTCACCTCCTTCGTAGGGCTTCAACCTCTGTCCATTGACGATGAACGGTTTACATGTTTGGTTCATGATTTCGATAGCACCAGATCTTAGGATCTTAGATACTTCGAAAGGGCCAGTCCATCTCGAACGAAGCTTCCCTGGAAAAAGTCGTAACCTAGAATCGAACAGGAGAACATGATCGCCTATTTTGAAGTCTCTTCTTATGATTCTTTTGTCATGCCAAGCTTTTGTTCTTTCTTTGTATATGATGGCATTTTCGTAGGCAGATTGTCTGAGCTCTTCTAGTTTGTGGATATCAAGGATACGTTTTTCACAAGCAGTCAAGTAATCCAAATTCAAGGTTTTGATGGCCCAATAGGCCTTATGCTCCAATTCAAAAGGTAAGTGACATGATTTTCCATAGACCAGTTGATAAGGGGTTGTTCCTATAGGGGTTTTGAAAGCAGTTCTATAGGCCCATAATGCCTCTTGAAGTTTCTGCGACCAATCTTTTCTAGATATAGAGACAGTCTTCTCAAGAATTTGTTTGATCTCCCTATTAGATACTTACACTTGTCCATTGGTTTGTGGGTGGTATGGTGTTGCTACTCTATGCTTAACTCCATACTTGCTTAAAAGTTTATCAAATATTCTCGATATGAAGTATGATCCTCCATCACTTATGACTAAACGGGGGGTTCCAAACCTTGGAAATATATAGTTTTTGAATAATTTGATGACTACTTTGGTGTCGTTCGTGGGTGCGGAGATAGCTTCAATCCATTTAGACACGTAGTCAACAGCTACTAAGGTGTATTGATTTCCTAAAGATGGTGGGAATGGTCCCATAAAGTCTATACCCCATACGTCGAAGAGTTCTACTTCTTGGATATTTCTTAGAGGCATTTCATTACGTCTTGAAATATTTCCTGTGCGTTGGTATCTGTCACACTTGACAATGAAAGCATGGACATCACACCACATAGTAGGCCAGAATAGGCCAGCTTGAAAAATCTTGGCGTAGGTCTTAGAAGTGCTTGCATGTCCACCATAGGGTGCGGAGTGACAATGCTCAATTATATTATGTACCTCTTCTTCTGGAACACAACAGCGAAAAATGCCATCTTTACCTCTCTTGAAAATAAATGGTTCATCCCAATAGAAGTTTCTCACATCACTGTAGAACTTCTTCTTCCGGTGGTAGTTTAGATCAGGGGGTATGATGTCAGCGGCTAGGTAATTAACAAAGTCTGCATACCAAGGTGTATTACTTATAGCTAAGGATTTATGAGAATGCTCATGTGGGTCTGGGTTATCATCTTCAATAGTTTCTAGTTGGGCTATCAGTCTATCATAGGCAAAATCATCATTTATGGGTACTGAGTCAGGTTTAAGGTATTCTAGCCTAGAAAGGTGATCAGCCACTACATTATCTGTGCCTTTCTTATCATAGATATCTAAATCAAACTCTTGCAGTAATAGAATCCATCAAAGTAACCTAGGTTTGGCATCCTTTTTACTTAGTAAGTAACGAATGGAAGCATGGTCGGTGTAAACTATAATTTTGGCTCCTACTAGATAAGATCTAAATTTGTCTATGGCGAAAACTACAGCTAGGAGATCTTTTTCGGTTGTTGCGTAGTTGAGCTGTGCAGCGTCTAGGGTCCTACTGGCATAATAAATTACGTGTAACTTTTTATCTTTTCTCTGACCTAGAACGGCTCCAACAGCATAATCACTAACGTCACACATTATCTCAAACAGTTCTGACCAATCAGGGGGTTTCGTTATAGGTGTTGAAATCAGAGCTTGCTTCAGAAGATTAAATGCTTCAGTACATTTTTCACCGAAGATGAATTCAGCATCTTTCATTAAAAGACCAGTTAAGGGCTTTGTTATTTTGGAGAAGTCCTTGATAAAACGTCGGTAAAATCTGGCATGTCCAAGAAAACTTCTTATCTCCCTGATAGTCTTCGGTTTTAGATCTCTATGACTTCTATTTTAGCTCTATCTACCTCTATACCTTTTTCGGAAACTATATGTCCTAAAACAATCCCTTCGGTGACCATGAAATGACATTTTTCCCAATTTAGCACAAGGTTTACCTCCACACATCTTTCCAGGATTTTCTCAAGGTTGATAAGACAGTTTTTGAAATCAGATCCTCAAACTGAGAAATCGTCCATAAATACTTCCATGATTCCATCTAAATAGTCTGCAAAGATAAACATCATGCAGCGTTGGAAAGTGGCAGGAGCATTACAGAGTCCAAAAGGCATTCTTCTATAAGCAAAGGTTCCAACTGGGCATATAAAGGTAGTTTTTTCTTGATCTTCGCGGTGAATAGGTATTTGGAAGAATCCTGAATATCCATCTAGGTAACAAAAGTAGGAGTGTCTGGCTAGGCGCTACAACATTTGGTCTATGAATGGTAATGGGAAATGGTCCTTACTAGTTGCTTTATTTAATTTTCTATAGTCTATGCACATACGCCAACCTCCATCGGTTCTTTTTGCTACAGGTTCGCCCTTCTCGTTTTGCACGACTGTGATGCCTCCCTTTTTAGGTACTACATGCACAGGACTCACCCATTTACTGTCTGAGATCTGATATATTATACCTGCCTCTAGTAACTTAAGAACTTCAGTCTTAACTACATTACTCATTATAGGATTTATTCTTCGTTGGTGTTCTCTGGAAGGTTTTGAATCTTCTTCAAGCAAAATCCGATGCATGCATACGAATGGGCTTATTCCTTTTAGATCTGAGATCTTATATCCTAAGACTGAGGGATACCTTCGTAAAACATCTAACAATTGGTTTGTTTCCTCTGGGTTTAAGGTAGCACTGGCTATAACTGAACGGTTCATTTCTTCATCAAGAAATTCATATCTCAGGTTCTTAGGCAGTTCCTTAAGTTTTACAGTCGATTTCATAGGGCAAGGCATAGGATCTGGAGTAAGAGATAAACATTCGTGAAGGTTATCATCAATGTAGGGTTTTTTATAATTGTCATCTTCCAAAATAAGGGTTGATGGCAATTTTATAGATTCAGTTTCTTCTTCTTGTTCTAATTCCCTAATGCATTCTTCAATGATATCTAAGGCATAACAAGCATCTCCTATTACATGTGCCATAAGAAGTTTCGAAAGTATAAATTCTATCTTCTCGTCACCTACCTCAAAGGTTAGTTTCCCTTTTTTAACATCTATTACGGCTCCAGCAGTCGATAAGAACGGTCTACCTAGGAGGATTGGTATGTCGTCATCTTCTTTAATGTCCATGACAACAAAATCAGTAGGTATAAATAGCTGACCTATCCTAACAGGAACGTCTTCAAGTATGCCTATAGAGTATTTAACGGATCTATCAGCTAATTGAAGTGACATCTTAGTAGGTTGTAATTCTCCTAAGTTTAATCTCTCACAAACTGCTAAAGGCATTAAGCTCACACTAGCTCCTAAGTCTAGAAAAGCTTTTTCGATGACGTGATTCCCCAAAACACAAGGAATGGAAAAATTTCCAGGATCTTTATCTTTCTTTGCTAACCTATTTTCGGAAATAGAATTACATTCCACGGGTTTCGGATCTTCAAGTCTACGTTTATTTGTAAGTATATCTTTGAGAAACTTAGCGTAAGAAGGTATTTGGGTGATGGCTTCTGTAAAGGGGATTTCTACGTGTAGTTTTTCTATAACCTTAACGAATTTTTGATAATGATTATAGATTTGGGTTTTCTTTAGTGTTTGAGGGTATGGTATTGGTGGTTTGTATGGCGGTGGTGGTAAATAGGTTTTATTTTTAGGTTCTTCTCCTTTTTCTTGACTTTCCGGGTTCTCAGATTCCTCTGGTTCCTTCTCCTCATTTCTCTCAGAAGTTTCGGGATCACTTAATATAGGGTTAGAAGTTTCCTTATAAGCGGTTCCACTTCGTAGAGTAATGGCATTTGCTTGCCCTTTCGGGTTTTGTTGAGGTTATCCAGGGAACTGTCCTCCAGGTGTAGTCTGTGGGGCTTGGTTTAAAGCTACCTGAGAGATTTGGGTTTCAAGCATCTTATTATGAGTAATAATTTGATCAACCTTGGTTCCTAACTGGGTAATTAGTTCGTTAACATGGACGTTTTGGTTCATGAACTCTTTGTTTTGTTGTGTTTGAGCGGTGATAAAATTTTCTACAATTTTCTCAAGGCTCGGACTTGGTGGTACAGGTTGCATAGGTTGATTTGTTCTTGGGGCATGGTAACCTTGTTGTCTCGGAGGTGCGGTATTTTGAATAGGGTTATTATTTTTGTAGGAGAAGTTTGGGTGATTCCTCCATCCAGGGTTATATGTGTTTGAAAATGGGTTCCCTTGGGTGTAGTTCACTTGCTAAGGGTTGGTCTCATTTAACATATTGCATTCGGCGGATTGGTGTCCTTGCGTCCCACATATCTCACAACTCGGCGAAACTGCGGCTACAGTATTCGGAGTTGTACACATATATTCGACTCTAAGGGCCAACGCGTCCAATTTAGCTTGCATCATGTCCATAGAGCTTAGCTCGTGTATTCCTCCCTAGGCTTCCTTCTTTTCCACTGTCGCTCGTTCTACTCCCCATGATTGATGGTTTTGGGCCATGTCTTCGATAAGGGCACTAGCTTCAGGGTAAGGTTTGTTCATCAGTGTGACACCAGCGGCAGCGTCGATGGTCATCTTGGTGTTATAATGAAGTCCATTATAGAAGGTTTGAATGATTAGCCAATTCTCTAAGCCATGATGTGGGCATGCTCTTAATAGCTCTTTATATCTCTCCCAGGCTTCGAACAACGACTCTCCTTGGTGTTGGGTAAATCTGGTTATTAGGTTTCGAAGAAGAGCAGTCTTACTTGGGGGAAAATATCTAGCAAGGAAAATGTTTCTAAGGTTATCCCAAGTTGTTATAGAATTGGGTGGAAGGGAATCTAACCATGATAGAGCTTTATCTCTGAGGGACAAGGGAAATAATCTTAAGCGTATCGCCTCAGGAGGAGCTCCATTGGTTTTAAAGGTGTCTGCTAACTGAAGAAATTTTTTTAAATGTTGGTTTGGGTTCTCAGTAGCAAGACCTGCGAATTGTCTCTGTTGCACTAATTGCAGCAGGGATGGTTTAAGTTCAAAATTATTGGCTGGGATAACGGGGTTTACTATACTAGAACTAGGTTCCTCGTTTGATGGTTGGGTGAAGTCCTTAAGAGGTCTTCGGTTTTGATCTTCGTCCATAGCTCTCCTATTCCTATGGAAAAACAAACGTGCGCGAGCGTAACGTTCAGGTTCAGCTAGAGGGTCTACTAAACTTCCGGCACTGCGAGTCTTTTGCATTGACCGGTGGGTAACAACCTTAGTCTAAACGGTATAACTACAGGGTATGAAATTTGACGAAATTGGTCCCCGACAATGGCGCCAAAAACTTGATGCGTGTTTTTCGCAAGTGTACGAACACGTCAGAGTAATATAAAAGATTGTCGAATCCACAAAGACCAAGTGTCAATCTATCATACCTATTGTTATGGTGTGTATCTAAGGAAACTGAATATAAGGGTTTTAAGGAGTGCGCAATGGTAAATAAAATGGTAATTTTAAACAATAAACAAAGACAGGCTCGAATATAATTCACATAATCAATTCATAATCCGGTACTTGCTAATAAAACTACTTATGGGCAATGTTTTCTCCTTTGAAAAGAACTAATTTAATAGGAACTGTCGCTTTCGCGTATTCATAACCGAGTTGTACTCTCTAATCAACCCCTCATATTGTCACGGATAAAAAGGTGCGTACTGCGTTAGAGTAGTAAACCTATTTTTAAGAAATATAGTATCTTAACTAAGTTAAAAAGTATTTTAACCTGGATTTCTTAGCAAAAAGCGGTTCTTATGAACCAGACTCTAAACTTCATAACGCGTCCGAAAATCGTTTTAAAATCTCTTTTCTTTTTAATCTAAAAACTCCTAATGAACTAGAAAAAGCGCTTTTGGCTTTTTTTGAAATAGTTAAAAACAGTTACTTAAATTGAAAGATAAAATAGCCCTTAAGTGTTTACACGAACAGTAATTAGTAATTAGTGCGAGTGCGGAAAGTAAATAAAAGTAGTTCGAGTGCGGGAAATAAAGGTATTTAAAGCGAGTGCGGAAAATAAACTAAAGTAGTGCGAGTGCGAGAAATAAATAAAGTAAAGCGAGTGCGGGAAAATAAATAAAAGTAAAGCAATGCGGAAAATAAATAAAATAAAGTGCGAGTGCGGATAATAAATGAAAGTAATGCAACGCGGAAAAGTAAAATACGAACTGGAATTAAAATGGCGGCAGGATTAACTTCCTCCCAGAGTGCTCCAAAACTCGATCACACAGACGTATAAAGACTCGATCACTCGATTACAGTAACACCCCGATGTGGAATGATAACTGCTTTAAAACTGATATATGCCTAATAGATTCTATGTTTGGATTTTAAAGTCCTATTTATAGGCAAAGTTTAAATGTGAAATGACCAGGATGCCCCCATCCACTAAAAAGTGGAGGGAACTGTTTTTGCCTTGTGGCGCCCGCGACAAGGCCATGACGCCCGCCATGGGACTAATTTGGGATGAAAGAGTTGGGATCATGGGTCTTGGAAGTTGTGGAGTGGTCTTGAGACGTGGCCACGTCATGGCAGACTCCATGGCTCCCCCAACGTGGATGTCGTATGTGTAAAATGCTGAATTTCTTGGTTTTCGTCCGTTTCCACTCCTTTTTCGCTCCTTTTCTCGATTTAGGCCCCGATTACAAAGAAAACCTGAAAACAAAGAAAAACAAAGTAACAACATAACAAAATAACAAAAAAGCTAAGAATGCATGCGAAATTGGAGTCAAAAATACGATAAATTTTAGTGTTATCAATAGAGCACACATGGACCCTCTTGGAGTGCTTTAAGACCTTTGGGGTGGCTTAGATGGAATCTTTGATTGCTCAGATCACAAACCCTAGATGCAGATGAACTTGAACTTATGCAGTGAAGCAAAAATGCAATATGAGATAGTATGCCCATGTTAAATGCAAACATGAAAGATCACAAGCCATGGTGTGATATGAGTGAGGGCAAATTTGGGGTGTTTACACCTACATTTTCCCCATTTTTTCTTCTGGATCTTATTTCCAGTTCCCTCTTTCATTCCAGTCCAGTTAGCAGTTATTTGTTAAGCAGCATCTTATTTCTCACCCTTTGAAACAAAACAAGCAAGAGTGGATCCCGTCGGGTACGGAGGACGATCTGGGGTGCTAATACCTTCCCAGGTCGTAACCGACTCCCGAACATAGATCTTTGATTCGCAGGACCCTGTCCTTTCCTTCTTCCTCAGGTTTGTGCAGCATTATCTTTCCCGCTCCTTCGGGATAAAAATGCATGGGTGACAACTCTACCTTTTCCGTACCACTTTCGCGTTTGTACTAGAATGAAAATCCCGGGAGCGACAGATAAAAACAGAATAAAGATCCAGGAAAAAATGGGCATCCCGGCGAGCCAAAAATAGAATAAAAGGCTCGGGAAAAAATTAGGGAAATATTGAAAAAAATGTACACCCGTTGAGCTGAAAAGCCACATCGGACAGCTCAGGCAAAAAAGGGTATCCCGGTGGATTGAAAACCCGAAAACGCGATCCACGCAAAAGCGGGACTAACACGAACGACTACGATCTGCGAAATTCGTAACCCATCTGCAATTGAGGTTATTCTAAGGGTTGAAGATCAGTTCAATCACCTTTCTCAAAGGGCAGAGCGAGCGGATAGTCTTGAAGATATACAAGTCATAGCCGAGTCGAAACTTGATGAGATCCACTTCTCACATTGCTAATAGGATAGTTTGTTTTCCTTTTTGGCTATCTCCTCTTTCCAGGGAATTGCTTCCCTTTGTAATGCCTATTCATGTCTATGTCCCAAATAAATCAAATTCAGTTTCAGTCAACTTGTGACTATTTGCTTCTTGTTTTTTGTTTTTCATCTAGCATTGTTTGATTGCATAATCGTCCAGCCAATTGTGATTTATATTGTTTTGTGTACATTTGAATGCTTTCTAACTCATGTAGGAGGACAAAAACATTTAATACAACTCTAAAAAGGTGTTAAGAGGCCAGGATGATAATTCGTGTTATGAGCCGGGGGCATACAGGTCCAAAATAACTCTCCTTGTTGCGGGCACTATCAGTTATGTTCACGCAGGCACATGTGCAGGTGTTGCTAGCAGAGATAAAGCAGACTTCCAGGAAGAATATTTCAACAGCATATTTGAACAAGAACATGTGTCTTCTCGGGTGTCTCCTGTTATCCCCATTAGAATTGAAGTTGAAGTTCTCCTCCAACAGTAATGACAAAAGATGCTTGTCCTCCCTAAGTAGAGGTTCCCTTTCAATACAGGGGCAATCCCCAGTAGTGCAAGGAGTGTCTTTCCTCCCCAGCAGGTTGCTTCCTCAACAATGCCATACCTCTGGTTCCCAGCCAAATCAGAAGTGTATGCACTTTCCCATCAGAGTTCAAGAAGAGTCCATCTCCAACAGGGTCTTAGCTCTCCAATCTCAAAGTCCACGTTTTTTTTGGCAATGGTGGCAGTTCAGAGCCGGTGTATCATTAACAATATTCCCCGCAATGGTTTTTCCTCCTCCAAGGATTAACCAGATCAGTGCAGTGATCATCATTTCTCCCCAGTTAAGCCATCTGGGATACTTCCAGTCTTCTTTCCAGAAGATCCTTTTGCATTTGCATAGGCATAATCATCATTGCATTTGCATCCTCTAAAGCGTAGCATTTCAATCATCATGGAGCATTACGCCATAAATTCCAACATGTGCATACCAGCATGGGCCAGTTTTGAGGTATATTACATACAACCTATAAAATCTTCTCATCCTGGAGTACTCCCCACACAAGATACTTATACCATTCGCCAGACATCTTTGTCTTTCCAAGTCAATGTTGTCATTTTTTCCATGGCTTGAATCGCTCAGCAGTCGCGTGTGTCTTTGTGGCTTGATTCACTCAGCAGTCACATCTTCGAGTTCCGTTTTGTACAATGGTCTTGTTCCAAGCCCTGTTTTGTACAACATGCTCCCTTTCCGTGGCTTGATTTGCTCAGCAGTCGCGTGTGTTCTTTGTGGCTTAATTCGCTCAGCAGTCACATCTTCAAGTTCCATTTTGTACAACGGTATCGTTGCAAGCCCTATTTTGTACAACAGGCTCCCTTTCTGTGGCTTGATTCGCTCAGTAGTCGCGTCGCAGGTTATCATTTTGTACAACGGTCCTGTTTTCCTGGGCTCTCGTTTATGTACAACGATCCCGTTCCACCTTTTTTTTCCCGCTACCTATTCAGAGGTTAAAACAAAAGAAAAATAAATAAAAAGCAGAATGCATTTCTACTATCCACCGAGTTCAAATTTCCAGGTTTTATTCGAGTATTCAATCACTCCATACCTTGAATGTCTAAAAGCTTTTGCATTTTTTCATTCAGGCGTGAAGATGATTGAATAGGGGCAGCTGTAATACCTCAAAATTTTCCCTCTCATTTCCTCAACATTTTGCATAGCATTTAGCATACATAAATTCATAAAATAATCAACAATATTGCATCATGTGTAGCATAGCTGAGGCATAGGTTTGTGGTCAATGATTGGAGCAACTGAAGGCTATACAAAGTGTAAACACCCTAAATTTTCCCTCTCACTTTTATCACACCTTGACTTATGTTTATCATCATTGCATAACAAATCATCACACTTCACAATACATAATCATCCTTAACATTTCATCTGCATAATTGCATCTAGGGTTTGTGATCTGAGTAATCCAAGAAGTAATATGAGCAATCTCCAAGGTCTTAAAGCATGCCAAGAGGGTCCTTGAGTAGTCTATGACCATTTTATTCCCCCATGGATCATTTAAAGTCAAGAAATGTCAAAGCACTGCAGAGGTATGAAAGCTAAGTTGAGGCTCCTACACAGATGACCTAAAATTAGGGTTTTTGGTTTTGAAGGCCTTACACCCAAATATTTTAGTCATTCTTGTTTATATTGGTCCATATATGTTATAATGAGCTTGTGTATCAAATTTCATGGAAAAATTCAATGTGGAAGTCATCTGATCAAATGGTAACTTCTTGAGCAAGAAAAGTCAAATTATGGGCATCTGAGGCCCCCAACAAAGGTTCAAAAAGGGTCATCATCATCAATTTAAGGTCCTCTGATTTTTATTTGTTCATTGGAATGCTTGGAAGTTCACAAAGTTGAAGAAAAATGAACAAAGTCAAAACTTGCCAAAAATGGAAATGACTTGTAATGTAAACTTTCTATTTTTGGGAAAGATTTTCAACCTCCTTTCTTGATCAAAAAGGTTTCAAATGAAATTTCTTCAAAAATGAAAGTTGTAGATTGGATCCTCCCATTTTCAAAAAGTACAAGAACTCATTCTAATTCATCCTAGAACTCAAATTATGGCCTTGCAAAGTTGCCAAAAATCACATAATTTCAAGGTTCATGTCAAAGAGGATTTTGTGCATTTTGGCATTTCAAGCATTCACAAGACTTCTAATGTGGCCAAATGTGACATAAAATGGTAATGCTACTTCAAAACATCATAATTGGCCTAAGAATTCAAGGATTTCATGGCTTGATGCATGAGAAATTCCAAAATGGCCAAGTTGCATAAGCATTGTTATCTCTTCATCTATGCATTACAGTTGCATTTCATTGATCCAAGGGCCATCCTTGAACCATGCTGAGGCAATCTATGCTCAGAATACCTTGTTGCAATGGCCCATACCTCAAGTACAAAGAATTTGACTTTTTTGTATTTTTCTCCCATACCAATCACACAGTGCCACAACCACTATCCTGACCAATGGTATGGCTTATGCAAACCCTAAGCACTATAAATGAACACCTTTCATGTCCTGAAAGAAGACACAAGCTCAGATTGCCAAAATTACCTTGAAACTTTGTCTCTTTGAAACACACAATCCAGCCAACAAAATCCAGAAATTCCTTCACCATTCAACTCCATATAACCTAAGGATCAAATCCCACCCATCACCATAGCCTGAAACAAGCCGAAACACAAACACGATTTCTGCAACTTCAGAATCAAAACACACAAAATAGCCACTGCAAGCTCCATTCAAGCATCTCAATAGCCTTAGGAGGTCAAAGGGAGTTGGTTTGCACAAGAGGAGGCCCAGAAAGCTGCATTTTGAAGAGCTCCATCTCAGGTAACCATCATGAACAATTTTTCCAGACGCTTGATTTCTTGTTATTAAATCATTCTACATGATTCCCTGATCATGCT
The DNA here is from genome assembly GCA_963966055.1 of Lathyrus aphaca. Taxonomy (NCBI): domain Eukaryota; kingdom Viridiplantae; phylum Streptophyta; class Magnoliopsida; order Fabales; family Fabaceae; genus Lathyrus; species Lathyrus aphaca. Next base: position 277,652,620 of record OZ014519.1, on the reverse strand, counting down.
GATATGTTTAGAATTGAAAATGAGCAAGAAATGAGTATGTATTGATGTTCTGAAACTTTGACCTAGAAACTTGTTTGATTCGATTCAGCCATAATATGCATGATAAATGTTGTTTTTTGATTGATTATTGATGTATGTATTTAGAGGAGTGATTATGGGCAAGAAATTTGAAGTTTAGTGACTTGTAGAAGAAGTTGGCATTTTGGTTCACTAGAGAAGATGACCGGAGCTCATCTCCGGTCACCTAAAAGTAATTAGGGCTAATCACAATTAGTTGCCCAGTTTGAATCCTGTCCCTTAGATCTTGATTAGGGTTAGTGCGTGGACGGCTTAGATTAGGTCATTAAACCCTAATTATATTTAATTAATTAAAACAAAATTAAAAAGCTCAGAAAAACCCATGGCCCTTGGATTATACGCGTGTTTTCCATTTGAATGTGGTCCCTTTGATCTGAATACCCCAAGTCACGCTGACTTTGCTTCTAGACCTTTGATCCCTTCAACTTTTGATCTCAGTCTTCCATTTGAATTACTTTTCAGATTTCTTTTATTTATTTTATTTTTATTTTGTTTTCTTTTCTAAATATTACAAAAAATACTAAAATTCATTTTAAAAATCTGGAAATTTTTGTCACCATTCAAATTAATTTTCAACAACCAAAAACATTTTTATTTTTAATTTTTGCATTAAAACTGTGTTTTTAAATCATTTAATAGTATTATTTAATTAATTCATTCATTTTAATTAATTAAAAATACTTTTAGGTATTTAAAAATCATCAAAAAAATCATGAATCATTCTTACACATTTAGAAACATTTATAAACTCATCCCACAAATTTCTTTTTGGTTTTGATCAAACTTTGCCAATTTTCTTTGAATTAGGGTTTCTAAATTTCTTATTTTTTAACCCTAACTTCAAAAATTCATAACTTTCAAACCAAGATGAGTTTGCATTTGATTCTTTTTGAAATCATTCACATTTAACCTCTAGTTTCTAAATATATTTTTGTCACAATTTTATCTTGCATTTCAAATTAATGTGCATTTTCCCTTTGAGAAGTATCCAAAACCCTAGCAAATTTTAGGATGACCATAACTTGAACTTGGTAAACCTTTAGACCTCCCCCTTTGGATGGTGATTTCATGAGTGCTTAGGATCCCCTTGGATGCATTTTCAATTTTTTATCTCTTGATTTGTTTATGCTTTTGAATTTATACATATCTTGCTTTCAATACTAACCATTTCAGGTGCATTTGGTAAGTTAATCAGGATGGGGATGTGCATCCACATCCAACCTCTCTTTATCTCTTTATTTTTATGCACTTTGTTTGTGTTTGAAGTTAATCTCATTCACTTATGTTCTCTCTTGTTCCTAGGTTACTTAACTTCTTCATGAAGTAAGTAACCTAATCCTTCTCTCTCTCTCTCACTCTCTCTTTTTTCATCTATTTCTTTTCTTTGGTGGCCAACTTAAAGACTTCTCTTGATGCCTCACAATCCATAGGAACATCTAAGCATGATAACTTTAAGGTTGTACATAGTCCCCTTAGTGTTTACCTTTTAAGTCTCCCTGAGTCACTCTTTCTCATCTCATAATCAAGGCTAAACAGTTAATGTTTTGGGACTCTGAATTAGGGTTATGCTTGTATCCTTATATTAGGATGGAGTGTATAACTTCGATCCTTAGTGCTAAACCTTTAGGATGTTTTAACCTTCAAATCAAAAAACACCTAATAATCATCAAAAACTTAAGCTTGTAACTTGGGCTTTATATTAGGGTTACATCTCTGTCTGGTGGTTCAGAGGGACTAACCCTAGTGTTCCATGGACAAGTCCCCCTCATTCTAAAGTCTTGCAACATGAAAAACACTTCTTCATCCAACCTTTAATTAAAATCCACTTAATAAAGGCTTGTTATATAATGAATTTAATCCCTAACCATGGATTATGTTGAGGTATCTTCCTCAGCTTAAGTGTTCTCATCTATCATCCTTCTCTTAGGATGGTGTAATGAGTTCACTAATCTTTGATTGGAGATTAAACTCATTACTTAACACTAAAAAAAAACCCAAAAACACTTAATAACAACAACAAGTAGATTAATGATCTTAATCCTGCATCATTAGGGTAATCAAGTTGAGATTCTCATCTCATACTTAAGTGGACTCATTATCCCTAATCAGGGAAGATATAATGAGTTTACGACCCTTGATTAAGGATTAAGCTCATTATCTCATGCAAAACACCAAAAACAATAAAAAACTGAAAAGACAAAAACAAACAATAAACGTCTCCTCCGGGATTCTTTCCTCATTACATTCACTCTGAAAACGAGAACTCGCTTCTTCTGTCTAATGCAAGACAGTTAGCACTCAAGCCAAACGAGTCACACACTTGAGCATAGACAAGCAAGCAGTTCACAGCAAAAACACTAAGTCTCTTTGAGTCGAACTATGATGTTCTGACTTCCTCATTGCACGAGAGGATCTGTAGGCATAACTTAACAGTTTATCGAACAAAAGTCTCTTTTACTCCCCCCTCTCTCTTTCCTTAGCCTTAGTTTTGCGCAATCACTCTCTTTTTGCACTGACACTTTGTACATCCTTTTCTCCCTAGCTTGTTATACACAGTTTATCACATATACTATCCCCCCTTTAAATACAATCAAGCAAGAGTGGATCCCGTCGAGTACGACGGGCGATCTGGGTGCTAATAGCTTCCCAGGTCGTAACCAACCCCCTTTATCAGTTTATTTGGTTCGCAACCGTCTTATCCATACCTTTCCAGGTTTATGCAGCATTACCTTTCCTTCGGGATAAAAATGCCTAGCTGGAGACTCTATTCAACCTCAACGTCCAACATCACCAACGGTTCGCGTTTGCACCAGGATGAAAATTCGGGGAGCGACAGCTTGGCGAATTTGCTGGGGAACGAACCAGGGCTTCTGGTTCTCTTATGGGTTTCTCCTAGCGCTTGTTTGTTTGTGTTTATCTGGGGTGTTATGTGATATTTGTGTTTATGTTTTTGCTTTATTTATTGCTTCTTATACAACTTTATTTATTGCATTTACTTTATCGCTTTCATTTACTGCTTTCTGCATTTCATTTATTATTGTCATATCAGTGTGCTGGATTTTTTGGTTTACCTTGGTGGGTGGGATATTCCAGTGAGAAAGGCTCAACACAAAGGCCTGAGTTACACATAGGATTAGATTGGTTTTGTATTCTTTCCCATTCCATTTTAGTCTGGTGCGGGAATATGAAAACACGGTTCAGACATGGGTTTCCTTTTGAGAACTCTGTGCTACGGATTTCCTGTAGTGCTAGGGCTATCTGAGAAGCCTGCTAAGTCTGGATGACCTTTTTAGATGACCTTCAGCATCTGAGGTGAATTAGAGGAGGATCCTTTATGATTAGGGTAAACACTGTACCTCCGGGTTAGAAGTGTTTACACTTCTCATAATAGATCCGAATATGAGGATCTTTGTTCTAGAACAATACCTGTGAATGGGTTAGGTTGTTTACAGGTTTGCAGGAACCCTTGACTTCAACATACCTTGCTACTGGAATTTGTTCTTAAGGTTGTACTATTTTGGACTAGTTCTTTGAAACCCTGGACTATTGACTCTTTATTTGAGTCCCCCACCTGGTTACTGGTTCTCAGACTTCCATCTGAAACTCTGAACACTCATGGATCCTGCCAAAGGCAACTGATAATCCAGCACATGATCACAAACCCTTGCATATCATAAGCATACATCATATTACATCATTTAACATTTGTTTATTTGTTTTACAGGGTATCCATCTTCACTTGGTTTGGTTATGACCGTTCTTCTGCCCAGCTTACCTACTTCAACAATCCTTCTACACTTCTTCAGCTGCCTTCTTCAGCTATCTTCTTCAGTTATCTCCTTCAGCATACATCTTCAACATGGATTCAACCAGGAAAATCAACATCACCTACCACTTCTTTGAGTATCCTCTAGCAGGCATCAGGCATATACAAGCCCTTGTCACCCTTGATCATGTGCCCTTATTCATAGAGCATTACGGTGGAATCCTAGACATGATCATGGACCTGGATGTATCACAAAGGAACATGATTCACACATGTCTTCAGTTTTATGACCCTCCTCTCCGTTGCTTCAATTTCCCAGATTTTCAAATAGGTCCTTTGCTGGAAGAATACTCTATGCTATTGGGTGTCCCTATCAGAAGAGGAATTCCTTTCAACCCTGAAATGAACCCTCCAAAGAATGAAGACATATCCATAGCACTACATCTAGAGGCAACTATCATTGATGAGCACATGACTTCCAAGGCTGGAATCTCAGGCCTTCATCTAGATCTCTTGATCACTCAGGCTACAAAACATGTTGCATTAGGGAATTGGGAAACTGTATGTGCTCTCCTAGCCCTCAACATTTATGGTATCATCTTGTTTTCAAACGATCCTAAGTTTGTAAGAAAGAATGCTATCCACATCTTCATGCTAAAAAACCCGGTTCCTACCTTATTGGGAGACTTCTACTACTCAGTTCATCAAAGGAATGAGAAATAGAGAGGAAGACTGGTAAGGTGTTGTGCACCTCTTTTCTATGGTTGGTTGATGAAACATATGCCGAAGACGGAAGCTTTCTTGAACCCACCTCAGACAAGGAATTGGGTTAAGAGAATGATTGCCCTTACTTCAGAAGATATTAGGTGGTATACTCATAACACCAAAGGCCGAGACATAATAACAAGCTGTGGGCAATACCCAAATGTGCCACTTGTTGGAGTAAGGGGTTGCATCAATTACAATCCTTTACTTTTCAAGAGACAGTTGGGGTATGCCTTGATACATCTACCTAGGGAGCAGGACTTAGTAGAGTCTCTTTATTATTCTATTCTGAACAATCATGCCATTGTCCGACAAGCAGCCTAGGCTTGGGACCATATACAGACTAAAGGAACTGCTATTTTGGGGAAATGCAACAACATAGCCTTTACTCAGTACACTGAATGGTCACACATCAGAGGATAGATTACCCGTATGCCATTCACCCTGGAAGATGTACCAGGGCCATCAGCAGTTGAGCCTATGGCTACAGTAAGCTTGGAAGAGTTTGAAAAGTTGAAGGAAAGGAACACTCAGCTAGCTGAAGCTTTAAAGAAGACCCTTTGGGGAAGTAATGATGGTCATCTAGACATTGAGAGGTTAGAGAAGTTGCGTATCGAGCATGTAACCAAGATTGAAAAGACTGAAGACTTCATTAGGAAATCCCGAGCAGGGGAACTTGTGTTGAAGAATGCATGTAAGGAAGCAAAGATTCAAAGGGCAAGAGCTGAGCATTATATGGAGGAAAGTCAGGATAGGTGGGTCAGGATAACTGAGGCTCGTATGAAAGAAGACCAGAAAATGAAAGCCAAGATAGAGCAGTTGGAAGCCAATAAGAAAAGGTGCCAAGAGGAACTAATAGCAGCTCAGAAGGAGATCTTAGAGTTGAAACTCTGGGCGGGGTTAAAGAGATCCAAAGAACAGGACAAGTATCAGAAAATGACAAATGACATTGGAACCAGAAACCTTCTCATCAGGACCATTACAGAACACCTAGTTGGACCAGTAACTAATGCTCTCTTGAAGGAAGTCAGGGAGGATGCATATGGATTGGATGCTTGAGTTTCTTTATATCTTGTTTTTGTACTTTAATTCACCATGGTGATTTTGTTTGTTGTATTCTTAAGAATTGTTGTATTTTGATTCACCATGGGTGTTTGTTTGTAATTCATGAACTATTTGTATTTTGGCATTGCCATTTGCATTTTGTATGGTTATGAATTGAATTCTCTTATTCTTCAACATCTTCATCTCCTCCAAGAGATCTGGAAGGTCAAAACTAATAACCAAACCAGATACCATCTGAAGACAAATAGACATATTGCATTGCATGCTAATCTCATATTCTTTATTTTGTAGGTGTTTTGTTGTTGTTTTCTCACTTTATTGACCATCTCAAGAATTATTGCTCGCAGGAGGGTCTTTCCCGTCAATCGCATCCACAAATATCCAACTCGACACAACCTTCCGAGTCTACAAATGGATCAGCTACAGCGGGAACTGACAGATGTGAGGACTCAGATGACTGATGTGAGGACAGAAATAAGGACCCAGATGAATCAATTCCTGGTTGTGATGACTGGGCTGGCACAGACCCAGGAAAGATTAAGGGAGTTAGTTGAGCAGCAGACTCCATAAGATAACCATGCAGGCACTGGAGGTACTATTAACAACGAGCACGGACAGTCGTGAACAAATCCACCAGAGTTTGGGCCCCACAACAACCATGAAGTCAATGTTATTGGAAATACCAAGAGAAACACTGGAGATCGTATTCTATAGGAAGATCCTCAAGACGAGTAGTTTACAGTGCTAGGTGCTAGGGCTGATGAAGGGTATGACCGTCTTCTGGACGAGATATCTGAGAATCTGAGATCCCTATAATCACATAATTCTTTGGGGTTTAATGTGATGGATATGGGCCTAGAAGAAGGAGTAAGGATTCCTCACAAGTTCAAACATCCATGCTTTGAGAAGTACAATGGTACCTCCTGTCCTTGTACCCACCTGCAATCTTTTCTGGGAAGGTTGAAAGCATACACCATGGATGAGAAACTGTGGATGTTTTACTTTCAAGACAGTTTAACCGGGGCTACCAGAGAGTGGTATTCACACTTGTCAAGGGCTACTGTCAGGAACTGGAAAGACTTAGCTGGGGCATTTATACGCCAATATCAGTACAACCTGGATATGGCACCTAATAGGACCCTCTTGATGGTGTAAACACCCCAAATTTGCCCTCACTCATTTCACCATGGCTTGTGATTATTTTCATTTGCATAAGTTCAATCATATCATCTCATATTGCATTTTTTGCTTCACTGCATTGGTTCTAAGTCATCTGCATCTAGGGTTTGTGATCTGAGCAATCCATGAGCTATCTGAGCCACTCCAAAGGTCATCAATCTTCTCAAGAGGGTCCATGTATGTTAAAGCATCATATCATGTCCTCCCAAGATCAAGAAAGACAGAAAATCACAAGAACTGAGAAAGGCATGGAAGCAGAGCTAGAGCTTAACTGCACAGATGACCTAAAATTAGGGTTTTGGTTTCAGAGGCCATAACTCCAAATTTTTTGGTCATTCTTGTTTCTATTGGTCTCTATATGTTATAAGGATCATGCATACCAATTTTCATGAAGAAATTCAATGGGGAAGGCATATGATCAATGGATGACTTCTTGAGCAAGTCAGTGCAAAATCAGGGCATCTGAGGCCCCCAATTACCCAACCAAAGGGTCTTCTCCATCATTTTGGGTGTATAGGATCTTTATTTAATCTTAGAAGATGTTAGAAGTTCACAAAATTGAAGAATTTCAAGCCATTTGCAAAGTTGCCATTTTGGGAAAGTGACTTGTAATGAAAACTTGCCATTTTGGGAATGTTTTTCAACCTCCTCTTTTGATTCAAAAGTGCTTCAAATGAAAAATCTTTGGTCATGAAAGTTGTAGATTGGATCCTCCCATTTTCAAAAAGTACAAGAACTCATTCTAATTCATTTTAGAACAAAAGTTATGGCCTTGTAAAGTTGGACAAAATCACTTATTTTTCACTTTTGTGCCAAAGAGGAAACTTGCAAAAACACTTGCCAAAACCAAATGTGACTTCAAATCAACTTATAATCATCACACAAACATCATACGTGAATTAAACTTCAGATTGGCCCAAAAATTTCTTAAGTTCCATGCCTTAAGCTTCAAGAATTTCAAAAGGGGCCAAAGTTGGACAAAATTGCAAAATGATCCAAATCCCTTCATCCACTTGCCACAGCTCACAAAATCTGATTTCATGACACTCCTTGATCCTTGCTGCGTAGGACACCCCATTGTCCTTGGCCATACCTCAAGTACACCAACTTTTGACATTTTGGCAACTTGCCCATACCAATCAACATAGGCCAGCACCCACTCTCTGACCTATCACATTTCTTTATGTGGATCAAAACCAAGCAAAAGCACATAACAACACAGCCTGAAACTCCAAGAACTCAGCACACTCCAAAATCCTCAAATTTGCAAAAGCCTTCGAATCTCTTGATTCAACCATCAAACCTTCAAGTTTCTTTCACCATTCAACTCACCATGATCCACTGATCATTTCCCACCTTTCATTTGGCCCTAAAACCTTCACAATCAAAAATACGATTTTCACATTCCACAAACTGAACTTCTGCCATTTTCATTTTGAGGCCATATAAACTCCAACCAAGCATCACAAACACTTGAGGAGGATCATTGCAGCTGGCTTCAGTTCAGGTAACCTCAAGAACAAATTTTCCAGAAATGTGTTTTTAAGTTTCTAATTGATTCTCCATGATTCACTGATGATCCTGATATGTTTAGTTTTGAAAATGGTCAAGTATTAAGCATGTATTGAACCTCTGAAATTTTCTGCGTATTTTCCGTTTGGCTTTGATTCTTGATCTTGAGTAAAAATAAATGAGTTTTAGGGCTGGATTCATGTTTAGGGTTGTTAGATGTTTGATTCTGGAGAGTTAGAGAGCTTAGGATTGCGTATGGAGTGAGATAGCACGTTTGGCTGGCCGGAGAAGATGACCGGAACACTGTTCCGGTCACCTGAAAGTAATTAGGGCATCAGATTAGGGTTTAATCGTAATTAGTGAAGTTTGAATTTGGGCCGTCCATTATCGCGCGAAGTCAATTCCCTCCCTTTTCCTTTTGAACCTCACCACTGGATCTGATTACTTTCATTAATTCGTATTTTAAATTCATTTTAATTGCATTTTATTTATCATTTTATTAAAAATAGCAAAATGCATCAAAAAATTTTGAAATTTTTTATTAAATCTTTTATAATTTTCAGAACACAAAAATATTTTTATTTTTATTTTTTGAATTAAAAATTATTTTTAAATCATTTAAATGATTATTTTTAATTAGTTAATGAGAATTAATTAATTAAAAATACATTTAGGTATTTAAAAATTCCAAAAAAAATTCACATTGCATTTTGATACATTTAGAAACATTATCAACTCTTCAAACAAATTTCTTTTTGGTTCTTGACCTATTTTGACATTTTTCTTTGGAATTAAAGTTCTTAAAAGGCAATATTTTTGTCCTAACTTAGAAAAATTCATTCTGCGTAACCATGAAGAGTTTGATGTTGGTTCTTTTGGCATTGCATTATAATATCATGTAGTTTCTAGGGTAAAATTGGTTTGAATTTATCTTTCCTTTTCAATTTGATGTGCATTTTTCCTTTTGAAGTACCTTAAATCCCAAGCTAACATGAGAAAATCATAACTCCCACTAGGTTAAGAGTTAGGTTGCCTCCTTTGGGCAGTGAACTTAGGTAGGGTTAGGGTTCCTTTGATCCCATTTTCAATTTTTTATCTTGTCATTTGCTTCTGATTTTGAATTTTGCTTTGTATCTTGTGCATAAACCCTAATTCTTGCCTTCATTTGCATCCATCTTCCATATGCTTGCATTCATGAACTTGCCATGACATTTTGCACATTCACATGACTCCTAAGACATCTTAGGACACATTAGAATCCTGTTTGATCATTGCATCATTCATTTTCCATGTTATACCTCCATTGCATTTCATAAACTTTCATGAACTTTTATGGTTCAAAACATGCTTCATTTGCATCCTCATTCTTGTATGATCATCCACACCTCTTGTTTTGTGTTTGCTTTATCTCTTAGCATCATTAACATCATGGTTATGCTTCTGGTTTTGGTTTGCACCTTTGCATCTTATCTCATTCTCATTTCATTTCATTCCTTGTTGCTAACTTTTCAGGTGGTAAGTGTTTGAGAAGTGAATTTGCCTTCACTTCTCACAATCTCTTCTCATCTCTTTTATGCATTCATTGCTGCATTTTACTTTTGTACTAGAGTGAGCTTGCTCATTCATGTTCCCTCCTCACTTTCTTTCTTCAAGCAACTTATCTTCTTAAGTGAAGTAAGTTGACTTGCTTCTTCTGCTTCCTTCTCCTTTCATCTGCTTTTTCCTTGGTGGATTTTCTCCTGAAGATCTTTTGCAAGCCTCATAAACCCTAGGAACAACCAAGCATGATCACAATTAGGGTTTGATTAGTCCCCCATTAGTTTTACCTTTGTGTCATCTTTGTGTCTTCTTTTCTCATCTCATAATCAAGGACTAAACCTTAAAGGTTTTAAGACTTTGTGATTAAGCTTATGCCTGCATCCTTCTATTAGGATAGAGTGTATAACTTTAATCCTAAGTGTTAAACCCTTAATGTGTTTAAACCCTTTAATCAATCCACCTAATAATCATCAAGACATCAAGCTTGTAACTTGGGCCTTGCATTAGGGTTCTAATTCTTCCTTAATTTGTTAAGAAGGACTAACCCTAGTGTTAATGGACAAGTCCCCCTCAAGTTGTCTTACAAACCCTAAAATCCATTTCTTAATCTTATCATTAACTAAAATCCAATTTAATCAAGGCTTTGTTTTGTCATGAGGTTAATCCCTAATCATGGATTAAGTTGAGGAGCATTCTTCAGCTTAAATGTTCTCATCTATTATCCTTCTATTAGGATAGTGTAATGGGTCCATTAAATCTTTGATTATGGCTTAAACTCATTACGTAACACTAAACAAAACACCAAAAACATCTAAATAAATGCAAGTAGGTTAATGATCTTAATCCTATATCATGGTGATTAAGTGTGAGGTGTTTACTTCATAATTAATGTATTCTCATTACCCCTAACCAGAGGGAAGATGTGATGAGTTTACTAACCCTTGGTTTAGGCTTAAACTCAGTCTCCTATGACAAACTCCAAAAAAAAAAATAAGATTGAAAACACAAAAACAAACAATAATCGTCTCCTCCGGGATTCTTTTCTCATCTCATTCACTCACAAACGAGAACTTTCTTCTTCCGTCTAATGCAAGATAGTTTGCACCTGAGCCAGACAGGTCATACACTTGAGCATAGACAAGTAAGCAGTTCACAAGTCAATTTATATTCCAGTCTCTTTGAGTCGAACTACGGTGTTCTGACTTCCTTATTGCACGAGAGGATACGTAGGCATAACTTAACTGTTATCGAACAAAAGTCTTTGTATATTCCCCCTCCTTCCAGTATTATTCTTTAAATCTCATAGTCTTGAGCTTCATTCTTTCCTTACACTGACACTCTCATATTACCCTTCACCTTTCTTTTACACTGACACCTGTACATCCCTTTTTCAGCTCTTTTGCACACAAAATAGCACTGACACTACCCCTTTAAGCACAAATCTTTCAAGCGTGGATCCCGTCGAGTACGGAGGACAATCTAGGTGCTAATACCTTCCCAGGTTGTAACCAACCTCCTTTCTCAGTTTCTCTGGTTCGCAACTGTCTTATCCATCTTTTCTTAGGTCTATGCAGCATTACCTTTCCTCCGGGATAAAAATGCCTAGCTGGCGACTCTATTCAATCCTTCTCTTCGCCGACCGTTCGCGTCTGTACCCCATTTGACCATGTGTCATTTGGTGGGAGCGACAGCTTGGCGACTCTGCTGGGAACCCTTATACTGTAACCAGGGCTTTTGGTTCTTTTTGTGGGTTCCTCCTAGTGCTTGTTTTATTTGTGTTTACAAGGGTGTTATGTGGTGATTGTGTGTTTATTTATTTTTGCTTTATTTATTGCTTTATGTACAACTTTATTTATTGCTTTCTTTACAGTCTTATGCATATTTCATACTATCATTGCTAGATCTGGTTTGCTGTTTTGGTGGGTGGGGTTCCATTGAGAGATTAAGGCCCTATACCTGGGACCTGAGTGACACCTAGGCTAGAGTGATTCATGTTCTTTCCCATTCCATTTCGGTCTGGTGCGGGAATATGAAACACGGTTCAGATATGGGTTTCTTCTTGAGAACTCTGTGCTACAGATCTCCTGTAGTGCTAGGGCTATCTGGGAAGCCTTCTAAGTCTGGATGACCTGTATTATGACCTTCAGAAACTGAGGTGAATTAGAGGAGGATCTTTTATATTTATTGTAAACACTGTATCTCCGGGTTAGAAGTGTTTACACTTCTCATAACTGATCCAAGTCTGAGGATCCTTGTTCAAGAACACTACCTGTGAGAGGGTTGGGCTGTTTACAGGTTTGCAGGTACCCTTGGCCACATCATACCTTGTTACTATTTTGTTTAAGAGTACTCCACTTTGGACAGTTCTTGTAATTAACCCTGGACATGTGACTCTTTATTTGAGTCCCCCACCTTGGTTACTGGATTTCTAAACCTCCATCTGGACCTTCTTTGAACATACATGGACTTATATCAAGACAGATAATCAGATCCAGCTTGATCATAAACCCTTGCATATCATTTGCATATATCATCATTGCATCATTTAACATTTGTTTATTTGTTTTTTAGGGTATCCACACCATATCTGGTTTGGTTTTGACCCCTTCTTCTGCATAGACCTTTGGTTCATTAGTCATCTTCTTCAGCTATCTTCATCATCACCAGCATTAGCCTATCAGTGGCTCATTTCCAGCATCAGCCTGTGATCTTCCTCAGCACTTATGACTACTCCCAGGAAGAGCAACATATCCTACCATTTCTTTGAGCCTGTGTTGACTGGCATCAGGCAGGTCCAGTCACTTATCACACCTGACCACATCCCATTGTTTAGAGAACATTATGGAGGTATCCTGGATATGTTTATGGACCTTGACCCTTCTCAAAGGAGCATGATCCACACCTGCTTGCAGTTTTATGATCCTCCATTGAGATGTTTCACCTTTCCAGACTTCCAGCTAGGGCCTCTGCTGGAAGAATTTTCTTCATTGATTGGAGTACCCATCAGGGGTGGAATCCCTTTCAACCCAGAAATTCCAGCTCCCAGAAATGAAGAAGTAGCAAAGGCACTATACCTGGAGCCTGCCTTGATTGAGCAAAGTATGACAACAAAGGCTGGGATCCCTAGTTTGCATTTGGATTTCTTGGTTTCTCAGGCCATCCTGAAGGCCTCAATGAGGGAATGGAAGGAAGTCTATGCATTGTTGGCCCTCAGCATATATGGGGCTATACTGTTTGCAGATGAGCCCAAATTGGTCAGCAAGAATGCCATCCATATGTTTCTCCTGAGGAACCCAGTGCCTACATTGCTGGGAGACTTTTATTACTCCATTCATCAGAGGAATGAGAAACAAAGGGGGAAGTTAGTGAGATGTTGTGCTCCTTTGTTTTACACCTGGCTGCTCAGACACCTGCCTAAGTCAGATGCCTTCCTGAATCCTCACCAACAGAAGAATTGGGCCAAGAGGCTCATTGCTTTGACTTCAGATGATATTAGATGGTGCACCCAGAGCACCAAGGGCAAAGACATTATCACCAGCTATGGATGATGCCCAAATGTACCTCTGATAGGAGTGAAGGGTTGCATCAATTACAATCCTTTACTGTTCAAGAGACAACTGGGCTATGCTCTGGTTCACCCTCCCAGAGTGTAAGATTTGGCTGAGAACCTGTATTGTGAAGTAAAACCTAATTCAGCTGCTGTCAGACAAGCATCTTGGGCTTGGGACAACATCTAGACAAAAGGGATGGCTATTCTTGGAAGGTGTAATAATATTGCTTCAGCTCAATACTATGACTGGTCCCGTACAAGAGCTCAGATTACTGGAATGCCTTTCACCTTGGAAGACATACCTGGACCATCCACAGTACAGCCATCAGCAACTGTCAGCCTAGAAGAATTTGAGAAGGTGAAGGAAAGGAATGAGAACCTATCTCAAGCTTTAAAGAAGACTCTTTGGGAAAGAAGTGATGGTCGTTTGGACATTGAGAGGTTGGAGAAGCTTAGGGTGGAGCATCTTGCCAAAATTGAGAAGACAGAGGACTACATCAGGAAAGCAAGAGATGGGGAACAAATATTGAAGAATTCCTGTAAAGAAGCCAAGATTCAGAAGGATAGGACTGAGCTCTATCTGCAAGAGATTCAGGCTAGGTGGGTCAGGATCACTAAAGCTCGTACACGAGAAGACCAGAAGACTCAAACTAAGATTGAACAGTTAGAGGCCAATGAGAAGAAGCAGCAGGAAGCTTTGCTGGCAGCCCAGAAAGAGATTTCAGAGTTGAAGCTTAGAGCAGGATTGAAGATATCAAAGGACCAGGACATGCACAAGAAGCTGACCACTGCCATTGCCACCAGGAACCTCCTCATTAGGACCATTACGGAACACCCAGCTGGTCCAGTGACTGAGGCACTCCTGAAGGAGGTCAAAGAGGATGAGTTTGGACTGGATGTCTGACTTTTGTTTGTTTTTGTTTCCATTTGATGTACTTTTTCTTTTTGATGTATTTTGACCCTCCATGGGCATGTGTTGTAAAACAGACTATGTATTGTTCACCATTTGTAATATATTTCAGTTTGTTTACATTTGGGTTTTCTCTCAACAACATCAAGCATCTTCCTCGAGGTCTGGAAAGGTCAAAACCAAGAACCAAACCGGATACCTTGGAAAACAAATAAGCATACTGCATTGCATACTAACTTTTGTTTTGTTTTGTAGGTTTTACTATTATTGTTTCTAACTTTGTTGTGATCTCAGGAAACATTGCTCGTCGCCGAGTGTTCCCTGTCAACCGCGCGCACTGGTACCCTACTCGCAACAACCTTCCCGGTATTCAAATGGAACAAGTACAGCAGGACCTGACTGAGGTCAGAAATCAGATGGCTAATGAGAGAGTGGAGATGAGAAATCAGATGTCTCAATTCATGGATGTGATGACTGGCTTGGCCCAGAGTCAAGAGAGGTTAAGAGAGCTGGTGGAAAGACAAACTCCTGAAGAGCCTCATCTTGGAACAGGAGGAACTAGTAACAATGAACGGGGCCAGCCTCGTATTGACCCACCAGTATTTGGACCTCATCTGGATCCAGAAGCTAACATCCCGAGAAATGTGCAGGGTAATACTGCTGGAGGGAGAATCTTGCAAGAGGATCCCCAAGAAGAGAAGTTTACTGTTATGGGGGCTGGAGATGAAGTATATGACCAAAGATTGGACGAAATTGCTGAGAAATTAAAATCTTTGGAGTCACAGAATTCTTTGGGCTTCGATGTGATGGACATGGGGCTAGTGGATGGGGTGAGAATTCCCCAAAAAATTCAAACCCCCATGCTTTGAAAAGTACAATGGTACCTCCTGTCCTCGCACTCATTTGCAGTCTTTCCTGGGAAGATTTAAAGCTTATACTATGGATGAGAAGCTGTGGATGTTCTACTTTGAAGACAGTCTGATTGAGGCTTCAAGAGAGTGGTATTCACACTTGTCTAGAGCCACCATAAGATGCTGGAAGGATTTGGATGAGGCTTTCATCCGTCAATATCAATACAACCTGGATATGGCTCCCAACATGACCCTTCTAATGGGAATGTATCAATCTTCTAGAGAGAGCTTCAGGGAATATGCCCAAAGGTGGAGACAGCTTGCTGCTGCTGTCCAACCACCCATGTCAGAGAGAGAAATGGCTGACATGTTCATGAATACATTGCAAGGGACCTATATTGATAGATTGGTTGCCTTCTCCTCT
Source organism: Lathyrus aphaca (assembly GCA_963966055.1). Classification (NCBI taxonomy): domain Eukaryota; kingdom Viridiplantae; phylum Streptophyta; class Magnoliopsida; order Fabales; family Fabaceae; genus Lathyrus; species Lathyrus aphaca. Next base: position 277,636,981 of record OZ014519.1, on the reverse strand, counting down.
ACCAGTTTTGCTGATGTGGTCATAGCTGGTGAGAGGATTGAAAGCCTTTTGAAGATGGGCAAAATCTCCGACAGTGGTGCAAGTTCATCCAGTAATCCCAGAAAGCCTTTTGTGGGACCCCGAAGAGCCGGTGAGACCAATTCCATTCATGCAAGCAGGGGCAAACCTCAATATGTGCACCGGTCAGTAGCAACAGTTACTATTCCAGCTCCGATTCCTCAACAATCAGCATATCCTCAACAACAACAACCACAGTATCAACCGCAAGCTCAGTATCCGCAACAAAGAGCCTACAACAATAGCAATAACAACCAACAACAGCGTCTTTTCCAGCAAAGACCATCTCAAGCAAACCGGGTAATCGACCCAATCCCAATGCCGTATGCTGCACTCTTGCCACAACTCCTGAAGCTCAACTTAGTTGAGTTAAGGACATTGGCACCTCCAGATCCTCTTAATTTGCCAAAGAACTATGATGCAAATGCCAGGTGCGCATTCCACTCAAACGCACCGGGGTATAATACTGAGAAATGCAGGGCCTAACAGATGAAAGTCCAAGACCTGGTGGACTCAAAAGCTCTCAACTTTGCACCTCCTCCAAATGTCACAAGGAATCCAATGCCTAGTCACAACGGGCCTAGGATTAATTCTATTGAGGAAGGCAAACCATCCACCCTAATCACCAGTGTTGCACAAACTCAAACACCTTTGGTTGAAATCAAAGCTCAGCTTTTAGAATGCCAAGTGTTCCCTGGGTGTGAGCTCGGCTGTGGGTATTGCAATATTGCAGTCAATGGGTGTGAAAGGCTGAGAAACGGCATAGACAGTCTTATTAAGGATGTTATTCTTCAGATTACGACAACAGCGACTACAACTCCAACAGTTCCCTCATCAACAATCACAGATACTCCTACAACGTCAGCAACCATTGTTGCAACGGATTCTACTACAACTCCAACAACAGCTCAATCAATCACTTCAACGGATGCAAGTTCAGTCGCCATTCCTGCTACAACTTCAACACCCGTCCAGTCAATAGTATCTTCTACAACATCAGCAACAATTGATGAAAGCGTCTCAATGGTTACCATATACTATGATCCTGCAAATATTCCTGCCAACAACCAACAAGATGTTACTCCTGTCAGAATACCAGTTACCATATACTATGATCCACACATCATTGTGGTCCCTTCTGCAGCTGCTATCAGTCCGGTCACTATCACAGTACCTGGGCCAGTTCCTTACGAAATCAATAGTTCCATCCCTTGGCATTATGGATCAGATCTGTACTGCGAGGGGCAGAAAATCACTTTAGAATCATCAACTTCTTCACCTAAGATTGACAATATGGGGGGAGGCGGAGGCTTTACTAGAAGCGGACGTCTCTTCGCCTTGCAAATTCCAAGACCCGTTGCTGAAACAGAAGCTGCTGCTAAGGCAAAAGGGAAGAGCACGGTGCAAGAAGAACAAGTTGTCAAAGAAGCTTTGAAGACTCCTTTTGATCAAGAAGTTGATGAATTCATGAGAATCATAAAGAAAAGTGATTACAAGGTGGTAGACCAGCTTCACCAAACACCTTCCAAAATCTCCATACTATCATTGCTAATGTGCTCTGAGGCTCATCGGAACGCACTTTTGAAAGTCCTGCATGCAGCTTATGTGCCGGAGGAGATTACCGTTAATCAGTTAGAGGCCGTTGTTGGAAATGTCAACGCTAGTAATGGGCTAGGGTTTACCAACACTGATCTAACAACGGAAGGTCGCAATCAAAACAAGGCTTTGCACATTACCTTAGAGTGTAAGGGTGTAGTTCTTTCTCACGTACTGGTGGACACAGGGTCATCCCTCAATGTCCTGCACAAGAAAGCCCTTTTGAAGCTGGAATATGATGGATTGGCACTACGCCCCAGTAATTTGGTAGTGAGAGCCTTTGACGGTTCTAAAAGATCAGTTCTAGGGGAGATAGAGTTGCCTATAATGATTGGCCCACAGGTTTTCAAAACGACCTTCTTTGTGATGGATATACAGCCTGCCTACAGCTGTCTATTGGGTAGACCATGGATACACGACGCCGGCACCGTGACGTCAACCCTTCACCAGAAGTTAAAATTCAAGTGGGAAGGCCAAGTCATTACTATTTGTGGGGAGGAGGATATTTTTTTTAGCCAGATGGCTACTTTCAAATACATTGAGATGGATGGGGAGATCCATGAAACCAGAGCCAAGGGTTTGAGGCCCTTAATATTAATGAAAAATCTGCTGTGCTTGGGACCTCCATCACATCATATCAGCAAGCCCGAAAGGTTGTTGAGGAAGGTACCGCCCAAGGCTGGGGCAAGCTGCTGCCCGTGGAGAAGAAAGAAGACCGATTCGGGTTGGGTTACAAACTAACTCAAGAAGATCAATCAGAGGCTGCAACAAAGCCCAAGTTTATTAGTGGGGGGATGCTCACCCCGGATGCTGTGAATAGCTTGGAAGATGAGTCAGAAGACGAGCGCAACCTGGAAAGCTGGATACGTCCAAGGACCCCGGGGGACCATGCCTCAAACTGGTCTTCCCAGGAAATTATAAGGGTTACTCCTGCAGAGTAATTATTATTTCCTGTATTTTAAAGCATGCATCAAGTCCTGCATCTTGCCCAAGATGTCAGGACTCATTTTGTAATCGGGCCATCTTGTATTTTGTGCAAAGATCAATTAATGAATATTAGGACATCTTTTACAAATGAATCTTTCTTTTTTCCGCTCACTGTTTTTCATTTTTCATTTTTTTTGTACAAAAATAAAATGGCAATGTTTTTCAAAATAAATAACTTCATTTTCACTTTTTCTAAATAAGATAAAACTGATCACTAAAATGAACAAATATAAACCCTTGCAGAATGTGCCCTCCAGACTGCACCGACAACAACACTGCTATAACTTCGTATGACTTTGACAATCCGATTAATCAAGCTGGTGAAGGGGTTGAAGAAGTTTATGAGCTATCTGAAGAGCTAGCTAGGTTGTTGAGACAAGAGGAGAAGGTTATCACTCCTCATCAGGAGGAGGACGAAACGGTTAATCTTGGTACAGAAGAAGACTTGAAAGAAGTCAAGATCGGGGCCTGCCTACAAGATTCAGTGAAAGAGCAACTGATTGACATGCTTCGGGAATATGTAGATGTTTTTGCTTGGTCGTATCAGGATATGCCAGGGTTGGACACCGACATTGTCATGCACAAGCTGCCTCTGAAAGAAGACTTCCCACTAGTAAAACAGAAGATGCGCCGTACTCGCCCAGATATGGTAATGAAGATAAAAGAAGAGGTACAAAAACAGTGGGACGCCGGTTTCCTTGCTGTGACCAGTTACCCGCCGTGGGTTGCTAATATTGTACCTGTGCCTAAGAAGGATGGCAAATTGAGGATGTGTGTGGATTACCGGGACCTGAACAGAGCCAGCCCGAAAGATGACTTCCCATTACCTCACATTGATGTATTGGTCGACAATACGGCTCGGTTCTCGGTGTTCTCCTTCATGGATGGATTTTCGGGATACAATCAGATCAAAATGTCACTTGAAGACATGGAAAAGACAACTTTCATCACACCCTGGGGCACGTTCTGTTATAAGGTGATGCCATTCGGACTGAAGAATGCTGGTGCCACTTATCAACGGGCTATGGTAACATTGTTCCATGACATGATCCACAAAGAAATTGAATGCTATGTGGATGACATGATTTCCAAGTCCCTCACAGAAGAAAACCACCTGACGAATCTGTTAAAGTTATTCAAGCATCTGAGGAAGTACCAATTGAAGTTAAACCCCAACAAATGCACATTTGGGGTGCGATCCGGTAATCTGCTGGGATTTATTGTAAGTGAGAAAGGGATTGAAGTTGACCCTGACAAAGTCAAATCCATTCAAGAAATGCCTGCGCCAAAGACTGAAAAAGAAGTTTGAGGGTTCCTAGGTAGATTGAACTACATTTCACTGTTCATATCTCACCTTACAGCAACGTGTGAGCCCTTGTTCAAATTGTTGAGAAACGAACAAACGGTCAGGTGGAACGAAGACTGCAGAGGGAATTTGACAAAATCAAGGAATACTTACAAGAGCCCCCTATCCTTATGCCTCCAGTTGTAGGAAGACCTCTAATTATGTACTTGACAGTATTAGAAGAGTCAATGGGGTGTGTGTTGGGCCAGCATGATGAGTCTGGTCGAAAAGAGTATGCAATATACTACCTAAGCAAAAAGTTTACCGACTGTGAACAACGTTATTCACTGCTCGAGAAAACTTGATGTGCTTTAGCGTGGGTTGCTCGCCAACTGAGACAGTATATGTTGACCCACACTACCTTATTGATATCCAAGATGGACCCAGTTAAGTACATTTTTGAGAAGCCAGCACTTACCGGACGGGTTGCAAGATGGCAAATGATCCTCACAGAGTATGACATTCAGTACACATCTCAGAAAGCCATCAAAGGAAGTGTATTGTCTGATTATCTTGCTGAGCAACCCATTGATGATTACCAGCCTATGAGATTTGACTTCCCTGATGAAGACATCATGTTCATAAAAGCAAGAGATCATGAAGAGCCTGTTCACACTGAAGGGCCTGACCCAGAAGAAGAATGGACTATGATGTTTGATGGGGCTGTTAATATGAATGGTCGTGGTGTTGGTGCAGTACTCATTACACCTAAGGGAGTTCACATGCCTTTCTCGGCAAGACTCACCTTTAACTGCACTAACAATGAAGCTGAATACGAAGCCTGTATTATGGGTCTTGAGGAAGCTATTGACCTCAGGATCAAGACTTTGACTGTGTTCGGAGATTCAGATCTGGTAATTAATCAAACCAATGGAAAATGGTACACCCACCAAGATCATCTGATACCTTACCGGGATTATACAAGAAGGTTATTGACTTTCTTCACAATAGTCAAGCTTGAGTATATCCCTCGAGATGAAAATCAGTTTGCAGATGCTCTGGCTACCATTTCATCCATGATCAAAGTTCAAGCTGCCAACTTTGAGCCCCGGATTTCAGTGTCTAGACTTGACAGACCAGCATATGTATTTTCAGCAGATGTTGTCAAAGATGATAAGCCTTGGTTCCATGATATCAAATACTTCTTGGAGGATCAAACATACCCACCTGGGGCATCTTCCAATGATAAGAAGACTTTAAGAAGGCTAACTGGTAGTTTCTTCCTGAATGCTGATGGTTCCCTGTATAAGAGAAACTTTGATATGGTACTCCTCAGATGTGTTGATAAGACAGAAGCAGACTTGTTGATGCACGAGGTTCACGAAGGGTCCTTTGGTACTCATGCTGGAGGACATGCTATGGCTAAAAAGTTGATAAGATCAGACTATTACTGGATCACAATGGATGCAGACTGTTGTGCCTATGCCAGAAAATGCCATAAATGCCAGATCTATGCGGATAAAGTGCATGTGCCTCCCAATCCTTTGAATGTGATGTCTTCACCCTGGCCCTTTGCTATGTGGGGCATTGATATGATCGGTAAGATTGAACCGACTGCTTCAAACGGCCACAGATTCATCCTGGTTGCCATTGACTATTTTACCAAGTGGGTCGAAGCGGCTTCGTATGCAAATGTTACAAGGCAAGTGGTAGCCCGATTTCTGAAGAGAGACATCATCTGTCGGTATGGAGTGCCCGAGCGAATCATTACTGATAATGGTTCCAACTTGAATAATAATATGATGGCAGAACTTTGTCGGGACTTCATGATCCAACACCACAATTCTTCTCCTTACCGGCCAAAGATGAATGACGTTGTAGAGGCAGCGAACAAGAATATCAAGAAGATTGTGCAGAAGATGGTGGTCACCTATAAAGACTGGCATGAAATGCTACCATTTGCCTTACATGGGTACCGAACGTCAATCATAACATCCACTGGGGCAACGCCGTATCAACTTGTGTATGGTATGGAGGTAGTCCTACCTGTTGAAGTTGAGTTTCCATCTTTACGGGTATTGATGGATGTTAAATTGAACAAAGCAGAATGGGTCCGATCCCGGTACGAACAACTTAGTCAGATCGAAGAAAAGAGGTTAGCTGCAATCTGTCATGGGCAGCTGTATCAGAAGAGAATGAAGAAAGCCTTTGATCAGAAAGTCAGGCTTCGAGAATACCAAGTAGGAGATCTTGTGCTGAAAAGACTCCTCCCTCCTCATACAGACCACAGGGGCAAGTGGACTCCGAATTATGATGGTCCATTCATAGTAAAGAAAATTTTCTCTGGTGGAGCACTGATGCTCAGTACTATGGATGGTGAAGACTTCCTGTCCCTTGTGAATTCAGACGCAGTTAAAAAATACTTCGCATAAAAATGACCCGCTGGACGTAAAAACAGAATGTAAGTCCAGGCAAAAATAGGGCATCCCGGCGAGTCAAAAACAGAATAAAAAACTCGGGAAAAAATAAGGGAAAATAAATAAAAAAATGTACACCCGCTGAGTTGAAAAGCCGCAAAGGGCGATCCATGCAAAATAAGGGAATAAGCAAACAACTGCATTCTGAATTCGTCTGTATCACTTCCAACGTGGTAAGCTTCGAAAGGTTCAAGCTTCGGTCGGAATCAGCTTTTTTCAAAAGCAGGATAAAAAGAACGTCAATGTCATACAAGTCATAACAAAAGGGAAGCTCCTTGAAGCGTCATCAACATTGCCAGCATCTTGTTGTTTCTCAATTCGTAACAATCTCCTCATTTCAGGGGATCTGTTTCTTTGACTGCATTTGCCCATTCAGAGGCACATAAATTAATAAAACCAGATGTTCCGTTACACTTTGTCTCGTACATTTTATTTTCATTTTCAAAGATGTCTGATGTCCTCATAATATTGATTGCATAAGTACAGATGCACCTTTTCTAAATCACATGCTTACAGGAAATATATTACTCCCGGGAGTGTCTAAATTCCTATGATGGAATCCAATAGGGGGTACCTCGGGGTACTTGTACGTTTCTTTGTCTTTACGTGATTGCAGGTGCTCAAAGTGCAACATGGGGCATGGAAGCTTCTCCCCAGCAAGCTGCCAAACCATGCTTTATCCCCAGCTGAGTTGCCAGTCATCATTCCTCCTCAGCCAAGTGTCGGACAGTGAACTATCTCCCCACAGAGTTTCAGCCTCTATCCAGAAGAGCAATGTCCGAAGATCTCACAACAAAGCGACGAAAGCTTCCACAGACCCTAGCTGGGCTCATCATCATTAAGATAGGTCTATCAGTGACCTGTTTCCCCAAGCAGAATCATTTTATCAAAGTTACCAATGATCTCATTCCCCATCTGGGGTATCCACTTCAAGCAAGTCAGCCAGGAATCTTCTCTGTAACGGGATCTGAATCCCAGATTGGTATCTTTGCATAAACATAGCATTCACATCATATTTTCTCCCAAAGCGTAGCATTCCGTCTAACACGGAGCATTACGGCAAAAATCAGACATATTGCATAATCATAAGCCATGTGTCGAACCGAACACTTGTGAATACTGACATTCCATTAACAATATACAAGATACTTCCCAAATCCCCCCGGCAGAAAGCCAAAGCGTCCACTTTGCACTGACAAATACAGATACATGCTCCTTTTGGCACTCATCCGTGTCACTATTCCCCAGCATAGTTGCCTAAACACTTTGTAAACCAAATACTTGTTTATAGTACACTTCTTCCCAGCAATTTGAACACTCGTCGACGTCTCACCCATGTTTACTTATTTCAGATACTCGTCTGTATCTCGTATATACCACTTAAATCCCCTCAGAATCGACACTCGTCTGTGTTCTTTGTTAACCAGTTGGTACTCGTTCGTACCATCATCTTTGAACATGCGTCAGCGTTTGTTTCTACCGATACTCGTCCGTATCATAGTCTTAAGGATGCTCGTCCGCATCTTTAATCTATACACAGTGTCAAACACTTATATCTTCTTGACTTTAGACACTCGTCTGTGAATACTATTCCCCAGAAGAGTCCCCGGCAAATCCCGAATAAACTATTTCCTTTCTATCTGACATTCTTCCTATGTCATGATACTTTTCGGCAGCCGTACCCTGCCAGGTGATCGTCCTTCACCTTTTGATGATCGTCCTTCATCATTCCTCCAGTGGAGTCTCCACTATTGGAACCCTTTTCTATCCGACATTCATCCTGTGTCGTGGTATTTGAGCAGCCGTACCCTGCTAGGTGATCGTCCTTCACCTCTTGATGATTGTCCTTCATCATTTTATCCGATGGCCTCCCCCATCGTCGATCTTGTTATCTGACATTCGTCCTATGTCATGATAAACCCTGAGAGCAGCCGTACCCTGCTAGGTGAGCGTCCTTCACCTCTTGATGATTGTCCTTCATCAATGCTTATCCGATGGCCGTCTCCATCGTCGACCTTTTCATCCGACATTCGTCCTATGTTGTGGTACTTTCGGCAATCGTACCTTGCCAAGTGATCGTCCTTCACCTTAGATGATCGTCCCTCATCTTATCCCCAACAGAGCAGCCGTCCCCTGCTAGGTGATCGTCCTTCACCTTTGATGACCGTTCCTCATAATTTATTTCTTCATACCGATGGTCGTCCCCATCATTTACCTTTAGTCCCCAGAGAGTCTTATTACTTTATTTGATGGTCGTCCCCACCATAATCTCTCTGTTTCCCCTAGCATGTCGGTCGTCCCCGTCATTACTTCATCCCCAGCAGTCGTCCTCTGCTCGACGGTCGTCCTCCGTCACCCGCACTTTATAAATCATATTTCCCTTCCTTTTTACAATCTATATCCCTTTTCTTCTTCATTTAGTGAGTGCAAATTTTGGACTGTCTTTGGTATTCAACTACAAGTTATCTTGTTTGTCTGTTAAGTCGTCGCTTACATCCTACACAGTTAACTCATGTTTGAATAGGGGCGGATGGGTATGTCTCAATCTTCAAGAGAAAGTTTCCGTGAGTACGCTCAAAGGTGGAGACAACTTGTTGTCGTTGTTCAGCCACCTATGCCTGAAAGGGAAATGGCTGATATGTTTATGAATACCTTGCAAGGGACCTATATTGATAGACTTGCTTCCTTCTATTCTACCAGTTTTGCTGATGTGGTTATAACGGGAGAGTGAACTGAAAGCCTATTGAAGATGGGTAAGATTTCTTACAATGGTGCTAGATCCATCAATGCAAGGAAACCCCTCTCAGGACCTAGAAGGACAGGAGAGACCAATGCAATACATGTTAATAGAGGTAGACCCCAGTACTTACAAAGATCAGTGGCTGCAGTCACCATTCCTACTCCAACACCTCAGCAAAAACAATATCCTCAACAACAACAGTTCCCACAACAGCAACAAAGATCTTACAACAACAACAATCAGCAACAACGTCCTTTCCAACAAAGGCCTTCTCATATTAATAGGGTGATGGATCCCATCTCGATGCCCTATGTAGTCTTACTTCCGCAGTTATTGAAGCTTAACCTGACTGAACTAAGAACTTTGGCTCCACCAGATCCTCTGAATCTTCCAAGTGTCGCTCCTTGGACTTTCGTCCCGGTGCAAACGCGAATAGTCGGTGATGTTGGAGGTTGAGGTTGAATAGAGTCGCCAGCTAGGCATTTTTATCTCGAAGACGGTTGCGAACCAAAGAAATTGAGTAAGGGGGTTGGTTACGACCTAGGAAGGTATTAGCACCCAGATCGTCCTTCGTACTCGACGGGATCCACGCTTACTTGATTGTGTTTAAAAAGGGTAGTGTTTGTGCTGACTGTGTATGAAAAGATAGGAAGGAATGTACAATGTGTCCGTGCAAAGGAAAGGGTGAAATGCTCAAGACTGAGGCTTAGAAAGAAAGCTGGAAGGAGAGGGGAGACAAAGAGACTTTTGTTCGATAATTGTTAAGTTATGCCTACGTATCCTCTCGTGCAATGAGGAAGTCAGAACACCGTAGTTCGACTCAAAGAGACTGGATGATTTGTTGTGAACTGCTTGCTTGTCTATGCTCAAGTGTGTGACTCGTCTGGCTCGAGTGCTGACTGTCTTGCATTTGACGGAAGAAGCGAGTTCTCGTTTTTAGATTGACTGTCTTTCAATTTTTTATTATTTTTGGTGTTTTGCATAGGATAATGAGCTTAAGCCTTAATCAAGGGTTTGTAAACTATTTATATCACCCCTGATTAGGGATAATGAGCCTACTTAAGTGTGAGATGAGAATCTCAACTTAATTACCATGATGATATAGGATTAAGATCATTAACCTACTTGTAATTATTAAGTGTTTTTGGATTTTTGTTTAGTGTTAAGTAATGAGTTTAATCTCTAATCAGGGATTAGTGAACTCATTACACCATCCTAAGAGAAGGATGATAGATGAGAACACTTAAGCTGAGGAAGACTCCTCAACATAATCCATGGTTAGGGACTAAATTCATTATATAAAAGGCCTTTATTAAGTGGATTTTAATTAAAGGGTGAGATTAAGAAGTGGATTTTATGTTTGTAAGACTAACTTGAGGGGGACTTGTCCATTAAACACTAGGGTTAGTCCCTCTAAACCACAAGGAAGAGATGTAACCCTAATATAAGGCCCAAGTTACAAGCTTAAGTCTTAATAGTCATTAGCTGTTTTGATTAAGAGGTGTAAATAAATTAAAGGTTTAACACTAAGGATTAAAGTTATACACTTCATTCTAAGATAAGGATACAGGCATAACCCTAATTCAGAGTCCTAAAGCTTTAACTGTTTAACCTTGATTATGAGATGAGAAAAGAGACTCAAGGAGAGTCAAAGGTAAAAAAGCTAGGGGGGACTATATATAACCCTAAAAATTATTATGCTTGGATGTTCCTATGGTTTGTGAGGCTTAAAGAGAAGATCTTCAAGAGGCCACCAAAGAAGAGAAGCAGATGAAAAAGAGAAGAGAGAGGAGAATAGGTTAGTTACATCCTGAAGAAGATAAGTAACCTAAGAGAAAGAGAAAAGAGAAAGAGAGCATAAGTGAAGAAAAATCACTTCAAATACATATAAAAGATGCAAATGAAAAGATGAGAAGAGGTGGGATGTGAAGGAAAATCCACATCCCAAACAACTTACCATAAGCCCCTGAAATGTTAGTGTGAGATGCATAAGGAAAGAAATGAAATGAAATGCAACAACTAATGATGCAATGACCAAGACCAGAAGCAATCATGCAATATAAATGTGTCATGAGATGATGCAAAGACATGAACAATGCTTGTGCATGATTATACAAGAGATGAGATGCAAAGAGGAGCATGTTAGAAGCTTGAAAACACATGGATGTACATGAGATGTAATGAATGCAAAATATATCAAATGGATGAGAAATGATCAAGCAATGTTTTAACATGTCCTAAGATGTCTAAAAGGGCATACAAATGCTTGAAATGTTATGGAAAGTTCACATGACAAAGATATGCAAAGATGAATGCAAATGAACATGGGAAATTAGGGTTTTATGAAACTATGAGATGCACATGTCCACAACAGAAGCATACATCATGATAAAAATTTGAAAATGAACTCAAAAACACCCCTAAACATACATAAGAACACTCCCCAAAGATGGAGGTCAGAAGCTAAACCTAAAGGAAGTCATGAATTTTCTAAGTTAACTAGGGTTTTTGGGTGGTTCTTCATGAAAAATGCTAAACAATTTGAAAATGCAATTCAAAATTATAAGTTAAATAACCTAGATAATACATGCAAAGTATTAAAGAATGAAAAAAGAACCATATGCAAACTCATCTTGGTTGATCAGAAATGATATTTTGAAGTTAGGGTTAGAAAATAAGTCATTTATGAAACCCTAATTCAATGTTAATTTTGAAAACATGATCAAATCTAAAATGAAATTTGTGTGACGGGTTTGTAAATTGTTCTAAATGTATGAGAATGATTCATGATTGTTTTGGTGATTTTTAGATACCTTAATGTATTTTTAATTAATTAAAATCAATTAATTAATTAAATAAAACATTTAAATGATTTAAAAATACATTTTTAATGCAAAATATGATAATAAAAATGTTTTTGAATTTTGAAAAATATTTGAAAAGAAAATGCAAAGTTTCATGATTTTAGAAATTAATTTGCTATTTTAAATAAATGCAAGAAATAAAATGTGAAATAAATAAAAAGAAAAATGAAAGTATGCAATATCAGTGATCAGGATTTGAAGTTGAGGGATCCTAAGGTCCAGATGTGAAGTCCACGTGACCAAGGGTAGGGCAATCTGATGGCTGGGGTTTAAAAATGGGATTGGCGCGTGATCGTGTGGCTGGGGTTCATCCTGAATAAATTAACTTAATTAAATTAATTAAATGTGATTAGGGCTAAATGGATTGATCTGGACCACACGTGTGTTTTAATTAAGAAAGATCTAAGGGCCATAATTTAAACAGGGAAATGAAACAGGATTAGGGCAAACTAATCTCAGGCGACCGGAGGTAAGCTCCGGTCGTCTTCTCCGGCGACACCATCACCCTATCTCTCTCAAAACGCCATAAAAACAAACCAACAGCTCCATAATCAAACTTTAAACATCACTAAACACAAATTCAGCAACAAAAACAATTTATTTTGCATCAAAAAAGAGAATCGAAGCAATCAATGTCTAGGTAAAAAAATTTCAGAGCAAGCATACATCCTTATTTCTCAAACATTTTCAAAAGTAAGCATATCATGATGATCTGGAGAGCACATAGAATCAATTTGTAACTTAAAATGAATGTTGTGAAAAAATGTTTTGAATGAGCTACCTGAGCTGGAGCTTTGTCACTTTGAGCTTCCTGGCCTCTTTCTTTGTGCAATCAACCTCCAATGATCCCCCTTGAGTGAATGGAATGCTTAGAACAAGCTTGAATGGCCTCCTTTGAGAGTTTCAGTTCTGCTAAAGCAGAAATCATGTTTTGGTTATGGGGGTTTTCAGGCCATTGTAAGTGGTGCTTTGTGATCCTTGAGTGATGTTTAGTTTATTGGTGAAGGAATGAGTGAGTTTGAGTGGCTAGGCAGTGAGATTCGAATGAATGAAGTTTTTTGAGGTTTTTGTGATTCTGATGATGGAGCTCCTTTCAGGCTTGTGTGTTGTATGCTTTGAGGTCCTTAGGGTTCACATAATGTATGTTGATTGGCCAGAGAGTGGGTGGTGGCATAGTGTGATTGGTATGGGCCAATTTGCAAAAAAATCAAAGTTGGTGAACCATGAGCATGGTTGTGGTGATAGGTGATTCTATGGTTTGATCTGCTTCAGCTAACTTTGTGGAGGGCCCTTAGATTGAATTTGGTGATCTGTACCACTTGATTTTGAAACACCATAACTTGAGTTCTATGATGAATCAAGAGAAGTTCTTGTACTTTTTGAAAATGGGAAGATCCAATCTATAACGTTCATGTTTAAATATTTTTCATTTGATGCTTTTTTTATCAAGAAAGAGGAGGTTGAAAATCTTTCCCAAAATGGAAAGTTTTCATTACAAGTCATGTCCAAAAATGGAAAGTAAATGGCTTGAAATTCTTGAATCTTGTGAGATTATAACCCCTTATAAGATCAAATAAAGATCATAGAACCTCAAAATGATGAAGATGACCATTTGGTACCATTGGTGGTGGCCTCTGATGCCTTGATTCTGACTTTTCTTGCACAATAAGTTACCAGTTGATCATATGACTTCCACAATGAATTTCTTCATCAAATTTGGTACACATGCTCCTTCTAACATATTAGGACCAATGGAATTAAGAATGACCAAATAATTTGAGATTAAGGGCCTCAAACCTAAAATCCTAATTTTAGGTCATCTGTGTAGGAACTGCTCAGTCTGCTTGAATATATGTGCAATCCTCTGAGATTTTGTGACTTCAAAACAATCTTGGAGATATAAAATGATCATAGAACCCTAATGGACCCTCTTGGAACGCTCCATGGTCTCTGAGATAGCTTAAACGCCTTCTAAGATTCATCTGATCACAAATCCTAGCTATGCAACTTATGCAGTGAAAAAAATATGCAATGTGAGATGGTATGCTTATGCAATGCAATATGAAAGATCATAAGCCATGGTGTGAGAAAAAGAGGGGGAAAAGTTGGGGTGTTTACACCAAGGAATTATGATGTCAACGCCAGATGTGCTTTTCACTCCAATGAACCTGGTCATTCGACAGAGAAGTGCAGGGCCCTGCACATGAAGGTCCAAGATTTGATTGACTCCAAAGCTTTAAATTTTGTACCTCCACCAAATGTCACAAAGAATCTGATACTGAATCACGGTGGGCCGAGGATTAATGCTATTGAGGAGGACCAACCAGCAATTTTGATTGATGACATTGCAAGTATTCAAACTCCACTGACCGAAGTAAAAGCTCAGCTGTTAAAGTGCCAAGTGTTTCCGGGTTGTGAGGCCCACTGTGAAGCTTGCAAAGTTTTTACTAATGGTTGTGCAAATCCGAAGAATGGTATTAGCAGTCTTATCAAAGAAGGCATTCTACAGATCACATCAATGATTCCATCTTCTACAACTGCAACAAAAATCCCTCCTACAACACCAGCAAACATTATCTCACCAGAGTCTTCTACAACAACAGCAAACACCACCAGTGACGACATCTCAACAGTTACCATTTACTATGATCTAGCAACCATTCATGTTCCGGATTCTCTCAACAACAATTTTTAACAACACCCTTCTCAACATCAACAACTTCCTGCACCGGCACCATCTTTGATCAGACCTCCTGTCACCATCTACTATGATCCACAAACTATCACAAGTCCTTCTTCTGCTGCAATTAGTCTGGTGACCATCACGGTGCCTGGACTAGTCCTTTATGATAACAACAATGTTGTGCCTTGGAATTATGGTTCAGATCTTTACTGCCATGGAAAGAAGATCACTTTTGACTCCTCAATACCTGCACCACAAGTTGACAATGTCGGGGGAGGCAGAGGCTTCACTCGAAGTGGACATCTCTTTGCTTCACAGTTTCCCAGAGTTAATGCTGAAGTAGAAGCTGCTGCTAAAGCAAAAGGAAAAAATGTGGTGCCAGAAGATCCTGCTGCAAAAGAAACTCAGAAGACACCCTTTGATCAGGATGTAGACGAGTTTAGGAGGATTATCAAAAGAAGTGATTACAAGGTTGTGGATCAGCTCCATCAAACACCCTCCAAGATCTCCATACTATCTCTGCTCATGTGTTCCGAGGCTCACCAGAATGCACTACTCAAAGTCTTGCATGCAACTTATGTGCCTGAAGAGATCACGGTCAACCAGTTAGAAACAGTGGTCGCAAATGTCAATACTAGTCATGGACTAGGTTTCACCGATGCTGACTTGACTACGGAAGGGTGTAATCACAACAAGGCTTTTCATATCACTCTGGAATGTAAAGGTACTGTGTTGTCTCATGTCCTTGTTGATACTGGATCATCACTCAATGTGCTACCAAAGAAGGCTTTAGTCAAGCTGGAGTATGATGGTTTTGCACTTCGACCAAGCAACCTAGTTGTTAGAGCTTTTGATGGTTCTAAGAGATCGGTTCTCAGAGAAATTGAGCTGCCAGTGGTAATTGGCCCGCGAGTTTTCAAAACTACCTTCTATGTGATGGACATACAACCTGCCAAAAGCTTTTTGTTGGGTCGACCCTGGATTCACGTCGTCGGCGCAGTAACATCGACCCTTCACCAGAAGTTAAAATATGAGTGGGAAGGCCAAATTATCACAATTTATGGAGAAGAAGATATCTTCGTCAGTCACCTGGATACGTACAAGTACATAGATATGGATGGAGAAATCCATGAAACCATGAGTCAGGGTTTTGAAGCTTTTAATATCAACGAAGCTACAACTGAAGTGTTTGCTGCATCCCAAGAGGAAAGGATGGGTACCTCAATTTCTTCCTACAAACAGGCTTGGAAGGTTGTGGAAGAATGGAATGCCCAAGGCTGGGGCAAGCGGGTGAAGGTGGAGATGAAAGAAGACAAATTTGGTTTGGGTTACAGACCATCCCAACAAGTTCCAGAGGAGACTGCTGAAGCTCCCAAGTTCATAAGTGGGGGAATGCTGACCCCGGATGCTGTCAACATTTTGGAAGACGAGGCTGAGAGCGACTACAACCTGGAAAGTTGGATCCGTCCAAGACTCTCGGGCCAACAAGTCCTCAACTGGTCTTCCCAAGAAATTATAAGGGTTACTTCTGCAGAGTAATTATTATTTCCTGTTTTAAGCATGCATCAAAGTCCCGCATCTTGCCCAAGATGTTTTGGACTCATTTAGTAATAGGGCCATATGTATTTTGTGAAAATTGAATACTAATGAAAAATGGACATCTTTTTGCAAACAATCCTCTTTTTCTCTCACTGTCTTTTCATTTTTGTTATTTTCGCACAAAACAATAAATGGCAATGTTTTTCTCAATAATAACTTCATTCACTTTTTTCTAAATAAGTAAAATCAATCACTAAAATGAACCAAATCTCAACCCTTGAAGTGTTAGCCCGCCAGATTGCACCGACAACAACACTGCTATGACCTTGTATGACTTCGACAATCTGATTAATCAAGTAGATGAAGGGGTTGAAGAGAACTACGATTTACCTAAAGAGCTAGCCAGGTTATTGAGACAAGATGAAAAGGTGATTGCTCCTCATCAGGAGGAGTTTGAGACTATCAATCTTGGTACCAAAGAAGATGTGAAATAAGTGAAGATTGGGGCCAGTCTGCAAGCTCCGGTGAAAGAACAACTTATCAGTATGCTGCGAGAATATCTTGACGTGTTCGCTTGGTCCTATCAGGATATGCTGGGTTTGGATACAAATATTGTCATGCACAAGCTTACATTAAAAGAGGATTATCCGCCGGTTAAATAGAAGTTGCGTCGTACTCGCCCAGACATGGCCATGAAAATCAAGAAGTACAAAAACTGTGGGACGACGGTTTTCTTGTTGTAACTAGCTACCCACCGTGGGTTGCTAACATTGTACCCGTACCTAAGAAGGATGGCAAGGTGCGTATGTGTGTTGATTACCAGGATCTGAACAGAGCGAGCCCGAAAGATGACTTCCCATTACCTCACATTGATGTATTGGTAGACAACACAGCTCAGTTCTCAGTATTTTCCTTCATGGATGGATTTTCTGGATACAATCAGATCAAGATGTCACCCGAAGACTTGGAAAAGACAACCTTCATCACACCTTGGGGCATGTTCTGCTACAAGGTAATTCCATTTGGTTTAAATAATGTCGGTGTAACATATAAATGGGCTATGGTAACATTATTCCACGACATGATCCATAAAGAAATTGAGTGCTACGTGGATGACATGATTGCCAAGTCCCAAACAGAGGAAGAGCATTTTGTAAATCTGTTGAAATTGTACGAGAGTCTGCGGAAGTATCAGCTAAGGTTGAACCCCAACAAGTCCATATTCGGGGTGCGTTCTAGTAAGCTGCTGGGTTTTATTGTAAGTGGAAAGGGAATCGAGGTTGATCCCGAGAAATTCAAAGCAATTCAGGAAATGACTGCACCTAAGACTGAGAAGGAAGTTTGAGGGTTCTTAGGTAGATCGAACTACATCTCAAGGATCATATCTCATTTCACTAAAACCTGCGAGCCCTTGTTTAAACTGCTATGAAAGGAACAAACAATCAGGTGGAATGATGATTGTCAAAGAGATTTTGACAACATCAAAGAGTATTTTCAAGAACCTCCAATTCTCACGCCTCCAGTTGAAGGAAGACCTCTAATAATGTACCTGACAGTATTAGATGAATCAATGGGGTGTGTGTTGGGCCAGCATGACGAGTCTGGTCGAAAAGAGTATGCAATATATTACCTAAGAAAAAAGTTTACCGACTATGAACAACGTTATTCACTGCTCGAGAAAACTTGTTGTGTTTTAGCGTGGGCTGCTCGCCAACTAACACGGTATATGTTGACTCATACTACCTTGTTGATCTCAAAGATGGACCCCATCAAGTACATATTTGAGAAGCCAACACTTACCGAAAGGGTTACAAGATGGAAAATGATTCTAACAGAATATGACATTCAGTACACCTTTCAGAAAGCCATCAAGGGAAATGTATTGTCTGACTATCTAGCCGAGCAACCCATTGATGACTACCAGCCTATGAGATTTCATTTCCCAAATGAAGACATCATGTTCTTAAAGTCAAAAGATTGTGAAGAGCATATTCACACTAAAGGGCCTGATCCAGAAGAAGCATGGACTATGATGTTCGATGGGGCAGTTAATTGTAACGGCCGTGGGGTCGGTGCAGTGCTTATTACACCAAAGGAGTCCATCTGCCTTTTTCAGCAAGGCTCACCTTTGCCTACACTAACAATGAAGCAGAGTAAGAAGCTTGTATCATGGGTCTTAAGGAAGCCATTGACCTCAGGATCAAAACCTTGAATGTATTCGGAGATTCAGCTTTGGTGATCAACCAAACTAATGTCAAGTGGTATACTCATCAAGAGCATCTGGTTCCCTACCGTGAATATACGAGGAGATTATTGACTTTCTTCACAACAGTCAAGCTTGAATAAATCCCTCGAGCTTCATAATACAAAGTTCGTAATAGAACATTTGCATGAAAACATATAAGCCATTTTCAATAAATGCTTGCAGGAAATATGTGCTCTTAAGCGAACCTAACTACTATGAAGGAATCCGGTTGAGGATACCTCAGGGAACTTGTGGGTTCCCTTTGTTTGACAGGTTGCAGGTACTCACGTCGGACAACCTTTCACAGCATGGGGCATATCAGGCACTATATCCCCATCCAAGCCGGCATTCATATCATCAGAAGGATTACTTGGCGAAAGTATTCCCCCACGAAGCTTTTTATCCCCTCAGGGTATCCCCCGCAAAGTGGACCCTCCGACCACTACGCCAAAAATGTTTTTTAACAGCGCATCTTAGACAGCGCTTTTAAAAGAAAGCGCTGTCTAAGGTTAAAATTAAAATAAAACACGGAAAATTTTCCAAAATAATAATGAAAGCGCTGTCTAAGGGGGGGTCTTAGACAGCGCTTTCTAAAAGCGCTGTTTAAGACCCCCACTTAGACAGCGCTTTTAGAAAGCGCTTTTAAATATAGATCTTAGTCAGCGCTTTTGATAAAGCGCTGTTTAAAGTCTTTAAATTAAAAAAAAATTAAAACCAAAAGCTCTATTCTTTTTGTTTTCCCTCCTACAAACAAACCCTACCAGCGAACCCCATTACAGCGAACTTGAATACATTGTCATCCTTCGGTTTCAGTCATTGAAAGTGTTTGAAGAATCGTTCGTTTCTACTGTTCTTCATTGCGGTATGTTCTTCATTTCTTCATTTTTTCATTTCTTCGGTTTCAGTAGTATTATCATGGATTTGAGTTTTACATTTGATGCTTGTAGAGTCAATAATGTGTTACTTAACAGTTCTAATTTATGAT
This sequence comes from Lathyrus aphaca, assembly GCA_963966055.1. Classification (NCBI taxonomy): domain Eukaryota; kingdom Viridiplantae; phylum Streptophyta; class Magnoliopsida; order Fabales; family Fabaceae; genus Lathyrus; species Lathyrus aphaca. Next base: position 277,617,523 of record OZ014519.1, on the reverse strand, counting down.
TTTTCATGCTATGTTAACAATTCTGATTTTTGTTTCTTAATAGTTCTGATTTTTGTTTCTTAACAGTTCTGATTTTTCATGCTATGTTATTTAGGGAAATATCAGTATTTTGAGATTAAATGGTGATATCAGTATTTTGAGATTAACAGTTCTGATTTATTATACTATGGTTCTGGTGATATAATGTTGGAAAGCAATCAAAAAGATTGTGTGATGACTAATAATTATAACTTGATGTTTTTTGGTTTAACTTTGTTGAGATGTTCAATATTGTTCAAACTTCATGTTTCCTTAGTGATTTTACTTGAAGATTGAATAGGTAGTTTTTTTTCTTTTTAACTGTGAAAGTGTTGTTCATCTCACTTTTAGTTGCCACATCACAAGATAGAATCCATGGAGGACATGACAGGTCCACTAACATTTCATTCTAAAGCAACAACATTTTGCTTTCTGGCTGCAAATCTATCCAAAAGATTTCTCCCATAAAATGATTGAACGAACTCTTATATAGTTATAGGTATAGTTATAGGTATATTGTAATAGAAAAAGTTTGATTCTTGTAATATAAAAAATGAAAGTGATGAGGTAATTAAAGTTGGTATATTAGCGTATCGGATACGTTATTGAAGTTTATATTAACATTGGTTATGTATTCGTTATTGAAGTTTAAAATGAATTGAACTTTAAAATTGTTAGGATATTCAAAGATACTACCTTAGTTATGTATTTTTGTCTGAATTGATTGTTTACTTTAATAAGTAGGAAAACCATGGATAAAACATGGATCTGTGCCGATCAAATGACCAAAGAGTACGAGAGTGGGGTTGCGGAATTCGTTAAGTATGTTGTTCAACACGCTGAAAACCCCAGACAAATGCATTGTCCTTGCTTGCGTTGTTGTTATATTGGTAAGGTTGACGCACATGGATTGAAATCGCATTTGCTGAGGCATGGAATTGATCAAAGTTATCAGTGTTGGATATTTCATGGTGAGAAAATTAACGAGAATGTTGAATCGATTGGAAAAAGTAATACGACCTATGCTTCATACGACAAAGACACGGAAACATATGATTGTGATCGAGTTGAAGAGATTGTAGAAGCACTGGAAGAAGATCTTCATGATTGTCCTGAAATGTTTGAGAGGATGGTAAGCGATGCAGAGAAACCGTTGTACAAAGGTTGCACTAAATTCTCAAGACTTTCTGCGGTATTAAAGTTGTACAACTTAAAGGCGGGCAATGGATGGTCGGATAAAAGTTTCACAGAGTTGTTGGCCCTTATGAAAGAAATGTTACCGGATGATAATGTTCTTCCTAATCGAACCTATGAGGCAAAAAAAATGCTGTGCTCTATTGGCATGAGCTATGATAAGATACATGCTTGTCCTAATGATTGCATTTTGTTTCGTAATGAATATGCAACGTTAATTGAGTGCCTTAAATGCGGTTTGTCTCGATATAAGAAAAGATTATCTCCCGCAAAAGTCTTATGGTATTTTCCGATAATTCCGAGATTGAGGCGCATGTTTCGTAGTGAAACCGATGCAAGACATCTTACTTGGCATGCAGATGAAAGAATTATTGATGGAAAGTATCGGCATCCGGCTGATTCACCACAGTGGTTGAAGATTGATAATGATTATCCTGAGTTTGGATCAGAAGCAAGAAACCTTCGATTGGCATTATCTACTGATGGAATGAACCCACATGGTCTTCAAAGTATCTCACATACCACATGGCCTGTGATTCTTATGATTTATAACCTACCTTCATGGCTATGTATGAAGCGTAAGTACATGATGTTATATATGTTAATCTCTGGGCCTAAACAACCAGGGAATGACATAGACGTATACTTGACACCTTTGATCGAAGATTTAAAGATTTTATGGGAGAACGGTGTGGAGGTTTATGATGGATATAGGAAAGAAAATTTCAATTTGAGGGCGATGTTGTTTGGCACAATTAATGATTTTCCAGCATACGAGAATCTATCTGGGTATAGCATTAAAGGTCAACGTGCGTGTCCTGTTTGTGAAGACGGAACCGATATGATTTGATTGGAACTTTGCCAGAAGAATGTGTTTCTCGGTCATCGTAGATTCTTACATTCTAAACATCACTACTGTGGATGGAGAAAAGCATTCAATGGAGACACCGAACATCGAAGAGCTCCACCTGAATTGTCAGCTGAACAAGTTTTTGAAAAGGTGAAAGATGTGTGTACTGAGTTTGGCAAGCCTTTTGCACATAAGATTGTGAAAGGTGGGTGGAAGAAAAGGTCGATATTTTTTGTATTGCCATATTGGAAGTCTTTGTACGTGAGACATTTTCTCGATGTTATGCATATTGAAAAAAACGTATTTGAAAGTGTTCTCGGTACATTACTCAATATAAAAGGCAAGTCTAAGGATGGCCTTAAAGCAAGGGAGGACATGTTAAAAATGGGAATGAGAACTGAATTAGCACCCGTGAAGAAAGGAAGACGAACATATCTACCACCTGCTGCTTTTACTTTATCTAGAAGGAGAAAAAAAAATTGTGTAAGTCTCTGAGTGAAGTTAAGGTTCCAGAAGGATACTCATCAGATATCAGAAGACTTGTTTCTATGAAAGACCTCAAGTTGAAGAATTTGAAGACACATGATTGCCATGTTATAATGGAACATTTTCTACCGTAGGTATACGTTCTATTTTGCCAGAAAAAGTAAGAAGTGCCATAACTAAATTGTGTTTTTTCTTTAGGTCAATCTGTAGTAAGGTGATCGATCCCGAGATCTTACCAACACTACAAAAAGAGATTGTAATTACCTTGTGTGAGCTTGAAATGTATTTTCCTCCGTCTTTTTTTGACATAATGGTTCATTTAGTTGTTCATCTTGTGAAAGAGACACAGTTGTGTAGACCAGCTTATATGAGATGGATGTACCCTGCTGAACGGTATATGAAAATATTAAAAGGGTACGTGAAATCCCGAAGTCGACCAGAGGGTTGTATTGTTGAACGATACATTGTTGAAGAAGCTGTTGAGTTTTGTACTGAATATTTGTCTAACATTCAATCGATTGGACTCCCCAGAGCTCAGATTTTCGAAAAAATGGAAGGTAAAAAATTAATTGGGAATAAAATTGTGACAATATCAAGGGATGAACGCGATCAAGTTCATTTGTATGTTTTGCACAATAATAATGAGGTTGAGCCATATGTTGAAATGCACAAGGATGTACTCCGAAGGTTAAATCCGAACAGAAATGAAAATTGGATAGTTATTGAGCACAATCAAAGTTTCATACAATGGTTGAAGGATCATATTTATTCGAAGCGCTCTTCAGATCCTTCTTCGGTAACAGAAAGGTTGAGATGTTTGGCATATGGTCCAAGTTTGCATGTGTTTTCTCATAGCGCGTACTCAATTAATGGATACACATTTTATACCAAAGAACAAGATGATAAGAGTACTATGCAAAATAGTGGTGTCACCGTGCTAGCTAAAGCAATGCATATATCAAGTATGAAGGACTTAAACCCCAAATATGCAAATTTGTCATATTTTGGAGTTATTGAGCACATTTGGGTGTTTGATTACGAGAAGTTTCAGATTCCCATCTTTGGTTGCAAGTGGGTGAATAGTAGTGGCATACGAATGGATAAGTCTGGATTTTTGCAGGTTGATCTTACTAGGGTGGGGTACAAATATGAACCTTTTATTCTAGCATCTCAAGCTAAACAAGTGTTCTATATGAATGACCCGAAGAGTACAAAATGGTCTATAATGCTTTTCTCTAACAAAGTGACTAATGATAGCGGTGTCGATCAATGTGATATTGATGTTGAGAATGAGTCATGCATTAGACGGAATGAGTTGAATAGAAATGATGAAGTTGAGGATCTTATACCAGATGAGTCATATATAAGAAACGATCATAATGAGGGAATTTGGATCAATTCATCCGTACGCATTGCTAAGAAACAAGTGATTAATATTCCAACAAAGAAAAGAAAGAGATGTTAGTGACTGAGGTAAATTATGCAGGGTTTCTTTATTTTTTTGTTTTCAATTGCTTTGATTATAAGTTATATCTGATAATGCATTATTTCGTTATATTTTTGTTTTCAATTGCTTTGATTATAAGTTATATATGATAATGCATGATTTCTTTATTTTTTTGTTTTCAATTGCTTTGATTATAAGTTATATCTGATAATGCATGATTTCTTTATATTTTTGTTTTCAATTGCTTTGATTATAAGTTATATCTGATAATGCATGATTTCGTTATATTTTTGTTTTCAATTGCTATGATTATAAGTTATATTTGATATTTGATGGTTTCCTTGGTTTATTACAGGTTAAACATGGATGATGACCAACATGAGGAAGTTAGTAAAAAAGTATCCGCGGAAGAAGAAATTCGAAGAGGCATCACAGTAATGAGAAGGGTGGTCCAAGGAAGATCTCGAGGCATCATACTAGATTTCTATTGGAGCAACCAGGGACAACTTATAGAACCTAATGGGCATACCTTAACTAGTTTTATCGGTGCACTAGTAAGGAATGAAATTCCCATTACATGTGATGATTGGAGAAACAAAGAGCTGAATGACTCCAAAGAAAAAATTTGGAGTGAGATAAAGGTACAATCATTTGGCCCTTAATTATACGGTATCAATTATGTTTTTTCAATTACCGGTACTAACTATCAATCTGTATGTTTTTCTTAGCGATGTTTTAACATCGAAGAAGAAAGAAGAGGTTTTTGTATGAAATTGGCCGGAAAGCTTCTAAGAGGGTTTCGAACATTTTTATCATCCAAGTTCCTTAGGGATGCGGATGGTAATTATGTGGATGCTGAGCTTCCTAAAAAATATGAAAGTTTGATATCAGCTGAAGAATGGGAAGCTTTCAAATCCAAAAGACAAGACCCGGTTTTTCAAAGAATAAGTGCCACAAATCGGGAAAGAGCATCAAGTCCCGCATATCCGTACCGAAAAGGACGTGTCGGATATGGACGCTTAGAACAATCCATGGTAAGTATTTATAAATTGCGATAACAAATTTGTTCATCATATATTAGTTTTATCTGATCAAATTGTATGACTTAATGTGTAGCTGCAGAAGGAGAAAATTTCAGAAACATCTCTTCCTGCACATGTTTTGTGGAAGGAAACCCGTGTGGGCAAATCTGGAGTTCCTCAAGAAGAAGTTTTACACGTATACCAGAAATGTGTAAGTATAACATTTTTTCATTAATTGAATAACATTTTTATACACAAATATTTGACAAGTATACGGTATTCATCTGATTTTTCAGGAGGCGCTATCTCAGTCTTTATCTCCCGATGATACTAGGAGCATACTTAGTCGGGCATTAGATGTCCCTGAGTATTCTGGTCGGGTGAGGGGTAAGGGATTTGGAGTCACTCCGACCTCCCTGAGTGTTAAAAAAGGAAAGGCTCCTAGTAATCGGGAGCTTCATGCAAGATTGGAAGCCATGCAAGCTGAGCTTGATGCATTGAGGAGAGAAAGAGAGGCTAGCGCCTCAACATGTTTCAAAGATGCTTCGGACAAAGACAGTATCAATTGTACCTTTCAGCCGAACATTCCAGAGGTAATTACATATAATTGTCTTAAATTTAACTATTTGCTTAAATGATGTATTTGACATATATACACATTAACAATTTCTTGTTATTATTGGTTTTAGGGCATTTCCCATTGTCAGCTATATTTGTCGTTACCATACTATCGGATGGTTGGCAAGGGAAAAGTGCATAACGTTAGCGGAGTATTACTCCACACTAGAGAGCTCCCTGCTGGATGTTTGAAGGTATCGGTTGATATTGCAGTCGAGCCGAATGCATCATTACCATATCCTAGCGATGATTCGGATGCAACAACGATGCACGAAGCAGTAGGTTCGTTTGTTGCATGGCCGACAAACCTCATATGCGTAGGATATGAGGTATGCCTAAAACTTATGTGTATATTCAAAGTTTTTACGCGCATTTTACGTACATATTTTCCTTAGTTATGTTAAATAGACTCCCACAAAATCCAAATCAAAAGATAATGCGATTCCGCGGCATACCGAGTCCGTGGTTTTAAAGAAAAGAGGTAATATACAATTATATGACATATATTCATGGAAGTTGTTACATTCTTAATTTGATCTAACTATTTATATGACATGTAGCTTCAATAAAATAAGGTTAGCAATGCCTCCGCACAACAAAAAAAGGAGGTTAGCAATGCCTCCGCACGGGTAAAAAGTGCTGGTGCTAAGAAGACCGTAGCTAGGAAAAAACCTACCACCAAGTATAGGTCGTGCCTCTAGAGATGACTGATATACCGACCGGAGGTGTTCGGACTGTACATATGGAGGTAGGGATTTTCGGCTTTGATTACGACCAAATGATTGGTAATGAAGACTTCATGCAAGTTTTTGGTCGTGAAGAAATCGGCGTCAACGTTGTCAATACATATATTAGGTAAATCCAGTCTACTTTGTTTTATTAATTGAATAACTTATGTTAATGATGTTTACTTTATGTTAATATCTGGTTTACTTTATGTTTCAACTGTAATGTTAATGATGTTTTTATATTAGGTTTTTGTATGACAAATTGATGCGCCCTAATGGTTTGGACGTGTCATTCGGATTCTTAGCACCCGCGACCGTCAACTTAGGTTTAATCTTAAGTAGACTGGATACCGTGACGGAGTACGTTCTTCGGATCCTCATGGACAATAAAGATGCGGAGAAGTTGTTTTTTATACCGTTTAATACCGGGTTAAAATTTCATTCTAAATTCATCTATTATAATTTTTTTCCAAGTTACCATCTAACATTTGCTTAATCATTACAGTGGACATTGGTTGTTGCTCGCAATCAATCCTATCCGAGAAATTGTGTATTATCTTGACTCGTTAGGAAATGATTGGACAACATACCCGGATATGAAGGTCCTAATTGACACGTAAGTGAGAATGTTCAAAAATTTTCTTAGTTTATGTGAATTGTTCTAATTGGTTCATTTTTATTTTATTAGAATCCTACAAGCTTTTCGGGCCCAACGAGATATCCAAACCTCAAGGAGGGGCGCCAACTACATTACATGGATTCAAGTGGCGGTATATTTTTAATTATCACATTTTTTATTATATTAGTGATGACACTTGATAAAACTTAGGATTTATAATCCATATTTTTTTTTCATATGTAGTGTCCTCAACAACGTAATCAAATAGATTGCGGGTATTTCATGTTTAGGTTTATGCGAGATACTCTTGTTTTGGGCCGATTAGAGATTCCCACCGATGTATGTATTTCTAACTTATGAGTTATTTTTATATTTACACATATCTCATATAATTAAATAGTTGAAATTAATTCAAACTATGTTATATTATTATGTAGTACTTTGATGAATTCAAGTGTGCATTTTATACAAAGGATCAAGTGGACGAAATCAAAGAGGAATGGTGTCAATTCATGATAGAGCTCAATGTTTTAAGTAATTAATGACTTGTTAATTTGTAGTATATTGTACATGACTTGTAACTTTGTACATAAATTTGTGTAATTATATTGTACATTTGTAGTATATGTAATGACTTGTAAATGTGTACATAAATTTGTATATATTTTGATACATTTAAGGCAAAATTGGTTTGAATTGGTATATATATATATTTGTTAGCCAAAAATTGGTAGAAAAAAGGCCAAAATGGTTTGAAATGGCATATATAAAATGTGATATTTGTCTGCCAAAATTTGGTTGAAAACAGGTAGAAATTCTGGTTTATAAACCTGGAAAAAATATGGTTTAAAACAAAAGCTGCAAAAATTTTCGTATACCTTAGACAGCGCTTTTGGCAAAAGCGCTGTCTAAGGGGGGGCTTAGAAAGCGCTTTTGGCAAAAGCACTGTCTAAGGGGGGGGGGGGCTTAGACAGCGCTTTTGAAAAGCGCTGTCTAAGGTATACCTAAAAAAATTAAAATAGGAGGGGCTTAGAAAGCGCTTTTGGCCAAAGCGCTGTCTAAGGGGGGGACTTAGACAGCGCTTTACAAAAGCGTTGTCTAAGGTATACCTAAAAAAATTAAAATAGGAGGGGCTTAGAAAGAGCTTTTGGCCAAAGTGCTGTCTAAGGGGGGGGGGGGGGCTTAGACAGCGCTTTTAAGATTTATAAAAGCGCTGTCTAAACCTTTAGCAGCGGAGGTTTAGACAGCGCTTTAAAGCGCTGTCTAAGGCTAAAAAAAGCGCTGTCTAAGGTCTTGTTTGGCATAGTGGACAGATTACTTCCCAGAAGTTCTCTCCTCCCCAAGCAGGATCCCCAAAGCAATGCCTAAATCACTTGTCCCCAACAAGTTGTCAGATCTTCTCAACCCCAGCAAGTTGTCAGATCTTCTTATCCCCGACAAGGGGTCCCCATAGAGTTCTTTCCCCAGGGTTCTCCAGAAAGATCATGCAGTGATCCTTTCTCCCCACAGATCGCCCAGTGATCCGATCTCCCAACAGATTTCAGATCTCGGATCTCGGTTCTCTCATTTGCAAAAACATAGCATTCACATCATCTTCCCCAAATAAATCATATCATTCTGTCTAATACGGAGCATTACGGAAAAAATCAAACATTTGCATGATCATAAGCCAGGTTCGAGCCAGTCACCTACAAATACCAAAATCACTCCTCCAGTAGTACGCAGAAACTTATCCCCTTCAGAAAAAAGCCAAAATGTCATTTTGCACTCTCCATACAAATACTTGTACATGCTTATACACAATCCTTCTTATACTCGTCTGTATCCTACTTACATAATTCTTGGATACTCGTCCGTATCTCATGCATCTCCCCCAGCAGATCAACACTCGTCTGTGTTCCTTGTTCAAAACAGTTGATACTCGTCTGTATCATCACTCGTTAAACACACGTCATTGCTTGTTCCTATCGATACTCGTCTGTATCGTAGTCCTAAAGATACTCGTCTATATCTTTAGTCTATACACACTGTCGAAACACTTGTACCATTTTATCTTTTAGGGCTTAAACACTCGTCCGTGTTTATCTATCCCAAAAAAAAAGTCGCCAACAAAACAACTTTTATCCGACATTCTTCCTATGTCGCAGTAATCCTCAGTAGCCGTACCCTGTTAGGTGATCGCCCTTCACCTTTTTTATGACCGTCCCTCATCGTGTTATCCGATGGTCGTCCCCATTGTTGATCTTGTTATCCGATATTCATCCTATGTCGAGATAATCCCCAACAGAGCAGTCGTCCCCTGCTAGGTGATCATCCTTCACCTCTTGATGACCGTCCCACATCATTTATTTTGATGATCGTCCCTCATCCTGTTATTCGATGGCCGTCCCCATCGTTGATCTTTTTTATTCGGCATTCGTCCTATGTCGCGATAATTATTAGCAGCCATCCTTTGCTAGGTGATCGTCCTTCACCTTTTGATGATTGTACCTCATCATTCATCTGATGGCCTTCCCCATTGTCGATCTATTTATCCGACATTCGTCCTATGTCGCGATAGGTCTCAGCAGCCGTACCCTACTCGGTGATCGTCCTTCACCTTTTGATGACCGTCCCTCATCATTGATTTATTTATTCTTCATCCGATGGCCATCCCCGTCGTGGTTTCTTTATTCTTCAATATGACGGTCGTGCCCGTTAGTGCTTTTAAATCCCCAGTAAAGTCGTTTTTTCTTTACCCGATTGCCGTCCCTGTCACGGATTCTTTGTTCCCCAACATGATGGTCGTCCCCGTCAGTGCGTTTCTCACCTTTTCTTTTTATCCCCAGCAGTCGTCCTCTGCTCGATGGTCGTCCTTCGTTGCTATCATTTGATATTCAGTTTATACTGTCTATTAAAATTTATATCCCTTTTCTTCTTATAAAAAAGACTGCAAATTTTGGACTGTCTTCGTATTAAACCACAAGTTATCTTGTTTGTCTGTTAAGTCAGGCGCTTACATACTACACAGCTAACTCATGCTTGAATAGAGGCAGCTGTAAACACCTTAAATTTTCCCTCTTGCTTTTATCACACCTTGACTTATGTTTATCATCATTGCATAACCAATCATCACACTTCACAATACATAATCATCCTTAACATTTCATCTGCATAGCTGCATCTAGGGTTTGTGATCTGAGAAATCCAAGAAGTAATATGAGCAATCTCCAAGGTCTTAAAGCATGCCAAGAGGGTTCTTGAGTAGTTTATGACCACTTTATGCCCCCATGGGTTATTTAAAGTCAAGAAATGTCAAAGCACTGCAGAGGTATGGAAGCTAAGTTGAGTCTCCTACACAAATGACCTAAAATTAGGGTTTTTGGTTTTGAAGGCCTTACACCAAAATATTTTGGTCAATTTTGTTGCTATTGGTCCATATATGTTATAAGGAGCTTGTGTAACAAATTTCATGGAAAAATTCAATGTGGAAGTAATCTGATCAAATGGTAACTTCTTGAGCAAGAAAAGTCAGATTCTAGGCATCTGAGGCCCTTAACAAAGGTTCCAAAAGGGTCATCATCATCAATTTGAGGTCCTATGATCTTTATTTGATCATTGGAATGCTTGGAAGTTCACAAAGTTGAAGAAAAATGAACAAAGCCAAAACTTGCCAAAAATGGAAATGACTTGTAATGTAAACTTTCTATTTTGGGAAAGATTTTCAACCTCTTCTTTCTTGATCAAAAAGGTTTCAAATGAAATTTCTTCAAAAATGAAAGTAGTAGATTGGATACTCCCATTTTCAAAAAGTACAAGAACTCGTTCCATTTCATCATAGAACTCAAGTTATGGCCTTGCAAAGTTGGCAAAAATCACATAATTTCAAGGTTCATGTCAAAGAGGATTTTGTGCATTTTGGCATTTAAAGCATTCACAAGACTTCTAATGTGCCCAAATGTGACATAACATGGAAATGCTACTTCAAAACATCAGAATTGGCCCAATAATTCAAGGATTTCACGGCTTGATGCATGAGAAATTCCAAAATGGCCAAGTTGCATAAACATTGATATCTCTTCATCTATGCATTACAGCTGCATTTCATTGATCCAAGGGTCATCCTTGAACCATGCTGAGGCAATCTATGCTCAGAATCCCTTGATGCAATGGCCCATACCTCAAGTACAAAGAATTTGACTTTTTTGCATTTTTCTCCCATACCAATCACACAGTGCCACAACCACTATCCTGACCAATGGTATGGCTTATGCAAACCCTAAGCACTATAAATGAACACCCTTCACGGCCTGAAAGAAGACACAAGCTCATATTTCCAAAATTACCTTGAAAACTTGTCTCTTCGAAACACACAATCCAGCCAACAAAATCCAGAAATTCCTTCACCATTCAACTCCACATAACTTAAGGATCAAATCCCACCCATCACCATAGCCTGAAACAAGCCCAAACACAAACACAATTTATGCAAGTTCAGAATCAAAACTCACAAATTATCCACTGCAAGCTCTATTCAAGCATCTCAATAGCCTTAGGAGGTCAAAGGGAGTTGGTTTGCACAAGAGGAGGGCCTAGAAAGCTGCAATTTGAAGAGCTCCATCTCAGGTAACCATCATGAACAATTTTTCCAGAAGCTTGATTTCTTGTTATTAAATAATTCTACATGCTTCCCTGGTCATGTTGATATGTTTAGAATTGAAAATGAGCTAGAAATGAGTATGTATTGATGTTCTGAAACTTTGACCTAGAAACTTGTTTGATTCGATTCAGCCATAATATGCATGATAAATGTTGTTTGTTGATTGATTATTGATGTATCTTGTTAGAGGAGTGATTCTGGGAAAGAAATTTGAAGTTTAGTGACTTGTAGAAGAAGTTGGCATTTTGGTTCACCGGAGAAGATGATCGGAGCTCATCTCTGGTCACCTGAAAGTAATTAGGGTTAATCACAATTAGTTACCCAGTTTGAATCCTGTCCCTTAGATATTGATTAGGGTTAGTGCATGGACGACTTAGATTAGGTCATTAAACCCTAATTACATTTAATTAATTAAAACAAAATTAAAAAGCTCAGAAAACACCATGGCCCTTGGATTGTACGTGCGTTTTCCATTTGAATGTGGTCCCTTTGATCTGAATACCCCAAGTCACGCTGACTTGGTTTCTGGACCTTTGATCCCTTCAACTTTTGATCTCAGCCTTCCATTTGAATTACTTTTCAGATTTCTTTTATTTATTTTATTTTTATTTTGTTTTCTTATCTAAAAATCACAAAAAATACTAAAAATCATTTTAAAAATCTGGAAATTTCTGTCACCATTCAAATTAATTTTCAGCAACCAAAAACATTTTTATTTTTAATTTTTGAATTAAAATTGTGTTTTTAAATCATTTAATAGTATTATTTAATTCATTCATTCATTTTAATTAATTAAAAATACTTTTATGAATTTAAAAATCATCAAAAAATCATGAAGCATTCTTACACATTTAGAAAGATTTACAAACTCATCCCACAAATTTCTTTTTGGTTTTGATCAAATTTTGCAAATTTTCTTTGAATTAGGGTTTCTAAATTTCTTATTTCTTAACCCTAACTTCAAAAATTCATAACTTTCATACCAAGATGAGTTTGCATTTGATTCTTTTTGCAATCTTTCATATTTGACCTCTAGTTTCTAAATATATTGTTTCACATTTTTATCTTGAATTTTCAAATTAATGTGCATTTTCCCTTTGAGAAGTATCCAAAACCCTAGCAAATTTTAGGATGACCAAAACTTGAACTTCGTAAACCTTTAGACCTCCCCCTTTGGATGTTAATTTAATGAGTGCTTAGGGTCCCCTTGGATGCATTTCAATTTTTTATCTCTTAATTTGTTTATGCTTTTGAATTTGTACATATCTTGCTTTCAAAACTAACCATTTCAGGTGAATTTGGTAAGTTAATTAAGATGGGGATGTGCATCCACATCCAACCTCTCTTTCTCTCTTTATTTTTATGCACTTTGTTTGTGTTTGAAGGGAATCTCATTCACTTATGTTCTCTTTTGTTCCTAGGTTACTTAACTTTTTCATGAAGTAAGTAACCTAATCTCTCTCTCTCTCTCTCTCTCTCTCTCTCTCTCTCTCTCTCTCTTTTCATCTATTTATTTTCTTTGGTTGCCAAATTGAAGACTTCTCTTGATGCCTCACAAACCATAGGAACATCTAAGCATGATAACTTTAGGGTTGTACATAGTCTCCCCCTAGTTTTTACCTTTTGAGTCTCCTTGAGTCTCTCTTTCTCATCTCATAATCAAGGCTAAATAGTTAAAGTTTTGGGACTCTGAATTAGGGTTATGCCTGTATCCTTATCTTAGGATGGAGTGTATAACTTTGATCCTTAGTGCTAAACCCTTAGGATGTTTTCACCTTCCAATAAAAAAAACACCTAATAATCATCAAAGACTTAAGCTTGTAACTTGGGCCCTATATTAGGGTTACATCTATGCCTGGTGGTTCAGAGGGACTAACCCTAGTGTTCAATGGACAAGTCCCCCTCATGATAAAGTCTTGCAAACATGAAAAACACTTCTTCATCCAACCTTTAATTAAAATCCACTTAATAAAGGCTTGTTATATAATGAATTTAATCCCTAACCATGGATTAAGTTGAGGTATCTTCCTCAGCTAAAGTGTTCTCATCTATCATCCTTCTCTTAGGATGGTGTAATGAGTTCACTAATCTTTGATTGGAGATTAAACTAATTACTTAACACTAAACAAAAACCTAAAAACACTTAATAACAACCACAAGTAGGTTAATGATCTTAATCATGCATCATTAGGGTAATCAAGTTGAGATTCTCATCTCATACTTAAGTGGACTCATTATCCCTAACTAGGGAAGATATAATGAGATTACGACCCTTGATTAAGGATTAAGCTCATTATCTTATGCAAAACACCAAAAACAATAAAAAACTGAAAAGACAAAAACAAACAATAAACGTCTCCTCCGAGATTCTTTCCTCATCACATTCACTCAAAAAACGAGAACTCGCTTCTTCCGTCTAATGCAAGACAGTTAGCACTCGAGCCAGACGAGTCAAACACTTGATCATAGACAAGAAAGCAGTTCACAGTAAAAACACTAAGTCTCTTTGAGTCGAACTACGGTGTTCTGACTTCGTCATTGCACGAGAGGATACGTAGGCATAACTTAAAAGTTATCAAACAAAAGTCTCTTTGTCTCCCCCCTCTCTCTTTCCTTGGCCTCAGGTTTTAGCACTCACTCTCTTTTTGCACTGACACTCTGTACATCCTTTTTTCCCTAGCTTGTTATACACAATTTATCACATATATTATCCCCCGATTAAACACAATCAAGCAAGCGTGGATCCCGTCGAGTACGACGGAAGATCTGGGTGCTAATACCTTCCCATGTCGTAACCAACCCCCTTTCTCAGTTTCTTTGGTTTGCAACCGTCTTATGCATACCCTTCCAGGTCTATGCAACATTATCTTTCCTTCGGGATAAAAATGCTTAGCTGGCGACTCTATTCAACCTCAACCTCCAACATCATTGACGGTTCGCGTTTGCACCGGGATGAAAATCTGGGGAGCGACACAAAGGCAATCAAAGGGCCACAAAGATCCTCAACATTGTGCTAAGAGTCCACAACATCCCACAAGTTCTCATTTGAAGCCACAAGTCATGGAAAGATTTGGTTTGATAAAGGAAGGCAAGCAGTGCAACATCTCCTGATGAAAAAAGCCAAATTAAGGTTTCATTTCTACTGGGCTTCTACAAGAAGTTTTTTTCAAAGATGATTCCATTGTCTCATATAGGATGACAAGTTCATAGGGTTCAATTTTCATCCACAAATTCATTATGGAAGAGGTTCAATTGACCAGATGATTGAAAATCAGGGATTTGGGGAAAAAGTCAACCATGCTAAAGAAAATGTCAACTCCTAACTTTTTGAGATCAAAATCATGAAATTAGGGTTACAAGGATCCTATGGTTCAAATTTGATCAATAAATGATGGAGGAATCAAGAAAACCAAAACTTACCATTTTTGGAAAATTAGGGTTTCCAAAAATGGCAAGTTTTGGCCATTTTTGCAGCATCTTTGAGAGAGGCCTCCTCCCAAAATATGAGGGATAATAAAATTATACTTTGAGCCAATTAAAGAGGGCATAATGAGCTTAAAATCCATAGGTGGAACTCCTCCATAGCATAAAAAATGAGAGAGATATGACCTTGTAAAGTGGAAGCAAACTAGGGAAAAACTAGGCCATGGGCGAGGCAAAGGGCTGGCCAGCGCGCGTGTCTTGCAAGGAAATTCATCAAGCATGTGGTATTCAAGATCTCAAGCCATTTATTTTTCCAAAAATACCTCAAACTAATTTTTTGTGAACTACAAAGTTGTTCATCTACATGATTACTACAACTTTCATGTTCAAAGTTTTTGCATTGGATCAAAGGATGAAGAGTTATCAAAGGTCAAAGTAGGGGTCCTACACTGGTCAAGTCACAAGCAAATTTCCAAAGCATGCCAATGTTCTTTAGGCCCAAGTGTTCAAATTTGTGACTGAATGTTCATGTACCAATTTAAGATGCTTAGAGTCATTGTTACATCATTGTATCAACATCAAACATGTTCTACACACCATCACCTTCAATTTGAGTCCAAAGATTACATGTAATGGTGACTTGCGCATGAAGTTACATTCCTTTGAAGATCAATGTGAACAACTGGTTTTCTTAAAGGACAAGGCATTGCATTGTGTTCAAGCTTCAGTTCAATTCAACTGATTTGTATAACTCAACATTACTTGGCCATGAAGCATTGCATTAGAGGGCACATGATCCTATGGCTGCCTGCATACCACACCTTCCTTAAACCATCATCTAGGTTCAAGCCAACAAAATGAAATCAAATGTGTTGCAACATTCCTCAAGTCTTTGCCAACCTGCATCATAGTGCACCTCATTATAAGAATCCTGATCCTGCAAGCATTGAACTCATTGGATTATTGCACAAGCAAGTTGCCATCAAGTGTGTGCAGAATCATTTTGGCTGCCATGCACCTCATTAACTTCAGGTTGTAAGCATTTCACTAAAGCTCATCATAAAAACCATGATCTGATCCAGCTCGAGGCAAACAAACTCATCATGCACTTGATCATTTAAAGCATACTCCAATTAACATGTTCATCACTGCATAAGATCACACTTCAAGGATGCATTGACTTAATACACCATCCATCACTTCAAGTACACCATAGTGGTCATTCACTTCACCATACAGGATCTGATTCAAGCATTGGAAGCTTCTGGAGTGTGTAGCTGGCATAACTAACTCTCACTCAATTAACCAACTTGACTCACCTCTAACAAACTCAACTCAGTTAACCATGCCACTAACCATAGTTCTAACAGCAAACTAAGGGTGGTTAAGAGCTATATAAGAGTTGCACAAGTCAAGTTTCCTCCCTCTCTCACTTTTTGTTTGATTCATACCATATAACTCTCAAGTCTTTTTTCTATGCAATCTCTATAAGTTCTCTGATAATTGAAGAGGATCAAGCTTCTTCAACCATCAACATTCATCATCTTCTTCTCGGTGCTTCTTCAAGCTTCATCAAAATCACATTGCTATGGAGAAATCTCTCTGAATCACTCAAACTGCACCATTGCAATATCACTGCATTTTGACTCAAGCAGCCTCAATTTTCATCAATTTCACATCAACCATCATCTATTCATCATCATCAGCATGAATCACACCATTGACATGGCTCCAATAGCTTGATTCTCTAAGGATATAACACTGCACATCCTCTGCACCAGATCATCTTCTTTCAAGAGTCCTGCATTCGGGCGGTTTATTTCACTCTTAAAGCTCAAGAACAAGCTAAAGCAAGGCTAAGGAATCTCCTCTCTGGTATTTCTTCAACTGTGCATATTTCTGCAACTCAGGTATGTCCTGAACTTCTACTTGCTCGAATTGCACATCTCTAAGTGTTTTTAAGTTGCTTGAGGAATCCTAGATGCATAGATTCAATTTTCAGGTTTTGTTGTTGCTTTCGATTCTGGAAATTTAAGAACCTTGAAAAAGTTTGAAGTCATATTTGTGATCAGGAGGGAGAGGCGAGCATTGTTCCAGTCTTAGATTTCATTTTCATGTGGGATTTAAGAAAACCTAGGTCAGGGGTGACCGAAGAAGATGACTGGAGGTCAATTCCGGTCACCTGAAAAGTAACCCTAGGTCGGAGCTTTCTTTATAACATAGCCGTTAGATGAACATGATCCAAGCATCCTCAAACTGCCAGCGAATAAATGAAACTCGTGCCTAGCACATGATCAAAGTCAACACCAAAGTCTTCAGTTTCATATTAGCACCCCCTGCTGTAAACACCCCAAATTTGCCCTCACTAAGTTCACACCATGGCTTGTGATCTTTCATACTAGCATTAGTTCAAGCATATCATCTCATATTGCATGTTTGTTTCACTACATTAGTTCAAGTTCATCTGCATCTAGGGTTTGTGATCTGAGCAATTTAAGATCCATCTGAGCCACTCCAAAGGCCTCCAATCATTCCAAGAGGGTCCATGTATGTTCAAAAATCATATTTTATCCTCTAAAGATCAAGGAAGTCAAAGAATCACAAGAACTGGCATAGCATGGAAGTAGAGCTAGGGTTTAACTGCACAGATGACCTGAAATTAGGGTTTTGGTTTCAGAGGCCATAACTCCAAATTTTTTAGTCATTATTGTTTCTAATGGTCTCAATATGTTATAAGGATCATGTGTACCAAGTTTGATGAAGAAATTAATTGTGGAAGTCATATGTCCACTAGGTAACTTCTTTAGCAAGTCAGAGCAAAATCAGGGCATCTGAGGCCCCCATCCATGGAACCAAAGTGGATTTTTCATCAAATTGAAGTTGTATGATCTTTATTTGATCATTGAAGTACTTGGAAGTTCACAAAATTGAATAAAATTGAGCTAAACCAAAAGTTGCCAAAAATGGAAATGACTTGTAATGTAAACTTTCCATTTTGGGAAAGTTTTTCAACCTCCTCTTTCTCAACCAAAAATGCTTCAAATGAAAAATTGTTGTTCATGAAAGTTGTAGATTGGATCATTCCATTTTTAAAAAGTACAAGAACAAGATCTAATTCATTTTGGAAATCAAGATATGCCTTGTCAAAGTTGGCAAAAATCCCATAAATTTCAAGAATGCACCAAAAGGGATTCTTTGCAAAACCATTTGCCAAGGCTTTTTGTGACTTCAAACACACTTCAATACATCATAACATCATAGTGCATTGCTTCTAGATCAGAATTTCCCAAAGAATTGCAAGATCACATGCCTTGAACATCAAGATTTCTCAAAGGGGCCAAGACTTCACATATTTGAAAAACACCCCATAACTTATTTCCCACATGCTGAATTGCTTCAAGATTGAATTTGTGGACTTCCTTGAAGTCAGCTACGCATGGACATGCCCAAAGGCCATCTGCATCCTTGCCCATACCTCAAGTACACAAGTTGGTGACTTTTTGCAAGAAGGCCATACCAGTCACAATAGGGCACAACCACTCCACAGACCTATCACAAGTTGATATGTGGACCAAATGTTGATCATAACACACAAGAATACAAGCTTAATCCTAAGAATCACCAAGCTCACAAAAACTCCCCCTCTTGCAAAAGCTTTCGAATTTCATAACTCAACCACTTAATCTTCAAACAAATTCCACCATTCATCTCTAAATCACTCACTGATCACAAACCAAACATTGAAACAGCCAAAAGCATCTCATACACCAAATAAGATTTTTGACCAGTTGGAGTGCAAACTCTCAAACCAGCCATCCACAAAGCTTTCCAAGCATTGCAATTGCCTCAGGAGGTTCAAAGAAGTCTTTTTGCACCAAGGAAGTGGCCAGAAAGCTCATGGGAGAAAAGCTTCATCTCAGGTAGCCATTGAAATTAATTTTTCCAGAACTCTCTTTTTATGTTACAAAATGATAAAGCATGCTCCACTGATCACACTGAACTTTAAATTTTCGAAAATGGTTGAGGATTGAGTGTGTACTGATTGTCTGAAATTTTTGCCATGTTTATGTTTCTCTTCGTATCATGAGTTTGAGTGAAAAGAAATTTGTTTTGAGAGTGGCTTTGATCTTAGGAGAGTGAGAGGGTTTGATTTGGAGCTTTAGAGCTCCATAAATTACCTAAGGAAGAAGATTGAGTTTTTTAGGTGAGAGTGTCACCGGAGAAGATGACCGGAGCTCTTCTCCGGTGACCTGAGAGTCATTAAGTGATAATTAGGGTTAGGGTTTTTGTTTAAACGTGGACCCTTGGATCTGTCTCTCCCGCGCATGTTGTGTGGTGCAGATTAGATAATTAGTTATTAATTAGGATTAAATAATTAATTAATTAAGTTTAGGTAAGTTTGAATGTAGGCAACAAGATCTGGTGCGCAGTCAACAAAGCCTTCCCCAGATTTAATCTCAGCCATTCCCTTTGATTACTTCTGTTTTATTTAATTTTATTTCATATTTTCCTCATTTATTTTGCATGAATTATTTAAAATAGCAAGAAAATTCCAAAAATATTTTTATTTTGCATTTTGATTTTAAATAATTTTCTCAACCCAAAAATATTTTTATTTTTATTTTTTGCATTTAAAAATCATTTTTTAGACATTTAAGTGTTTATTTTAATTAATTAATGGAAATTAATTAATTAAAATATCATTTAGGTTTCTAAAAAATCCCAAAAAATTCATATTGCATCTTTAAACATTTAGAGACATTGTCATACCATCCACACAAATTTCTTTTTGGTTTTGAACCATTTTTGATAATTTTCTTGAATTTAGGGTTCATAAAATTCACATTTTAGAATCCTAACTTCAAGAATTATTTTCTGCCTAACCAAGAATGGTATGACAATGATTCTTTTTGCATTGATCTTCATTTGAAATATAGTTTTCTAACATAATTTTGTCATAATTTTATTCTGCCTTTTTGAATTGATTGGCATTTTTTCCCTTTAGGTACCTTGAAACCCTAGAAAACTTAGAAAAATCATAACTTTCATTAGGTTAAGAGTTAGGTCTTCTCCTTTGGGGTATGATATCATATGGGGTTAGGGTTCTTTTGATTGCATTTTCAATTTTTTTATCTTGTCATTTGCTTCTGTTTTTGGTTTTTGCATCTCATGTTGTATGAAAACTCTAATTTCTCATCTTCCTTTGCATACACCTTACATAAGCATTCATATAGGAACTTTCCATGACATTTTATGCATCCACATGACATATAAGACATCCTAGGACACCTTAGAATCATGCTTGATCATTTCTTCATCCATTGGCCATGTTATGCATTCATTTCATCTCATGTGCTTTCATGAACTTTCATGCTTCTTTCATGCTTCATTTGCATTCTCATCACTTGTATGATCATACACAACTCTTGACATACATTTGCATCATCTCTTAGCATCATTTACATCATAAATATGCTTCTGATTTTGGTTTGCACCTTTGCATTCATTTCATTTCTTTCTCTTATGCTAATTTTTCAGGTGGTAAGTGCTTTGAGAAGTGAATTTGCCTTCACTTCTCACAATCTCTTCTCATCTCTCTTGTGCATTCATTGCTGCATTTTGTATTTGTATTAGAGTGAGCTTGCTCATTCATGTTCCTTCTTCACTTTTTTTTCTTCAAGCAACTTATCTTCTTAAGTGAAGTAAGTTGACTTACTTCTTCTGCTTCTCCTCCTTCCATTTGCTTCTTCCTTGGTGGCTCTTCTTGAATATCTCTTGCAAGCCTCATAAACTCTAGGAATACCCAAGCATGTTAACAGTTAGGGTTTGATTAGTCCCCTCATTAGTTTTACCTTTGTGTCATCTTTTGTGTCTTCTCATCTCTTAATCAGAGACTAAACCTTCAAGGTTTTAAGGCTTTGTGATTAAGGTTATGCCTGCATCCTTCTCTTAGGATGGAGTGTATAACTTCAATCCTAAGTGTTAAACCCTTGATGTGTTTAAATCTCTTAATCAATTCATCTAATAATCACTAAGACATCAAGCTGGTAACTTGGGCCTTGCATTAGGGTTCTAATTCTTCCTTAATTGGTTAAGAAGGACTAACCCTAGTGTTAGTGGACAAGTCCTCCTCAAGTTGTCTTACAAACCATAAAATCCATTTCTTAATCTTATCATTAACTAAAATCCACTCTAATAAAGGTTTTTTTTTGTCATGAGGTTAATCCCTAATCATGGATTAAGTTGAGGAGCCTTCCTCAGCTTAAATGTTCTCATCTATCATCCTTCTATTAGGATGGTGTAATGGGTCCATTAAATCATTGATTATGGCTTAAACTCATTACTCAACACTAAACAAAAACACTAAAAACATCTAAATAATTGCAATTAGGTTAATGATCTTAATCCTACATCACGGTGATTAAGTGTGAGGTGCTTACTTCATACTTAAGGTATTCTCATTACCCCTGACCAGAGGGAAGATGTGAAGAGTTTACTAACCCTTGGTTTAGGCTTAAGTTCATTTTCCTATGACAAACTCCAGAAAGCAATAAAAGATTGAAAATACCAAAAAACTAACAATAATCGTCTCCTCCGGGATTCTTTTCTCACCTCATTCCCTCATAAACGAGAACTCGCTTCTTCCGTCTGATGCAAGACAGTTTTCTCCTGAGTCAGACAGGTCATACACTTGAGCATAGATAAGTAAGCAGTTCACAAGTCAATTTATTTGTCAGTCTCTTTGAGTCGAACTACGGTGTTCTGACTTCCTCATTGCACGAGAGGATACGTAGGCATAACTTAATAGTTATCGAACAAAAGTATCTGTATATTCCCCCTCTTCCAGCATTATTCTTTAAGGCCTCATAGTCTTGGGCATTGCACTCTTTTCTTACACTGACACTCCTTTCACTCACTTCACACTTCTTTTTGCACTGACACTTGTATTCTTTTCAGCCTTTTGCACACAGATAGCACGTACACTACCCTTTTAAAGACAAATCTTTCAAGCGTGGATCCCGTCGAGTACGACGGACAATCTGGGTGCTAATACCTTCCCAGGTTGTAACCAACCCCCTTTCATCAGTTTCTCTGGTTCGCGATCGTCTTATCCATCTTTTTCTAGGTTTATGCCGCATTACCTTTCCTTCGGGATAAAAATGCCTAGTTGGCGACTCTATTTAGTTCATCTTCATGTTCTCCCTTTCGCCGACCGTTGGCGTCTGTACCCCTTCTGACCAGGGTGTCATTTGGTGGGAGCGACAGCTGGCGACTCTGCTGGGGAACCTTATACTGCAACCAGGGCTTCTGGTTCTTTTTGTGGGTTCCTCCTAGCGCTTGTTTGGTTTGTGTTTACTGGGGTGTTATGTGCTAATTGTGTTTATTTATTTTATTTATTTATTGCTTTATGTACAACTTTATTTACTGCTTTCTTTACACTTTTTTATACATCATACTGTCATTATCATTTGCTGGATATGGTTTTTGTTTTAGTGGGTGGGGTTTCACTGAGTGATTAAGGTCCTATACCTGGGACCTGAGTGACACCTAGGCTAGAGTGGTTCATATTCTTTCCCATTCCATTTCAGTTTGGTGCGGGAATATGAAACACAGTTCAGATGTGGGTTTCTTCTTGAGAACTCTGAGCTACAGATTTCCTGTAGTGCTAGGGTATTTGGGAAGCCTGCTAAGTCTGGATGACCTTTATTTTGACCTTCAGAATCTGGGAAGAATTAGAGGAGGATCTTTTATGGTTATTTTAAACACTGTACCTCTGGGTTAGAAGTGTTTACACTTCTCATAATGGATCCAAGTCTGAGGATTCTTGTTCTAGAACAATACATGTGAGGGGGTTGGGTTGTTTACAGGTTTGCAGGAACCCTTGGCCCCATCATACCCTGTTACTGTATTGTTTAAGAATACTTCACTTTGGACAGTTCTTGTGTTTAATCCTAGACATGTGACTCTTAATTTGAGTCCCCCTACCCTAGTTATTGGATTTCTGAGCCTCCATCTGGACCTTTTAATATACATGGACCTTATATCAAGACAGATCATCAGATCCAGCTCTTGATTACAAACCCTTGCATATCATTTGTATATATCATCATCGCATCATTTAACATTTGTTTATTTGTTTTTCAGGGTATCCATCATATCATATTTGGTTTGGTTTTGACCCCTTATACTGCTTAGACCTCTTCTTCAGTTATCTTCTTCAGCATTTGCTTCAGCTATCTCCTTCAGCACCTGCATCAGTCTGTCAGAGACTTACCTTAAGCTTTTCAGCCTGTGATCTTCATCAGCATTTGACTTCAGCACTCATGGATGTTCCAAGGAAAAGCAACATATCTTATCACTTCTTTGAGCCCTCTTTGACTGGTATCAGGCAGGTTCAGTCACTTATCACACCTGACCACATCCCACTATTTAGAGAGCACTATGGGGGTATTTTAGACATGGTCATGGACCTTGATTCTTCTCAGAGGAGCATGATCCACACATGCTTGCAGTTTTATGACCATCCACTCAGATGCTTCACCTTTCCAGATTTTCAGATGGGGCCTCTGTTTGAAGAGTTTTCCTTGTTGGTTGGAGTGCCTATCAGAGGAGGGATCCCCTTCAATCAAGAGATGACTGCTCCCAGAAGTGAAGAGATAGCAAGGGAATTGCATTTGGAGCCTGCCCTCATTGAGCAAACACTGACAACAAAAGCTGGGATTCCTGGCTTACATCTAGACTTCTTGATTTCTCAAGCCATCCTGAAGGCTGCAGTGGGAGAATGAAGGGCAGTCTGTGCACTTTTAGCCCTCAGCATATATGTGGCTATATTGTTTGCAGATGAGCCTAAATTTGTGAGTAAGAATGCCATCCACTTGTTCCTGCTGAAGAACCCAGTGCCTACATTGCTAGGGGATTTTTACTACTCCATCCATCAGAGAAATGAAAAGCAAAGGGGGGAGCTAGTCAGATGTTGTGCTCCACTGTTCTACTCTTGGCTGCTCAAACACTTGCCTAAATCAGATGCCTTCTTTAACTCACACCAGCAGAAGAATTGGGCCAAGAGGTTCATTGCCTTAACATCAGATGATATCAGATGGTGCACTCAGAGCACCAAAGGCAAGGATATTATTACCAGCTATGGGAAATACCCTAATGTGCCTCTAATAGGAGTAAAAGGTTGCATCAATTACAACCCTTTACTGTTTAAGAGACAATTGGGATATGCCTTGGTTGACCCTCCCAAAGGACAGGATTTAGCTGAGACCCTATACTGTGAAGTGCAACCTAACTCAGTTGTTTTCAAACAAGCTGCATGGGCTTGGGACAACATCCAGACAATAGGGACATCCATCCTTGGAAGGTGTAATAATATTGCTTCAGCCCAGTATTCTGACTGGTCCCGTACTAGAGCTCAGATCACCAGGATGCCTTTCACCTTGGAAGACACACCTGGACCTTCTACAGTACAGCCTGCAACAACTATTAGCCTGAAGGAGTTTGAAAAGCTGAAAGAGAGGAATAATCAGCTATCTGAAGCCCTGAAGAAGACTCTTTGGGAAAGAAATGACAGTCGTTTGGACATTGAGAGATTGGAAAGACTCAAGACTGAGCATCTGACCAAGATTGAGAGGACAGATGACTACATAAGGAAAGCAAGAGCAGGAGAGCTGGTTTTGAAGAATGCCTGCAAAGAGGCCAAGATTCATAAAGCTAGGGCTGAGCATTACCTGGAGGAAAGCTAGGCTAGGTGGATCAGGATCACCGAAGCCCGTGCACAAGAAGACCAGAGGACTCAGGCCAAGATTGAGCAGCTGGAGGCCAATGAGAAGAAGCAGCAGGAAGCTTTGTTGGCAGCTCAGAAGGAAATATTAGAATTGAAACTCTGGGCGGGGTTAAAAAGATCAAAGGATCAGGACATGCATAAGAAGCTGACTAATGCCATTGCTACCAGGAACCTCCTCATTAGGACCATTACAGAGCACCCAGTTGGTCCGGTGACGGAGGCCCTCCTGAAGGAAGTCAGGGAAGATGACTTCGGAATGGATATCTGATTCCTCTTTACTTATTTTTCTTTTCTTTTGATGTACTTTTTTCTTTTGGTTGTTGTATTTTTGACCTACCATGGGCATGTATTGTAAATAGACTATGTATTTTCATCATTTGTAATATATCAGTTTGTTTTATTTTGGTGGGCTTTCTCTCAACATCATTAAGCATCTCCTCGAGGTCTGGAAAGTTCAAAACCAAGAACCAAAGCGGATACCTTGGAAAACAAATAAGCATATTGCATTGCATACTAACATTTTCTTTGTTTTGTAGGTTTTTGTTTGTTATTTTGTTTCTCACTTTGTTGTGGTTTCAGGAAACATTGCTCATCGCAGAGTGTTCCCTGTCAACCGTACACACCGGTACCCAACGCGAAACAACCTTCCAGGCATTCAGATGGATCAGGTACAGTAGGACCTGAATGAAGTAAGAAATCAAATGGAAAACGAAAGGGTTGAAATGAGAAACCAAATGTCCCATTTTATGGTTGTGATGACTGGCTTAGCTCAGAGCCAGGAAAGGCTGAGAGAACTGGTGGAAAGGAAAACACCTGAAGAGCCCGACCTTGGAACAGGAGGAACCAACAATAATGAACGAGGACAGCCTCGTATCGACCCACCAGAGTTTGGATCCCATTTGAACCCAGATGTTAATGGCACAAGGAATGTTCAAGGTAATACTGTTGGGGGCAGAATCCTGCAAGAGGATCCCCAAGAAGAACAATTTACAGTTATTGGGGTTGGGGATGAGGTGTATGACCGAAGACTGGATGAGATTGCTGAAAAGCTGAGGTCCTTGGAATCCCAGAATTCTTTAGGCTTTGACGTAATGGATATGGGGCTGGTAGATGGGGTGAGGATTCCCACAAATTCAAACCCCCATGCTTTGAAAAATATAATGGTACCTCCTGCCCGCGTACTCATCTGCAATCTTTCTTAGGGAGACTCAAGGCTTATACTATGGACGAGAAGTTATGGATGTTCTATTTTGAGGACATCCTGACTGGGGCATCAAGAGAATGGTATTCGCATCTGACGAGGGCCACTATAAGATGTTGGAATGACTTGGCCGAAGCCTTCATCCGACAATACCAGTATAACCTAGACATGGCCCCCAATAGAAATCTTCTAATGGGCATGTCTCAGTCTTCAAGGGAAAGCTTTCGGGATTATGCTCAGAGGTGAAGACAACTTGTTGCTGTTGTCCAGCCACCCGTGTCTGAAAGAGAAATGGCTGACATGTTTATGAACACCTTGCAGGGAACTTATATTGATAGACTTGCCGCTTTCTCTTCCACCAGTTTTTCCGATATAGTTATAGCTGGTGAGAGAATTGAAAGTCTTTTAAAGATGGGCAAAATCTCTGACAATGGTGCAAGCTCCTCCAACAACCCCATAAAACCTTTTTCAGGACCCCGAAGGGCAGGTGAAACAAATGCTATCCATGCAGGTTGGGGCAAACCCCAGTATTCTTACAGATCAATAGCGGCCGTTACTATCCCGACTCCAGTCCCACAACAACCACTTTTTCCTCAACAACAACAACAACATCACTACCAGCAACAACCTCATTTTCTGTAACAAAGAACGTACAACAATAACAACAACAACCAACAGCAACGCCTTTTTCAACAAAGACCATCTCAGGCAAATAGGGTGATTGACCCCATCCCTATGCCTTATGTTTCTTTATTGCCACAACTCCTGAAGCTTAACCTGGTTGAGTTAAGGACGTTGGCTCCACCAGATCCTCTCAACCTCCCGAAGAATTATGATGCTAGTGCCAGGTGCGCCTTTCAAGATCTGGTTGATTCCAAAGCTCTCAATTTTGCACCTCCTCCAAATGTTAACAGAAATCCTATGCCTAATCATGATGGGCCTAGGATTAATGCCATAGAAGACGATCAACCAGCCACACTGATTGATAATGTTGCACAGATTAAAACACCGCTGGAAGAAGTCAAGGCTCAACTCTTAAAATGCCAGGTGTTCCCAGGCTGTAAGGCCTACTGCGAATCATCCAAGACTGCTATTAATGGTTGTGAGAAGCTAAGACTTGGCATAGATGGCCTCATCAGAGATGGAATCTTGTAAATTACCACAACGGCTCATTCAGCATCAACAATTCTTTCTTCAGCAACAATAGATTCTCCTACAACAGCAACAACTGTCATTCCCACTGATTCATCCACAACTCCAGCAATCACTCCATCCATTATTTCAACAGACCAAAGTTCAGCAACATTTACTTCTACAACATCAGCACCCATTTTATCAACGGAAACGCCTACAACACCAACAAACATTAATGAAGACGTCTCAACGGTCACGATCTATTATGACCCAGCAAATGTTCATCCCAACAACAATTTCCAACAAGAAACTGCAACACCTCTTGTCAGATCTCCAGTCACAATATATTACGACCCGCATACCATCACAGTTCCTTCTGCTGCAGCAATCAGTCTGGTCACTATTACGGTGCCTGGACCTGTTCCTTATGAAAGCAGTAATTCCATACCTTGGCACTACGGCTCTGATCTCTACTGCGACGGAAAGAAGATCACTCTAGATTCATCAACCTCTTCACCACAAGTTGACAATGTTGGGGGAGGCGGAGGCTTCACCAGAAGCGGACGCCTTTTTGCCTCACAAACACCAAGACCTAATGCTGAAGCAGAAGCTGCTGCTAAGGCAAAGGAAAAGAATGTGGTACTTGAAGAGCCAACTGTTAAAGAAACTTCGAGGACGTCTTTTAAACAAGATGTGGACGAGTTCATGAGAATAATCAAAAAGAGTGATTACAAATTGGTGGACCAGCTTCATCAGACACCCTCCAAAATCTCTATATTATCATTGCTAATGTGTTCTGAAGCCCATAAGAATGCACCGTTGAGGGTCCTGCACGCAACATACGTGCCGGAAGAGATTACGGTTAATCAGCTGGAAATAGTGGTTGCAAATGTTAACACCAGTCATGGACTGGGCTTTACAGATGTTGATTTAACGACGGAGGGACACAATCATAACAAGGCTTTACATATCACCTTAGAATGCAACGGTGCTGTTCTTTCTCATGTGCTGGTAGACACTGGGTCTTCGCTCAATGTCTTACCAAAGAAGGCCTTGGTGAAGCTAGAGTATGATGGTTTGGCATTACGTCCCAGTAACTTGGTGGTGAGAGCATTTGATGGCTCTAAGAGATCAATGCTTGGAGAGATTGATTTACCTGTGTTGATTGGCCCACAAACCTTTAAAACTACCTTCTCCGTGATGGACATACAACTGGCCTACAGCTGTTTGTTGGGTAGACCCTGGATTCACGCCGCTGGCACTGTTACATCTACCCTTCACCAGAAGTTAAAATTTGAGTGGGAAGGCCAGATCATCACAATCTGCGGGGAGGAAGACATTTTCGTTAGCCAGCTGGCTACTTACAAGTATATAAAGATGGATGGAGAAATCCATGAGACTATAAGTCAGGGGTTTGAGGCCCTTAACATCAATGAAGCAACTGCTGTGTCTGGAACTTCAATCACTTCATATCAACAGGCCCGAAAGGTGGTTGAGGAGGGTACCTCTCAAGGCTGGGGCAAGCTACTGCCAGTAGAAAAGAAAGAAGACAGATTCGGGTTGGGTTACAGACCAACTCGACAATATCAACCAGAGGCTGCAGCAGAGCCCAAATTTGTCAGTGGGGGAATGCTTACCCCGAATGCTGTGAACAGTCTGGAAGATGAGGAAGAAGACAAACGCAACCTGGAAAACTGGATACGTCCAAGGATCCCGGGGAACCAAGACTCAAACTGGTCTTCCCAGGATATTATAAGAGTTACTCCTGCAGAGTAATTATTATTTCATGTCTTTTAAGCATGCATCAAGTCCTGCATCTTGCCCAAGGTGTCAGGACTTATTTTGTAATCGGGCCATCTTGTATTTTGTGCAAACGATCAATTAATGAATATCAGGACATCTTTTGCAAACGAGTCTCTTATTCGCTCACTGTTTTCATTTTTCATTTTTTGTACAAAACAATAAAATGGCAATGTTTTCAAAATAATAACTTTATTTTCACTTTTTCTAAGCAAGATAAAACTGATCACTAAAATGAACAAATCTAAACCCTTGCAGAGAAAGCCCTCCAGACTGCACCGACAACGACACTGCTATGATTTCGTATGACTTCGACAATCCGATTAATCAAGCCGATGAAGGGGATGAAGAAGATTATGAGCTACCTGAAGAACTAGCCAGGTTGTTAAGACAAGAGGAAAAGGTCATCACTCCTCATCAGGAGGAAGTTGAGACAGTTAATCTTGGTACCGAAGAAGATTTGAAGGAAGTGAAAATCGGGGCCCGTCTGCAAGATTCAGTGAAGGAACAACTTATTGACATGCTTCGAGAGTATGTTGATGTTTTCGCTTGGTCCTACCAAGACATGCCAGGTTTGGACACCGACATTGTTATGCACAAGCTGCCACTAAAAGAAGACTGTCCTCCAGTAAAACAGACGTTGCGCCGTACTCGCCCGGATATGGCCGTGAAGATAAAGGAAGAGGTACAAAAACAGTGGGACGCCAGTTTCCTTGTTGTGACTAGTTACCCGCCGTGGGTTGCTAATATTGTACTAGTGCCTAAAAAGGATTGCAAAGTACGGATGTGTGTGGATTACCGAGATCTGAATAGAGCTAGCCCGAAAGATGACTTCCCATTACCTCACATTGATGTATTGGTCGACAACACGGCTCAGTTCTCGGTATTCTCCTTCATGGATGGATTTTCAGGATATAATCAGATCAAGATGTCACCTGAAGACGTGGAGAAGACAACTTTCATCACACCCTGGGGCACATTCTGTTATAAGGTGATGCCATTTGGACTTAAGACTGCTGGTGCCACTTATCAACGGGCTATGGTAACATTATTCCACGACATGATCCACAAAGAAATTGAATGTTATGTGGATGACATGATTGCCAAGTCCCTCACCGAAGAAGACCACCTGGTAAATCTGTTGAAGTTGTTCAAATGTCTGAGGAAGAACCAACTGAAACTAAACCCCAACAAATGCACATTCGGGGTGCGTTCCGATAAGCTGCTGGGGTTTATTGTAAGTGAAAAGGGAATTGAAGTGGACCCTGACAAAGTAAAAGCCATTCAAGAGATGTCTGCACCAAAGACTGAAAAAGAAGTTCGGGGATTCTTAGGTAGATTGAACTACATATCACAGTTCATATCTCACCTTACTGCAACTTGTGAGCCCTTGTTCAAATTGTTAAGAAAAGAGCAGACGGTCAGGTGGAATGAAGACTGCCTGAGGGCTTTTGACAAAATCAAGGAATACTTACAAGAACCTCCAATCCTAATGCCTCTAGTTGAAGGAAGACCTCTAATAATGTACTTGACAGTATTAGAAGAGTCAATGGGGTGTGTGTTGGGCCAGCATGACGAGTCTGGTCGAAAAGAGTATGCAATATACCACCTAATCAAAAAGTTTACCGACTGTGAACAACGTTATTCACTGCTCGAGAAAACTTGTTATGCTTTAGCGTGGGCTGCTCACCGACTAAGGTAGTATATGTTGACCCACACCACCTTGTTGATCTCCAAGATGGATCCAGTCAAGTACATATTTGAGAAGCCAGCACTTACCAGAAGGGTTGCAAGATGGCAAATGATTCTGACAGAATATAACATTCAGTACACATCTCAAAAGGCCATCAAAGGCAGTGTATTGTCTGACTATCTGGCTGAGCAACCCATTGATGATTACCAGCCAATGAGATTTGACTTCCCTGATGAAGACATCATGTTCTTAAAAGCAAAAGATCATGAAGAGCCTGTTCACACTGAGGGGCCTGACCCATAAGAAGAATGGACAATGATGTTTGATGGGGTTGTCAATATGAATGGTCGTGGAGTTGGTGCAGTGCTTATTACACCTAAGGGAGTTCATATGCCTTTCTCGGCAAAACTCACCTTTAAATGCACTAACAACGAAGCTGAATACGAAGCTTGTATCATGGGTCTTGAGGAAGCCATTGACCTTAGGATCAAAACTTTAACTGTGTTTGGAGATTCAGCTCTGGTAATCAATCAAACCAACGGCAAATGGTACACCCACCAAGATCATCTGATTCCATACTGGGACTATACGATAAGATTACTGACTTTCTTCACAACAGTCAAACTTTAGTATATCCCTCGAGACGAAAATCAGTTCGCAGATGCTCTAGCTACCATTTCCTCCATGATCAACGTTTAAGCTGCCAACTTTGCGCCTCGAATTTCATTATCCAGACTTGACAGACCAACATACGTATTCTCTGTGGACATTGCTAAAGATGACAAGCCTTGGTTCCATGACATCAAATGCTTCTTGGAGGATCAAACATATACCCACCTAGGGCATCATCCAATGATAAGAAGACATTAAGAAGGCTGGCTGGTAGTTTCTTCTTGAATAATGATGGTTCGTTATACAAGAGAAACTTTGACATGGTACTTCTCAGATGTGTTGATAAGACAGAAGCAGACTTGCTGATGCACGAGGTGCATGAAGGATCTTTCGGTACCCATGTTGGAATACATGCAATGGCTAAGAAATTGTTGAGATCAGGTTACTACTGGATCACAATGGATGCAGACTGTTGTGCCTATGCCAGGAAGTGTCATAAATTCCAGATTTATGCAGACAAGGTGCATGTACCTCCAAATCCTTTGAATGTGATGTCTTCACCTTGGCCCTTTGCCATGTGGGGCATTGACATGATTGGAAAGATCGAACCAAGTGCTTCAAATGGCCACAGATTCATCCTGGTAGCCATTGATTACTTCACCAAATGGGTTGAA
The DNA here is from genome assembly GCA_963966055.1 of Lathyrus aphaca. Lineage (NCBI taxonomy): Eukaryota > Viridiplantae > Streptophyta > Magnoliopsida > Fabales > Fabaceae > Lathyrus > Lathyrus aphaca. The sequence goes on along the minus strand of OZ014519.1, from coordinate 277,585,578 downwards.
GCAGCTTCATATGCAAACGTCACCAGACAAGTGGTAGCCAGATTCCTAAAGAGACACCTCATTTGTCGGTATGGAGTGCCTGAGCGAATCATTACTGAAAATGGCTCCAACTTGAACAACAAAATCATGGCAGAGCTATGCTGGGACTTCAAGATTCAACATCACAACTCTTCTCCTTACAGACCAAAGATGAATGGCGATGTTGAGGCAGCTAACAAGAATATCAAGAAGATTGTGCAAAAGATGGTGGTTACATACAAAGACTGGCACGAAATGCTACCATTTGCCTTGCATGGGTACCGTACCTCAATCAGAACATCCATTGGGGCAACACCGTATCAGCTTGTGTATGGTATGGAGGCAGTCCTACCTGTTGAAGTTGAATTACCCTCATTACGGGTACTGATGGATGTCAAACTGAATGAAGCAGAATGGGTCCGATCTCGGTACAATTAACTAAATTTGATCGAAGAAAATATATTAGCTGCAATCTGTCATGGGCAGTTATATCAGAAAAGAATGAAGAAATCCTTCGATCAGAAAGTCAGGCTTCGAGAATACCAAGTAGGAAATCTTGTGCTGAAAAGACTCCTTCCTCCTCATACAGACCACATGGGCAAGTGGACTCCGAACTACGATGGTCCATTCATAGTAAAGAAAGTTTTCTCAGGTGGAGCATTGATGCTCACTACTATGGATGGTGAAGATTTCATGTCCCCTGTGAATTCAGATGCAGTTAAAAAATACTTCGCATAAATGACCCGCTGGACATAAAAATAGAATGTAAGTCCAGGCAAAAATAGGGCACCTCGGCGAGTCAAAAATCAGAATAAAAGACTCGGGCAAAAATAAGGGAAAAATCAAAAAAATGTACACCCGCTGAGTTTAAAAGCCGCATTGGACAGCTTAGGCAAAAATGGGTATCCCGGTAGATTGAAAACCCAAAAGGGCGATCCACGCAAAATAGGGGAATAAGCGAACAACTGCATTCTGAATTCTTCTATATCATTCACGACACGACAAGTTTTGAAAGGTTAAAGCATCGGCCAGAATCAACTGTCTTCAGAAAGCAAGATAAGAAGAACGTCAAGGTCATAAGGGTCATAGCAAAGGGAAGCTCACTGAAGCGTCATCAGCATTACCTTTCCTTCGGGATAAAAATGCCTAGCTGACGACTCTATTCAGTTCATCTTCGTGTTCTCCCTTTCGCCGACCGTTCGCGTCTGTACCCCTTCTGATCAGGGTGTCATTTGGTGGGAGCGACACCTGCGCAGTTAACCTGAGCCCAATTATGTTTTTTTTTTACTTTTGGAACCCCCCAGGCCCAATGTCATTTTAGTTCATTTTATTTTCTTTTTTCCATTTTATATCATTTTCGTTTTGCATTATTAAAAATACCAAAAAGCCATAAAATATTCCAATTAAATTCACATAGAATCTTTACAATTTTCTCTAATTTTTCATCTTTTTAGATTTTATATTTATTTATTTTTTAGATCAGAATTAATTTCCATTTTATTTTGAAATTCTGGGATCAGATATGTGATGTCGAAACAGATGTTTAGACACTGATATCCTAAGCAATAAATTAATGAGCTAGTAAATTAATTAACACAGGAAATTGTTAACCCAGTTCAGTGTATCTCCACACTTACATCTGGGGGCTACCAAGCCAGGAAGGAAATTCAATATAAGTAATATTAATTAGGGAGTTAAACCAATCAGTTTAATCCTTCACTTAATATCTACCCAAGGCAATTTCTATCTAAGACTCTACTTAGATATGAGTACCTACTCACTCCCCCTCAATCACACAGTGATCTCTAACTTAGAATGATTAATAAGTTTGAAGTCACACTTCAGACACACCAGCTTGATCTTACTTATCAGTTTCAATCAAGACACAATTCATTTTTTGCTTAAAAGCTTATCAAGTGAATAACACACAAATAAAACCTGCTTAAGTAACTAGCTTCACTAACACCCTTGACACTCTGCTTAAATTCGTTGGATTTACTTGAGTGTAACAGTTTCTTAAATAGATGCTGAGTTTGTGGGCTTTTTGCAAATTATCCAGACTTTTAATTTCTAAATCCCACAGTTATCTCCTTGAATCAAGGTGAGTTAGTTTGTTATCTCCTTAAATCAAGGTGAGTTAGTTTTTTGTTTCCTTTACACTGGAACCAGACAACTTAACTTCCTAAAGAGGCGCCTTGGAGTGCTCACCCTTTTACGATTACTTCCAGATATTTACTCCTGATTTTAAGCACTTCTATTGCGTATCATTTAAGGCAGATAGCAGGTTCGCGATGTCACAACATCTGGTGTGACATCCTGATGTCCTGAACTAAGTTCATAACTTTTACTTTGTTTTTCAAAAATTCTGCCAATTTCTAACATCTACAAACTCCCCCTTTGGCTAATTTTTGGCTAACATATTCTTCTGGTTTTGTCAGAGAGCAGCGAAGTTCCTTTCTATTGGATCATGTGAGAGCTAAGAATTTTCTCCCCCTCAAACATGTAGTTACCTGATATGTAAATTTCCATGACTTGGCCCAACAGACTTTGATAAGTACCCATTACACCCAGTGACACTTTGATAGGTCCAAAATATACCATTTCAGCAGACAGACATAATATCATTGTTCAACACACACAGATTTCTCCCCCTTGTTAGACATAAATTTTGGGGCCAAACAAAATATTAAAGAAACAGACATAACAGACATACAATTCAGAATAGACAGACTCCAAAACATACATTTTCCACCAACAAACAGCTTCACTCTTCATCCTCTGTATCCTCAGACTCATCACCAGCTCCATCATCATTCCCAACAGCCTCTTCCAGCTCCAGTCTGTGAATCAGGTCCTCAAGCTTCTTCTTCCTTTCTTCCAGCTCCTTGCAGGTTGTCCTAAGCTCTGCAATTAGGGCTGCCTTTGATATAGGTGTCTTGACATCAGATGTCCTAGCAGATGTCCCACCTGGTGCTTCAACATCTGCAGCATGATGACCTAGAAACAGCTTGTAATGGAAAGACAGTGCACTTTTCCTTTTACAGACAGAGTCCTTGTCAGTAAGGATTCCTGGATACTGGTTGAGAATCACCCCACAGAGTAGTGATGGGAAGGCTATTGGAAGCTTGATGGCTGAGGTTCCTGCATGCTTGAGAGTCTGGTCAAAGATGTATGCTCCATAATCCATCTTGGTTTGAGTGCCTACAGCACAGATAAACCTCCCAAGCCCAGTGGCAATGGTTGAGGTGTGGTTGGTTGGGACCCAGTTGGCTGCCCCAATTCTGTGTAGCATGGCATATTTCCTGGTTAACAAGTTGACTGAGAGTTTTCCTTTTACTGGCCATGTCTTGACCTGGTTAGCTGTAATTATTCTGCACACTTGATTATCAGTCTTGCCAAGCTCAGGTTGCCCATCTACTTCTCTCCCCAGGTACTGATTGATCACCCGAGGAGAAAAGTCTACACACCTTCCCCTAACATACACTTTTCTGAAATCCTCAGATTTCCCATCAGCACATCCTTCTTGTAAGTTCACTATAAATTCTTTTACCAACAACTCATAACATGGAGAGAATTTAGAGACAGTCTTGAATAGTCCAGCATTGGAAATTAAATCAATTACCTCAGTACAATCCAAGGCATTACTACTCAGCTCTCGTTCCAGAGCCACCCTTCTCTGATAGACATATTTCCACATGCTTACACTGGAGACATGGTGGAAGGACACATTATCCAGGGGTGCTTCAGGGACAGCAGTGGCAGTCCTAGAAGGTGCTGGCCTCTTTCTGGGTTGAGATGTTGGGACATACTCCTCAACATCAGAATTAGATGAAGTTGTGGCCTTCCTCTTTTGTGTGCTGACCTTACTCCATGGCTTTGTAGGTCCAAAAGCAGTTTTGACCTTGTACTTCTTGGGGGTTGGCTGTCTTTTCTCAGGGGTTGCTTGAGTAGCTGGCCTCTTATCCTTCCTAGCCATAAGCCTCTTGGATATGCTAGGATCAACAGCTGCTATGATCTCTGTATCAGAATCATCGTCCAGGTTCACATCTGGTGGAGGTTGGGAAGCCTCATTCTCAGCATCTTGATCATCAGTCGGACCTTCTACTCCTTCATCATCATTTGGTGCTTTGTCCTGGCCCTCAGTTGTCTCAACATTGCTTGGGACATCTTGTGGAGCAGGCATGTCTTCTTTAGCTTGGTTGCTGGGAGTTGAGGCAGGCATCCTGTTTAGGGGAACTGACACCCCAGGCACAACCCTTTCTTATGTCAGGTTCCTGGTTACAAGATCTCAGATTGTGGAGTCCACGTAAGCAGAAGCTTTGGGAGCACTAGAAGTTGAAGAGGTTCCCTTACTTTTGCTGAAGAACTGGCTCCTTGGGTCTTCTTGCATGGGGAGTCCTAGGCTTTTGGGCAATGGGAATGCTTCCTCTGACAACGTTTATGGGTGTCGCATCCATGGGTACTACAGACAATGGAGTGACGTTCACTACGTCTTCCTGAAGGAGACCCTCATCAATGGAGTTAGGGTTCTGAAGTTGTGACATGTTTGCGATTGTAGTAGGGATGCAAAAAGGTTTGATGATAGACTTAGATGGGTTCAGAATCTCAGTTGTAGCATGCAAAGGGTTCAGTGGTGCTAATGAGAATGTGAGAAGCTGAAGGCACGTTTGTACATAACTAGAGCCCGCTTCTATTGGAATTTGTAAAACTGGAATACAAACGGTTATTGGCCAGACTAGTGCTGCCACCTGGTGGTCATGCCCCACGATGTCATAAGACATGTTGGCACTTCTCCATAATTGCTATAAGTCACACATGCAGATTCCCAATTTACCCCTTATGTTTTCAAATTGGGTAGCATCCAAAGCCTTGGTGAATATGTTAGCTAATTGCAGCTCTGTGGCTACATGCTCCAATGTGATCACCTTCTCCTCCACAAGGTCTCTGATGAAGTGATGTCTGATATCTATGTGCTTAGTCCTACTGTGTTGGATAGGATTTTTGGAGATATTAATAGCACTTAAATTGTCACAGTACAATGTCATGACACCTTGTGTGACATTGTATTCTGTGAGCATTTGTTTCATCCATACCAGCTGTGAACAACTGCTACCAGCTGCAATGTATTCAGCTTCAGCAGTGGATAAGGACACACAATTCTGTTTCTTACTGAACCAAGAAATTAAATTGTTCCCTAGAAAGAAGCATCCTCCTGATGTACTTTTTCTATCATCAGCACTTCCAGCCCAATCAGCATCACAAAACCCAGTTAGGATGGGTTCATAACCATGAGAGTACATTATGCCATAGTCACAAGTGCCATTTACATATTTCAAGATCCTCTTAACCTGGTTGAGATGGCTCACCTTTGGTTCAGCTTGATACTTTGCACACACACCTACTACAAAAGCTATATCTGGTATGTAGCTGTAAGATATAGTAGACTTCCAATCATGCTCCTGTACAAGCTTTGGTCCACACTCTCACCTTTGTCATACTTTGTCAGTTTTAGATGGGTGGGGGCAGGTGCTCTCTTGTGACTTGCATTTTCTATCCCAAACTTCTTGACAGTGCTCTTTGCATACTTGCTTTGGGATATGAACATGGAGTCCTCCATCGGTTTGATTTGCAGTCCAAGGAAGTGAGTTAATTCTCCCACTAGGCTCATTTCAAACTCAGACTCCATTTGAGTCACAAAATGTTTAACCATCCTGTCTGACATCCCACCAAACACTATGTCATCCACATATATCTGAGCAATCATAACCTTTCCCTCTTCATCCTTTACAAACAAGGTTTTGTCTATTCCTCCCTTCTTGTATCCATGCTTAATGAGAAAGGTGGTCAGTCTTTCATACCATGCTCTGGGAGCTTGCTTTAGCCCATACAGAGCCTTCCTCAGCTTATATACATGGTCTGGACAGCTTGGATCAACAAATCCCTTTGGTTGCTCCACATATACTTCCTCATTAAGGTACCCATTTAGGAAGGCACTTTTAACATCCATCTGAAATAATTTGAACTTTAGGATGCAAGCAATTCCTAGGAGTAGTCTGATGGATTCAAGTCTTGCTACTGGTGCAAAAGTTTCATCAAAATCCACCCCCTCAATTTGAGTATATCCTTGAGCCACAAGCCTAGCCTTGTTTCTTGTAACTACTCCCTGCTCATTAGACTTGTTTTTGTACACCCACTTAGTGCCAATCACATTAATGCCATCAGGCTTAGGAACAAGATCCCATACTTCATTCCTTGTAAACTGGCCTAATTCTTCCTGCATAGCAGGGATCCAGTACTCATCATTCAGAGCTTCCTTGATGTTCTTAGGTTCTACCTTTGAAACAAAGCAGGAGCCTGAGATCATCTCTCTTGATCTAGTGGTGACACCATTGTTGAGATTACCAATTATCAGTTTTTTAGGATGATCTTTCTGGATTCTGATGGAGGGAGATTTGTTGGATTGCTCTGACTTTGCCTCAGTTAAAGTGAAGTCAAGATTATCACTTTCTATTTTAACTTCAGTTGGATTGTCAGTAGATGTTCCAACATCATCAGCAACATATGTCTTTGCATAGGTATCATCAATAGTCACATTTATTGACTCCATCATAACCTTGGTTCTGGAGTTAAATACTCTGTAAGCTCTGCTATTTATAGAGTATCCAAGAAATATCCCTTCATCACTCTTAGGGTCCATCTTCCTTCTTTGATCCCTATCAGCCAGGATGTAGCACTTACTTCCAAATACATGAAAGTACTTGACTGTAGGTTTTCTACCCTTCCAGACTTCATAGATGGTGGATAGAGTTCCCTTTCTTAGTGTGACTCTATTGTGGATGTAGCATGTTGTGTTCATGGCTTCAGCCCAAAAGTACAGGGGTAACTTCTTGGCATGAATCATGGCTCTATCTGACTCCTGAATAGTTCTGTTTTTCCTTTCCCCATTCTTTCTTTTTGTTCTTTTTTTGTTCCATTTCTCATTTAAGTTCCATTTCCAGTTAGCAATTATTTTGTGCAACAGCATCTTATTCTTTTACCCTTTGAAACAAACAAGTAAGCGTGGATCCCGTCGGGTACGGTGGACAATTTGGGGTGCTAATACCTTCCCAGGTTGTAACCGACTCTTGAACCCAGATCTTTTGTTCACAAGACCTCTTCCTTTCCTTCTTCCTTAGGTGTATGAAGCATTACATTTCCCGTTCCTTCGGGATAAAAATGCATGGTTGGGGACTCTACCTTTTCTGTGCCACTTTCGCGTTTGTACTAGGATGAAAATCCCTGGAGCGACAGTAGCGATCAAGCAGGTGGTGACGAGAATGCTCCTATGTTCGAATTCATGCAACAAATGCAGCAGCATTATTTCATGTAGGAAATGATGCACTAAATGAATGGGGGTCTTCATCCTCATGTGGTTCCTCTTGAAACTTGTGGTGGAACATTCCAAGACTTCTTCCGCATGAACCTTCAGGAGTTTCATGGTGTATTGGATCCGGTTAAGGCACATGAATGGGTAATAGGAATGGAGAGAATTTTCCAGATTGTGATTTGTGGGGAAGAAGACAAGGTGACTTTTGCGTCACATTTACAAAAAGGTCCTGCTGCGAGGTGGTGGGAAAGTGCTTCAAATATTATGACGGTGCAAGGAATTCCAGGAGTGTGGCAATAATTTAAGACAATTTTTATGGAGAAGTACTTTCCGAGTTCCTTGAGAACCCAAAAAGAATTTGAATTCCAACACCTTAGACAAGGGAGCATCACTGTGGCCAATTATGTTGAGAAGTTCGAGGACATGGCGGCTTACTCTAGACAAGCCATGTATGCTCCAGATGAAAGATGGAAGATCGACAAGTTATTATTTGGTTTGAGGGCAGAAATATCCCATAGTGTCTCTCAAAGGGAGTCCACTGCCTATTTCGAGTTGTTAAGGTAGTGCTATGTCGCCGAACATAGTTTGAAGAAAGTGCAAACCGAAGCTAGTGTTGGAAAAGCAGTTCAAAGTGATCGAGGAAGAGCAAGTCAGCCTTTTAGGCCAAGGCCTTAATCCTTCAAAGGGAAACAGGTGTCGAGTCCTAGATCTAGTGCTCCTCCTACGTGCTCCAGATGCCACAAAAATCATTATGGAAGATGTGATCAAAATGGGGTAGTTTGTTACCATTGTCAGAAAGGGGGGAATTTTGCTAGGGATTGCCCACAAAGAAGGAACCAAGTTCAAACGAGGGTTTATATTATGGATGCTAGAAATACCAAAGCCGACAACTCACTCATTACGGGTACTTGTCTTGTTAACAATCATCCTTGTCTTGTTTTATTTGATTGTGGAGCTACGCATTCTTTTGTATCTACTAGTTGTGCGAAACGACTCGGGTTGCGAGTATTTCCTTTGTTTCCTCTGATGGTGGTTACTACCATTATGGATGAAACTGTTGAGACACCCCTTAGGTGTGAGAATTGTACCTTGTCCGTGGATGGTAGAGTTTTTCAAATTTATCTCATTTGTCTATCTCTTAAGAAAGTTGATGTTATTCTAGGAATGGACTGGTTATTTGTGAATTATGTGTTTATTGGATGTGAAGAAAAGTTGATCCTTATTCTATCCGTTGAAGCGCCTCTGAAAGATGTTTTGACGACGATCTTAGAAGGTATGTTTGGAATTGTAAATTTTATGTTTGAACAAGAAAAGTTTGTTTTACTTGTCCTTACTAAAGAGGAGAGTAATGGCAAGCAGGTTTTTAATATTCCGATAGTTTATGAATTTCACGATGTCTTCCCCGAGGATGTCACTTCCTTACCTCCGATGAGAGAAGTTGAATCCTCAGTTGACCTGATATCGGGACCGGCTCCTATATTTGTTTCCCCTTATCGGATGGCATCGCTCGAATTGAAAGAGTTGAAGGATCAATTAGAGGATTTGATGGCAAAGCAGTTTTTTAGACCAAGTGTTTCACCGTGGGGAGCTCCTGTTTTGTTGGTAATGAAGAAGGAGGGTGGAATGCGGTTGTGTATTGATTACCGTAAGTTGAACAAGGTTACTATAAAGGAGCCTGTGTGTTCTCGAAGATTGATCTGAGGTCGGGTTATCACCAGATTCGTGTGAAAAGTTATGATGTTCCGAAGACTGTGTTCAAAACTCGTTATAGTCATTATGAATTCTTAGTGATGCCTTTCGGTGTGACAAATGCTCTAGGTGTTTTTATGGACTACATGAATCGGATATTTCAAGATTACTTGGATCAGTTTGTGGTGATCTTTATCAATGACATTCTTATATATTCTCGTACTCCACAAGAGCACAGAGAACATTTGAGGATTGCTCTATCGGTATTGCAAGAGAAGCAAATTTTTTCCAAGTTTAGTAAGTGTGAGTTCTGGATGTCAGAAGTCAAGTTTCTTGGACATGTTATATCTCAGGGAGGTGTAGCAGTGGATCCATCGAAGATTGAAGTCGTGATTAATTGGGAGAGACCGAAGAATGTTTCAGAAGTTAGAAGTTTCTTAGGTTTGGCAGGTTACTATAGAAGGTTCATTAAAGTTTTTCTCAGATGGTGTTACCATTAACTAAGCTTATAAGAAAGGACTTCACTTACGAATGGGATTCTAGTTGTGAGAAAAGTTTTGTATGATTGAAGGAGAAATTAACAACTGCTCCAGTTTTGATCATTCTAGATCCTAACAAATCTTACGAAGTGTTTTGTGATGCTTCTAAGATGATTTTATAAGGTGTTTTGATGAAATAAGGCCAAGTTGTAGCTTATGCTTCTAGACAGTTAAGATTTCATGAGAAGAACTACCCGACTCATGATTTGGAATTAGCGGTTATGGTGTTCACTTTTAAGTATCTCTTTGATCAAAAGGAATTAAATATGAGACAAAGAAGATGGATGGCGTATTTGAAAGATTATGACCTTGAATTGAAGTACCATCTAGGAAAAGCGAATAAAGTGGCAGATGCTTTGAGTAGAAAAGTGACTCATAGTGTCGAGTTGATAGTATTGGAATATACACTGTTGGAAAAGTTCTGAGACCTTAATCTTCAGTTTGTTTGGACTCCGAGTGGGGTGATCATTGGAAATTTGAATATCAATTCTACCTTAAGGAATGAGATTCAGAAAGCTCAAGTTCTAGAAGAGAAGTTGCAAAGGTTGTTACTTCAACCGGGTTTTGTAAGGGCGTTGGATGGGATTATCATATTCAACCAATGGATTTGCGTTCCGAATAATGATGTGTTGAAGAGAAATATTTTAGAGGAAGCCCATAAAGGTTCTTTTATGGTACATCCTGGTTCTTTGAAGATGTATCAAGACTTGAAGAAAGAGTATTGGTGGTCCGGAATGAAAAAGGACATTGTGGTATTTGTGTCTGAATGTGCAGTGTGTCAACAAGTGAAGATTGAGCACCAAAGACCGTGCGGTTTGTTGCAACCTTTGGACATCCCAATTTGGAAGCGGGATAGTATTTCTATGGACTTTGCAGTAGGTTTACCAAGTAATCAAGGTGGTTATGACTCTGTTTGGGTGATTGTGGATCGGTTAACGAAATTTGCACATTTCTTAGCCGTTAAGACTACGTACAAGGCAAGTCATCTTGTGAGGTTGTTTATTGCTGAGATTGTGATATTGCATGGTGTTCCATCTAATATTATGTCAGATAGAGATCTGAAGTTCACTTCAGGGTTTTGGAAGGTGTTCCAACAAGCCACGGGTACGGATTTGCATACGATTCAAACGATAAAAGATATGTTAAGGGCATGTGTTTTGGAAAGTAAAAGATATTGGAAGGAACTTTTTCCATTGATAGAATTCTCTTACAATAATAGTTACCATGTGAGTATTGGAATGGCTCTGTATGAGGCTTTATATGGAAGGAAGTGTAGAACACTGTTGTGTTGGTCGGAGGTGGGTGAAGACCGGATTTTGGGAACCGAAGTTATTCAAGGGACTACAGAAAAGATTAAGATGATTCGAGAAAAGATTAAACAATCCCAATATCGTCAGAAGAGCTATGTTGACAATCGAAGGAGATCTTTAGAATTTGATGAAGGTGATCATGTGTATTTGAAAGTCACTCCGAGATTAAGATTGAAAGGACCGTTTAAGTCGCACAAGTTAAGTCCGAGATATGTAGGACCGTATCAGATCCTAGAAAGGATTGGTGAAGTTGCTTACAGATTGGCCTTACCACCCTCTCTATCTGAAATGCATGATGTTTTCCATGTATCTCAATTTCGTAGGTTCGTTCCTGATCCTCATCAGCCTATTTTGCCGGAATCTATCGAGATAGAAGCGGATTTGACTTTTGAACCTCAAACGAGTTGTATTGTTTGAAGGGAAACCAAGGTGTTAAGGAACAAAGATATACCACTTGTTAAAGTGTAATGGGAAGAGACGCATCCGGTAGATGCTTCATGGGAATTATAATCAGAGATGTAGGAATCATATCCTCACCTGTTTAGGTAATCCTTTAAATTTGAGGACGAATTTATATTTAAGGGGGGAGGATGTAATACCCCATAATTTATTTAATGATCTGAATAATATTATTCGATATTAATATTGTTCTGAATTACTCTAAGAAATTTTAACGGAATTAAATAGAGTAATCAGCGGGATTTTATTTTATTAACTAATATTATCTGACACAGGGGTTTTATAAAATGTTGGATTAAGAGACATTTTTGGATACTCTCTAGTTAGACTCGTCAGTAGGAAAAGTTATGTTTCCTTTTAAGACCTAAAGTCTTATTTCTTTTTGTTTTTACAAAAACTTAGAAATAGAGAAAGAAGGAGAAGAGAGAAAGGGAGAGAAGAAAGAAGAAGAAAAAGTCTTGAAGAAGAAGAAGAGTATAGTCTTGATCTTGTTGCTTCCACCAACCATTCATCATTCAATCTTCTCCAATCTTCTTGCTAGAGGTGGGTTCATAGCTAGAAACTTTTACTTTTGGTTTTGTAGATTTTTTAAAGTTTATGATTTTTAGGTCAAATTTGTGAAAAATCCTAGAATCGATAGATTAAACGGTTAGAAATCGATATAAATGCTTGAATATGTTACCTCTAGGTGTAGGAACATTGCTGCTATGTTATTTTAATGATTACCAATGTTTGGAATGGTTTTGGGATGTTACTGTCATGAAAAATACGTATTTGTTGTTGCCTGTGTTCGATTAACCGGTTAACCGAATTCGTTAACCGGTTAACGCGTCTTGAAATTGCGTAGCTGCCTCTGTTTTGGCTTGGTTAACCGGTTAACCAAATCCATTAACCGATTAACACTGTAAGTATGGGAGAAAATATTTGTATTTCCAAACTTTGAAAATCCATAACTTTTTACTCAATAATCCGATTTCAGTGTTCTTTATATTGATTGAAAGCAAACATTATGTACTTTCCCATGATACTTAAAAAGATTATTTTTACCTGACTTTTACCTGACTTTTTGATTATACGGTACCAATTTTAAGTTAGGGAATTGTGAACTAAAGGTAATGAAAAGGTACAGCTTGTGAGGTATCTAGGATTCCCTTGGACTAGTGTGAATTGAGGTTTATATCGCTTTGGGTCCTCCGTAAGGTCTTGTGTAAGTCTCAATGTGGTTACTTTGTGTTTCGCCAGAGCATCCGTAAGGACTTGAGGTACCGGTTGTATATACATGAGTGTTGACGTGAGACGTGTAGGCTATGAGTCCTCCGTAAGGTCTTGAGTAAGTCTTGTGGTGGGTTGTCCTTAGTCCCACGTGAAGCATCCGTAAGGACTTGAGGCGGATGCTACACTAGTCAAGCGTTAATCTTGAGTAAGTCTTGAGGTGGGTTGTCTTCAGTCCCACGTGAAGCATCCGTAAAGATTAAAGGGATTGTTATATTGAATCCTCCGTAAGGTCTTGAGTATGTCTGTAGGTGGATTGTCTTTAGTCCCACGTGAAGCATCCGTAAGGAATTGAGGTAGATGTTTCACTTAATTCATGTTTCGAGAGTTTGTATGGATCTTAGTTCCTTTTGATCCCGGTTTCTCGTGTGAGAATGTTTAGAGCTTGATATTTTGGAATCAAACCTTTTAGAGCCGAGTGAACTCTAAGATAGGGAACTCCCTGAGATGTTTTATCCCACCCCATGTTGATGTTGTTATTTCAGGTACTCCATGTTTTGCAAATGGTAAAGATAAGGCTACTTGATTATCTTTGTTGTTTGATAGCTTTTCTTCTGCTGTGGATTTTGAGATCTTAGGATCTAGTTCTTAGACTTTTATTTTTTGTGAACATCTTGTATTATTTATAGCCTTTTGCTAGTACCTTATGTTGTAGTGGTTATATTTATGAAATGTGTACTTAAGAACTTGTTGTATTTTAATACCAGACTTAAATTTATATATGAAAAATATGCTTTGAAGTATGTCTTTTATATATCTGTATTACAGCCTACAACTTTCAACGTTGGTCATACGACCTACAACTTTAATGTCAACATTGGTCCTTCGACCTTCAACTTAAAATGCCCACATACCGGGACAAAGCAACATAAACAACAGTACTAAGAAAATTGACACATTCAACACGAATCAACAAAATACACCGACTAAAATTACCTACTAATTATTCCGAACTAACTCGAAAAGTTTCGCTAAATTCCGGACAACTAAATTTTTCCACTCAAATCAACTAAATCGGATCTGTTTATTATTATGCGACTTCCACCAGTTATTCCCATTGCACAGGTTAAATTTACTTTACTGGTATTTATATTTTTCTACTACTAAATCATACTGTCATCAAACCAAAATTTGCTGCAAAAACTAACATCTGCTAAATACTCTCTATCTCTATTGAAAGTTTCAAACCTGCTAAATTCATTTTCTAATACGGACTAATATTGGTACTATTCCACTGATTAACCAATTATTAAAATCATTCCTGAGATTCACTCATTCCAAATGCTTACATAATGCTTACCAGCTGCTAACACAACTGGTTATATTAATTAAATAAACCATACTTTTTATATTAATTAAATACTATACTTTTTATATTAATTAAATAAACTATAATTTTTTATGTGAATCAGAAAATAAAATATAAGTAAAGGAGTGGGCCCCACAAGCCCCATGGCCTGCGCCATCTAGCCATGGAATGTGCCATGATGCCATGGCCTGCGCCATAGGAAGTTCTTACTTTTTGAGTGGCCTGCACCACCCGTCCAACGTAAAAAGAGGGTTTCGTCCAATTTCGTATTTTCCAGAAAATTTCAATTCGACTATTGAGAGTTCCACAAAATCGATTATAATATTATTACATCAACATACTCTTCACAACAATTCAAACAACACAATCAACACCCAATCAGTATTCGACAGTACCGAAATTGTATAATCTCAAACCCACATAATCATCATCATAATCCTGAGTATAGAGTTTGAACCCCACCCTTACCTTAAATCGATGGTTGCTCGAATCTCCGATCGACTTTCCGGTTTGACTTCCCGACGGCGACTTCTCGTAATCGTTTTCTCCATTTTTCCTCGTTCTCCAATTTTCACGATTTTTCCCCAATTTCTTCGTTCCTCTTATTCCCAACTTCCACGTTCCACTTTTACTGATATTTTCTTCCTTGACTAATTATTTTACTTTCTTTTATTAAATTAATAATAAATCCAAAATAATATTAATGGGCCTAATTCTTAAACCCCATTTAATTGCTAATTCCGACGAAATTCATGTCCATTAACCAACGCGCTCCGATTATCAATAATATCACTTATAATATTATTTCCTCAACTTTCCGACTTAATAATGTCGCTCCATGGATTTCTATCCTGGTACAAACGTGAAAGTGGCGCGGAAGAAGGTAGAGTCATCAGCCAGGCATTTTTATCCCGAAGGAACGGGAATGGTAATGTTGCACAAACCAAGGAAAAGAAAGGAAGGACAAAGGTCCTGCGAACCAAAGAATCTAGGTTCGGGAGTCGGTTACGACCTGGGAAGGTATTAGCACCCCTGATGTACACATTACGACCAAACAATCTGGGTTCAGGAGTCGGTTACGACCAAAGAATCTGCCATACCCGACGGGATCCACGCTTGCAAAGATAATGTTTTAAAGGGTGAAAAACTGAAAGCTAATGCGAGAGAAAGACTGAAACTGGATAAGAAAAGAAAATAAGGGGGAAATGTAGGGAAAATAAAAGAATGCTCGAACGGGGCCTACCCCGCTGCCTACGTACCTCATCTGGACATGAGGATCAGAGTCGTCGTAGTTCCCCTAACTAGGGATGGAAAGATTGCTTGTGTCTTAAGGATTGAACTGCTTATATCAATGCTCAAGTGATACACGCTCGTCTGGAACAAGTGCGTTATTGTCTTGCAAAGAGACAAGTAGGATCAAGTTCTTATGATGAGAGTGAAGGTGGTGAGAAAAGAAGTCCCGAAGGAGAGACGTTTATTCTTTGTCTAGTGTTTTTTATGAGTTTTTTATGAGTGTGGCACAAGAAAGTGAATTCAGGCCCTTTTACATGGAATGTATACTTGTTACTACATTCCAAGATGGAATAATAGAACAAGCACACCCAAACAAGGAGATTATCCCCAAAGCTTGGTTCCATTGACCAGGGCATAAGCTCACTAACTTCTTGAATTTATTAGGTGTTTTTGTACCTTTTATGAAGAAGTATCTCTTATAATTTTCCTGTGTGAAAATAGTCTCATGATCAGACTTGTGCATGATGCTAGACAAGCTTTTACTATTCCAAGATGGGAAGACTACAAGTCCCCCATGGAATAAGGCTATACACAAGAGACTACTTTAACCATTTATTAAGTGTTTTTTAGGTTTTTTTGTATGAAGATGAGAAGAGAAGAACACCAAAAGGATCTAAAGGGAAAAAAGTCTAAGGGAGACTAAACAGACCTAAAGTTATCTTGCAAAAGGGTATCCTAGGTTAGTGAGGCTTACCACGTAAAGGAAGGAAAGAAAGATGAAGAGGAAGAAGGAAGGAACAACTTACTTCTCCTAAAGAAGATAAGTTTCTCTCCAAGAGGGGAAGAGAAGAAAGGATGGCTTAAGCACATCTTAAACATAATTAATAAAGGCGAAATAAAGAGGAGGAGAAGACTTGAAATGTGGATAACATCCACACTTCACTTACCATTGGAACTTCAATCTCAAGTACCAAGATCAAGCATATAACCTCATAAATGAATAAGAGCAAACAAGTCATAACAAAAGCAAACAAGGTACCATGAAGGAGACAAAAGAATACATGAGATGGAAAAGGTCATACAAGCCAAAAATGCTCCACAAACACCAAGGTCAGAACCCTAACATAGTATGGAAATGCCTAATCAAGAAGTTAAAATATAAATGGAAGCATACAAGTCCATATAAGGTCATACAATAGAAGCATATGGAAGTGAGAAGTGATGTGGACATTCAAACAAGTGTGAACCTTAATGAACAAGTAACTCAAAGAAAACCAAAGTAAAATCATCATAAAAGGACTAGAAACATGTTATCATGGTAAAAAGCCTAAAAACAAACCCTAGGAGTTGGCACAAGTGCCCTCCTAACCTAATGACCAACTAAAAGTCAAGAAAACATCCAAAATAGGTCATGCTTAATACAAAATCAATATAAAATGGAAATAAGCTTCAAAATTTCTACAAGTAAACAACAAGACTCCTTAAACGTTTAAGATCAACATACCAAAAGCACAAGTCAAGAATCTAAAGCAAACTAGGTCAAAGAATTACATCAAGATCAATTAGGGTTTCAGAAACTTCATCCTAAAGCAACATGACAAAACCTAATCAAACAAACCCTAAAAATCATGAAAAAAATCTCAAACATACTTCAATCAGTCGAAGATCCAAACCAACAAGAACCAAGTCCACATCTCTCACCAAATTCAAAATAGAAAATGAACAAGCCAAGGTGTGCAAATAAGAAAGCCAATAAAAGAAAATTGTTCCAAAATTAATTCAGAAAAGAAAAATAATGGAAATTAAAAAATTAAAATATGGAAAATTAGGGAAAACTCAAATGATATCACACAAATATTTTTATAATTTTTGAAAGTGATTTTCTATTTTTAACAAAATAAAATGAAATTGAGAAATTAAAAGAAAATAAAGAAACAAAAGAGGCCATGGGGTCAGAATAGAAAATGGTTCACCTTATAATTCCAACTGGGCTACACAAGGGGGGGTGGGGTTAGTATATGAAGGCCCAAGACCCATCAGCGCAACACACAACAATAAACATGGATCTCACAAAATAAACAGGGTCAATGCCACGCGTAACATCCATCTAACCTTCAACATGAGGTCAAGCAAAGAATAAAGTCAACCAATTCAGTGAACACAAATGCACGTACATGATAACTTTAATACACTAGCAAAAACATACATTAATTCAGAATTAGAAGAGCACGTGAGGTGCAAAAGAAAATTTAATGTGTTGTCTTATCCTAGCCATTCAATTCAAATAATGTAAGGTTCTGATTTCATCTCCTTCGTTCATCCTGCTTCCACCTGCGTTATCATGTTTTCCAGAATCTGGTGACTGGAGCTAGGGCTCCGGCACCGGAAAATGCATACTATGAGCAAAACCTAACAGAAATGCCTCAAACACTCCAGATCAATAATTCCAACCATGGTGAGTCCAAATCCAACATAAAAAACAACAAAAAATTAACACACAAAGCATATCAAAGCAAAACAGATCTAACATTCAAACTTCAAATCATTCATACAAGCTCAATACTTAAGCAAATTCAATTCTAAAACCATCAAGATGATCAGTGAAGCTCACACAACACAATACACACAAGAAAAAACATGTTCTAGATATGTGAATTTAGGATGTTACCTGAACCTACAAATCTTGAAATTCACCAAGAAATCCCTCCAAATGATGCAGATATACTCTCCAGTTCCTCTATTTGCAAAAAAATGCAAATAAAGCTTCAAATCTCCTTGGATCTTGAGTTTCGAAGGTTCTTGCTTCAGACTTGTACTATATGAAATTCTTGCTCTAAGCTTAAACCAATGGTGGATCTGTATTCCTTACCACTCACTGATCCATAATATCAAAGAATTTCTCACTAAAACTCTATGTATGAAGAGTTTCGAAGAGAAATGAAATTTTAGCAAAAAGTTTGAAGGTGAAGAATGAGAGAGTGTTAGGGTTCAAATTTGTGTGAAATCCTTATATATGATGAGTTTATGGCACTGATTAGGGTTTTGTGTTTAGAGAGAGCAAGGAAAGTGTGATAAGGATCAAATTGCAAAAATGCATGAAAGTTGTCATGGGATGATTCATGTGTGCCAACCTCTCCCCATGTGCATAATTTGATTCTATTTCACTCAATATCTACCCTTGGATCAATCTCATCCTTTGTATGTAAGTGAGTCATGCTTTTCCAATGATTTTGCAAAAATTCATATATAGAAATATCCTTCACATAATCCAAGGGTTCTCTCATTTTCTTGGGAAAAAATGCTCCTCATGAATTGTATTGGAAGATTATGATCACAATTGACCCATGAAATGACTTGGAAATGAGTTACAAAGTAGTTTGCAAAATGGTAGAAACTTGAGAAAGTGGGTGAAATATGATTGGAGGCCTTGAAATCCAACAATTGACTTTTCATATGCACATTTGACCGATTTCTTCATTCACAAGTAATTGAAGAATTAGTTGACTTCCTCAATGAATTTTTGCATCAAACTTCATACATAGGCCTTATATATCATATGAAAGCCTTTGACCAAAATAATTGGTCAAAGCTATGAGAATTTATTGAGCTGAGGCAAAACCCTAATTAGGGTTATCTCTGTAGGAGCATGTCGCATTGTTAAGCTTCTGATGATGCTTCACCCTTCTAGGGTCTTGTGGATAACTTTGAACTTGTATACAATGTGAGGATACATTGTGAGCTTCTTGCAAGACCACTTAGATATCATCTTATCCTTGAATGATCATTGCTTTGCCAAATGATTGATCATGTGCCCTATGCTAGCACATATGGATGTCATGCCTCATTTTTCTATGCCATATACTTGGATATGAAAACAACATGATATGCTACATGATATGAAAATGATGGGGAAAAGAGTGGTCAAATTTTGGGGTGTTACAGCTGCCCTTATTCAAACATATGTTAATCTGAAAAGGACGAGAGCTCCTGTTGTCGATCGTTCGAGATGAATTGTGGTTGAATACCAAAATAACCCTGAAAATTGCACTCTGCTAAAGAAAGGAATTAGGAAATAAACCCAACGAAAGGAGAACTCCTTCAAACCCTGGAAAGGTGAAGAAAGTAACTCAAGAATCAATGAAATTTCTTTTGAATGACGCCAGGCGACTACTGGCTTGCCACAGTGACGGTGGACTTTGAAACTATCTTTTGAATGATGCCAGGTGACTACTAGCTTGCCAAAACAACGGTTGACTTTGAAACTGTCTTTTGAATGACGTCAGTCCACTACTGGCTTGCCACAACGACGGTGGACTTTGAAACTGTCTTTTGAACGACGCCAAGCGACTACTGGCTTGCCACAATGATGGTGGACTTTGAAAATGTCTTTTGAACGACGCCAGGAGACTACTGGCTTGCCACAATGATAGTGGACTTTGAAATTGGCGATTCCTTACAAATCTCACGTCTTCCTACTTTTCCCATTGGTGCAACCGAGTCTGTGGGGTAGACATGCACTGATCGGGATCTCACATCTTACCATTTGCTTATGACACTAATTAGAATCCGCATCTTAACATACGCTTATGATTCTCTTCAAATACCCTCTGGTTGGATATACGGTGAATGCGTGCATCTGGGAGAATCTTCATTTTAACATGCGCTTACGATCCTCTGCACTATTTTGACAATATAAACCCACTGTCAGGATCTCACCTTAATTGCGCTGGAATGACCCTAATTAGAATCCGCATCTTAAGATGCGCTTACGATTCTAAAGTAAACTTTCGACGATTTCTACCGTCAGGACTTCAAACCTAGGTCCGTTGACACAGAACAAAGAGATTAATAAAAGGAGTCTGTTGACACTGGACGATGTGAATTGAGTACAAGGAGTCCGTTGACACTGGACAACACGAATCAACACAAGATTTATTGAGGAGAGTAACAACTCTGCAAGGGATAATATCGTTTGTAACTATGTTGAGGATGAGAACATTCTGACTAATGTTCTGCTGAAGAAAAGGCGTCAAGATGTTCTTACAATCCTTGATCTTAACTATAGAATGATAACATCGTCTGCATTACAGTGTAACACTATCCAAAAATAAATTGGCGACCACACTAGGGAATATTTCAATGATGGTTGACTCCCGATCATGAAACTCTATGGGGAAACGACAATCTTCCGCCTTGGCTGGGGAAACAAACTGTCAAGACCTGATTGGGGATATAATTATGACAATTCTAACTCTGTGGGGAGACAATGCATTCAGCTGCTTGTTGTGAATGAGAACTTCGCTTGGGGAAGAGAATCGTTCAACTGATCTCAAAGTTATGCTGGGAACTTTGCCTGCTCTGACTCAGCTGGGGAATGCTCTTTCTCACACTCTGCTAAGGATGTTATGGATCATCTTCCTGCTGGAAGTAGAAATTGTAAAGTGCCTCCTGCTGGGGAGAAAAACACTGCTTGGAAAATGTTATCTGATAACATCTCCTTGTTAGCTGCCAACCTGCAACAACAAAGTACACACATATGCCCCGGGAAATTGCATGGTACGAGTTAATCATCCCATGTCGCCTGACATTCAAAGTGATTTTGAATGTTTTCCCTTTGCATGTCATTTATAAAACCACCAAGTTTAAATGCAATGTTCTTTTATCAAAAATTCAGGATATTTTTGCAAACAAAGAAAGTAAAATAAAAGCAAGGGTAAAGCTTTTTTTTAACTGAATATTCTTTTATTGATGAGCCTCCGAATAGGAAAAAATTTACATCAGGAAGAAATCACCTGGAAAGAGGTAATCACTATAAATTGAGAAAAGAAACTATCCTAATGGCAATGTGCATGGCATTTCAATGGGTTTCAGTTCTGTATGTCTTCAAGATTTTTGGTTCCTGCCTTTGCTTTCTGATGAAGAATATTGAACCGATCCCTATCCATTTGAGATTTCAAGGTTAACCGAGATGATGACGTGGTACAGATTACCCAGATCGCAGTTATTTGCTTATTCCCTTAGTTTGAGTGGATCGCCCTTTCGGGTTTTCAATCCACCGGGATACCCTTTTTTGCTTGAGTTGTCCAATGCGGCTTTTCAACTCAGCGGGTGTACATTTTTTTTATTTATTTCTCTAACTTATGCCCGAGCTTTTTATTCTGTTTTTTAGCTTACCAGGTTGCCCCTTTTTTGCCTGGACTTTTTTTTTGTCCAGCGGGTCTTTTTATGCAAAGTATATTTTAACAACATCTGAGTTAAAAGAGGACTAGAAGTCTTCGCCATCCATAGTAGTGAGCATCAGTGCTCCACCAGAGAAAACTTTTTTTACTATGAATGGGCCTTCATAATTCAGAGTCCACTTGCCACTATTATCTGAACCTGGAGGAATGATTCTTTTGAGTACAAGCTCACCAACTTGATACTCCCTAGTGCGTACTCGCTGATCGAATGCCCGCTTCATTCTCCTCTGATAAAGCTGACTATGACATACAGTCGCTGATCTCTTTTTCTCAATTAAGCATAACTAGTTGTATCGGGCACACACCCATTCAGCCTCTTCAAGCTTAACGTCCATCATTACTCGCAAAGAAGGAGTTTTGACCTCAACAGGTAAGACTGCTTCCATACCATATACCAGGGAAAAGGGAGTTACCCCAGTAGACGTCATGACTGACGTACGGTACCCATGCAAAGCAAACTGTAACATCTCATGTCAATATTTATAGGTGACAATCATTTTCTGCACAATCTTCTTGATATTCTTGTTTGGCGCCTCGACCGCGCCATTCAGATTTGGCCGGTAAGGAGAAGAATTGCGGTGCTGAATCTTGAAGTCCCGACACAACTCATACGTCATCTTGTTGTTCAGATTGGAACCATTATCAGTAATGATTCGCTCTGGAACTTCATATCTGCAGATGATATCCTTCTTCAGAAATCTAGCTACCACCTGTCTGGTGATGTTGGCATAACATGCTATTTTGACCCATTTGGTAAAGTAATCGATTGCGACCAATATGAAACGATGATCGTTCGAAGAAGTAGGCTCTATTTTTTCGATCATGTTGATGCCCCACGTGGAAAATGGCCAAGATTATGACATGACATTGAGCGGTCTTGGAGGAACATGCACTTTGTTTGTATAAATTTGGTATTTGTGACATTTTCGGGTGTATGAAGAATAGTCTGCATTTATCATTAGCTAGTAATACCCCGATCTCAATAAAAAAATTTCCATTGCATTTCCCCCTGCATGGATACCAAAAGATCCCTCGTGGACTTCCTGCATTAGCATGTCCGCTTCCTCCTTATCCACATATCTGAGCATGACCATGTCAAAGTTTCTCTTATACAGAACACCATCAGTGTTTAAGAAGAAACTAACAGCAAGTCGCATTAATGGTCTTCTTATCATAGGAAGATGCCCCAGCTGGATACTCTTTACTTTCCAGGAAGTGTTTAATGTCATAATACCAAGGCTTCTCATCAGATATTGCGTCAACAGAGAATACATAAGTAGGTACGTAAAGCATGGAGATGTTAATTATGGGGACATAATTCCAACATATTACTTTAATAGACGAAGAGAGCGTAGCCAATTCATCGGAAAATTGATTTTCATCACGTGGTATATACTGAAGCTTTATTGTTGTGAAGAACGTCAACAATCTTTTGGCATAATCCCTGTAAGGAATTAAATGATCTTGGTGTGTATACCACTTGTCGGTAATTTGATTAATTACGAGGGCTGGGTCTCTGAATATTTTGAGGGTCTTAATCCTAAGATTTATAGCCTCCTTTATTCCCATAATACACGCCTCATATTCCGCTTCATTATTGGTGCATCCAAAAGTGATTCTGGAAGCGAAGGGAAAGTGAACACCTTCGGGAGTAATTAGAACAACACCAATTCCACGTCCATTTATATTGAATGCCCCATCAAACATCAACTTCCATTTGAATTCAGGGTCTGGCCCCTCCTCCGGAAGTGGTTCCTCATAATCTTTTGCTTTGAGGTACATGATGTCCTCATCAGGGAAGTCAAATTTCATTGGTTGATAATCATCCTGAAGAGGTTGTTGTGCCAGATAGTCTGAAAATATGCTTCCTTTGATGGATTTTTGGGATGTATATTGAATATCATACTCTGTCAACACCATCTGCCATCTTACAACCCTTCCAGTTAACGCTGGTTTCTCAAAAATGTATTTGGCAGGATCCATCTTTGAAATTAATAGGGTAGTGTGGGTCAACATGTAATGTGTCAGTCGGCGAGCAGCCCATGCCAAAGTGCAGCAAGTTTTCTCGAGCGGTGAATAACGGGATTTACAGTCAGTAAAATTTTGGCTAAGGTAGTATATTACATGCTCTTTTTGACCAGACTCGTCATGTTGGCCTAAAACACGCCCATTAACCCTTCTAGCACAGTCAAGTACATGATGAGTGGCCTCCCCGGAACCGGAGGCATCGGGATTGGAGGTTCCTATAAGTATTCTTTAATCTTTTCAAAAGCTCTTTGACAATCTTCGTTCCACCTGACCGCCTGTTCTTTTCTTAGCAGTTTGAATATTGGTTCACATGTAGTTGTGAGGTGAGATATGAATCGAGAAATGTAGTTCAATCTAGCCAGGAAGCCACACACTTCTTTTTATGTTCGCGGTGCAGGCATATCTTGTATTCCTTTGACTTTTGTAGGATCTACCTCAGTATCCTCTTTGACATACAATGAAACCCAATAGTTTTCCTGAACGCACCCCAAAGGTGCACTTGTTAGGATTTAACCTCAGATGAAACTTTCTCAGTCGTTCAAACAACTTTTTGAGGTTAACCGAATGCTCTTCTTCGTCTCGGGACTTGGCGATCATGTCGTCTACATAACATTCAATCTCTTTGTGGATCATTTCATGAAACAGGGTCACCATTGCCCGCTGATAAGTTGCTCCGGCGTTCTTCAAACCAAAAGGCATGACCTTGTAGCAAAACGTACCTTAAGGGGTAATGAACATTGTCTTCTCCATGTCTTCCAAAGCCATTTTCATTTGGTTATAACTGGAGAAGCCATCCATGAAGGAGAATACCGAGAATTGAGCCGTATTATCAACCAATACATCGATGTGAGGTAATGGGAAATCATCTTTTGGGTTCGCTCTATTTAAATCCCGGTAGTCAACGCACATCCGGACCTTGTCGTCCTTCTTCGGTACTGGGACATTATTAGCTACCCAGGGTGGATAACTAGTTACGGCAAGGAACTCGGTGTCCCACTGCTTTTGGACCTCTTCTTTAATCTTCATTTCCATGTTAGGATGGGTTCTTCTAAGCTTTTGCTTAACAGGAAGGCAGTATTCCCTCAATGGAAGCTTATGCATTATAATGTCCATATCTAATGCCTGGCATATCTTGATATGACCAAGCGAAGATGTCCTCATATTCTCGAAGCATTCCAATTAACTCTTATTTTACTCCGGCCTACAGACCGGCCCCAATCTTAATTTCCTTCTTTGTATCTTTTGTTCCAATGTTGATGATTTTAATCTCTTCTTGGTGAGGCTGAATCACTCTTTCCTCCTGTCTCAATTACATGGTCAATTCTTCAGGGAGTTCATTGTCTTCCTCAAACCCTTCATTAACTTGGTAGATTGTATTATCAAAATCATACCTGGTCATAGCAGAAGAGTTATCAAATAAATCTGAATGATTGGTTCTGCACAAGGGATGTGCTTATTTTAGAATATGCTTTTATGAAAACAACAAGACAAAACAAAAGAAGAAAAAACATTGCCATTTTTATTGTTTTTTTTGTGTGAAAAATTTGAAAAGAAAGACAGGGAACACAATTTGAATGAAGAATGTCCTTTATTTATGATAAAATTAACCGCATAATATGCATGGTGGCTCTACAATGGATCCATACACCTTGGGCATAGTGCAGAACTTAGCATGCAAATGATAAATGGGAAAATAAGAAAAATTACTCTGGATGACAAGTGACTTAGACGAATTCCTCTGCAAACCAGTTCTAAAGCTTTTCCCCTGGAACTCATGGGCGTACCCAGTTGTCCAGATTTCAATCACTGTCGACTTCTTAATCCACAACACATACCCGGTTTTGATCAATCATTCCAGCACTGGTGAAGCTCATTGTCTGGCTAGCTTGAGGCCACCCAGCTTGCCCGGGTTGATAGCCAATGCCAAATTTGTCATGTTTCTTCTCAATCTCAAACAGTTTGCCCCAGCCCTGGGCCTGTCTTGACCGCACTACCTCTTTAACCTGCTTGTAAGAAGATATGGAAGCACCCATCCTCTCACTGCTCTTCATTGTGGGAGTAGGAGCGACTGTACTGACATTCACAACCTCAAATGCCTGGCACAAAATTTCGTGGATCTCACCATCCATTTCCACGTATTTAAACGTGGACACGTGGCTAACAAAAATGTTCTCCTCCCGGCACACAGTGGCCACTTGATCATCCACCACATATTTCCATTTTTGGTGCAAGGTAGACGTCACAACACCTGCATAATGATTCCAAGGGCGACCTAACAGACATTTGTATGTTGGTTGGATGTCCATGACGTAAAAAGTACTTTTGAACACATGTGACCCTATCTTTTACTAGCAGTTCCACTTCTCCAAAAACTGATCTCTTGGAACCATCAAAGGCCCTCACAACTAGATCACTTGGCCTGAGAATTATACCCTTTACATCCAACTTCAATAGAGCTATATTTAGGAGCACGTTCAAAGAGGAACCATTATCTACCAGGACGTGGGACAACATAGCACATTTTCATTCCATGGTGATGTGCAAAGCCTTATTGTGGTTTCTCCCCTCGAACGTAAGATCTCTATCTATGAACCCTAGCCCATGACTAGCATTTACATTGGCCACCACTACCTCCAGCTGATTGACAATGATCTCTTGAGTTACATAAACCAACTATAATACCTTGAAAAGAGCCTCTTGATGCACTTTAGAAGACATCAGCAATGATATGATAGAAATCTTAGGTGGTGTCTAATTCAGTTGCTCCACCACTTTTAATCACTTTTCTTTATAATTATGATGAACTCTTCCACCTCTTTCTCAAACACACTATGCTCAGTGGCTGAAGTCACAACTTCTTCAGTGGCTACTTGCTTACCCTTGTCTTTGGCAGCTGCTTCGGCTTCAGTATTTGTTCTGAGAGTTTGTGTAGCTAATAAACGCCCACTACGAGTAAAACCACCCAAACTCCCAACATTCACAACATCATGGTTGATCGTCACTGGTTTATCTTCCACCTTATGACCTCGCACATAAACATCAGAGTCGTAATGCTAGGGCACTGCTTTATCATCATTGTACGGTATAGGTCCAGGAACTGTAATAGTAACATGGCTTACGTCTTGTGGCACATATATGGTGACGGGTTCCGGCCGAGGAGACACCGGAATGTTGGCAGGGGTATAATATATTGTCACAGTGGATATGCAGTCACCTTGGTTGTTCACCTTGTCAAACTGCAGTGAACCCTCATCCATCAAACCCTGAAGCCCAGCTTTCAACTTGTTGCAACCATTGGGAGAAACTACACACTCTTCACATTCAAATCTGCAACTAGGGAACACTTTTCCTTTCAATAACCTTTCCTTTACAACTAGGAAGGGAGTCTGCACCTCCTCAACATCTGAAACTAAATTCAACCGTTCACCGCTTTCGACAGCATTAACCCTAGCCCCACCATGATTTGGTATAGGGTTGTTGGTAACAATAAGTGTTGGTGAGAAATTGATAGATTTTGAATCGAGCAGGTCTTGCACCTTCATCTGCAACGCCCTACACTGCTCAGTAGAATGTCCTGGAGTGCCGGAATGGAAAGCACACCTGGAAATAGCATCATAACCTGGAGGAGGATTACCCACAAGTGGAGCCAGGGTTCTCAATTGGACCATATTCAAATATAGGAATCTCTGTAACAAGGCTATGTATGTCATTGGAATGGCATCAAAAACACGATCAACGTGGAAAGATCTTTGGTGGTTGTTGCTGCTGTTGAGGAGTAGGGTTTGAAGGTATGGTGACATCTGCCACATGATCATATGAATTTCTGCGCCCATGGCCTCTTCCTTGACCAAAATCAACATTAGTTTCGCCATCCCTCCTCCTCTGAGGAACTACAAAAGGCTTATTTGCCCCAGACGAACTACTAGCACCAGTATCCTAAATTTTGCCCATATTCAACAAGTTCTCAACTCTTTCCCCTGCTATAACAAGATCAGTAAACTTGGTTGTTGAACACGATGCCAAGCGATCAATGAATACCCCCTGCAAAGTGCCCATAAACATTTCATCCATTTCATTCTCCAGTAACGGAGGTTGCACCCTTGCAGCCAACTGACGCCACCACTAGGCATAGTCCTTGAAGCTTTCTTTCGAATTATGTGACATGTTCTGAAGCTGGGTGCGATTGGGAGCCATTTCCAAGTTGTACTGATAGTGTTTCATAAAAGCCTCAGCCAATTCCTTCTAGATTTTGATAGAGGCCCTACTCAATTTCATATACCACTTATGGGATTCCTCGACGAGGCTATTCTGAAAATAGTACATCCACAGCTTTTCATCATCGGTATGAGCAACAATTCTACCGACAAAAGCTTAAAGGTGGGTCTTTGGGCACGAAGTACCATTGTACTTGTCAAAAGTGGGAGCTTTGATCGTGTGAGGGATTATCACCCCAGGAACGAGACCCAAGTCAGTAATATCAAATCCCAAAGAGTTCTGAGATTGAATGGAACGAATCTGCTCAGCCATTTCCTCGAAACGACGATTGACCTCAGCACCCTGTGCTTCCATGTCTTCCATGATAGTGAATTGGTCATCTTTATTATCTATTTGATGTTGAGGACCCCCACCAACATTAACAATAACCTCAAGTTTGTGTTGAGGTTGAGGACCACCACCACCACGAGCACCAGTACCTATGGGACCTCCAACGTTGCCATTTTGATTCCTATCAATAATCTCTTACAGACGCTCTTGGTTCTGATTGATACTAGTTACTAAAGTCATGAATTGGTCCATTCGATTTCGCGGCTCTGCCAGCTCAGTTTGCATTTGATCCATGATTCTGACTCTGTTTTCTTTTGTAGGATACCTGTGAACCTTCTTCGTAAGAATAGCGCCTGAAACAAAAGAGACGTTAGAAATCTGAGAATTGTACCTGCAAAACAAAAACAAGATTATATGCATGAAATGCACCCATTTGTGTTCCCATGGTCAGGAATTTGGTGCCCCAGTTCCGGTATTTTTCCAGAAAATAACCCAGATGGCCTTTAGAAATTGGCTTTCCAACACAGGATTCTTAGCGAGGTACTCAAATTCTGATGACTTTGAACAACCAGTTTTAGTGATTCAGAAAAGTAATTGAGAAACCAAACAAAGATGCATAAAATGAACAGCCCCCCAAGGCAAGAGTCACACAAAACATCCCTGAAGGGTTACAGTTCTTACAAAACAAAGAGAAAAACTAAAATCGAAATCAAAGATTTCTACAACAACTCTGTAGGTAATCCAAATACAAAAGCTAAAAAACAAGACTGCCAGAGGATTCTGATCCTCCCCCACTAGATCATGGCCCATATCTAGCTCTCTTAAATTCTGCCATTAGTTTGAGATCTTCAATATCCTTGAGTGCTTCTTCTAAGGCTTGCTGACTTTGCACCAGTTGTTGAGACTTCTCCCGACGGATCTTGTGAACTTTTTCCATCTCTTATTTCTGGTCTTGAATCTGTAACTTGTAAGCTTTCTCTTTTTCTTCATACATCTTCTGATCTTTGTCCCTTATCCCCTGTAACCAAGTAATGGACTGCCTGGCTTCTCTAAGAGTCTTCCTAGTCTTTTTATACCCTACTTCTCTCTTTATGTCAATCAAGCCTCTTCTTTAGAAATATGCTTCTTTACCAGCCAACTCCTTCTCTTTACCTTCTTGAGCTACCTGCACTCCACACAACTTTTCCTCTATCTCCATATTTTCAACCTTTAACTCTTGTATCAATGCTTCTAGCTTCTTATAACTTTCAATATAAACAATGGCCTGAACAGGTACTTCCCTATGGTACAATGGAGTTTCTGGTGAAAAAGGAAGAAGAAAGTCTTCTACACGAGTCTGTATCCAAGTAGAAAAAGGAGGATATGTCTGCGGATCTACCCTTCCAAACTCTTTCTTGTATTTCTTTACCCTATGTGCCCAAGTCTGAGACGCCTGGATAACCAACTCTCTATTTCCTTCTACTAGGAGATACAATGACTCAGTTAATTTCTTCAGCATATGGTGCACTCTTCAAAGGATATCCAAATTGCTTCCTTGACAGTACCAGGTTGTATTTAATCACTCCTTTCCTTCCAAGCAAAGGCACATTAGGAAAATTCTCGCAACTGATAAGTAAAACCTTGCCTAACAAGTCCCTGTTACATCCCCAAGCTATATCCTCAAAAGTTAATCCCATCAAGCTTTTGGACCATTTCCACTCTTCTTTCAAGTCTTTGAAAGGTCCAGATTTCGGGAGCTTCTTAGTGAACCAGTCAGCAAATAATGGATCACAACAATTCACTGGTCCACCTCTTCCTTTCTCATTCTGGTAATGAACATTGTAATAGAAATCTCCTAACAAGGTAGGTATGGGGTTTCCTTTAGCAAAAATGGAGATCACTTCCATGCTCACAAACTCCTTTTCTCCTGGGAAAAGACTAGATCCATACACCATTAAAGCCAACACAACACTAAAATCTGCCCACATGTTCTCTCGAACATAACCCTCAGCTTCTACTATGAGTATATCCCGATGAAGTCCTCTACCTTCACTAACTTGCAAACCCTTCTTAACCTTTGCAGCTAGTATATGACACACTTTGGGTATCTCTTCTTCCCGAATAACTATCTCTGAACCATAGTAAGGCAAGCTATTTCTGGCAGGAA
Source organism: Lathyrus aphaca (assembly GCA_963966055.1). Classification (NCBI taxonomy): domain Eukaryota; kingdom Viridiplantae; phylum Streptophyta; class Magnoliopsida; order Fabales; family Fabaceae; genus Lathyrus; species Lathyrus aphaca. The sequence continues at coordinate 277,555,425 of OZ014519.1, read as the reverse complement.
TACCCAGGATGCTGGAAATCCCTTCTAAAGTGGGAGCCAAGATGTAATCTGGAAATACAAAACACCGCAATGGAGGATCATAAAATTGGAGTAGAGTATGCAGGCTATCTCTTTGATCCGCAGTTGGCTTGTCCATATACTTCAAAATCTGCTCATATCTCTTTCTGAAATCACCTAAAACTTGGTCGTTCATCAAACCTATCAGTTTCTGAATGCTCCTGACCTCTGGTTGAAGAAAAATGTAATGAACATGTTTCTTTCTTTACACCTTCTTCATTTCTGCCATCTGGATGGGGAATAGCAACCAGAACTAGGTGCAAGGTGCCGATAATGGCCTGAGAAAATGAAAACACAAATAGTTAATAATAGTATGATGCAATGCAAATGCAATGCAGGAATATGATCAATCTGAAGACTGTCTGAATACAGGATTCTGAGAACAAAAAGCCAAGTGATCTGATATCCAAGAGATCCTCTAAACAAAACCCCCTAAGATAATAACTGATAATTCAAGATCAAGAATTCCATAACTATAGTAACCAGATCAAGACAAAAGGATCACACTGCTGATAAAGGGTGTATGGAGGCCAAAGGTTCCTGCAAACCTGTAAACCCCTCCCCATCTCACGGGTGTGCTCCGAGTCAAACATCACGGACTCCCAAAGCCGAATAGCAATAATACATTCACCATTTTCGAGAAATGGCACATGACCAGATCAGGGAATCGGTTTAGCATTATGTACTACTCAGGGAGGTCTCAGCATGAGTCCGGGAAAACAAGCATCCCTTATAAGTCCCAAGCTTCGAGCATTGAAGTTGAGAAACAATAGTACATTCAGCTCGTAGGATACAATACTATCGTCATACGATCAGATGCTCCCACTAAGTTCCTATAAGAGAACCAAGCCATCATATTCGAGTTCCCAGTGGGCCCTCGGGTGCGAATGGGTTTTCCAAAAAATGTGGTCTGCCACTGTCACCACTAGAGTGGGATGTTTCCACAAAGGTTCTCAATGATCGGTCCCCAACTGCACATAACTATCGAGGTCGTGAAATGAGAATGGAAGATCCTTAAATCAAGACATTTCCAAGACGGTCGCAAATTTGAGCGTGGAACTCACTACTACCCCCATGATAAGATCTCATGAGGCCAAAGTGGAACCACTCTAACTCCTAAGGTGCATTCGAGCCTTGGTAATGAGCTCATCTCTCAGTAATAATATCATCCAAGTCCCACCAAACAGAAAAAATCCAGTCCAGACAGTCCAGTATAATATGATGCATGGAAAATAAAATACTGAAAACTGTAAATAAAGTTGTAAATAAAACTGTAAATAAACAACAGTAAAATATACATGCAACAGCAAACATAAAACACCCAAATAAACAGAAACAAACAAGCTCTAGGGGAGACTCACAAGGGGAACTAGAGATTTTGGGTTCGATCCCCAGCAGAGTCGCCAGTTGCCGCTCCCTGGATTTCCATCCTGGTAAAAACGCGAAAGTTGTGTGGAAGAAGGTAGAGTCGCTAGCCAAGAATTTTTATCCCGAAGGAACGGGAATGGTAATGCTGCACAAACCAAAGAAAAGAAAGGAAGGACAAAGGTCCTTCGATCCAAATAATCTGGGTTCGTTTGTCGTACCCGACGGGATCCACGCTTGCAAAGAAAATGTTTCAAAGGGTGAAGAACTGAAAGTTGATGCGAGAGAAAGACTGAAACTGGATAAGAAAAGAAAATAAGGGGGAAAATGTAGGAAAAATAAAAGAGTGTTCGAATGGGCCCTACCCTACTGCCTACGTACCTCATCTGGACATGAGGATCAGAGTCGCCGTAGTTCCCCTAACTAGGGGTGGAAAGACTGCTTGTGTCTTAGGTCTTGAACTACTTATGTCAATGCTCAGGTGTTACAGGCTCGTCTAGAACGAGTACGTATTCGTCTAGCAAAGACACAAGTAGGAGTAAGTTCTTACGATGAGAGTGAATGTGATGAGAAAATATGTCCCGAAGGAGAGACGTTTATTCTTTGTCCAGTTTTTTTATGAGCTTTTTATGAGTGTGGCACAAGAAAGTGAATTCAGGTCCTTTTCATGGAATGTATACTTGTTACTACATTCCAAGATGGAATAATAGAACAAGCACACCCAAACAAGGAGAAGATCGCCAAAGCTTGGTTCCATGGACCAGGGCATAAGCTCACTAACTTATTGAACTTATTAGGTGTTTTTGTACCTTTTATGAAGAAGTATCTTTTATAATTTTCCTTTGTGAAAATAGTCTCATGATAAGACTTGTGCATCATGCTAGACAACCTTGTACTATCCCAAGATGGGAAGACTACAAGTGCCCCATGGAATAAGTTTATACACAAGAGACTACTTCAACCATTTATTAAGTGTTTTTTAGGTTTTTTTGTATGAAGATGAGAAGAGAAGAACACCAAAAGGATATAAAGGGAAAAAGTATAAGGGAGACTAAACAAACCTAAAGTTATCATGCAAAAGGGTATCCTAGGTTAGTGAGGCTTACCACCTAAAGGAAGGAAAGAATGAAGAAGAGGAAGAAGGAAGGAACAACTTACATCTCCTAAAGAAGATAAGTTGCTCTCCAAGAGGGGAAGAGGAGAAAGGATGGCCTAAGCACATCTCAAACATAATTAATAAAGGCAAAATAAAGAGGAGGAGAAGACTTGAAATGTGGCTAACATCCACACTTCACTTACCATTGCACCTACAAAAAGGGTTAGAACATATACAAATGATAAGATAAATGCAATTAAGACTAAATTAAACACACACAAGAAAAAGATCATGTCTAATCATTACAACTAGAATTGGAACTTCAATCTCAAGTACCAAGATTAAGAATATAACCTCATAAAAGAATAAGAGCAAACAAGTCACAACAAAAGCAAACAACTTACCATGAAGGAGACAAAAGCATACATGAGATGGAAAAGGTCATACAAGCAAAACATGCTCCAAAAACAACAAGGTCAGAACCCTAACATGGTATGGCAATGCCTGATAAATAATTTCAAATAGCAATGGAAGCATACAAGTCCATACAAGGTCATACAATAGAAGCATGTGGAAGTGAGAAGTGATGTGGACATTCAAACAAGTGTGAACCTTAATGAACAAGCAGCTCAAAGCAAACAGTAGTAAAATCATCATATAAGGACCAGGACATGTTATCATGGTAAAAAGCCTAAAAAAAACCTAGGAGTTGGCACAAGTGCCCTCCTAACCTAATGAGCTAGCAAAAGTCAAGAAAACATCCAAAATAGGTCATGCTTAATACAATATCCACATTAAATGGAAATAAGCTTCAAAAATTCTACAAGTAAACACCAAGACTCCCTAAACGTGTAATAACAACATACCAAAAGTACAAGTCAAGAATCAAAAGCAAACTAGGTCAAAAAATTGCATAAAGATCAATTAGGGTTTCATAAACTTCATCCTAAAGAAACATGGCAAAACCTAAGCGAACAAACCCTAAAAATCAAGAACCAACAAGAACCAAGTCCATAGCTCTCACCAAATTCAAAATAGAAAATGAACAAGCCAAGGTATGCAAATAAGAAAGCCAAATAAAAGAAAATATTTTCGAAATTAATTCAAAAAATAAAAATAAAGGAAAATAAAAAAATAAAAAAATCGAAAATTAGGGAAAACTCAAATGATATCACAAAAATATTTTTATAATTTTTTAAAGTGATTTTCTATTTTTAACAAAATCAAATGAAATTGAGAAATTAAAAGAAAATAAAGAAACAAAAGAGGCCATGGGGTCAGAATAGCAAATGGTTCACCTTATAATTCCAACTGGGTTACACAAGGGGGTGTGGTTAGTATATGAAGGCCCAAGACCCATCAACGCAACACACAACAATAAACATATAACTCACAAAATAAACAGGGTCAATGCCATGCGTAGGATCGATCTAACCTTCAACATGAGGTCAAGAAAAGAACAAAGTCAACCAATCCAGTGAACACAGACGCACGTACATGATAACTATAATACACTAGCACACACAGACATTAATTTAGAATTAGAAGAGCACGTGAGGTGCACAAGGAAATTTAATGTGTTGTCATTATCCTAGCCATTCAACTCAAATAATGTATGGTTCCTGTAGATGTTTAGAATTGGCAGAATTTTTGACCAACAAGAAATGTTGAATTCAGTTCAGGATGTCCTATCAGATGTTGGGACATTATCAAACAGAGTATAAGAACTTAATTCAGGATGTCACACCAGATGTTGGGACATTGTGTTAATGATTTAAGTTCAGTTTTTCAGGATGTCCCAACAGATGTTGTGACATCTCAAACCTGCTACCAGAATTAATTAATGACTAACTGATCTGAGTAATTTAAGGAAAGTCATCTGGAATTAATTATGGATAGACAAAAACAGAATAAGGCGCATCTGTAGGGAGTGTTGTTATGAGACTTCAGCATAATCAGAAGAACTAAATCACCTAGAATCTAGGAAGTAACAAACCCTAATTCAAGGTGGAAGTTGCATGCGTTTTAGGACTGGATTAACCTACAGAAAGCCCAAAATCCAAACACCTATTTAAGCAACAGAAACTCTCAGAATATAGTACGAATTTCAGAAGATAAAATAGGGTGTTTTGTGTTTTAATAGCAGGTTGTTTTTATTGTACCACTTTATGAGCTTTTAAGCAAAAGTGTATTTGTGTCTTGATTGAAACTGTGAAGTAAGATCAAGCTGTTTTGTTTGAAGTATGACTTCGATTTTATTAAACTTGTAAACAAGATCACTGTGTGATTGAGGGGGAGTGAGTTGGTACTCATATCTAAGTTGTGTCTTAGGTAGAAATTGCATTGGGTAGATATTAAGTGAAAGATTAAACTGGGTGGTTTAAGTCTAGAATTAATATTACTTATAGTGGATTTCCTCCTGGCTTGGTAGCCTCCAGATGTAAGTGTGGTTATACACTGAACTGGGTTAACAAATTACTGTGTTGTTTAATTTTCCTGCACTTTAAGTTTTGGTTAAATTTGTCAAGTGTTGGAACATCTCATTCGACATCTCATACCTGATCACAGAATTTCAATTGGCATCAGAGCAGGCACCCTGCCTGTTTATACTGGGTGAGATCTAGGGACTGCAAATTCTGGAAATATGGACAGAGATGTAGGATCAGTAAATAGACCACCTATATTGGATGGATCTAATTATGACTACTGGAAGCCAAGAATGGTTGCATTCTTAAGGTCACTTGACAATAGGGCCTGGAAGGCAGTCAACAATGGATGGGAGCATCCTGTCCAAGACACCAAAGATGGAGCAAAAGTGTTGAAACCTGAAGAAGAATGGAGTAAGGAGGAAGAAGATTCAGCACTTGGCAACTCCAAGGCCTTAAATGCTTTATTCAATGGCATTGATAGGAACATCTTTAGACTTGTGCATCATTGTGAGCTAGCCAAAGATGTTTGGGACACTCTTAAAACAACTCATGAAGGAACATCAAAGGTAAAGATGTAAAGACATCAACTTCTCACCACCAAGTTTGAAAACTTGAGAATGAAGGAAGATGAGACAATTCATGAATTCTACATGAACATCTTAGAAATAGCCAATACTTCTGGAGCTTTGGGAGAAAAGATGACTGATGAAAAGCTTGTAAGAAAGATTCTCAGATCTTTGCCAAAAAGATTTGACATGAAGGTCACAGCAATAGAAGAAGCTCAAGACATATGCACAATGAAAGTTGAAGAGCTCATTGGTTCCCTTCAAACATTTGAGATGGGAATGAATGACACAATTGTAAAGAAGAACAAAAGCATAGCCTTGGTATCAAATACTGATAAAGAAAATGATGAATCAGAAACTGAAGAAAATTTATCAGAAAACATTGCTATGCTTGGAAGACAATTCAAAAAGATTCTCAGAAATATGGAAGACAAGTCAAGACCAAGTGGAAGATACACAAACTCTTCTGAGAACAAAAGACCTTATGATGCTAATAGAAGGTCAAATTATGATGAAAAGACCAGTAAAGAAAAAGGAATTAAATTCCATGGATGTGAAGGATATGGACACATCAGGAATGAATGTCCTACCTATTTAAAAAGGCAAAAGAAAGGTCTCTCTGTAACCTGGTCTGATGAAGACTCAGGAGGTGATTCAGAAGAAGAATCAGCTAAGTATATCACTGCTCTAGCTGGATTATGTGAATCTGAAAGTGAATCCAGTGATGGGGAGCTTACTTTTGAAGAACTTGAGCAATCATTCAGAGAACTAGTCAAAAGAAGCACTGAAATATGCAGGGAGAGTATAAAGCTAAAGAAGCATATTGAGGCACTAAAAAATGAAAAAGCAAGTGATCTAGAGATCATTGACACCTTAAAAAATGAAGTAAGTCTTCTCAACTCCAAGTTGGAACATATGTCCAAATCTGTTAGAATGCTGAACAGTAGCTCAAGCACACTGGATGTTATTCTCAACAACAATAAGCATTCAGGGGATAAAAGTGGACTGGGATTTAACAAAGCTTATAAGGCTGAAGCTAGCACCAGTAAAACTACCTCAAATTCCATACAGTAAAACAAGATGTCCCAACAGATGCTTCAACATCATGAAAAGAACACAAATTCAAACAGTATGTTTCAACAGATGTCTCAACATCATGAAAAGAACATAATGAAGAAGAAGTATCAAAGATGGAGATGTCATCATTGTGGAAGGTTTGGACACATCAAACCTCATTGTTACAAGCTGCATGGATATCCAAATCAGATGTATCAGCAAACCCCTAAGCAGAAGATAGAGGATATCAAGAAAGTATGGGTTCCTAAAGCTAGCTTTCATGCTGATCAAAGCAACATGTCCAAGAGCAAGTTCAACAAACAAGCTGGGAGCTCTTCTAATGGACACTACACAGGACAGAGGCATCAAAAGAAACCTAAATACAAATGGTCAAAGAAGAATGTGGCATATATAGCTCATACATCTCTAAGAGTATCAGCTAAAGAAGACTGGTACTTTGACAGTGGATGTTCAAGACACATGACTGGATTGAAGAATCTGCTAGTTTACTTAAATTCATATTCATCCAGATATGTAACCTTTGGAGATGGAGCTAAAGGAGAAATCAAGGGAGTTGGGACCTTAGACTGTCCAGATGTACCAAGACTAGATGATGTGCTGCTAGTTAAAGGTTTAACTGCTAACCTGATCAGCATAAGTCAATTATGTGATCAAGGGTACAGTGTAAACTTTACCAAAACTGAATGCATAGTGTCTAACAAAGAACAAAAGGTTGTCATGAAAGGAGCCAGATCTAAAGACAACTGTTATATGTGGGAACCTCAAGATTTCAGTCCCACTTCAACTTGCTCTTTAGCCAAAGAAGAAGAAATGAAACTATGGCACCAAAGACTGGGTCACCTTCACTTCAGAGCCATAAAGAAAATCATATCTATGGAAGCTGTGAGAGGTATTCCTAAACTAAAGATTGATGATGGCAAAATATGTGGTGAATGTCAAATAGGCAAACAAACCAAGATGTCCCATCCAAAGCTTCAACATCTGACAACTTCCAAAGTTTTGGAATTATTGCATATGGATCTTATGGGACCTATGCAGGTTGAGAGCCTTGGTGGTAAGTGGTATGCCTATGTGGTGGTTGATGACTTCTCAAGGTATACTTGGATAAATTTTATCAAAGAGAAGTTTGATGTATTTGATGTATTCAAAGATTTATGCCAAAGAATACAAAGAGAAAAAGCCAGCTGTGTGGTCAGAATAAGAAGTGACCATGGAAAGGAGTTTGAGAATAAAAAATTCTTAGATTTCTGTTCTTCAGAAGGAATAAATCATGAATACTCTTCACCAATCACTCCTCAACAGAATGGTATTGTTGAAAGAAAGAATAGAACTATTCAAGAATCAGCAAGAGCTATGATCCATGCTAAAAAGTTACCTTTGTACTTCTGGGCTGAAGCTATGAACACAGCTTGTTACATCCGTAATAGAGTCACTCTAAGGAAAGGAACTTTGACCATAATCTATGAAGTCTGGAAGGGCAGAAAACCCACAGTTAAGTACTTTCATGTGTTTGGAAGTAATTGTTATATTCTGGCTGATAGGGAGCAAAGAAGAAAAATGGATCCTAAAAGTGATGAAGGAATTTTTCTTGGATACTCTATAAACAGCAGAGCATATAGAGTATTTAATTCTAGAACTAAAGTTATCATGGAGTCCATAAATGTGATAATTGATGATGCTCCTACAGATGTTACAGAAGATGTTGGAACATCTGCTGACAGCCAAACTGAAGCTGAAGAAAAGAGTGATCATTCTGACTTCACTCAAACTGATGCAAGGACAGAATAATCCAGCAAACCTCCCTCCATCAGAATCCAGAAGGATCATCCCAAAGATTTGATAATTGGTGATCCCAACAGAGGTGTAAGCACTAGATCAAAAGAAGTGATTTCAGGTTCTTGTTTTGTTTCAAAAATAGAACCTAAGAACATCAAGGAAGCTCTTACTGATGAATACTGGATTTGTGCTATGCAAGAGGAATTAGGTCAATTCACAAGGAATGAAGTGTGGAACCTTGTTCCTAGACCTGATGACATAAATGTGATTGGAACTAAATGGGTGTATAAGAATAAGTCAAATGAGCAAGGAGTTGTTACAAAGAACAAAGCTAGACTTGTAGCTCAAGGATACACATAAATTGAAGGAGTAGACTTTGATGAAACCTTTGCACCAGTAGCAAGGCTTGAATCAATTAGACTACTTTTGGGAATTGCTTGTATCTTAAAGTTCAAGCTATTTCAAATGGATGTGAAAAGTGCCTTTCTAAATGGATATCTTAATGAAGAGGTATATGTAGAACAGCCTAAAGGATTTGTTGATCCAAGCTGTCCAAATCATGTATACAAACTAAAGAAGGCTCTTTATGGTTTGAAGCAAGCTCCAAGAGCATGGTATGAAAGGCTGACTACTTTTCTTATCAAGCAAGGGTACAGGAAAGGTGGAATTGACAAAACTTTGTTTGTTAAAGATGAAGAAGGAAATGTCATGATTGCTCAAATATATGTAGATGACATTGTCTTTGGTGGGATGTCAGACAGGATGGTTAAACATTTTGTCAATCAGATGGAATCTGAATTTGAAATGAGCCTAGTAGGAGAATTAACCTATTTTCTTGGACTGCAAATAAAGCAAATGGAGGACTCCATGTTCATTTCCCAAAGCAAGTATGCTAAGAACATAGTCAAGAAATTTGGGATGGACAGTGCTACTCATAAGAGAACTCCTTCCCCCACACATTTAAAGCTAACTAAAGATGACAAGGGTGAGAATGTAGATCAAAGCCTATACAGAAGTATGATTGGAAGCTTGTTATATCTGACTGCTAGCAGACCAGACATAGCATTTGCAGTAGGTGTATGTGCAAGATATCAAGCTGATCCAAAAGTCAGTCATCTTAACCAAGTCAAGAGAATTCTGAAATATGTTAATGGTACTTGTGACTATGGCATAATGTACTTTCATGGATGCAAACCAATTCTCACTGGCTTCTATGATGCTGATTGGGCTGGTAGTGCTGATGACAGAAAAAGCACTTCAGGAGGATGCTTCTTTCTAGGAAACAATTTGATTTCTTGGTTCAGTAAGAAACAAAATTATGTATCCTTATCTACTGCTGAAGCTGAATATATAGCAGCTGGAAGCAGTTGTTCACAGTTGGTTTGGATGAAGCAAATGCTCACTGAGTAAAATGTCCCACAAGATGTCATGACATTGTACTGTGACAACTTAAGTGCAATTAACATATCAAAGAATCCTATCCAACATAGCAGGACCAAGCATATTGATATCAGACATCATTTCATCAGAGATCTTGTAGAAGAGAAAGTGATTTCACTGGAACATGTAGCTACAAATCTGCAGTTGGCTGATATATTTACCAAATCCTTGGATGCTACTCAATTTGAAAACCTAAGGGGTAAATTGGGAATCTGCTTATATGAAATTTAGCAGTTATGGAGATGTGCCAACATGTCATATGACATTGTGTGGCATGAGCACCAGATGGCAACACCAGTCTGGTCAAGCACCTTGGGTATTCCACTCCTAAAAATTCTCAAAGTAACGACTACTTATAAAATATCAGCTTGTGTTCAGCTATCCATCTTCTCATCATTCTCTCAAAAACGAATTGCATTCTCTAACTGTTTTTCAGAACTCATCAAACCTAAAACTCTTCATCCATCTTTTTCGAAAATGTCTCAACATCAAAACCCTAACACTTCTTAAGAAATCCTCAACAAGGAAGATGTGGTGCATGCAACCCCCATATCTGTGGTACCCATGGATTCAACTCCAATGGAGGAAATCAGAGGAAGTGTTCCTCTTGCTCAAAAGCCAAGAACTCCAAAAAGAACAAAAGATCCTATATTCAGCAAGGCCAAAGGCTTGCCTTCACCATTAAACACCACTCCAAGTGCTTCTGCATATGTGGATGATTCCATAAAGGAGCTGGTAAACAGGATCTTAACTAAGCAAAGAGTGGTAAGTGGCATATCTATCCCTCTGAACAACACCATGCCAGCTCCACAAGAAGATCAACAAACTCAGGCTGAAAAGGACACTCCTGCTCAACAGGATGTCCCAATAGATGTTGAAACATCTGAGTACCAACAAAAGGCCTCATCTGATGCTGCTGATGAAACATCTGAGGACCAGAAAAAGGTCTCCACTGATAATGATGGAGAAATATCTGAGGACCAGCACAAGGCTTCCACTGAAGATCAAATCTCTGTTGAACCACTAGCTGAAGAGGAGACTGCTCAACCTCCTCCTGTTGTGAACCTAGAGCATGATTCTGATACATAAATCATTGCTTCTGTAAACCCTAGCATAGCCAAAAGGCTTAGGACTAGGAAAGAAAAGATGAATGCAGGACATGCAATTCCTGAGAAGAAGCAAGCTACACCAAAGAAGGACAAAGCTAAAGTTGTCTTTGGTCCTACAAAACAATGGAGCAAGGTGCAAACACAAAAGAGGAAAGTTGTCACTCCTCCAGATTCAGATGTTGAAGAAGATGTCCCAACATCTCCTCCAAAGAAGAAACCAGCACCATCAAGGTCATCAACTGCTGTTCCAGAAGCTCCTTTGGACAACATCTCCATTCATCATGTTTCAAGTGTGAATAGATGGAAGTTTGTTTATCAAAGAAGGGTAGCACTTGAAAGAGAGCTGAGCAGTAATGCACTTGAGTGCATAGAGTTAATTGATCTTATCTCCTCTGTTGGCCTTTTCAAAATTGTCTCCAACTTCTCTCCTTGCTATGAGCTGCTTGTCAAGGAATTCATAGTCAACCTCCAAGAAGATTGTGCTAATGGTAAGTCTGTTGACTTTAGAAAAGTATATGTAAGAGGAAGGTGTGTAGAATTCTCTCCTAGGATTATCAACCACTACCTTGGAAGAGAGTCTGATGGTCCAAATGAGTTAGGAAAGACTGATAACCAGGTTTGCAAGGTTATCACTGCTAATCAGGTCAAAGCTTGGCCAGTTAAAGGGAAGCTCTCAGTTAGCATGCTTACAAGGAAATATGCCATGCTGAATAGGATTAGCACAGCAAACTGGGTCCCTACCAACCATACATCCTCAATATCAACTGGTTTGGGCAGGTTCATATATGTTGTGGGCACCCAAACAAAGCTGGATTATGGAGCTTATATTTTTGATCAGACATTGAAGCATGCCGGATCATCTGCAACAAAGCTGCCAATTGCCTTCCCTTCCTTGCTGTGTGGAATAGTGCTGAGTCAGTACCCTGGTATCCTCACTGAGAAGGACACAATTTGCAAAAGAGAAAGCCCTCTGGCCTTCCACTACAAGCTGTTCTTAAGTCATCATGCAGCTGATGTTGAAGCTCCCTCTGGGACATCTGCTGGTCCTTCAAAGGCAAAATCTCTAATCTCCAAAGCTGCATTGATTGCTGAACTGAAGAGCACTTGCAAAGAACTGGATGCAAGGAAGCAGAAGCTTGAGGAGATTATCCAAAGGCTGGAGATTGAAGAAAGTGCTCAGAAAGCTGCTACTTCTGATGAGGAGACTGAGGAAGAGGAAGAAACTGACTATGAGGAATCTGAGTGAAAATTGTATGTGAGGAATATGTAATGACAGCTTCTACATTGTAACTTTGAATTAGTAAATTTAGCCCCAAATTTATGTCTAACAAGGGGGAGAACAAGAACAACAACAATGTATAATGCTGTTTGGTTATTAATGAAAAATCTTTGTTTGCTTCTGAACTAAATCTGGGATGTTAATGAAAAATTTCTATTGCAACAAGACTGAATACATGTATGTTTGAGGGGGAGTAAACTCACACATGACTCAACATAAAAGAACTGCTATACTCTGATAAAAGAACTTATGCTGCACTCTGAAAATCAGAAAAGAATGTTAGCCAAAAATTAGCCAAAGGGGGAGTTTGTAGATGTTTAGAATTGGCAGAATTTTTGACCAACAAGAAATGTTGAATTCAGTTCAGGATGTCCTATCAGATGTTGGGACATTATCAAACAGAGTATAAGAACTTAATTCAGGATGTCACACCAGATGTTGGGACATTGTGTTAATGATTTAAGTTCAGTTTTTCAGGATGTCCCAACAGATGTTGTGACATCTCAAACCTGCTACCAGAATTAATTAATGACTAACTGATCTGAGTAATTTAAGGAAAGTCATCTGGAATTAATTATGGATAGACAAAAACAGAATAAGGCGCATCTGTAGGGAGTGTTGTTATGAGACTTCAGCATAATCAGAAGAATTAAATCACCTAGAATCTAGGAAGTAACAAACCCTAATTCAAGGTGGAAGTTGCATGCGTTTTAGGACTGGATTAACCTACAGAAAGCCCAAAATCCAAACACCTATTTAAGCAACAGAAACTCTCAGAATAGAGTACGAATTTCAGAAGATAAAATAGGGTGTTTTGTGTTTTAATAGCAGGTTGTTTTTATTGTACCACTTTATGAGCTTTTAAGCAAAAGTGTATTTGTGTCTTGATTGAAACTGTGAAGTAAGATCAAGCTGTTTTGTTTGAAGTATGACTTCGATTTTATTAAACTTGTAAACAAGATCACTGTGTGATTGAGGGGGAGTGAGTTGGTACTCATATCTAAGTTGTGTCTTAGGTAGAAATTGCATTGGGTAGATATTAAGTGAAAGATTAAACTGGGTGGTTTAAGTCTAGAATTAATATTACTTATAGTGGATTTCCTCCTGGCTTGGTAGCCTCCAGATGTAAGTGTGGTTATACACTGAACTGGGTTAACAAATTACTGTGTTGTTTAATTTTCCTGCACTTTAAGTTTTGGTTAAATTTGTCAAGTGTTGGAACATCTCATTCGACATCTCATACCTGATCACAGAATTTTAGTTCCGATTTCATCTCCTTCGTTCATCCTGCTTCCACCTGCGTTTTCATGTTTTCTAGAATTCGGTCACCGGAGCTAGGGCTTCGGCACCGGAAAATGCATACTATGAAAAAACAACCTAATAGAAATTCCTCAAACACTCCAGATCAATAACTCCAACCATGGTGAATCCAAATCCAGCATCAAAAATAACAAACAATTAACACACAAAGCAGATCGAAGCAAAACAGATCTAACATTCAAACTTCAAATCATTCATACAAGCTCAATACTTAAGCAAATTCAATTCTAAAATCATCAGGATGATCAGTGAAGCTCACACAACACAATACACACAAGAAAACCAAGTTCTAGATCTATGAATTTAGGATGTTACTTTAAACTGCAAATCTTGAAATTCACAAAGAAATCCCTCCAAATGATGTAGATCTACTCTCTAGTTCCTCTATTTACAAAATAAATGCAAATAAAGCTTCAAATCTCCTTAGATCTTGAGTTTAGAAGGTTCTAGCTTCTGACTTACACTATATGAAATTCTTGCTCTAAGCTTAAACCGATGGTGGATTTGTGTTCCTTAGCACTCACTGATCCAGAATATCAAAGAATGTCTCACTAAAACTCTATGGATGAAGAGTTTCGAAGAGAAATGCAATTTTAGCAAAAAAATTGAAGGAGAAAAATGAGAGAGTGTTAGGGTTAAAATTTTGTGTTCAATCCTTATATATGATGATTTTATGGGTTTATGGCCCCCTTGGATCAATCTCAGCCTTTGTATGTAAGTGAGTCATGATTTTCCAATGATTTTGCAAAATTTCATTTTTAAAAATATCCTTAACATAATCTGCGGGTTCTCTCATATTCTTGGGCAACAATGCTCCTCATTCATTCTACTGGAAGTTTATGATCCCAATTGACCCATGAAATAACTTGGAAATGAGTTACAAAGCAATTTGCAAAATGGTAGAAACTTGAGAAAGTGGTAAAACCCTAAAAAACACCAAACTTCCAATGGCCATATCTTGAGTTCTACAAATGCTATGAACAAGTTCTTATACTTTTTAGAAAGTTGAGAGAATGACCTACAAGTTTCAGGTTCAAGGAAAATCCATTTGAAGTCATCTTGGCCATGTAAGAACCACTTGAAGATTATGGCAAAATATACCAAAAATAGTATGTTACCATTACAAGTCAGTTACTAAATTTGAAAAATTCTTCATAACCTCTTGATTATTGGTCTTTGAGATCACCAAAACTCTTATTTTCCCTTGGGAGGGTCCCTTGACTTGAAAAACATGATTGGAGGCCTTGAAATCCAACAGTTGACTTTTCAGATGCACAGTTGACCAATTTCTTCATTCACAAGTAATTGAAGAATTAGCTGACTTTCTCAATGAATTTTTGCATCAAACTTCATACATAGGCCTTATATAACATATGAAAGCCTTTGACCACAAGAATTGGTCAAAGCTATGAGAATTTCTTGAGCTGAGGCAAAACCCTAATTAGGGTTATCTGTGTAGGAGCATGTAGCAATGCTGAGCTTCTGATGATGCTTAACCCTTCTAGGGTCTTGTGGATAACATTGAACTTGTATACAAAGTGAGGATACATTGTGAGCTTCTTGCAAGAGCACTTGGCTCTCATCTTATTCTTGAATGATCATTGATTTGCCAGATGATTGATCATGTGCCCTATGCTAGCACCTATGGATGTCATGCCTCATTTTTCTATGTCATATGCGTGGATATGAAAACAACATGATATGCTACATGATATGCAAATGATGGGTAAAAGAGTGGTCAAATTTTGGGGTGTTACAAATGACTTAATTTATCACAATGCAAAATTGACCGAATAATAATTCACGAATAAATGCTTATTTCTGACTTAATCGATTAACTTCTGGTTATCAACCAAATGGTCTAATAATTCTAACAACATAGCCAAAAATACCCGGAGAATATTCCATATAGTATTCTACAACTTATATCAACTTAATTAATTAAATTCGACTTAAACTAACTTATAATTATCAACATAATATTCCAATATTTTGGAAATCAACTTAAATCAACGCGACTTAACACAACATGCCACAATTATATTTAATTAAATAATTAATTAATTAAATGGGCGTTACAATACACGTATGGATAGGGCATGTGCGGAAAAATGCACTTTTTTGCGATTCGGCCGGTTTCGCGTCTGTTTCGAGTTGGATTGATCTTAGACTTAAAGTACGGATAAAATAAGTCTATTATAGTAGATTGGAAGATTTAAAAATAATAATTTAGTATTATAATCGATAACACCGTAATTTTGTCGTTTTCGCGTTGAAGTGGTTATAAGTTGTGTTGTCCCAATATTGGCAGAGATTAATATGTTGTAGGTCCTATGACCGAGGTTGATTCATGTTGCTGAGTTGTTCAAGTTGTTATGTTGTTAAGCTGTTGATTATGTCGTTGTTGTTGTATGCCATTCATAGTTGCATACATGTGTATATTTTAGGTTGTAGCGTATGCTCAATTCAAGTTGGCCTGGATTGGCAAATAAGTTGATGATGCCTCGATAACCTGGCAATGTTTTAAGTTGGGAGTTACTCCAAATGGTACCACATGCATATAAGTTGAGTCGTAGTGAGTTGCTTAATAAGTATGTCATTTTTTGGTTGTATGTTGCAATGTTGATGTGTTGTTGTGTGAAGTTGTGTGATTATATGATTATCTTGTTTGCATATTGATTATTGTATCTTGTTTATGTTATTTGATATCTCACCCCTTTTGTTTGAATGTTGCTCTTTGTTGGTAACGTGCAGGTAATGAAGAGTCTAGTACTTAGTATATTCAAGTTGGTGTTTGTCGCTCTGATACGTAGCACTTCGGGGGGGGGGGGGGATAAACTCATGTTTTGTCTTTGTGAATTTTGTTTAAGTTTATGAATTAGTTTTAAGTTTTTTTATGTTGAAGAACCAAGTTGAAATTTTTTTACGTTGATTTTATTTGAAGATGAATTGAAGTTGAAACATGTTTGTCCGCTGCGTTTTTTTTCAAAGTTATTATATTTAATAAAGTTGTTATTTGGTTTCAAAGTTAGAAAATGTGATATCCCATTATTGTTGATGTGATTTTATAACTCTTATTTAATAACTAAAGTCGGGTAGAAATAGGGTGTTACATTAGTGGTATCAGAGCAGGTCGATATGTCTGACCAAGTTGTCGAGTCGTAGTTGTCTAACAATCGAGTATTGTTATGTGGTTCTAACTTTTGTTGTAATAGAATGTTAAGTTGAGATGGCTGGAAGAAATTATTTTGTGATGGCTGCTGCAATGCAAGCAATGGCTCAAGATGTGCAGAACTTGTTGAATGCTAGCGGGAATAATGAGTCTCGCACGTTCGTGACCTTCCGGAGGGAGAAGCTGCCTACCTTCAAGGGAAAGTATGACCCTGATGCTGCATTGGTTTGGTTGAAAGAAATTGAGAATATTTTCCGTGTGATAGATTGCACTCCAGCATAGAAGGTTCATTATGGAACTCATATGTCAATAGTGTAATTTGATGATTGTTGGTTGTAAACCAGAGAAAGGTTGGATGTTGCAGGTGAAAAGATCACTTAGGTTGTTTACCGTAGGGAGTTTATGTGGAAGTATTACCCTGAAGATGTGTGTGGTAAGAAAGTTAATGAATTTATTGCACTGAAAAAGGGAAATATGTCAGTAAAAGATTATGCTGCGAAGTTCATGGAGTTGTCGAAGTTTTACACGCACCATGATGCAGCAACTGCTGAATTTTCAAAGTTCATCAAGTTTAAGAATGGGTTGCACTCTTGTAAACACCCCAAATTTTCCCTCACTAAGTTCACACCATGGCTTATGATCTTTTCATTTGCATACGTTCAATCATATCATTTCATATTGCATTTTTTGCTTCATTGCATTGGTTCAAAGTCATCTGCATCTAGGGTTTGTGATCTGAGCAATACCTGAGTCATCTGAGCCACTCCAAAGGTCTTCAATCATCTCAAGAGGGTCCATGTATGTTCAAAAATCTTATTGTATCCTCCCAATATCAAGGAAGTCAAAAAATCACAAGAACTGGCAAGGCATGGAGGCAGAGCCAGCTTTAACTACACAGATGACCTAAAATTAGGGTTTTGGTTTCAGAGGCCATAACTCCAAAGTTTTTGGTCATTCTTGTTTCTATTGGTCTCTACATGTTATAAGGATCCTACACACCAATTTTCATGAATAAATTCAATGGGGAAGGCATCTGATCAATAGATGACTTCTTGAGCAAGTCAGTGCAAAATCAGGGCATCTGAGGCCCTCAATCATCCAACCAAAGGGTCTTCTCCATCATTTTGGGTGTATATGATCTTTATTTGATCTTAGAAGAATTTAGAAGTTCACAAAATTGAAGAATTTCAAGCCATTTGCAAAGTTGCCATTTTGGGAAAGTTTTTCAACCTCCTCTTTTTGATTCAAAAATGCTTCAAATGAAAAATTCTAGGTCATGAAAGTTGAAGATTGGATCATTCCCTTTCCAAAAAGTACAAGAACTTGATCTAATTCATCATAGAACTCAAGTTATGGCTTTGCAAAGTTGGGAAAAATCACATAAAATTCACTTTTGCACCAAAGAGGCATTTTGCAAAATGACATAATAAGGCATTCTAAAGGCTTCAAATGTACACAAATGCTTCACAACATCCTCATGTGACCTCTAAAGATCATATTGGTGCTTTGAAACATTGCATTCCAAGCCTTGAACTTCAAGTAATTCAAAAAGGGCCAAACTTCCCCAAAATTGCAAAATGGATCAAACCTCTTCAGCCACTTGTGCCAGCTACAAAATATGACTTCCATGGACCTCCTTGAAGCAAGCTGACTCTAGCCATACCCTTGTACCATGCCTGAACCAGCCCATGCCTTAACTTACACAAATGTTGACTTTTTGCATATTGAACCATACCAATCAGCATAGGCCACCAACAACTCTTTGACCTATCAAGGATTGATATGTGTACCAAAGGCAAGCCATTTCACATAAGCTTGGAAGCTGAATCCTCCCACAACTCAGCACACACCAAAATCCCCTCTTATGCATTTCTCTTCGAAACTCAGCACACAAGCCATGGACCTTCAAACAAATTCCATAGAACAACTCACTATCACCCTCTGATCATTTCACAACCATCACCTTTGGAACCCCCATATCAAAAATACGATTCTGGCCCCTCCTTGAACTGAGCTTCAGTAAACTTCCAAAAGAGTCCACAAAAGCTTCATCCAAGCATCCCAGAAGCAAGAGGGAGTCAAAAGAAGGTGGTTTGCATTGAGAAGAAGGCTCAGGCAGCTCCATTGGCAAAGCTTCATCTCAGGTATCATCCAAGAACATTTTTCCAGAACTTGCGTTTTAAGTTATAAACTGATTCTATGTGGTGTGCTGATCATTTTGAGCTTTGAACCATTGAAAATGGTTGAGTGTGTAGGATGTATTTGATCTCTGAAATTTTTGTGTGTTTTCCGTTTTGATTCGTTTCTCATGATTCATGTAAAATAAATGTTGTTGGTTTGCTGATTCGTGTTCCATGAAGCTTGGGGATTGATTCTGGGCAGTTTTTAGGGTTTGGGGTGGCTTAGGGAGAGAGTTGAGGTTTTGGGGTGACTGGAGAAGATGACCGGAGCTTTCTCCGATCACCTGAGAGTAATTAGGGTTTAATTTAGGGTTAATTAAGCCAGTTTAAATTCTGACCATAGGATCATGTTTGCCCGCGCATACGAATGACCCAGATCATTCCAATTAGCCCTAATCCTGATTATTTAAATTAATTAATTTTAATTAGCCAGATGCAATCCCAGGCTTACGTTCACGCGGGCAGTCTCCCTGGGTTTGAATTCGTGCCATGGATCCTGCTGACTTTCCTTTTCTTTGTTTTTTATTTTATATTTAATTCATTTCTTTTCACATTTTATTAAAAATAGTAAAAAAGGTTTAAAAATTCTGAAAATTTTTATTCAAGCTTTTATTTATTTTCAGAACCCAAAAATATTTTCATTTTTATTTTTCGCATTAAAAAATATTTTAAAATCATTTAAATGATTACTTTTAATTAGTTAATGAGAATTAATTAATTAAAAATACATTTAGGTATTTAAAAATCCCAAAAACATTCAGAGGACATTTTCAAACATTTACAAACTCACAAGACAAATTTCTTTTTGGTTTTGATCATACTTTGATAATTTTCATTTGAATTAGGGTTCTTTAAATTGAATATTTTTAACCCTAACTTCAAAAATTCATAACTTTTGACCCAAGTTGAGTTTGTGAATGATTCTTTTTGCATTGTGTTAAGCATACTTTCAAGCATCTAAAAACATTTTTTGTTCCATTTGTATCTTTCATTTTCCATTTGTTTGGTATTTTCCCTTTAGGATCACCCTTTAAACCCTAGAAATTTAGGAAAATCACAAGTCCCTTAGGGTTTAGTTTCTGACCTTTCCCTTTAGGCAGTGAACTTTTATGGGTTTGGGGTACCTTTGATTGCATTTTCAATTTTTTATCTCATGCTTTGCTTCTGATTTTGAATTTTGCATTGCATCTTGTACATAAACCCTAATCTTTGCCTTCATTTGCATTCATTCTTCATATGCTTGCATACATGAACTTGCCATGACATTTTGTGCATCCACATGACATATAAGACATCTTAGGACATATTAGAATCAGGTTTGATCATTTCATCATCCAATTGTCGTGCTTTTGCTTTCATTTAATGTCATATGCATTCATGAACTTTCATGGTTCTTACATGTCTCTTTTGCATCCCCATCCTTTGTATGATCATCCACATCTCTTGGTTTGCTTTCATACCATCTCATAACATCATTTGCATCATGAATATGCTTCTGACTTTGGCTTTCATCCTTGCATTTCATCTCATTTTCAATTCATTTCATTTCCTTTTGCTAACTTTTCAGGTGGTAAGTGTTTGAGAAGTGAATTTTCCTTCACTTCTTATAGTCTCTTCTCATCTCTCTTGTGCATCATTGCTGAATTTTACTTGTGAATTAGAGTGAGCTTGCTCATTCACGTTCCCTCCTCACCTTCTTTCTTCAATCAACTTGTCTTCTTAAGTGAAGAAAGTTGTCTTGCTTCTTCCTGCTTCTCCTTCCTTCATCCTGCTTCTTCCTTGGTGGCCTTTCCTTGAAGATCTTCTTGCAAGCCTCATAAAACCTAGGAATACCCAAGCATGATCACAATTAGGGTTTGATTAGTCCCCCATTAGTTTTACCTTTGTGTCATCTTTATGTCTTCTCTTCTCACCTCTTAATCAAGGACTAAACCTTAAAGGCTTTAAGACTTTGTGATTAGGGTTATGCCTGCATCCTTCTCTTAGGATGGAGTGTATAACTTTAATCCTAAGTGTTAAACCATTAATGTGTTTAAATCTCTTAATCAATTCATCTAATAATCACTAAGACATCAAGCTTGTAACTTGGTCCTTGCATTAGGGTTCTAATTCTTCCTTAATTGGTTAAGAAGGACTAACCCTAGTGTTAATGGACAAGTCCTCCTCAAGTTGTCTTACAAACCATGAAATCCACTTCTTAACCTTATCATTAATTAAAACCCACTTTAATAAAGGTCTTGTTTTGTCATGAGGTTAATCCCTAATCATGGATTAAGTTGAGGAGCCTTCCTCAGCTTAAATGTTCTCATCTATCATCCTTCTATTAGGATGGTGTAATGAGTCCATTAAATCTTTGATTATGGCTTAAACTCATTACTTAACACTAAACAAAAATAACAAAAAACATCTAAATAAATGTAAGTAGGTTAATGATCTTAATCCTACATCATGGTGATTAAGTGTGAGGTGTTTACCTCATACTTAAGGTATTCTCATTACCCCTAATCAGAGGGAGGATGTGATGAGTTTGCTAACCCTTGGTTTAGGCTTAAGCTCATTAACTTATGACAAACCCCAAAAAGCAATAAAAGATTGAAAACACCAAAAACAAAAAATAATCGTCTCCTCCGGGATTCATTTCTCATCATCTTCACTCACAAACGAGAACTCGCTTCTTCCGTCTAATGCAAGACAGTTAGCACCTGAGCCAGACAAGTCATACACTTGAGCATAGGCAAGCAAGCAGTTCACAAGTCAATTTATCTTTCAGTCTCTTTGAGTCGAACTACGGTGTTCTGACTTCCTCATTGCACGAGAGGATACGTAGGCATAACTTAAATGTTATCAAACAAAAGTCTCTGTATATTCCCCCTCTTCCAGCATTATTCTTTAAGCCTCATAGTCTTGAGCTTCACATTCTTTCCTTACACTAACACTCTTATATTTCACTTCACATTTCTTTTGCACTGACACTTGCATTCTTTTCCAGCTCTGATACACAGATAGCACTGACACTACCCCTTTTAAACACAATCTTTCAAGCGTGGATCCCGTTGAGTACGGCGGACAATCTGGGTGCTAATACCTTCCCAGGTTATAACCAACCCCCTTTCTCAGTTTCTCTGGTTCGCGACCGTCTTATCCGTATCTTCCTAGGTCTATGCAGCATTACCTTTCCTTCGGGATAAAAATGCCTAGTTGGCGACTCTTTTCAGTTCACCCTCGAGTTCTCTCCTTCGCCGACCATTCGTGTCTGTACCCCTCTTGACCGGGTGTCATTTGGTGGGAGCGACAGTTTGGCGACACTGCTGGGGAACCTTATACTGCAACCAGGGCTTCTGGTTCTTTTTGTGGGTTCCTCCTAGCGTTTGTTTGATTTATGTTTGCTGGGGGTGTTATGTGCTATGTGTGTTTATTTATTTTGCTTTATTTATTGCTTTATGTGCAGCCTTATTTATTGCTTTCTTTACAGGCTTATGCATATTTCATACTGTCATTGCTGGATCTGGTTTGCTGTTTTGATGGGTGGGGTTCCATTGAGAGTTTAAGGTCCTATACCTGGGACCTGAGTGACACCTAGGCTAGAGTGGTTCATGTTCTTTCCCATTCCATTTCGTTCTGGTGCGGGAATATGAAACACGGTTCAGATGTGGGTTTCTTCTTGAGAACTTGTTGCTATAGATTTCCTATAGTACTAGGGCCATCTGGGAAGCCTGCTAAGTCTGGATGACCTTTTATTATGACCTTCAGAAGCTGAGGTGAATTAGAGGAGGATCCTTTATGGTTATTGTAAACATTGTACCTCCGGGTTAGAAGTATTTACACTTCTCATAACTAATCCAAGTCTGAGGATCCTTGTTCTAGAACACTACCTGTGAGGGGGTTGGGCTGTTTATAGGTTTGCAGGAACCCTTGGCCACATCATACCCTGTTACTATTTTGTTTAAGAGTACCCCACTTTGGACAGTTCTTGTGATCAACCCCGGACATGTGATTCTTTATTTGAGTCCCCCACCCTGGTTACTGGATCTCTAAACCTCCATCTAGACTTTTGAACATACATGGGCCTTATATCAAGACAGATAATCAGATCTAGCTTGATCACAAACCCTTGCATATCATTTGCATATATCATCATTGCATCATTTAACATTTGTTTATTTTCTTTTCAGGGTATCCATTTCATTGTTTCTTGGTTTTGGTTTTGACCCCTTCTCCTGCATAGACCTCTACTTCAGCTGTCTTCATCAGTTATCTGCTTCAGTTATCTCCATCCCCACCAGCACCAGTCTGTCAGTGTTCCACCTTCAGCTTCTCAGTTTGTGATCTTCATCAGCACTTGTCTACAGTTTCTTCAGCAGCACTCATGACTACTCCCAGGAAGAGCAACATATCATACCACTTTTTTGAGCTTGTATTGACTGGAATCAGGCAGGTCCAGTCACTCATCACCCCTGACCACATCCCACTGTTTAGAGAGCACTATGGGGGTATCTTGGATATGGTTATGGACCTTGATCCTTCTCAGAGGAGCATGATCCACACATGCTGGCAGTTTTATGATCCTCCATTGAGATGTTTCACATTTCCAGACTTTCAGTTAGGGCCTCTGCTGGAAGAGTTTTCTTTATTGATTGGAGTGCCTATCAGGGGTGGAATCCCCTTCAACCCAGAGATGACTGCTCCCAGAAATGAAGAGATAGCAAGGGCACTGTACTTGGAACCTGCCCTTATTGAGCAAAGTATGACAACAAAGGCTGGGATTCCTGGTTTACATCTGGACTTCTTGATTTCTCAAGCCATCCTGAAGGCTTCATTGGGAGAGTGGAGGGAAGTCTGTGCACTGTTAGCCCTCAGCATATATGGGACTATATTGTTTGCACATGAGCCCAAATTTGTCAGCAAGAATGCCATCCATCTGTTTCTCCTAAAGAACCCAGTACCCACACTGCTAGGAGATTTTTATTACTCCATTCATCAGAGGAATGAGAAACAAAGGGGGAAGTTGGTAAGATGTTGTGCTCCTTTGTTTTACACCTGGCTTCTCAGACACCTGCCTAAATCAGATGCTTTCTTGAACCCACACCAGCAGAAGAATTGGGCCAAGAGGTTCATTGCCTTGACTTCAGATGATATCAGATGGTGCACCCAGAGCACCAAAGGCAAGGACATTATCACCAGCTGTGGACAATACCCAAATATGCCTCTGATAGGAGTGAAGGGTTGCATCAACTATAATCCTTTACTATTTAAGAGAGAACTGGGTTATGCCTTGGTTCACCCTCCCAGAGGACAGGATTTAGCTGAGACCCTATATTGTGAAGTTCAACCTAATTCAGCTGTTGTCAGACAAGCATCCTGGGCTTGGAATAACATCCAAACAACAGGGGTAGCTATTCTTGGAAGATGTAACAATGTTGCTTCAGCTCATTATTCAGACTGGTCCCATACCAGAGCTCAGATTACCAGAATGCCTTTCACCTTGGAAGACATACCTGGACCATCCACAGTACAGCCTGCAGCAATAGTTAGCATGGAGGAATTTGAAAAGTTGAAAGAGAGGAATGAGCAACTATCTCAAGCCTTGAAGAAGACTCTTTGGGAAAGAAGTCATGTTCGTCTGGACATTGAGAGATTGGAAAAGCTCAGGGTTGAGCATCTGGCCAAAATTGAAAAGACAGAAGACTACATAAGGAAAGCAAGGGATGGGGAACAGATATTGAAGAATGCATGTAAGGAGGCCAAGATTCAGAAAGCTAGGGTTGAGCACTATCTGCAAGAGAGTCAGGCTAGGTGGGTCAGGATCACCGAAGCCCGTGCACAAGAAGACCAGAAGACTCAAGCCAAGATTGAACAGTTAGAGGCCAATGAGAAGAAACAGCAGAAAGCTCTGTTGGCTGCTCATAAGGAGATATCAGAATTGAAGCTCAGAGCAGGATTGAAGAGATCAAAAGACCAGGATAGGCATAAGAAGCTGACCACTGCCATTGCCACCAGGAACCTCCTCATTAGGACCATTACAGAGCACCCAACTGGTCCAGCGACTGAGGCACTCCTTAAGGAGGTCAGGAAAGATGAGTTTGGACTGGATGTCTGATTCTTTGCTTGTTGTTTGTTTCCATTTGATGTACTTTTCCTTTTGTTATATTTTTGACCCTCCATGGGCATGTATTGTAAACAAAACTATGTATTGTTCACCATTTGTAATATATTTTAGTTTGTTTTCATTTGGGCTTTTCCCTCAACAACATCAAGCATCTTCCTCGAGGTCTGGAAAGGTCAAAACCAAGAACCAATCCGGATACCTTGGAAAACAAATAAGCATACTGCATTGCATACTAATTTTGTTTTTGTTTTGTAGGTTTTTGTTGTTATTATTGTTTCTAACTTTGTTGAGATCTCAGGAAACATTGCTCGTCACTGAGTGTTCCCTGTCAACCATACGCACCGGTACCCGACTCGTAACAACCTTCTCGGCATTCAAATGGAGCAAGTACAGCAGGATCTGACTGAGGTCAGAAATCAGATGGCCAATGAGGGAGTAGAGATGAGAAATCAGATGTCTCAATTTATGGCAGTGATGACTGGCATGGCCCAGAGTCAAGAAAGGCTGAGAGAGCTGGTGGAAAGACAAACTCCTGAAGAGCCTCATCTGGGAACAGGAGGAACTAGCAACAACGAACGGGGGCAGCCTCGTATTGATCCACCAGAGTATGGACCCCATCTGAATCCAGAGGTTAACATCCCGAGGAATGTTCAAGGTAATACTGCTGGGGGAAGAATCCTGCAAGAGGATCCCCAAGAAGAACAGTTTACTGTTATAGGGGCTGGAGATGAGGTATATGACAGGAGATTAGATGAGATTACAGAAAAGTTAAGATCTTTGGAATCTCAGAATTATTTGGGCTTCGAAGTGATGGACACGGGCCTAGTAGATGGGGTGAGAATTCCCCACAAATTCAAACCCCCATGCTTTGATAAGTACAATGGTACCTCCTGTCCTCGCACTCATCTGCAGTCTTTCTTGGGAAGGCTCAAAGCTTATACCATGGATGAAAAGCTATGGATTTTCTACTTTGGGGACAGTCTGACTGGAGCTTCAAGAGAATGGTATTCGCATTTGTCTAGTGCCACCATAAGATGTTGGAAGGATTTGGCCGAAGCTTTCATCCGGCAATATCAGTACAACCTGGACATGGCTCCCAATAGAACTATTCTAATGGGTATGTATCAGTCTTCCAGAGAGAGCTTCCGGGATTATGCTCAAAGATGGAGACAGCTTGCTGCTGCTGTCTAACCACCCATGTCAGAAAGGGAAATGGCCGACATGTTCATGAACACATTGCAAGGGACTTATATTGATAGACTGGCTACTTTCTCCTCTACCAGTTTTGCTGATGTGGTCATAGCTGGTGAGAGGATTGAAAGTCTTTTGAAGATGGGCAAAATCTCCGACAGTGGTGCAAGTTCTTCCAGCAATCCCAGAAAACCATTTGCAGGACCCCGAAGGGCATGTGAAACTAATTCCATTCATACAAGCAGGGGAAGGCCTCAATATGCTCACCGGTCAGTAGCAACTGTTACCATCCCAGCTCCAATTCCACAGCAATCATCATATCCTCGACAACAACAACCACAGTATCAACAACAAGCTCAGTATCCACAACAAAGGTCGTATAACAACAACAACGGTAATCAACAACAGCGTCCTTTCCAACAAAGGCCATCACAAGAAAATAGGGTAATTGACCCAATCCCAATGTCGTATGCTGCACTCTTGCCACAACTCCTAAAGCTCAACCTAGTTGAGTTAAGGACGTTGGCTCCTCCAGATCCTCTCAATTTGCCAAAGAACTATGATGGAAATGCCAGGTGTGCATTCCACTCAAACGCATCGGGGCATAATTGTTGCACCCCAAAATTTGCCCTCCACAAGACAAGACATTGTGTACTAAGAGGCTCACAAGGTTCACAAGGTTCACAAGACATCTCATGAGGTTCACAAGGTTCACAAGATTCACAATTAGTCAGAAAGTTTGATAATTCCCTCAGACAATGCATTCTCCTAAGCAATGCATCTTAAATTAGGGTTTTGACTTTCATCAGGCTAAGTGGACTTCCAAGACTTCAAGTGAGCTTCATAGCATCCTATATGTGTTCAAGAATCCCCATGTCAAGTTTCAAGACTTTCCCAAAAGATTTGCTCAGTCAGATGATCAGATAGGTTAAAATCAGTCAAATTAGTTAAAAAGTCAAACTGAGGTCAACTGTGGTCAAACCAAAGTCAAACTTCATGATTTTTTGCCAACATCAATTATATGAGGTAAAATTCATCATTTGATCAAGGTTTGATCATGATTCATCAAGGAGATTTCAGATCATCAAGAATCAGGAGTTTCTAAATTAGGGTTTTCATAGGAAAAGTCAACTGAACTTTGACCAGCCATAACTTTCACATGCTTCATCAAAAATTTTCCATCCAAAGCTCATTTTGAAGGAAATTGAATTCTCTACAACTTTGTGTCTCACAAGCCAAGCCCAAAAATGCTTCATTTGGAAGGTATGAGCTAAGACATTATAGGTCCTTTTAAAAGTCAACAACTTCAAAAGAGCATAACTTGTGAATGGTAAAAGATATGGACATGAGACCAAAGAGGTTAGTTAGAGGACTCTTTAAGCTTTCCAAAATGTCCAAGAACACCTTCATAGCATTAAAATTGAAGGATTTGTGCCCTTGCAAAGTTGGGAAAATTTTGAGAGGTTTATGAATTAAATAGGGTCTTAAAACCATAATTCACCAAATGGGCTTGTTTTTTTATGATTCAAACACTTCCATGACATCATGCACGAAATAAAATTTATTTATTCATAATTTTATTCATTTTATTTTATTTATTATGATTTTTTATGTTAAAAATCATTTTAAATTAAAATAAAATATAAAATAATGGATATTTGATTTGATTTGGTTTCTAGAAAGTCTTAAGACTTATTTAGACTTGATTGATACAAAAATAATGAAGATCATACCAAAATAGCAAGGCTAGATTAAGAATATTCAAAATTTAAGATCACATCTTTTTCGATCTTAAAAGGTCCAAAAATCCAAAGTTTTGGTTGGTTTCTTAACCTAATTTCATTGTATCATATATATACAACATGAAGACAAGCCAAAGACACGAATTCACAGCCTCCAACACCATATTCAAACTTCACAAAATTGTTCAAAAACTCAAATTCGGTTTCACTATTACAAGGCATTTAAAGGTATTTTAAGAACATGGAGGGGATCCTTGGACATCATTGAACCTATCCCAATCCTTAAAAGCATCATAATCATGCCCATAACCACAAACCGAATCACTTTTGTTCATGTTTTTACATTTTTTTGATTCCATACTTTCATGTGTTAATAGTTGATTTTGCTTGCTGATTTGTGTTTGTTTTGATGTATAGAAGCTTTCTGGACAAATTAATTGGAGTTTCATGGCTTAAATCGTTAGATGCCATAACGTATAAACTTCACATAATTGATCTGGGTTGCTAATTTGTATTGATATTAGGGCTTGCTTGATGTTTCAAAAACCTAGGATTTCTGGTTTATGAACGCGCAGGAAATTTCGCAGGAAAAATCATATAAATTTTCGCAGGAAATTCAAATGGGGAAGATGAAGTCTTGGCGCGAAATCCAGAATGCAAATGCTTACTTATTTTATATTATATGTGTTGCATTTATGTTTCACAATAAGCGTGTAGCTCAGCTGGTTTTGGTGCGCATATATTCTAATGAAGGGCTTGGGTTCGAAACCGGCCAAAGGAAATTTTTTGCTTTGATTTATTTTGTTTTACAGGATAACAACAAAACCAACTTGGAGTGGATTGCTATCACACATGCGCAGTGGTTCAGCTGGCTTTGGGAGACCTTCAGCCAGGTAAAAGACCTGGGTTCAAATCCCAGGTCCTGTTTTTTAGTACTTTATCCAATTTCTTTAGTTATTTTCTTATATTTTAATTTAATTCAATTAAAACAATTTCTAACCTAAATAATTAGTAATATTTTCTTAAAATCTCATATTTTCAAAATACAATAATTTATTTTCTCCAACTTTTTTATGTTTATATTTATTAATATGTATGTATATGTTTTTGTATATAATTTCATTAATTATATTTAGATTAATTTCTAACTCTAATATTTTTTTATATAATTAAAACCCTAATTTTCTCTAACCCTAATCCTAACCCTAGTTCTTATTTTATTTAAATCTTAAAATTAATTAAATTTTCCTAATATCCAATTAAATAATTAATCATAGTTTATTTTGTAAATAAATTAGTATATCCTTATTATTTTATTTTCATCTTAAAAATTCTTTAAAAGTTGTTTATTAAAATCTAAAAATACTTAATTGAATTATATGTCTATTTTGTATATTATTACTAACCTTTTTTTCTTATAATTATTTCATCACTAACCTTTTGTTTAATTGTTTATTTTATTATATAATTATTATTTAATTTGTTTTTATTATCATGTAACTGTAAAAGCGTTGTAATAGTCGTAGTTCTTATCGTTTGTTTACAAATATTATTGCTTTGGTTAGTAAATATAGGGAGTGATAACCTATTTGCTTTAAAATTAATTTAGATCACTAATCATAAGATAAATATTCGAATTTATACACGCACACACGTAAGTCGATCTTTGATCGCCATCTCACTTCTTTAGGTTATCCCTCATGTTGTCTAAATCGTAAAGGTCAAGTAAGGTGTCTAAAAAGTAAAGCCCATTCTCCTAAAATATCATCAAGTCCCTTTAGGATTATAAGATCAAGTCCCTTCGAGGTTGCCTTCGTAAATGATCTTGACCCTTTCGAATAAAAGATGATAAGTCCCTTCGTATTGCTAAGACACCTTACAGTTTCCTAAACACAGATGACCCTTCACATGTTCCTTTCAACATCCAAGGTAATGACTACCTATTCCTTAATAATAGGGATAGTCTTACCATTGAAAGAACATTTAAGAACAGTAAAGATTCAAATTAGGGTAGGTTCCTCTTAAGTACTTGCTCACTTTTTCATCAAATTACTTCATTACACTTCACATTTCAAATAAATTTTCAAAAAACAAAGTCTTTATATACATTCATACGAGGATCATTATAAAGTACTTAGAAAATTTTCAATCACACACTACACTTTCTCAAAACAATTTAAAGTGAGCTAAGTAACTAAGAGCCCATGGATAACCATGGATGTAAAGGGTGCTAACACCTTCCCTTTACATAACCTACCCCCCGAACCCAAAAATCTTTTAAGGTCTTTCCTGTTCTTTTATGCCCTTTCCTTTGGATAAAATAAAAGTCGGTGGCGACTCTTGCTATCCGTAACATTTAACTAAAGTCAGTTCTCCCACCGTGTTACAGAATTGGTGACTCTGCTGGGGATTTAATAAAAGAGGGGTACCGTTAGGAATTAGATCACTTTAAATTGTTTGCTTTGTTTGCTTTATACTTATTTGTTGGGCTCTTATGTGTGAAAGATCCTAACCCGAATCTAGTGTACCTTAGGTAAATGGCAATAGACCAAGGAAACTGTATAGCGTATACCGATATGGTTGATCTGGTGGCCATAGTTAGTGTGACTTCTTGGTTGGTGCTTATGTTCCTTAAGTAAAGTTGAGGATAATATGAGGCTGCCATATGTTGTCAATACATTAACTGACTTTTAGAACCCTAGTAATCCCATCTTGGCCTTTAGAAAGTAGTGAGATAACCGACTTTGGTAAAGACTGAAGTTGGTTGATACTCGATGCTACACTCATTGAGATCCTAAACTTGGAGGGTTTTGGTTGGCAAGTAAGTTGCCTACTGAACAACCACCCTTGTGAAGGATCAATGATATTGAGATCCCTTAGAACCTGGTTACTTTTGTAGGACAGGATGAACCAACTAAACTTCAGGGGAGGGTACTTACCTTTAAACCTCATGCAAGCCTTTAAACCTAGGGCTATGGTGTGACTTGTTTGTGTGTGCCACATGTTTGTGATTGAGCATAACATCATAGCATCATCATGCATCATAAGCATAGCATTTTCACTGACCATTTCAAGGATCGAAGGATTTATCTTTGTTCTTTGTTGCAGGTCATGGCTTCTGCTCGTAGGAATACTATCCGGATCAACTTTGTAGGAATACCTCCTAAGCTTAAGGAATTGGTCTCTCAAGTTTCTGAAAACTCCCAGTTCATCAAGAGACATGGTTACCTACTGGATCTAGTCACTTCAGGGTTCAATGAAGACATGATGAGTGTTCTGTTTCAGTTCTTTGACCCTAAACATCATTGTTTCACATTCCCCGATTATCAGCTGGTTCCTACAATGGAAGAGTTCTCCAAGCTTCTGGGTATACCTATTCTTGATCAGAAACCCTTCACAGGCTTGGAAAAAGAGCCTAAACCTGAAGTCATTGCTGCAGCCCTACATTTGAAGAAATCAGACATTGTCATATAAACAAGGAGTGGAGTTAAGGGTATTCTTGCTAAGGTGTTGATAGAGAAGGCTCAAGTGTTCCTGAAGGCTATGAGCTATGATGCTTTTGAGGAGATCTTAGCCTTGATGATTTATGGCTTAGTGTTGTTCCCCAATCCAGACCAGTTCATAGACGTACACGCCATCAACATATTTCTGACTCGCAATCCAGTGCCTACATTGCTTGGAGACATCCTACATTCTCTTCATACCCGTACTGCAAAGGCACGAGGAACTCTGATGTGCTTCATACCTTTGCTATCTAAGTGGTTTATTTATCACCTTCCTCGATCACTAATGAAGAATGAACAAGGGTTCAGGTGGTCCAAGAGGATTATGTCACTCTCTCATTCAGATATTCATTGGTGCTCTCGATCTACGGAGAATGTTACTATCATTGACCGGTGTGGGGAGTTTCCTAATGTGCCACTCCTTGGCATAAGAGGGGGCATTACCTACAACCCTTCCTTAGCTTTACGTCAGTTTGGTTACGCTCGGAATGATGGTCCTCATGACATGTTGATTCAGGGTATTGTGTTTGACTACGACAACGATCTGCAAGGTTATCGTCAAAGGTTTATACGAGCATGAGGGAAAGTGAACAAGGTTGACAGCAAGACTCTGGAACCCAAGTACACTATTCCTATGGAAGCTTATCTCAGATGGGTACGATCTCGTGCTCAGACTCTTATGATGCCATATCTTGCCATCCT
This sequence comes from Lathyrus aphaca, assembly GCA_963966055.1. Taxonomy (NCBI): domain Eukaryota; kingdom Viridiplantae; phylum Streptophyta; class Magnoliopsida; order Fabales; family Fabaceae; genus Lathyrus; species Lathyrus aphaca. Next base: position 277,523,315 of record OZ014519.1, on the reverse strand, counting down.
TCCAGTTACTATGGAGCCAGTTGCTGAAGGAGATACTTCTTATATCATTCTTCATCCAGACATGCCCACTGACATGGAGGAGTTACAGAGGTCCTGGATCCAGTTGAAGGAGCAAAGGGATACTTTTGAGACTCATTACAAAGCAAGTAAAGAAAGAATCCTGGAGCTAACAAAACAACTTCACGAGGAGCGGAATCTCAACTCATACCTCAACACAAAAAGGAAACGTCCATGGGAGACTTAAAACCCTATTTTTTGTACTTATTTCATTTTTATGGTAAGCCCAAGGGGCAAACAAATTTATTATGTACGCATTTATACACCATATCATTGCATCACAGGTTTCTTATGTACATGTATCTTATCTTCTCGCTGTTTATTTCAGCAGAAATGGCTCTTGAACAAACAGTCAAAGATCTTCAGGCACAGAACGCACAGTTCCAAGAGCTGATCCTGAACTTGTCCAAGGGACAGGATGAATTGAAGATACTACTGGCCAAGAAGACTAAGAAGACTAGAAGATCAGGAGGCCTTATCAATATGGGAAGAAGGTTCAGAGGTCCTGCTAAGACCAAGGAACAGGTTGAAGATTATGAGTCTGAGGAGTCTGAGAAAGAGGGAGGCAGTCTCCATAATACTATGGGGGATTCTGATTCTGAAGCAAATTACTATCATGATCCTAATGATGATAAGTTCAAGATGCTGGTGGATAGAATGAATGCTATGGAATTGCAAAAGTGTTCTGGGCTAGATTTTGAAGATCTGAGTTTGATATCTGGAGTGGTTATACCCATTGGTTTCAAGGTCCCTGCTTTGGTAGTATATGATGGTGTCTCGTGTCCCAAGTTGCATCTAAGGTCCTATGTCCGGAGGATTCAACCCCATACTGCTGATAAGAAGTTATGGATCCATTTCTTCCAAGAGAGTTTGTCTGGAGCACAATTGGAATGGTACTATCAACTGGAGAGTGCCAATATTCGTGATTGGAATGATCTTGCTGAGGCCTTCTACAGGAAATACCAATACAACGCTGATTTAGCGCCTACTCGCATGCAACTCCAAAGCATGTCTATGGGTGCTAAGGAGAATTTCAAGGAGTATGCCTAGAAGTGGAGAGACTTGGCTGGTAGAGTTCAACCTCCTCTGACTGACAGGGAGCTAGTGGATATGTTTATGAGTACGCTGAATGGTCCTTTCTATAGTCATCTCATTGGAAGCTCATCATCCGGCTTCACTAAGCTGATAATGACTGGAGAGCGTGTAGAAAGTGGCATAAGAAGTGGCAAGATACAAGTGGGTGTCTCTTCATCAAGTACTGCAAAGAAGCCCCCTAGTGGGAAGAAGGAGTCAAATGCTGTTTATGGTCAACCTGGTCGTAATAGGAGTCACCAATCTGTAGGAGCAGTTCACATCTCCAATCCTACTCCTGCAACACCAGAGCCACCACAGAGCAATCAGCAGAAGCCTAGAAGAGAGTTCACCAAGATCAACATGTCACTGGCCCAAGCCTTGCAACACTTGTTGAAAGGGGAACTCATTACTTTGAAGGACCCTCCTCAGAATCCTAATGTTACTTCTCCTCGGTACAATCCTAATGCACGATGTGCCTATCATTCTAATTGTCCGGGACATGACACCAACAACTGCTGGATATTGAAAAACAAGATTCAAGATATGATTGATGCTGGAGAGATTGAATTTGACCCTCCTGGGACTCCAAATGTGATTACTGCTCCCATGCCTAATCATGAGAAGACTGTTAATGCCATTGATGAAGTTTCATATATTTCCTCAATTGTAGAGGTGACTACTCCATTATCTGTTGTCAAGAAGAAGTTGGTACAGGCTGGGTTCTTTCCAGGTTGTAATGGAGATTGTTTTTATTGTGCTTATAAACCTGATAGTTGCTGGAAGTTGAAGGATGGTATTCAACGCCTCATGGACAATTACACCATATTTTTTGAGAGGACACCTTCTGTGGAGAGTATGGTGGAACATCTAACTCAAGGTGCGAAGGTTGAAGAGGTGGATATGGTTGATAAAGTACCAATAAGGATTACCTCCAAAGGCCCTGTCAAGATCACTCATAAGGGTCCTATTAAGATTACTGCTGAAGGTCCAGTAAAGACTATAGCTGAAGCTAGAGTGGCTCCTATGATTATTACCACTCCTGGTCCTATTCCGTATACTTTTGATAAAGCTATACCTTGGCATTACGGTTCCGATGTTTATATCCATGGTGTTAAACAGGAACCCTTAGCTGATACACTTGTTGCTGATGAAAACCTGGATGTTGATAATATTGCTAGATCTAGTAAGATCACAAGAAGTGGAAGAATTTTATCTCCTCCGGCTACCTCCAAGAATACAATTACTCCAACTACTACCTCTACTGCTGAGACAAATACTGATGCCCGGGGCAAAGGTCCTGTTATTGAATCTGTGCAAACTGAGACACCAACTGCTGAGAATCTTTCTAAGCAGATGGAAGAAGTGTTGAAGATCATTTGCAAGAGTGATTATGATGTTGTTGACCAATTGGGGCATACTCCCTCCAAGATTTCCATGTTATCTCTGTTGCTATGTTCTGAGGCTCATACTAAAGCCTTGATTAAATTCTTGAAGACTGCTCATGTGCCAAATGAGATTTCTGTGGATCAGTTTGAAAATTGTGTTGCACACCTGACTTATGATAATGGTTTAGGCTTTTCTGATGCTGATTTGACTCCTACCAAGAGAAACCATAATAGAGCTTTGCATATCTCTATTGAGTGTAGGGGCACTACCCTGTCTCATGTGTTAATAGACAATGGTTCTTCACTGAATGTTCTTCCCAAAGAGGTTCTGAACAAGCTCAGTCCTGAAGATGTTGTATTAAGACCAAGTAATATAGTGGTGAAGGCCTTTGATGGCTCAAGAAGGGTGGTGCATGGAGAAATAGATATCCCGATTAAAGTAGGCTCTCAAGTCTTCAATTCTACCTTCTATGTAATGGATATTCGTCCTTCATACTCCTGTTTTCTTGGGCGCCCCTGGATCCATGGGGCAGGTGCTGTGACCTCCACTTTACATCAGAAGTTGAGATATACAGTGAAGGGAAAGGTTGTCACTGTTTACGGAGAGGAAGAATATATAGTCAGTCACGTGAATACATTTAAGTATGTTGAAGTGGAAGGCGAATATGTTGAGACTCCTTACCAGACATTTGAAGTAGTTCCTTGGGTTGTTCCTGCTGCTGAAGCTCCTCCTGTGGTTAAAAGAGTTCTTGTGGTTACCAGAGTACCTCCTACAATGGCCTCCCTCAAAGATGCTAGAGTTGTGGTTGATGAAGAGTCCCAGAAGGTTGTTCATCGTGCTCGTGTTGTTCGTATCACCAATCAAGGAATTATGAAAGATCAAATCAATGTTGTGGGTGACTATGATGAAGACTACAACCTGGATGACTGGATCTTTCCTACTGTGGGTGATGGGCTCAATAATTGGAAGGCTGAAGACGTTATTCCTATCTCCTTTAGTCAGGAGTAAATACTATTAATGTGTTGTTATTTTTAAGTTTGTAACTTTTGAACAATTAAACTTTTAAGCCTTGTGCCTTACCCGGGACACAATGGTATGCTTGTTTCGGGATGTCATTTCATTTGCATACTTCATTCAATAAAAGTCAGTGGACGTTTCGTTTTCGTAAATATTGTGTTCATTGTCTTTTTTTTATTTTATTCTTATTTTATCAGCTATGTGTTCTTACACACACCCACATCACTAAAATGCAGATCCGCATCCACTTTGGATCCTGTTGATGACAGTTCTACTATTTCCAATTATAATTTCGAGAATCCGATCTATCAAGCTGAAGATGGAAAGGAGGACGATTGTGAAGTACCTGTAGAGCTTGCTAGGTTGTTACAACAAGAAGAGAAAGCTATACAGCCACATGAAGAGCCAATCGAAGTTGTGAATCTGGGAACTAAAGAAAACAGGAAAGAGGTCAAGATAGGGGCTGAGCTAGAGGATGGTGTTAAGGGTAGATTGATTCAGCGTTACATGATTATGTGGAGATCTTTGCTTGGTCTTATGAAGATATGCCAGGGTTGGATACAGACATTGTGGTTCACCGTTTACCAGTAAAAGAAGATTGTCGTCCAAAGAAGCAGAAGGTTCGTCGCATGCGTCCTGAAATGTCAGAGAAGATTAAGGCAGAGGTGATGAAACAGTTTGATGCAGGGTTCGTAGCTGTGACTTCTTATCCTCAATGGGTTGCAAATGTGGTACCGGTACCAAAGAAAGATGGTAAAGTACGTATGTGTATAGACTACAGGGATTTGAACAAGGCCAGCCTTAAAGATGATTTTCCACTTCCTCATATTGATGTTCTAGTAGACAACACTGCTCAGCATAAGGTATTCACTTTCATGGATGGTTTCTCTGGTTACAATCAAATCAAGATGGCACCTGAAGATATGGAGAAGACTACGTTCGTTACACAGTGGGGCATTTTTTGTTATAAAGTGATGCCATTTGGTTTGAAGAACATCGGGGCAACATATCAGCGTGCTATGGTGGCTTTGTTTCACGATATAATTCATCATGAGATAGAGGTATATGTGGATGATATGATAGCCAGGTCCCAGAATGAAGAGCAACACCTTGATCATCTGCATAAGTTGTTTGAAAGATTGAAGAAATACAAGCTGAGATTGAACCCAAACAAGTGTACTTTGGGAGTTAGATCTGGTAAACTCTTGGGTTTCATTGTTAGTGGAAAAGGTATTGAAGTAGATCCCCCGCAAAAGTGAAAGATATACAAGAGATGCCAACTCCCCGTACTGAGAAGGAAGTTAGAGGTTTCTTGGGACGATTGAATTACATTGCAAGATTTATTTCCCAATTAACTGCTACCTGTGAGCCAATCTTCAAGTTGTTAAAGAAAGATCAGGTAATGGAGTGGAATGATGAGTGTCAGACAGCATTTGATGAAATCAAGAGATATCTCCTAGAACCTCCAATCTTGATGCCACCAGTTGATGGAAGACCCTTGATTATGTACTTAACAGTATTAGACAACTCAATGGGGTGTGTGTTGGGGCAACATGACGAGTCTGGTCGAAAAGAGCAAGCAATATATTACCTTAGCAAAAAGTTTACCGACTGTGAAACAAGATACTCACTGCTCGAGAAAACTTGATGCGCTTTGGCATGGGCTGCTCGCCGATTAAGACAGTATATGTTGACTCATACCACCTTGTTGATTTCAAAGATGGATCCAATCAAGTACATATTCGAGAAACCTGCTCTCTCCGGACGAATAGCAAGATGGCAAATGATCTTGACAGAATATGACATACAGTACACTACTCATAAAGCCATTAAAGGAAGTGTTGTAGCTGATCATTTGGCTCATCAAGCAGTGGATGACTACCAGTCAATGAGTTTTGAGTTCCATGATGAAGACATTATGATTATTACCAAAGAACCTGGACAATATGACGGACCTGGACAAGGATCCCGATGGACTATGGTTTTTGACGGAGCTTCCAATGCACTTGGTAATGGTGTTGGTGTTGTGATCATTTCCCCTGAAGGTTGTCATACCCCGATTACTGCCAGACTTTGTTTCTATTGTACCAATAACATGGCTGAGTATGAGGCATGTATCCTGGGCATCAAAGCTGCCATTGATATGAAGATTCAGTTCCTGGATGTATATGGAGATTCAGCCCTGGTAGTAAGTCAGATCAAAGGAGATTGGGATACCAAGCATGATAATCTCATTCCTTACAGAGAGCATGTGTTGTCTTTGATCCCATATTTTGAAGAGATTACCTTTGGACATATTCCACGAAGAGAGAATCAGTTGGCAGATGCACTAGCCACCATGGCATCTATGTTTGAAATTAGCTAGGATGATGAAGCTCCCAAGATTACTATTGATAGATTTGAGAAGCCTGCATACTGCTATGAGATTGACACTTAAGAAGCAGAAGAGAAGCCTTGGTTCTATGAAGGGAAAAGATACCTTGAAGCTCAGGAGTTCCCTGAAGGGGCATCTGTCAAAGATAAGAAGTTTCTGAGAAGGTTTTCTGCTAAGTTCTTCTTGAGTAATGGAATTTTGTACAAGCGCAATCATGATTCAACTTTGCTTCGTTGTGTGGATAAGAAGGAAGCAACAGAGATTATGGAAGACATGCATGATGGGATCTTTGGCACTCATTCTAGTGGTCATACCATGGCAAAGAAGATATTGAGAGCAGGTTACTATTGGTCTACCATGGAAGCTGACTGCTATCAACATTCCAAAACATGTCACAAGTGTCAAATCTATGCTGATAAAGTACATATACCTCCATCACCATTGAATGTGTTGACTGCTCCTTGGCCTTTTGCCATGTGGGGCATTGATATGATTGGTGAGATCAAGCCTACTGCTTCTAATGGGCATCGTTTCATCTTGGTTGTTATTGATTACTTTACAAAGTGGGTGGAGGCAGCTTCGTTTGCATCTGTTACTAAGAATGTGGTGGCTCGGTTCATTAAGAATAATCTCATATGTAGGTATGGCATCCCTGAGAGGATTATCACTGACAATGGCTCTAATCTGAACAACACTATGATTACTGATCTCTGCATGCAGTTCAAGATTAAGCATCACAACTCTTCTCCGTATCGCCCGAAGATGAATGGGGCAGTAGAAGCTGCTAATAAGAATATTAAGAAGATTCTACAGAAGATGACTGTTACTTACAAGGATTTGCATGAAATGTTACCATTTGCTCTTCATGGTTATCTTACTACAATACATACTTCAACAGGGGCAACCCCATTCTCCTTAGTCTATGGTATGGAAGTCGTTCTGCCCATTGAAGTTCAGATCCCCTCTTTAAGAATCATGAAGGATTCAGGCTTGGATGAAGATGAGTGGATTCAGACTCGACTTGACCAGATAAATTTGATTGATGAAAAGAGGTTGGCAGCTGTTTGTCATGGCCAGATGTACCAAAAACGGATGATCAAAGCTTTTAATAAGAAGGTTAAGCCAAAGGTATATCAGGCTGGTGACTTGGTAATCAAGCGTATCATATTACCACAGGGTGATCCTAGGGGCAAATGGACTCCTACATATGAAGGACCATTTGTAGTCAAAACAGTATTCTCAGGAGGTGCCATGATGCTTACTACTATGGATGGTGAAGACTTTCCATAGCCTGTAAACGCAGACATAGTTAAAAAATACTACGCATAAAAAGAGACCCGCTAGGTTGACTGGCCTAGGCAAAAATAAGGGCATCCCGGTGAACCAAAAGGGTTCGGGCAAAAATTAGGGATATATATATATATATATATATATATATATATAAAAATGTACACCCGGCAAGTCGAAAACCTGAAAAGGCGGCTTGGGCAAAAAAGGGTATCCCGATGGATTGAAAACCTGAAAGGGCAATCCAGGCAAAAGTTAGGGATTAAAGCGTATGACTATGTCTCGTTTGGATCACCCATGTAACTCCAACCAGTTGTGCTACTTAACTCAAGCTCGAGCAGATACAGATCAATCCAATCGTTTCCGTCTCAACAGCAGAAGATGAGATACTTGAAGATAATGGCAATAGTAGAAGAAACTCAATAGGATTATTTCCCACATAGTTGTCTTCTTTGTTTTTTAAAAATTTTATGACAAATTCCTCTTACTAGGATTTCTGTCTCATTGTACAAACTCGCCTATGTATAGTTCACTTTGTGATATAAATAAAATTTCATCTTTGAATCCAGATTTACTTTTACCCTATTTATATAAACAGAACGTCCATTGATTGTGTTTGAATGTATGTATGCTTTTGAATATGATTGATGTTTACCAGAAATGCATAAAATGCTTGAATATGATTGATGAAAATGCAGTAATAGTATATACTAAGGACGAACGAAGGTAGGAATTCAACGAAGCTTCGCCGGTTCATCCCCACAAGGCAATCCCCAGAGGGCAAATCTATCTTTATAGATACTTCGAGTTACATCTCTCCTTGAATTTATATCCTCAGTCGGGATACTCAGGAACTTATTTCCTTCAATAGAAGTATGACGAACAAAGATGGGAGGTTATAAATACTATACTATCAAGACGGGAACAAGTCCCTCATATTCTTCAGCAACGAATCGGGATTTATTTTCCCTAGCCAGCAGTGGTTATACAAGGATATCCAGACGCTTCAGGCTGCATGATTCATGCATACATCATTTATATCATAACATAACATATTCATAATGCATAATACATTTACTTATATGCATCATGCCATGCATGCATACATATTACATAAACTAACATTCTCTTTGCAGGATGGTTATATGTAGATAAAACACTATCAACAATTCACAACAGGTCAGAAATGATCCATACATTACTCAAGATGTCCTTGGAGAGTAGGCAAACGGTCTGTACAAAGATCCATTCCCTAATCCAGGATACTTCCAGAAGATTTCATCTATCTGGTCTTGAATAGCAGGCAAACGGTCTGTACAAAGATCCATTCCCTGGTTCAAGATATTTTCAGAAGATTTAATCTATTTCCTCGGAGAGTAGGCAAACGGTCTGTACAAAGATCCATTCCCTAATCCAGGATATTTTCAGGAGATTTAATCCTGACACTTTTTTTTCCTCGGAGAGTAGGCAAACGGTCTGTACAAAGATCCATTCCCTAATCCAGGATATTTTCAGGAGATTTAATCCTGACACTCTTTTTTCCTCGGAGAGTAGGCAAACGGTCTGTACAAAGATCCATTCCCTAATCCAGGATACTTCCAGAAGATTTCATCTATCTGGTCTTGAATAGCAGGAAAACGGTATTTTCAGAAGAATTAATCCTAACGTGCTTTTGACCTTGGAGAGTAGGCAAACGGTCTGTACTAAGATCCATTCCCTAATCCAAGATACTTCCAGAAGAGATAATCGTCACGAAGATTTATTTCTACTGGTCCATTCAACAATTCAAATCATGTTGCATAAACGATTCAGAGACGGCCTATACGAAGACCTAGTACTGATATCCAGTATCAACATAAAGATATCATCACCTCCTGATATTTTAGATGGCATCTCTAAGCCCATCTACAGTTATTCCAAGTGGCATCTTCAAGCCCACTTAAGCATATACAACTAATCATCAGTGTTACTTTATGCACCGGCGAGTGCAAATTTTCGGGCTTTTGTGTTCAATCCCCTTCAACCTTCCAGGTCACGACTGACACATACACCATGTCAGAAAGGTAAATGGCCGACATGTTCATGAACACATTGCAAGGGACTTATATTGATAGACTGGCTGCTTTCTCCTCTACCAGTTTTGCTGATGTGGTCATAGCTGGTGAGAGGATTGAAAGTCTTTTGAAGATGGGCAAAATCTCCGACAGTGGTGCAAGTTCCTCCAGCAATCCCAGAAAACCATTTGCAGGACCCCGAAGGGCATGTGAAACTAATTCCATTCATACAAGCAGGGGCAGGCCTCAATATGCTCACCGGTCAGTAGCAACTGTTACCATCCCAGCTCCAATTCCACAGCAATCATCATATCCTCAACAACAACAACCACAGTATCAACAACAAGCTCAGTATCCACAACAAAGGTCGTATAACAACAACAATGGTAATCAACAACAGCGTCCTTTCCAACAAAGGCCATCACAAGCAAATAGGGTAATTGACCCAATCCCAATGTCGTATGCTGCACTCTTGCCACAACTCCTAAAGCTCAACCTAGTCGAGTTAAGGACGTTGGCTCCTCCAGATCCTCTCAATTTGCCAAAGAACTATGATGGAAATGCCAGGTGTGCATTCCACTCAAACGCACCGGGGCATAATTGTTGCACCCCAAAATTTGCCCTCCACAAGACAAGACATTGTTTACTAAGAGGCTCACAAGGTTCACAAGGTTCACAAGACATCTCATGAGGTTCACAAGGTTCACAAGATTCACAATTAGTCAGAAAGTTTGACAATTCCCTCAGACAATGCATTCTCCTAAGCAATGCATCTTAAACTAGGGTTTTGACTTTCATCAGGCTAAGTGGACTTCCAAGACTTCAAGTGAGCTTCATAGCATCCTATATGTGTTCAAGAATCCCCATGTCAAGTTTCAAGACTTTCCCAAAAGATTTGCTCAGTCAGATGATCAGATAGGTTAAAATCAGTCAAAGTAGTTAAAAAGTCAAACTGAGGTCAACTGTGGTCAAACCAAAGTCAAACTTCATGATTTTTTGCCAACATCAATTATATGAGGTAAAATTCATCATTTGATCAAGGTTTGATCATGATTCATCAAGGAGATTTCAGATCATCAAGAATCAGGAGTTTCTAAATTAGGGTTTTCATAGGAAAAGTCAACTGAACTTTGACCAGCCATAACTTTCACATGCTTCATCAAAAATTTTCCATCCAAAGCTCATTTTGAAGGAAATTGAATTCTCTACAACTTTGTGTCTCACAAGCCAAGCCCAAAAATGCTTCATTTGGAAGGTATGAGCTAAGACATTATAGGTCTATTTAAAAGTCAACAACTTCAAAAGAGCATAACTTGTGAATGGTAAAAGATATGGACATGAGACCAAAGAGGTTAGTTAGAGGACTCTTTAAGCTTTCCAAAATGTCCAAGAACACCTTCATAGCATTAAAATTGAAGGATTTGTGCCCTTGCAAATTTGGGAAAATTTTGAGAGGTTTATGAATTAAATAGGGTCTTAAAACCATAATTCACCAAATGGGCTTGCTTTTTTATGATCCAAACACTTCCATGACATCATGCACGAAATAAAACTTATTTATTCATAATTTTATTCATTATGATTTTTTATGTTAAAAATCATTTTAAATTAACTTAAAATATAAAATAATGGATATTTGATTTGATTTGGTTTCTAGAAAGTCTTAAGACTTATTTAGACTTGATTGATACAAAAATAATGAAGATCATACCAAAATAGCAAGGCTAGATTAAGAATATTCAAAATTTAAGATCACATCTTTTTCGATCTTAAAAGGTCCAAAAATCCAAAGTTTTGGTTGGTTTCTTAACCTAATTTCATTGTATCATATATATACAACATGAAGACAAGCCAAAGACACGAATTCACAGCCTCCAACACCATATTCAAACTTCACAAAATTGTTCAAAAACTCAAATTCGGTTTCACTATTACAAGGCATTTAAAGGTATTTTAAGAACATGGAGAGGATCCTTGGACATCATTGAACCTATCCCAATCCTTAAAAGCATCATAATCATGCCCATAACCACAAACCGAATCACTTTTGTTCATGTTTTTACATTTTTTTGATTCCATACTTTCATGTGTTAATAGTTGATTTTGCTTGCTGATTTGTGTTTGTTTTGATGTATAGAAGCTTTCTGGACAAATTAATTGGAGTTTCATGGCTTAAATCGTTAGATGCCATTGTTAGGGTTTGAGATTCAAATTCGGGATTTTAATGTTTAGGTTATCTAAATGAATTCTAAGAACATGACCATAACGTATAAACTTCACATAATTGATCTGGGTTGCTAATTTGTATTGATATTAAGGCTTGCTTGATGTTTCAAAAACCTAGGATTTCTGGTTTATGAACGCGCAGGAAATTTTGCAGGAAAAATCATATAAATTTTCGCAGGAAATTCAAATGGGGAAGATGAAGTCTTTGCGCGAAATCCAGAATGAAAATGCTTACTTATTTTATATTATATGTGTTGCGTTTATGTTTCACAATGAGCGTGTAGCTCAGCTGGTTTTGGTGCGCGTATATTCTAATGAAGGGCTTGGGATCGAAACCGGCCAAAGGAAATTTTTTGCTTTGATTTATTTTGTTTTACAGGATAACAACAAAACCAACTTGGAGTGGATTGCAATCACACATGCGCAGTGGTTCAGCTGGTTTTGGGAGACCTTCAGCCAGGTAAAGGACCTGGGTTCAAATCCCAGGTCCTGTTTTTTAGTACTTTATCCAATTTCTTTAGTAATTTTCTTATATTTTAATTTAATTCAATTAAAACAATTTCTAACCTAAATAATTAGTAATATTTTCTTAAAATCTCATATTTTCAAAATACAATAATTTATTTTCTCCAACTTTTTTATGTTTATATTTATTAATATGTATGTATATGTTTTTGTATATAATTTCATTAATTATATTTAGATTAATTTCTAACTCTAATATTTTTTTTACATAATTAAAACCCTAATTTTCTCTAACCCTAATCCTAACCCTAGTTCTTATTTTATTTAAATCTTAAAATTAATTAAATTTTCCTAATATCCAATTAAATAATTAATCATAGTTTATTTTGTAAATAAATTAGTATATCCTTATTATTTTATTTTCATCTTAAAAATTCTTTAAAAGTTGTTTATTAAAATCTAAAAATACTTAATTGAATTATATGTCTATTTTGTATATTATTACTAACCTTTTTTTCTTATAATTATTTCATCACTAACCTTTTATTTAATTATTTATTTTATTATATAATTATTATTTAATTTGTTTTTGTTATCATGTAACTGTAAAAGCGTTGTAATAGTCGTAGTTCTTATCGTTTGTTTACAAATATTATTGCTTTGGTTAGTAAATATAGGGAGTGATAACCTATTTGCTTTAAAATTAATTTAGATCACTAATCATAAGATAAATATTTGAATTTATACACGCACACACGTAAGTCGATCTTTGATCGCCATCTCACTTCTTTAGGTTATCCCTCATGTTGCCTAAATCATAAAGGTCAAGTAAGGTGTCTAAAAAGCAAAGTCCTTTCTCCTAAAATATCATCAAGTCCCTTTACGATTATAAGATCAAGTCCCTTCGAGGTTGCCTTCGTAAATGATCTTGACCCTTTCGAATAAAAGATGATAAGTCCCTTCGTATTGCTAAGACACCTTACAGTTTCCTAAACACAGATGACCCTTCACATGTTCCTTTCAACATCCAAGGTAATGACTACTTATTCCTTAATAATAGGGATAGTCTTACCATTGAAAGAACATTTAAGAACAGTAAAGATTCAAATTAGGGTAGGTTCCTCTTAAGTACTTGCTCACTTTTTCATCAAATTACTTCATTACACTTCACATTTCAAACAAATTTTCAAAAAACAAAGTCTTTATATACATCCATACGAGGATCATTATAAAGTACTTAGAAAATTTTCAATCACACACTACACTTTCTCAAAACAATTTAAAGTGAGCTAAGTAACTAAGAGCCCATGGATAACCATGGATGTAAAGGGTGCTAACACCTTCCCTTTACATAACCTACCCCCCAAACCCAAAAATCTTTTAAGGTCTTTCCTGCTCTTTTATGCCCTTTCCTTTGGATAAAATAAAAGTCGGTGGCGACTCTTGCTATCCGCAACATTTAACTAAAGTCATTTCTCCCACCGTGTTACAATAATAATGAAAAATGCAGGGGCCTACAGATGAAAGTCCAGGATTTGGTGGACTCAAAAGCTCTCAATTTTGCGCCTCCTCCGAATGTCACAAGAAATCCAATGCCTAGTCACAACGGGCCTAGAATTAATGCTATTGAGGAGGGCAAACCATCCACATTAATCAACAGTGTTGCACAAATCCGAACACCCTTGGTTGAAATCAAAGCTCAGTTGTTAGAATGCCAAGTGTTCCCCGGGTGCAAAGTCGGCTGTGGATATTGCAATATTGCCATTAATGGATGTGAGAGGCTGAGAAACGGCATAGATGGCCTCATTAGAGATGGCACTCTTCAGATTACAACAACAGCGACTACAACTCCAACAATTCTTTCATCAACAATCACAGATACTCCTACAACATCAGCAACCCTTGTTCCAACAGATTCTGCTATAACTCCAATAATTACTCAATCAATCACTTCAACGGATACAAGTTCAGTCACAATTCCTTCTACAACAACAACACCTATTACTCCATCAGTTCATGCTACAACTTCAACACCCATCCAATCAACTTCGACTACAACACCAGCAACAATTAATGAAAGTGTCTCAACGGTTACGATATACTACGATCCCGCAAATGTTCCTTCCAACAACTCACAACAAAATACTACTCCTGTCAGAGCCCCAGTTACCATATATTATGATCCACTCACCATTGTGGTCCCCTCTGCAGCTGCTATCAGTCCGGTCACAATCACAGTGCCTGGGCCAGTTCCTTACGAAAGCAATAATGCCATCCCTTGGCATTATGGCTCAGATCTATACTGCGAGGGGCAGAAAATCACTTTAGAGTCATCAACTTCTTCACCTTAGATAGACAACATGGGGGGGGGCGGAGGCTTCTCTAGAAGCGGACGTCTCTTTGCTTCGCAAATACCAAGACCCATTGCTGAAGCAAAAGCTGCTGCTAAGGCAAAAGGGAAGAGCGTGGTGCAAGAAGAACCAGTTGCTAAAGAAGCTTTGAAGACTCCTTTTGATCAAGAGGTTGATGAATTCATGCGGATAATCAAGAAAAGTGATTATAAGGTGGTGGAGAAACTTCACCAGACACCTTCCAAAATCTCCATACTATCATTGCTAATGTGCTCCGAGGCTCATCGGAACGCACTATTAAAGGTCCTGCACGCGGCTTATGTGCCAAAGGAGATTACTGTCAATCAGTTAGAGGCTGTGGTTGGAAATGTCAATGCTAGTCATGGACTAGGATTTACCAACGTTGATCTGACAACAGAAGGTCAAAATCACAACAAGGCTTTGCACATTACCTTGGAGTGTAAGGGTGCAGTTCTTTCTCACGTATTAGTGGACACAGGGTCATCACTCAATGTCCTACCCAAGAAAGCCCTTGTGAAGCTGGAACATGATGGATTGGCACTACGCCCAAGCAACTTGGTAGTGAGAGCCTTTGACGGTTCTAAAAGATCAGTTCTGGGAGAGATAGAGTTGCCAATATTGATTGGCCCACAGGTTTTCAAAACGACCTTCTTTGTGATGGATATACAGCCTGCCTACAGTTGTCTATTGGGTAGACCATGGATACACGCCGCTGGCGCTGTGACGTCAACCCTTCACCAGAAGTTAAAATTTGAGTGGGAGGGCCAAGTCATTACCATTTGCGGGGAGGAGGATATTTTCGTTAGCCAGCTGGCTACTTTCAAATACATTGAAATGGATGGGGAGATCCATGAGACCATGAGTCAAGGGTTTGAAGCCCTTAATATCAATGAAGCATCTGCTATGTCTGGGACTTCCATCACATCATATCAACAGGCCCGGAAGGTTGTTGAGGAAGGTACCGCTCAAGGCTGGGGCAAGCTGCTGCCAGTGGAAAAGAAAGAAGACCGATTCGGGTTGGGTTACAGACCAACTCGACAAGATCAACCAGAGGCTGCAACGGAGCCCAAGTTTGTCAGCGGGGGAATGCTAACCCCGGATGCTGTGAACAGACTGGAAGATGAGTCAGAAGACGAGCGCAACCTGGAAAGCTGGATACGTCCAAGGATCCCGGGGAACCATGTCTCAAACTGGTCTTCCCAGGAAATTATAAGAGTTACTTGTCGCTCCCGACAAGTGAAACTGGTTCAGATGAAGGTACAGACGCGAACGGTCGGCGAGAGGGAACAGTGAGAACACACAGCCGTGAACTCACTGGAGATGAAAAGAGTCGCCAGCTAGGCATTTTTATCCCGGAGGAAAGGCAATGCTGCATAGACCTAGAAAAAGATGGATAAGACGGTTGCGAACCAGAGAGACTGAGAAAGGGGGTTGGTTACAACCTGGGAAGGTATTAGCACCCAGATTGTCCGTCGTACTCGACGGGATCCACGCTTGAAAGATTAGTGTTTTAAAGGGGTAGTGTCAGTGCAACTTGTGTGTAAATGAGCTGGAAAAGATGTACAGGTGTCAGTGTAAAGTGTATAAGTGATATGAAGTATGAAGGTGTCAGTGTAAGGAAAGAGTATGCTCATGATCATGAGGCTAAAAAGATGAAGCTAGAAAGAGGGGGAATATACAGAGACTTTTGTTCGATAACCGTTAAGTTATGCCTACGTATCCTCTCGTGCAATGAGGAAGTCAGAACACCGTAGTTCGACCCAAAGAGACTGAAAGATGAATTGACTTGTGAACTGCTTGCTTGCCTATGCTCAAGTGTATGATCTGTCTGGCACAGATGCAAACTGTCTTGCATTAGACGGAAGAAGCAAGTTCTCGTTTATGAGTGAAAATGATGAGAAAAGAATCCCGGAGGAGACGATTATTGTTTGTTTTTGTGCTTTCAGTCTTTTATTGCTTTTGAAAGTTTGTCATAAGTCAATGAGCTTAGGCCTAAACCAATGGATTTAGTAAACTCATCACATCTTCCCTCTGATTAGGGGTAATGAGAGTACCTTAAGTGTGAAGTCAGATTCTCACACTTAATCACCTTTGGTGTAGGATTAAGATCATTAACCTACTTGTGATTATTTAGATGTTTTTGTGATTTTGTTTAGTGTTGAGTAATGAGGTTAAGCCATAATCATGGATTAAACAGACCCATTACACCATCCTAAAAGAAGGATAATAGATGAGAATGTTTAAGCTGAGGAAGACTCCTTAACTTAATCCATGATTAGGGATTAAACCCATGACAAAACAAGCCTTTATTAAGTGGATTTTATTTAATGGTATGATGATGAAGTGAATTTTATTGTTTGTAAGACAACTTGAGGGGGACTTGTCCATTAACACTAGGGTTAGTCCTTCTTAACCACTTAAGGAAGAATTAGAACCCTAATGCAAGGCCCAAGTTACAAGTGTGATGTCTTGATGATTATTAGATGAATTGATTAAGAGATTTAAACACCTTAAGGGTTTAATACTTAGGATTAAAGTTATACACTCCATCCTAAGAGAAGGATGCAGGCATAAGCTTAATCACAAAGTCTTAAAGCCTTTAGGGTTGAGTCCCTGATTATGAGGTGAGAAGAGGAGACTCAAAGAGAGACACAAAGGTAAAACTATGGGGGACTAATCAAAACCCTAATTCATTGTCATGCTTGGTTGTTCCTAAGGTTTGTGAGGTTTGCAAGAACAATCTTCAAAAGAACCACCAGGAAGCAGATGAAAGGATCAAGAGAAGCAAAGTGACTTGCTTCATTCAAGAAGTCAAGTCACTTGAAGAAAGAAAGTGGGAAGGAGAAGAATGAGCAAGCTCAATCTCAAACACATATAAAATGCAGCAATGGATGCAAGAGAGATGAAAAGAAAAGTTATGAGAAGTGAAGGCAAATCCACTTCTCAAGTTTACTTACCACCTGAAATGTTAGAAAGAAATGCAATGCAATGCAAGATGAGATGAAATGATATGATGCCAAGCAAAACCAGAAGCATGTTGATGATGATTATGATGTTATGAGGCGCTGCAAACATGAGGCAAAGCAATGGGGATGTTCATACAAGCTTATGAATGCAAATGATGCAAGCTAAGGAGCATGAACAAGCATGAAAAGTTATGAATCATACAAGACAAATGACATGGAAAATATGCAATGCAATGATCAAACATGCTTTCTACATGTCTTAAGATGTCAAATGAATCATAAGTATGCACAAAATGCAAAGACAAGTCATGCTATGCAAGGAAATGCAAGAGGGATGCAAAAGAAAGCCCAAATTAGGGTTCATGGATCAAACATCAAACACAAACCAAAAACAGAAGCAAACCTCATGATAAAAAATGGAAAATGGCACCCAAAGAAACCCTAGGCCTATGATGAACCACTGCCCAAAGGGGAGCTCTCAACTCTCAACCAAACTCAAGATATGAATTTTCTAAGTTATTAGGGTTTTTTAGGGTTCTTAACAAAACAAATGCCAAACAATTTGAAAATGCAAGAACAAGTCATGGCCATTTTATCCTAGGAACTACATGCAAAACAAAAGACAATGCAAGAAGAATCAATGTCTCAACCTTCACCAATTGGCAGAAATGAATTTTTGAATCCATGATCAAAATAATGCATAAAAAATGATTTAATTCAATGAAAAATTCTTAAAATGCACCAAGATCAAAAAAGAAATTTGGTTTGAAGGTTGGACAATGTTTCTAAATGTCTTAGAACATTTCATGAATTTTTTTGTAATTTTTAAATACCTAAAAGTATTTTTAATTAATTAATTCCCATTAATCAATTAAAAATAATCTTTTAAAAATTTAAAAATACTTTTTTGATGATAAAAAATAAAATAAAAATATTTTTGGGTCTTAAAAATTAATTAAACTTTAAAGAAAAAGTTTCATAATTTTTAAGATTTTTTAGCTATTTTAAATTAATTATGCAAATTAAATAGAAAGAAAATGAATTAAAAATTAAATAAAATAAAAGTAGGCTGAATGGAAGGCCAGGATGCGCTCTGGGTTCAAAAGTGTTGACTGGCGCGTGAATGGATGGTGGGGATTGCACCTGACTTAATTAAACAGGATTAAATTAATTAAACGAAATTAGGGTTAAGCAAACAGATCCTGGCCTTTCATGCGCGCGGGAAGTCAAGTGAGTCAACTGATCCTATGGCCCAAATTCAAATGGCATTTAAATACTGGATTAAGCCCTAATTACACTCAGGCGACCGGAGATGAGCTCCGGTCGTCTTCTCCGGCCATACCAAAACCCTAGTTTCTTATCCAGGCCAACCCGTGTCAAATTAACTGCCCAGAAACATTCCCCACACTTCCTACAACCCAAATCCATGATCAAACATCATTTTACTGGTAAGAAAAGCTTGAATCGAAACAAAAACAAAAATGGTGTCAAACTTTCAGACAACTGTAAAATGCTCATTTTTCCACCATTTTTGTTTCTAAACATATCACTATGATCCCCAAGGCATGCACTTTCACTTTACAACAAAAGATCAAAGCTTTGAGAAAGAAGTTTCATGGCCATACCTGAGGTGACAACTCCTGTTTCTGGGCTTTCAGAGCAATTTCTTGATGCAAGCTAGCTCCAATGACTCCCCTGGTGCTAATGGCAGGCTTGAAATGAGCTTTAGCAAGCTATTTCAAGAGTTACCAAACTGATATAGCAGAGAATGGACTTGGTGTGTAGGCTGTTTTAGGTCAGTGTAATGGGTGGTTTGGACTCCTTTGAGTGTTCCTGATTTGCTGGTGAAGAGAGATGAAGTGTTTGATGGCTGTGTAGTGAGATTCGAAGGGAACTGGTTTGGAAAGTGAGAAATGGTGGAGCTCAGGTCAGGCTTGTTTCAGGCTTGAGCTTTGGTGGTTTGAGGCCTATGGAGTGTGTTGAGTTGGATGATGAAGAAAGTTTGAGTGTTTCTTGGCTGTGGAGGCAGATTCGAAAGTTTTTGCAATGTGAGGTGATTTTGTGAATGTGGTCAATGAAGTGTTTTCAGCCTTGCTAGATGTATGGAATGGCTTGCCCTTTGTCCACATAAACCTCTCTCATTGGTCAGTTGATTGGACATGTGCTTTATTGATTGGTAAGTTACCTTTTGCAAAAAAGTCAAATTTTGTAAGAGAGGGCATGGGCTAAGCTCTAGCTAAGTACAAAATATGGTTCTGGTGCAGCATGGTGAGGTGAGAGGCTAGCCAAAGTGCAGCATCCAATGTATCAAGTGGTAGAAGCACAATGATGATTTTGCAAGTTGTTGCTTTATGGTTCACATGGAAAGATCTTGTCCCAAAAGCCATGAAACATGAGCAATGCCTAGTCCATTCTGAATTTTGTGACTTGTAGAATGTTTGCATACTGGTTTGAAGCCAATTAGAAGTTACAAAATGCATTGGTTCAAGGTTTTGCAAAATTTCCATTTGGTGCATAACTTGAATTTTAGTGATTTTTGCCAACTTTGCCACACCATAACTTTTGATCCAAGAAGAGTTTGATCATGTTCTTGTACTTTTTGAAAAGGGAAAGATGAGATCTACAACTTTCATGACCAAAGTTTTTCCATTTGAAGCATTTTTGGATCCAAAATCATGGCTTGAAAAATGACCTAAAATGATGCATTCTTGAAAAGTCAACTATGCCCAAAAAGTCAACATTTGCAAAAACCCTAAATTCTTGATTTCTATGAACTTGAATCTTCTTCCATGATCAAATAAAGACCATATACACTCAAAATGATGAAGATCACCCATTGGTTGGGTCATTGGGGGCCTCAGATGCCCTGATTTTGCACTGACTTGTCTGAAAAGTCAACTCTTGATCAGATGACTTCCCCATGGAATTTCTTCATGAAAATTGATATGCATACTCCCTATACCATATAGAGATCAATGGAAGCAAGAATGACCAAAAAATTTGGAGTTATGGCCTCTGAAACCAAAACCCTAATTTTCAGTCAACTGTGCAGTTCAAACTGGCTCTGCATCCACTCAAACCCTAGCTCTTGTGATTCCTCTGCATTTTTGACTTTGAGGAGATGAAATATGATATAAGAACACACATGGACCCCTTTGAGTTGATTGGTTGCCTTTGAAATGGCTCAGGATGCTCTGGGATTGCTCAGATCACAAACCCTAGGTGCAGATGCCTTGAAAGCTATCCAGTGAATCAAAAATGAGATGTGAGATGATATGATTGTGTTTATGCACATGAGATGACCATAAGCCATGGTGTGAATGGGTGAGGGCAAATTTGGGGTGTTTACAGCTGCCCCTATTCAAACATGAGTTAGCTGTGCAGGATGTAAGCGACGGCTTAACAGGCAAACAAGATAACTTGTGGTTGAATACCAAAGACAGTCCAAAATTTGCACTCACAGAATGAAGAAGAAAAGGGATATAGATTGTAAAGGAAAAATAAAATATATTGTAAAGTATGGGCGACGGAGGACGACCGTCGAGCAGAGGACGACTGCCGGGTAAATAGCAATGACGGGGACGGCCGACATGCTGGGGAAGATGCAGAAAATAAAGCAATGACGGGGACGGCCGGCATGCTGGGGATAAAAAGGTAAAGCTGAGACGGGGACGGCCGACTAACTGGGGAAAAACAAGTAAAGCTAAGACGGGGACGGCCGACTAGCTGGGGAAAATAAAATCATGATGGGGACGGCCATCACGATAAAACTGTAAAATTTCTGAGGATTAATGAAACATGACGGGGACGGCCATCAAGTTCATAAAGGTAAAGTAACCAACGATGGGGACGGCCATCGAGTTAAAAGGAAAAGGGACCACGACGGGGACGGCCATCGGGTTAAAGAATAAATGAAATAAACAGATGATGGGGTACGGCCATCAAAGGTGAAGGACGATCACCTAGCAGGGGACGGCTGCTCTGTTGGGGAATAAAAGAAAAATGATGGGGACGGCCATCAAAGGTGGAGGACGACCACCTGGCAGGGTACGGCTACCGAAAATATCAACGATGGGGACGGCCATCGGATAAAAGGTCAACGATGGGGACGGCCATCGGACGAGCAAGACGGAGGACGACCATCAAGAAGTGGAGGACGACCACTCAGCAGGGTACGGCTGCTCTCAAGGTTTATCATGACATAGGACGAATGTCAGATAACCCAAAATCAACAATGGGGACGGCCATTGGATAAAGTGATGAAGGACGATCATCAAAAGGTGGAGGACGACCACCTAGCAGGGGACGGCTGCTAAAAATCAACGATGGGGACGGCCATCGGATGAGCATGATGGAGGACGACCATCAAGAAGTGGAGGACGACCACTCAGCAGGGTACGGCTGCTCTCAAAGGTATCATAACACAGGACGAGTGTTAGATAAAAAGAAAATTTGTTGGCAATCTACTGGGGAGATAGTAAACACGGACGAGCGTTTACATCCAAGAAGCAAAAGGTATAAGTGTTTGGTATTGTGTATAGATTAAAGATGCGGACGAGCATCCTTAGGACTATGATACGGACGAGTATCATGTAGAAACAAACTGACACATGTTCAGAGATGATGATACGGACGAGTATCAACTGGTTAACAAAGAACACGGACGAGTGTTGCATCTGAAAGGATCCTTCTGGGGGAATAGTAGACACGGACGAGTATCTATATTCAAGAAGACCTAAGTGCTTGACACGGTGTACGGATTAAAGATGCGGACGAGCATCCTTAAGACTATGATACGGACGAGTATCATGTGGAAACAAACACTAGGCGCAATGTTCTGAGATGATGGTACGGACGAGTACCAACTGGTTAACAAAGAACAAGGACTACTGTCGGATCTGTGGGGATATGAGTGATGATGTATACAAAATACGGACGAGTATCTGTATAAGTGTACCATGAGCAGGGAGCATTGTATTGTATAGATGAGTGTTTTAACTGCTGGGGAGAGTGACACGGACGAGTGTCAAGAGAGAAAAGTATAATATTAACAAGTGTGTGGGTTGATGAAAGTGTACGCGACTGCGCTGGGGATATGACACGGACGGGTGCCAAGAAAGTGTATATAAGTATATGTGAGTGCAAATAGGATGTCTTTGGCTTTCTGCTGGGACATGACATGGACGGGTGTCAGGAAGTATCTGTAATACAGGTGATCTTGTTTGTAAAAAGTGTTCAGGCGACTTTACTGGGGAAAGATGGCACGGACGGGTGCCAAAAGGTGTATATACTGGTGTTTGTGAATATGAGGCAACTGCTTTTGCTGGGACTCTGATGGGGATTCTTCTTCTGTATGTTGATGAACTGTTATTATTCACAAGTGTTGGTTCATAACATGGCTTATGATTATGCTATGTATTTGATTTTTGCCATAATGCTCCGTATTTGACGGAATGCTACGCTTTGTGGGTGAATATGATGCAAATGTTATGATTATGCAAAGAGGCACAAATCTGGGATTCGGATCCCGCTGCTGCAGAGATCCCTAGTTGATCTGTTTGAAATGGACACCCCAGCTGGGGAGGAGATCATTTGTAGATCTAATAAGATGATATCTGCTTGGGGATACGGGTCACTGATAGACCTATCCTAATAAATGAGAAGCCCAGCTGGGGTTTGTAGAAGCTTTCTTCACTCTGTTGTGATCCTTTCCTGCGTTGCTCTTCTGAATAGAGGCTGAAGATTCTGTGGGGAGATGATTCCCTGACTCCTGTATTTTACTGAGGAAGAATGATTGGTACTATGGCTGGGGAGAATTGTTGGTAACTCAGCTGGGGAGAGTTGTGAGAGGCAATCTCAGCTGGGGAGAAAGCAACTTGAGTGCTAAAATTGAGTGTTGATTTGCCAGCTTGCTGGGATGTAACTTGCATGCCCCAGGTTGCGTTCTGGATACCTGCAATCCTGCAAAGATAAGGAGACGCACAAAAGGTCCCGAGGTATCCTTTACTGGATTCCGTCATAGGAGTCAAGCATTCTCAAGAGTAAGTATATTCCCTGCAAGCATGTGTTTCTATTTTTAGTGACAAACATCTGTACTTATGCAATTAGTTTTAGAGACATCAGACATTCTTTGCAAACGAAATATGTACAAGACGAAACATG
The DNA here is from genome assembly GCA_963966055.1 of Lathyrus aphaca. NCBI lineage: Eukaryota > Viridiplantae > Streptophyta > Magnoliopsida > Fabales > Fabaceae > Lathyrus > Lathyrus aphaca. The sequence goes on along the minus strand of OZ014519.1, from coordinate 277,499,875 downwards.
ACTGAAAAATCTGATTTTATTAATTCTTGTGCCCTGAATAGGCAAGATACAGTCAAGGAAACAAATCTCCTAAAATAAGGAAATTGTTATAAATTGAGAAACAAAATGCTGGCAGTGTTGACGATTCTTTAAGGAGCTTCCTCTTCTGCTATGACTCGTATGACAATGACGTTCTTCTCGTCTTGCTCTCTGAAAAAGGCTGATTCTGATTGAAGCTTGATTCTGTTGAAGCTTTCCAAGTTGCAAGTGATACAGACGGATTCAGAATGCAGTTGTTCGCTTATTCCCTTATTCTGCATGGATCGCCCTTTCGGGTTTTCAATCCATCGGGATACCCATTTTTGCCTGAGTTGTCCAATGTGGCTTTTCAACTCAGCGGGTGTACATTCTTTTATTATTTTCCCTTATTTTTGCCCGAGTCTTTTATTCTGTTTTTGACTCGCCGGGATGCCCTATTTTTGCCTGGACTTACATTCTGTTTTTATGTCCAGCGGGTCATTTTATGCGAAGTATTTTTTAACTGCATCTGAATTCACAGGGGATGGGAAATCTTCACCATCCATGGTGCTGAGCATCAGTGCTCCACCGGAGAAAACCTTCTTCACAACAAATGGTCCTTCATAATTTGGAGTCCATTTGCCCCTGTGGTCTGTATGAGGAGGGAGGATTCTTTTCAGCACAAGATCTCCCACTTGGTACTCTCGGTGCCTGACTTTCTGATCGAAGGCCTTCTTCATTCTCTTCTGATATAGCTGTCCATGGCAGATTGCAGCCAATCTTTTCTCTTCGATCAGACTCAGTTGTTCGTATCGGGACCGAACCCATTCTGCTTCACTCAATTTAACATCCATCAAAACCCGTAGAGAGGGTAATTCAACTTCAACAGGTAGGACTGCTTCCATACCATATACAAGCTGATACGGTGTTGCCCCAGTGGATGTTCTGATTGATGTGCGGTACCCCTGCAAGGCAAACGGTAGCATTTCGTGCCAGTCTTTGTATGTGACTACCATCTTCTGCACAATCTTCTTAATATTCTTATTTGCTGCCTCAACAGCGCCGTTCATCTTTGGCCTGTAAGGAGAAGAATTGTGATGTTGGATCTTGAAGTCCCGGCACAGCTCTGCCATCATTTTGTTGTTCAAGTTGGAACCATTATCAGTAATGATTCGCTCGGGCACTCCGTACCGACAGATGATATCTCTTTTCAGAAATCTGGCTACCACTTGTCTTGTAACATTTGCATATGAGGCTACTTCAACCCACTTGGTGAAATAGTCGATGGCGACCAGGATGAATCTGTGGCCGTTTGAAGCAGTTGGCTCAATCTTGCCAATCATATCGATGCCCCACATGGCAAAGGGCCATGGTGAAGACATGATGTTCAAAGGATTGGGAGGTACATGCACCTTGTCTGCGTAAATCTGGCATTTGTGACATTTCCTGGCGTAAGCACAACAGTCTGCATCCATTGTGATCCAGTAATAGCCCGATCTCAGCAACTTCTTAGCCATGGCATGCCCTCCGGCATGGGTACCAAAGGATCCTTCGTGCACTTCGTGCATCAACAAATCTGCTTCCGTCTTGTCAACACATCTGAGGAGTACCATATCAAAGTTCCTTTTGTATAAAGACCCATCAGTGTTCAGAAAGAAACTACCAGCAAGCCTTCTTAAAGTCTTCTTATCATTGGAAGATGCCCCAGGCGGGTATGTTTGATCCTCCAAGAAGCACTTAATGTCATGGAACCAAGGCTTATCATCTTTGACAACATCTGCTGCGAATACATATGCTGGTCTGTCAAGTCTCGATACTGAAATCTGAGGTACAAAGTTAGCAGCTTGAACTTTGATCATGGACGAAATGGTAGCAAGAGCATCTGCAAACTGATTCTCGTCTCGAGGGATATACTCAAGCTTGACTGTTGTGAAGAAAGTCAGTAACCTTCTTGTATAATCCCTGTAAGGTATCAGATGATCTTGGTGGGTGTACCATTTCTCGTTGGTTTGATTGACTACCAAAGCTGAATCTCCGAATACGGTCAATGTCTTGATCCTGAGGTCAATGGCTTCCTCAAGACCCATAATGCAAGCTTCGTATTCAGCTTCGTTGTTAGTGCAGTTGAAAGTGAGTTTTGCCGAGAAAGGCATGTGAACTCCTTTTGGTGTTATGAGTACTGCACCAACACCACGGCCATTCATGTTAACAGCCCCATCAAACATCATAGTCCATTCTTCCTCCGGGTCAGGCCCTTCAGTGTGAATAGGCTCTTCGTGATCTTTCGCTTTAATGAACATGATGTCTTCATCAGGGAAGTCAAACCTCATTGGCTGGTAGTCATCAATGGGTTGCTCAGCAAGATATTCAGATAGTACACTGCCCTTGATGGCTTTCTGAGATGTGTACTGTATGTCGTATTCTGTAAGTATCATCTGCCATCTTGCAACCCGTCCGGTAAGAGCTGGCTTCTCGAAAATGTACTTAACTGGATCCATTTTTGAGATTAATAAGGTGGTGTGGGTCAACATATACTGTCTCAGTCGGCGAGCAGCCCACGCTAAAGCACAGCAAGTTTTCTCGAGCAGTGAATAACGTTGTTCACAGTCGGTAAACTTTTTGCTTAGGTAGTATATTGCATACTCTTTTCGACCAGACTCGTCATGCTGGCCCAGCACACACCCCATTGACTCTTCTAACACTGTCAAGTACATAATCAGAGGTCTTCCTTCTACTGGAGGCATGAGGATTGGAGGTTCTTGTAAGTACTCTTTGATCTTGTCAAAAGCCTTCTGGCAATCTTCGTTCCACCTGACCGTCTGTTCTTTTCTTAACAGCTTGAACAAGGGTTCGCAGGTTGCTGTGAGGTGAGATATGAACCGTGAGATGTAGTTCAATCGACCTAAAAACCCTCGAACTTCTTTCTCTGTTTTCGGTGCAGGCATTTCTTGAATAGCCTTGACTTTATCAGGGTCCACTTCAATCCCTTTCTCTGTTTCCGAATGTGCATTTGTTGGGGTTCAGCTTTAATTGGTACTTCCTCAGACGCTTGAATAATTTGAGCAGATTCACCAGGTGGTCTTCCTCTGTAAGGGACTTGGCGATCATATCATCCACATAACACTCGATTTCCTTGTGGATCATATCATGGAATAATGTCACCATAGCCCGTTGATATGTGGCACCAGCATTCTTCAGTCCGAATGGCATCACTTTGTAACAGAACGTGCCCCAAGGTGTGATGAATGTTGTCTTCTCCATGTCTTCAGGTGACATCTTGATCTGATTATATCCTGAAAATCCATCCATGAAGGAGAATACCGAGAACTGAGCCGTGTTATCCACCAATACATCAATGTGAGGTAATGGGAAGTCATCCTTCGGGCTGGCTCTGTTCAGATCCCGGTAGTCAACACACATTCTTACTTTGCCATCCTTCTTAGGCACAGGCACAATATTAGCAACCCACGGTGGATAGCTAGTTACAGCAAGGAACCCGGCGTCCCATTGCTTTTGTACCTCTTCCTTGATTTTCATAGCCATGTCTGGGCGAGTTCGGCGCAGTTTCTGTTTAACCGGCGGGCATTCTTCTCTCAAAGGCAGCTTGTGCACGACAATATCGGTATCCAACCCTGGCATATCTTGGTACGACCAAGCAAACACATCAACATACTCTTGAAGCAGATCTATCAGTTGTCTCTTCACTGAGTCTTGCAGGCAGGCCCCGATTTTAACCTCTTTCACGTCTTCATCGGTACCAAGATTAATCATTTCAATCTCCTCCTGGTGAGGAGTAATAACCTTTTCCTCTTGTCTCAACAACCTGGCTAGCTCTTCAGGAAGCTCATTCTCTTCATCATCCCCTTCATCGGCTTGATTGATTGGATTGTCGAAGTCATACGATGTCATAGCCGTGCTGTTGTCGGTGCAGTCTGGAAGGCACTCTCTGCAAGGGTTAAGTTGGTTCATTTTAGTGATTGACTTTAATCTTGCTTTTAGAAAAAGTGAAATGAAGTTATCATTTTGAAAACACCGCCATTTATTTTTGTACAAAAAGAAAAATGGAAAAACAGTGAGCAGAAAAGACAAAGACTCGTTTGCAAAAAGATGTCTGATATTTCATTAATTTAATCATGTTTGCACAAAAGTACAGATGGCCCTGGTTACAAAATGAGTCTTGTCATCTTGGGCAAGATGCAAGACTTGGATGCATGCTATAAAAAAATACAGGAAATAATAATTACTCTGCATGAGTAACTCTTATAATTTCCTGGGAAGACCAGTTCGAGACACTGCTCCCCGGGATCTTCGGACGAATCCAATTCTCCAGATTGCGCTCCTCTTCCAGCTCGTCTTCCAGACAGTTGATAGCATCGGGGGTAAGCATCCCCCCACTGACAAAACCAGGCTCTGCAGCAGCCTTTGCTTGATGTTGAGTTGGTTTGTAACCCAACCCAAATTTGTCCTTCTTCTCCTCCACAGCTAAGACCTTGCCCCAGCCTAGGGCAGTTCCTTCTTCAACAACCTTCCGGGCTTGTTGGTAAGATGACATTGGAGTACCAGATACAGCAGATGCTTCATTCACATTCAAAGCTTCAAACCCCTGGCTCATTGTTTCATGGATCTCTCCATCCATTTCAATGTACTTATAGGTTGCCAGGTGGCTGACAAAAATGTCCTCCTCTCCACAGATTGTGACAACTTGGCCTTCCCACTCAAATTTTAACTTTTGGTGAAGGGTAGACGTTATTGCGCCGGCGGCGTGAATCCAGGGTCTACCCAACAAACAGCTGTAGGCGGGCTGAATGTCCATCACATAAAAGATAGTTTTAAAGGTCTGTGGGCCAATTGTCACAGGCAGCTCAATCTCTCCCAGAACCGATCTCTTAGAACCATCAAAGGCTCTTACTACCAGGTTGCTGGGTCTCAATGCCAATCCATCATATTCAAGCTTCACCAGAGCCTTCTTTGGTAAGACATTCAGGGAAGAACCTGTGTCCACCAGCACATGAGAAAGGACAGCTCCTTTGCATTCCAGGGTTATGTGCAAGGCTTTGTTGTGGTTGCGGCCATCCGCTGTCAAGTCAGAATTGGTAAACCCTAGCCCATTGCTAGCAGTAACATTTCCAACCACGGTTTCCAATTGGTTGACAGTAATCTCTTCAGGCACGTAAGCTGCGTGCAGGACTTTAAGTAGTGCATTCCGATGGGCTTCGGAGCACATAAGCAGTGAGAGGATAGAGATTTTGGATGGCGTCTGGTGAAGTTGATCCACAATTTTGTAGTCACTCTTTTTGATGATTCGCATAAACTCATCAACTTCCTGATCAAATGGAGTTTTCAGGGCTTCTTTGACAGCTGGATCTTCCTGCACCGGGCCTTTACCCTTTGCCTTGGCAGCAGCTTCTGCTTCGGCTATAGGTCTTTGAACTTGTGAAGCAAAGAGACGTCCGCTTCGAGTGAAGCCTCCGCCTCCTCCCACATTATCTACTTGTGGTGCAGGTGTTGATGTTTCAAGAGTGATTCTTTTTCCTTCGCAGTATACATCAGAGCCATAGTGCCAAGGGATGGCCCTATTGCTTTCATATGGTACTGGTCCAGGCACCGTGACAGTGACTGGACTGATTGCTGCTGCTGAAGGGACTGTAATTGTTTGTGGATCATAAAAGATTGTAACTGGTGCTCTGGCGGGAGCAGCACCTTCTGAATGGTAGGCAGAATTATTTTCGGGATCGTAGAATATGGTGACGGTAGAGACATCTTCATGATTGATTGCTGGTGTTGTAGGAGGTACTGTTGGAAGGACTGTTGTTGTTGCTGACGGAGATTCGAAATGGAATGAAGCTGAAGTTGTAGCAGGAGAAACTGTTGAAAACTGATCATTTGGGAGGACAGATGAAGTACTTGTTGATGGTGCTGATGAATTGTTGGGAACAATAGTTGCTGTAGTTGTAGGAGGTTCTGAAACCGTTGTTGATGAAGTTGCCGGATTTGTCGGAAATGATGTAGTGATCTGTAGCAGGCCACTCTGAATAAGGCTATCAATGCCATTCCTTAAATCTTCACACCCATTCCATGAAATATTGCAGTATGGGCACCCTAGTTCACACCCCGGAAATATTTGGTTTTCACGGAGTTGAGCTTTGATTTCCACCAATGGTGTCCTGATCTGATCCACACTAGTTATCAAATAAGACGGTTGGTCTTCTTCATTAGCGTTAATTCGGGGACCACCATGGTTTGGCATTGGGTTTTTATTGACATTGGGCGGAGGTGCAAAATTCAGAGCCTTGGAGTCTACCAAGTCTTGTACCTTCATATGCAGAGCCCTGCATTTTTCTGTACTGTGACCAGGTGCGTTGGAATGAAAAGCACACCTAGCATTGGAGTCATAGTTCCTTGGTAGACTGTTGGGATCCGGAGGTGCCAACGTTCTTAGCTCAACTAGGTTAAGTTTCAGAAGTTGTGGCAGCAAGGCAGCATATGGCATTGGGATCGGGTCGATCACTCGGTTAGCTTGAGATGGCCTCTGTTGGAATGGCCTCTGTTGATTGTTGTTGTTGGAGTTGTTGTTGAAGTTCCTTGGAGGATACTGATTCTGCTGATACTGAGGTTGTTGTTGGAAGTTTTGTTGAGGAGGTTGATAGACTGGCTGAGGATGAGCTGGAGCAGGGACAGTGACTGCTGCTATTGACCTCTGAGCATACTGGGGCCTACCCCTGTTGGTGTGGATGGCATTGGTCTCGCCAGCTCTTCTCGGGCCTGCAAAAGGCTTTCTTGTACTACTGGACGAGCTTGCACCATTGTCTGAGATCTTTCCCATCTTTAACAGGCTTTCAATTCTCTCCCCAGCTATGACAACATCTGCGAAGCTAGTGGAAGAGAAAGCAGCCAACCTGTCAATATACGTTCCCTGAAGAGTGTTCATAAACATGTCTGCCATTTCTCTCTCAGACATTGGTGGTTGAACGGCAGCAGCCAATTGCCTCCATCTTTGAGCATATTCTCTGAAGCTCTCCCTCGAAGACTGTGACATTCCCATTAGGAGGGTCCTGTTGGGTGCCATATCTAGATTATACTGATACTGTCTGATGAAGGCCTCTGCCAGGTCCTTCCAGCATCTAATTGTTGCTCTTGTCAGATGGGAATACCACTCCCTCGAAGCTCCAGTCAAGCTATCTTCAAAATAGAACATCCACAATTTCTCATCCATTGTATAGGCCTTCAGCCTTCCCAGAAATGATTGCAAATGAGTTCGAGGGCATGAAGTCCCATTATACTTTTCGAAACAAGGAGGCTTGAACTTATGGGGAATCCTGACCCCGTCTACCAGCCCCATGTCCATGACGTCGAAACCCAAAGAATTTTGAGATTCTAAGGACCTCAACTTCTCAGCTATCTCTTCCAATCGCCTATCATATGTTTCCTCTCCGGCACCCATTACTGTATACTGGTCTTCCTGAGGATCTTCTTGAAGTACTCTGGCTGCTGTGGCTGTCCCTTGAATGTTGACTGGGATGTTGGCCTCTGGATGGAGATGGGGTCCAAAAATTGGGGGATTGACATGAGGTTGGACCCTCTCGTTGTTACTTGTGCCAGCAGTTCCCACATGGGGCTCCTCTTGATTCCTTCCTTCTACCAAAACCCTGAGCCTCTCCTGGCTTTGAGCTAAATTGTTCATCACCTCCATGAACTGGGTTATCTGGGTTCTCATCTCCAACCTTTCGTTGGCCATCTGGTTTCTGACCTCCGTAAGGTCCTGCTGCATCTGATCCATCTGAATTCCCGGAAGGTTGTTTCTAGTTGGGTACCTGTGTGGCCTGTTGAGAGGAAATACCCGGCGGCGAGCAATAATTCCTGAACATCACAACAGAGGTTAGCAATAACAAAACAAAAACCTACAAAACAAACAGAGGGTTAGTATGCAATGCAATTATGCTTATTTGCTCTCAAGGTATCCGGTTTGGCCTTCAGTTTTGACCCTTCCAGACCCTTGAAGATGATGCTGTTGAAGTTGCTTTTGAAGTAACCCAGATGGAAACTAACACAAATATATTACAAAGGTGAAATAATACAATTTGTTCATTTTACAACACCGTCCCCCTAAGGGGTCAAAATACATCACAAAAAACAAAAGTACATGGAATAGGAACAACAACAAGCAAATGATCAAACTCCAAGGCCAAACTCATCCTCACGAACTTCCTTGAGAAGTGCTTCGGTCACAGGATCAGCCGGATGCTCCGTAAGATTCCTGATGCTAAGGTTTCTTGTTGCAACAGCTGCAGTCAACTTCTTGTTCTGACTTTGGTCTTTAGACCTCCTCACTCCTGCTTTAATTTTCAGCTCTGATATTTCCTCCTGGGCTGCTGCCAAGGCTTTCTCCATCTGCTCCATCTTGTCTTGAGCTCTCTTGTCTTCTAGAGTACGGGCCTCAGTGATTCGGACCCATCTGGCCTGACTCTCTTTCAAATACAAGTCTGTCCTTGCTCTCTGGAACTGGGCTTCTTTACAAGCATTCTTCAGAATCTGCTCACCAGCCTTAGACTTGTTGATATACTCCCCAGACTTCTCAATCTTAGTCAAGTGTTCTACCCTCAATTTCTCCAATCTTTCAATCTCCCTCACACCTTCACTCCTCTCCCGGAGGGTCTTCTGCAAGGCTTGAGTTAATTTCTCATTTCTTTCCTTCAAGCTTTCAAACTCTTCCAAACTGATAGTGGCAGGGGGTGGTGCTGAAGATGACTCAGGCACGTCTTCTATGGTAAAGGGCATTCCAGAGAACTGGGCCCTAGCATGGGACCACTCATAATATTGGACTGATGCCACATTATTGCACTTCCCCAGAATGGTGATTACCTTAGTCTAAACATTATCCCAGGCCCAGGCAGCCTGCCTAACAACAGCCAAACTAATCTTGTTTTCACAGTAGAGGGTCTCAACCAAGTCTTGTTCCCTGGGAGTATGGACCAGTGCATAGCCCAATTGCCTTCTGAACAGCAGAGGGTTGTAATTGATACTTCCCTTAACTCCTATTAAGGGCACATTGGGAAAGTGCCTACAGCTGGTGATCATATCTCTGCCCTTGGTGCCCTGAGTACACCATCTGATATCTGCTGAAGTGAGAGTAGTGAGCCTCTTAGCCCAGTTGCTTTGCTGATGAGGATTGAGAAATGCATCTGTCCTGGGTAGATGCCTGAGAAGCCAAGCATGGAATAATGGAGCACAAATCCTCACTAATCTTCCCCTCTGCTTCTCATTTCTCTGATGGACTGAGTAATAGAGATCACCCAGTAAAGTTGGCACTGGGTTCTTCAGGATGAACAAATGGATTGCATTCTTGCTAATGAATCGAGGCTCATCTGCAAACAACACAATTCCATATACACTTAAGGCCAACAGAGCACAAACAGCTTTCCAATCCCCCAAGGAGGCCTTCAAACTAGCTTGAGAAATTAAGAAGTCCAGATGAAATCCAGGGATCCCAGCTTTAGAGGTCATATGCTGCTCAATCAAAGCAGGTTCCAGGTGCAAAGCTTTGGCTACCTTTCCATTGCTGGGAAAGACCATTTCAGGGTTGAATGGGATTTCTCTTTTGATGGGCAGACCAGTCAATGATGAGTATTCTTCCAGAAGAGGCCCCAACTGAAAGTCTTGAAAGGTGAAACATCTCAATGGGGGATCATAGAACTGAATGCAGGTGTGAATGAGGCTCCTCTGTGAAGGGTCCAGATCCATGACCAAGTCAAGTATATCCCCATAATGCTCCCTGAACAAAGGAATGTGATCTGGGGTGATCAGGGTTTGGATCCTCCTGATGTCTGATAAGTCTGGTTGGAAGAAATGATAAGTGATGTTGCTTTTCTTTGGAGCCATGATGCTGAAGACTGAGCAGGATGAGTGCTGATGAAGATGCTGAAGAGTGGGCCACTGGCTGGCTAGTGCAAGTAACTGAAGTATATGGCTGATAGGCTGAAGCAAGTGCTGGTGGAGACAGGTCAAAACTGCAGATGGGGTCAAAACCAAAACCAAAGATGAAGGTGGATACCCTGAAACACAAATAAGCAAATGTTAATATGATGCAATGAGTATGTATGCAAATGAAATGCAAGGGTTTGTGACTGAGCTGGATCTGATTAACTGCCTTGGTGTAGATCCACGTGTGTTCAAGAATTCCAGATGGAGGTCCATAAATCCAGTAACCAGGGTGGGGGACTCAAATAAAGAGCCACAAGTCCAAGGTTTTAGAATCACAAGAACTGTCCAACATGGAGCATTCTTAACAAAGTCAAAGTAACAGGGTATTCTGAGGTCAAGGTACCTGCAAACCTGTAAACAGCCCAACCCCCTCACAGGTAGTGATCTAGAACAAGGATCCTCAGACTTGGATCAGTTATGAGAAGTGTAAACACTTCTAACCCGGAGGTACAGTGTTTACAATAACCATAACAATTCCTCCTCTAATTCACCTCAGTTTCTGAAGGTCAATACTAAAAGGTCATCCAGACTTAGCAGGCTTCCCAGATAGCCCTAGCATTGCAGGAAATCTGCAACACAGAGTTCTCAAGAAGAAACCCATATCTGAACCGTGTTTCATATTCCCGCACCAGACCGAAATGGAATGGGAAAGAATATGATTCACTCTAGCCTAGGTGTCACTCAGGTCCCAGGTATAGGACCTTAACTCTCAATGAAATACCCACCCACCAAAGAAAAACCAGATCCAGCCAGCAACAATGACAATATGATATATAAATGCAGTAAAGAAAGCAGTAAAGTAACTGTACATAAAGCAATAAACAAAACAGATATACAAGCACAAATAAGCACATAACACCCCAGTAAACACAAATCAAACAAGCGCTAGGAGGAACCCACAGAAAGAACCAGAAGCTCTGGTTGCAATATAAGGCGTCCCCAGCAGAGTCGCCAAGTTGTCGCTCCCGACAAGTGAAACTGGTTCAGATGAAGGTACAGACGCGAACGGTCGGCGAGAGGGAACAGTGAGAACACACAGCCGTGAACTCACTGGAGATGAAAAGAGTCGCCAGCTAGGCATTTTTATCCCGGAGGAAAGGCAATGCTGCATAGACCTAGAAAAAGATGGATAAGACGGTTGCGAACCAGAGAGACTGAGAAAGGGGGTTGGTTACAACCTGGGAAGGTATTAGCACCCAGATTGTCCGTCGTACTCGACGGGATCCACGCTTGAAAGATTAGTGTTTTAAAGGGGTAGTGTCAGTGCAACTTGTGTGTAAATGAGCTGGAAAAGATGTACAGGTGTCAGTGTAAAGTGTATAAGTGATATGAAGTATGAAGGTGTCAGTGTAAGGAAAGAGTATGCTCATGATCATGAGGCTAAAAAGATGAAGCTAGAAAGAGGGGGAATATACAGAGACTTTTGTTCGATAACCGTTAAGTTATGCCTACGTATCCTCTCGTGCAATGAGGAAGTCAGAACACCGTAGTTCGACCCAAAGAGACTGAAAGATGAATTGACTTGTGAACTGCTTGCTTGCCTATGCTCAAGTGTATGATCTGTCTGGCACAGATGCAAACTGTCTTGCATTAGACGGAAGAAGCAAGTTCTCGTTTATGAGTGAAAATGATGAGAAAAGAATCCCGGAGGAGACGATTATTGTTTGTTTTTGTGCTTTCAGTCTTTTATTGCTTTTGAAAGTTTGTCATAAGTCAATGAGCTTAGGCCTAAACCAATGGATTTAGTAAACTCATCACATCTTCCCTCTGATTAGGGGTAATGAGAGTACCTTAAGTGTGAAGTCAGATTCTCACACTTAATCACCTTTGGTGTAGGATTAAGATCATTAACCTACTTGTGATTATTTAGATGTTTTTGTGATTTTGTTTAGTGTTGAGTAATGAGGTTAAGCCATAATCATGGATTAAACAGACCCATTACACCATCCTAAAAGAAGGATAATAGATGAGAATGTTTAAGCTGAGGAAGACTCCTTAACTTAATCCATGATTAGGGATTAAACCCATGACAAAACAAGCCTTTATTAAGTGGATTTTATTTAATGGTATGATGATGAAGTGAATTTTATTGTTTGTAAGACAACTTGAGGGGGACTTGTCCATTAACACTAGGGTTAGTCCTTCTTAACCACTTAAGGAAGAATTAGAACCCTAATGCAAGGCCCAAGTTACAAGTGTGATGTCTTGATGATTATTAGATGAATTGATTAAGAGATTTAAACACCTTAAGGGTTTAATACTTAGGATTAAAGTTATACACTCCATCCTAAGAGAAGGATGCAGGCATAAGCTTAATCACAAAGTCTTAAAGCCTTTAGGGTTGAGTCCCTGATTATGAGGTGAGAAGAGGAGACTCAAAGAGAGACACAAAGGTAAAACTATGGGGGACTAATCAAAACCCTAATTCATTGTCATGCTTGGTTGTTCCTAAGGTTTGTGAGGTTTGCAAGAACAATCTTCAAAAGAACCACCAGGAAGCAGATGAAAGGATCAAGAGAAGCAAAGTGACTTGCTTCATTCAAGAAGTCAAGTCACTTGAAGAAAGAAAGTGGGAAGGAGAAGAATGAGCAAGCTCAATCTCAAACACATATAAAATGCAGCAATGGATGCAAGAGAGATGAAAAGAAAAGTTATGAGAAGTGAAGGCAAATCCACTTCTCAAGTTTACTTACCACCTGAAATGTTAGAAAGAAATGCAATGCAATGCAAGATGAGATGAAATGATATGATGCCAAGCAAAACCAGAAGCATGTTGATGATGATTATGATGTTATGAGGCGCTGCAAACATGAGGCAAAGCAATGGGGATGTTCATACAAGCTTATGAATGCAAATGATGCAAGCTAAGGAGCATGAACAAGCATGAAAAGTTATGAATCATACAAGACAAATGACATGGCAAATATGCAATGCAATGATCAAACATGCTTTCTACATGTCTTAAGATGTCAAATGAATCATAAGTATGCACAAAATGCAAAGACAAGTCATGCTATGCAAGGAAATGCAAGAGGGATGCAAAAGAAAGCCCAAATTAGGGTTCATGGATCAAACATCAAACACAAACCAAAAACAGAAGCAAACCTCATGATAAAAAATGGAAAATGGCACCCAAAGAAACCCTAGGCCTATGATGAACCACTGCCCAAAGGGGAGCTCTCAACTCTCAACCAAACTCAAGATATGAATTTTCTAAGTTATTAGGGTTTTTTAGGGTTCTTAACAAAACAAATGCCAAACAATTTGAAAATGCAAGAACAAGTCATGGCCATTTTATCCTAGGAACTACATGCAAAACAAAAGACAATGCAAGAAGAATCAATGTCTCAACCTTCACCAATTGGCAGAAATGAATTTTTGAATCCATGATCAAAATAATGCATAAAAAATGATTTAATTCAATGAAAAATTCTTAAAATGCACCAAGATCAAAAAAGAAATTTGGTTTGAAGGTTGGACAATGTTTCTAAATGTCTTAGAACATTTCATGAATTTTTTTGTAATTTTTAAATACCTAAAAGTATTTTTAATTAATTAATTCCCATTAATCAATTAAAAATAATCTTTTAAAAATTTAAAAATACTTTTTTGATGATAAAAAATAAAATAAAAATATTTTTGGGTCTTAAAAATTAATTAAACTTTAAAGAAAAAGTTTCATAATTTTTAAGATTTTTTAGCTATTTTAAATTAATTATGCAAATTAAATAGAAAGAAAATGAATTAAAAATTAAATAAAATAAAAGTAGGCTGAATGGAAGGCCAGGATGCGCTCTGGGTTCAAAAGTGTTGACTGGCGCGTGAATGGATGGTGGGGATTGCACCTGACTTAATTAAACAGGATTAAATTAATTAAACGAAATTAGGGTTAAGCAAACAGATCCTGGCCTTTCATGCGCGCGGGAAGTCAAGTGAGTCAACTGATCCTATGGCCCAAATTCAAATGGCATTTAAATACTGGATTAAGCCCTAATTACACTCAGGCGACCGGAGATGAGCTCCGGTCGTCTTCTCCGGCCATACCAAAACCCTAGTTTCTTATCCAGGCCAACCCGTGTCAAATTAACTGCCCAGAAACATTCCCCACACTTCCTACAACCCAAATCCATGATCAAACATCATTTTACTGGTAAGAAAAGCTTGAATCGAAACAAAAACAAAAATGGTGTCAAACTTTCAGACAACTGTAAAATGCTCATTTTTCCACCATTTTTGTTTCTAAACATATCACTATGATCCCCAAGGCATGCACTTTCACTTTACAACAAAAGATCAAAGCTTTGAGAAAGAAGTTTCATGGCCATACCTGAGGTGACAACTCCTGTTTCTGGGCTTTCAGAGCAATTTCTTGATGCAAGCTAGCTCCAATGACTCCCCTGGTGCTAATGGCAGGCTTGAAATGAGCTTTAGCAAGCTATTTCAAGAGTTACCAAACTGATATAGCAGAGAATGGACTTGGTGTGTAGGCTGTTTTAGGTCAGTGTAATGGGTGGTTTGGACTCCTTTGAGTGTTCCTGATTTGCTGGTGAAGAGAGATGAAGTGTTTGATGGCTGTGTAGTGAGATTCGAAGGGAACTGGTTTGGAAAGTGAGAAATGGTGGAGCTCAGGTCAGGCTTGTTTCAGGCTTGAGCTTTGGTGGTTTGAGGCCTATGGAGTGTGTTGAGTTGGATGATGAAGAAAGTTTGAGTGTTTCTTGGCTGTGGAGGCAGATTCGAAAGTTTTTGCAATGTGAGGTGATTTTGTGAATGTGGTCAATGAAGTGTTTTCAGCCTTGCTAGATGTATGGAATGGCTTGCCCTTTGTCCACATAAACCTCTCTCATTGGTCAGTTGATTGGACATGTGCTTTATTGATTGGTAAGTTACCTTTTGCAAAAAAGTCAAATTTTGTAAGAGAGGGCATGGGCTAAGCTCTAGCTAAGTACAAAATATGGTTCTGGTGCAGCATGGTGAGGTGAGAGGCTAGCCAAAGTGCAGCATCCAATGTATCAAGTGGTAGAAGCACAATGATGATTTTGCAAGTTGTTGCTTTATGGTTCACATGGAAAGATCTTGTCCCAAAAGCCATGAAACATGAGCAATGCCTAGTCCATTCTGAATTTTGTGACTTGTAGAATGTTTGCATACTGGTTTGAAGCCAATTAGAAGTTACAAAATGCATTGGTTCAAGGTTTTGCAAAATTTCCATTTGGTGCATAACTTGAATTTTAGTGATTTTTGCCAACTTTGCCACACCATAACTTTTGATCCAAGAAGAGTTTGATCATGTTCTTGTACTTTTTGAAAAGGGAAAGATGAGATCTACAACTTTCATGACCAAAGTTTTTCCATTTGAAGCATTTTTGGATCCAAAATCATGGCTTGAAAAATGACCTAAAATGATGCATTCTTGAAAAGTCAACTATGCCCAAAAAGTCAACATTTGCAAAAACCCTAAATTCTTGATTTCTATGAACTTCAATCTTCTTCCATGATCAAATAAAGACCATATACACTCAAAATGATGAATATCACCCATTGGTTGGGTCATTGGGGGCCTCAGATGCCCTGATTTTGCACTGACTTGTCTGAAAAGTCAACTCTTGATCAGATGACTTCCCCATGGAATTTCTTCATGAAAATTGATATGCATACTCCCTATACCATATAGAGATCAATGGAAGCAAGAATGACCAAAAAATTTGGAGTTATGGCCTCTGAAACCAAAACCCTAATTTTCAGTCAACTGTGCAGTTCAAACTGGCTCTGCATCCACTCAAACCCTAGCTCTTGTGATTCCTCTGCATTTTTGACTTTGAGGAGATGAAATATGATATAAGAACACACATGGACCCCTTTGAGTTGATTGGTTGCCTTTGAAATGGCTCAGGATGCTCTGGGATTGCTCAGATCACAAACCCTAGGTGCAGATGCCTTGAAAGTTATCCAGTGAATCAAAAATGAGATGTGAGATGATATGATTGTGTTTATGCACATGAGATGACCATAAGCCATGGTGTGAATGGGTGAGGGCAAATTTGGGGTGTTTACATTACTCCTGCAGAGTAATTATTATTTCCTGTCTTTAAAGCATGCATCAAGTCCGGCATCTTTCCCTAGATGTCAGGGCTCATTTTGTAATCGGGCCATCTTGTATTTTGTGCAAACAATCAATTAATGAATATCAGGACATCTTTTGCAAATGAGTCTTTTCTTTTCCGCTCACTGTTTTTCATTTTTCATTTTTTGTACAAAAATAAAATGGCAATGTTTTTCAAAATAATAACTTCATTTTCACTTTTTCTAAAGCAAGATAAAACTGATCACTAAAATGAACAAATCTAAACCCTTGCAGAAAGTGCCCTCCAGACTGCACCAACAAAAACACTGCTATGACTTTGTATGACTTTGACAATCCGATCAATCAAGCCGATGAAGGGGTTGAAGAAGATTATGAGCTACCTGAAGAACTAGCCAGGTTGTTAAGACAAGAGGAGAAGGTTATCACTCCTCATCAGGAGGAGGTTGAGACGGTTAATCTTGGTACAGAAGAAGACCTGAAAGAAGTTAAGATTGGGGTCTTTCTGCAAGATTCAGTGAAAGAACAACTTATTGATATGCTTCTGGAGTATGTGGATGTTTTTGCTTGGTCTTATCAGGATATGCCAGGGTTGGACACCGAAATTGTTATGCACAAGCTGCCTCTAAAGGAAGACTGTTCACCAGTAAAACAGAAGTTGCGCCGTACTCGTCCAGATATGGCCATGAAGATAAAAGAAGAGGTACAAAAACAGTGGGACGCCGGTTTCCTTGTTGTGAATAGTTACCCAACGTGGGTTGCTAACATCGTACTTGTGCCTAAGAAAGATGGTAAAGTACGGATGTGTGTGGATTACCGGGACCTGAACAGAGCCAGCCCAAAAGATGAATTCCCATTACCTCACATTGATGTATTGGTCGACAATACGGCTCAGTTCTCGGTATTCTCCTTCATGGATGGATTTTCAGGATATAATCAGATCAAGATGTCACCTGAAGACATGGAGAAGACAACTTTCATCACACCTTGGGGCACATTCTGTTATAAGGTAATGCCATTCGGACTGAAGAATGCTGGTGCCACTTATCAATGGGCTATGGTAACATTATTCCATGACATGATCCATAAAGAAATTGAATGTTATGTGGATGACATGATTGCCAATTCCCTCACAGAAGAAGACCACCTGGTGAACCTTTTGAAGCTATTCAAGCGTCTGAGGAAGTACCAATTGAAGTTAAACCCCAACAAATGCACATTCGGGGTACGATCCGGTAAGCTGCTGGGATTTATTGTAAGTGAGAAAGGGATTGAAGTTGACCCTGACAAAGTCAAAGCCATTCAAGAAATGCCTGCACCAAAGACTGAGAAAGAAGTTCGAGGGTTCCTAGGTAGATTGAACTACATTTCAAGGTTCATATCTCACCTTACAGCAACCTGTGAACCCTTATTCAAGCTGTTGAGAAAAGAACAAACGGTCAGGTGGAATGAAGACTTCCAGAAGGCTTTTGACAAAATCAAGGAATACTTACAAGAGCCTCCGATCCTTATGCCTCCAGTTGAAGGAAGACCTCTAATAATGTACTTGACAGTATTAGAAGAGTCAATGGGGTGTGTGTTGGGCCAGCATGAAGAGTCTGGTCGAAAAGAGTATGCAATTTACTACCTAAGCAAAAAGTTTACCGACTGTGAACAACGTTATTCACTGCTCGAGAAAACTTGTTGTGCTTTAGCGTGGGCTGCTCGCCGACTGAGACAGTATATGTTGGCCCACACTACTTTATTGATCTCCAAGATGGACCCAGTTAAGTACATATTCGAGAAGCCAGCACTTACCGGACGGGTTGCAAGATGGCAAATAATTCTCACAGAATATGACATTCAATACACCTCTCAGAAAGCCATCAAAGGCAGTGTATTGTCTGATTATCTTGCTGAGCAACCCATTGATGATTACCAGCCTATGAGATTTTACTTCCCTGATGAAGACATCATGTTCATAAAAGCAAAAGATCATGAAGAGCCTATTCACACTGAAGGGCCTGACCCAGAAGAAGAATGGACTATGATGTTTAATGGGGCTGTTAATATGAATGGTCGTGGTGTTGGTGCAGTACTCATTACACCTAAGGGAGTTCACATGCCTTTCTCGGAAAAACTCACCTTTAACTGCACTAACAACGAAGCTAAATACGAAGCTTGTATCATGGGTCTTGAGGAATCCATTGACCTCAGGATCAAGACTTTAACTGTGTTCGGAGATTCAGCTCTGGTAATTAATCAAACCAACGGCAAATGGTACACTCATCAGGAGCATCTGATACCTTATCGGGATTATACAAGGAGGTTACTTACATTCTTCACAACAGTCAAGCTTGAGTATATCCCTCGAGATGAAAATAAGTTTGCAGATGCTCTGGCTACCATTTCATCCATGATCAAAGTTCAAGCTGCCAACTTTGTGCCTCGGATTTCAGTATCCAGACTTGATAGACCAACATACGTATTCTCTGCAGACCTTGTTAAAGATGATAAGCCTTAGTTCCATGACATCAAGTGCTTCTTGGAGGATCAAACATACCCACCTGGGGCATCATCCAATGATAAGAAGACATTAAGAAGGCTAGCTAGTAGTTTCTTCCTGAATGTTGATGGTTCCTTGTACAAGAGAAACTTTGATATGGTACTTCTCAGATGTGTTGATAAAACAGAAGCAGACTTGTTGATGCACGAGGTACACGAA
The DNA here is from genome assembly GCA_963966055.1 of Lathyrus aphaca. NCBI lineage: Eukaryota > Viridiplantae > Streptophyta > Magnoliopsida > Fabales > Fabaceae > Lathyrus > Lathyrus aphaca. The sequence continues at coordinate 277,481,117 of OZ014519.1, read as the reverse complement.
GGATCTTTTGGTACCCATGCTGGAGGGCATGCTATGGCTAAAAATTTGTTAAGATCAGGCTACTACTGGATCACAATGGATGCAGACTGTTGTGCTTATGCCAGGAAATGTCATAAATTCCAGATTTATGCAGATAAAGTGCATGTGCCTCTGAATCCTCTGAATGTGATGTCTTCACCTTGGCCCTTTTCCATGTGGGGCATTGATATGATTGGCATGATTGAACCGACTGCTTCAAATGGCCACAGATTCATCCTGGTAGCTATTGACTATTTTACCAAGTGGGTTATAGCAGCTTCGTATGCCAATGTCACCAGGCAAGTGGTAGCCTGATTCCTAAAGAGAGACATCATATGTCGGTATGGAGTGCCCGAGCGAATCATTACTGATAATGGTTCCAACTTAAACAACAAAATGATGGCAGAACTGTGCCGGGACTTCAAGATCCAACACCACAATTCTTCTCCTTACAGGCCAAAGATGAATGGCGTTGTGGAGGCAGCTAACAAGAATATCAAGAAGATTGTGCAAAAGATGGTGGTCACCTACAAAGACTGGCATGAAATGCTACCATTTGCCTTGCATGGGTACCGTACATCAATCAGAACGTCCACTGGGGCAACACCTTATCAACTTGTGTATGGTATGGAAGCCGTCCTGCCTGTTGAAGTTGAGCTACCCTCCTTACGGGTACTGATGGATGTAAAGTTGAATGAAGCAGAATGGGTTCGTTCTCGGTACAACCAACTAAATCTGATCGAAGAGAAGAGATTAGCTGCAATATGTCATGGGCAGTTATATCAGAAAAGAATGAAGAAAGCCTTCGATCAGAAAGTCAGGCTTTGGGAATACCAAGTAGGAGATCTCGTACTGAAAAGACTTCTTCCTCCTCATACAGACCACAAGGGCAAGTGGACTCCGAATTATGATGGTCCATTCATAGTAAAGAAAGTTTTCTCTGGTGGAGCACTGATGCTCAGTACTATGGATGGTGAAGACTTCCTGTCCCCTATGAATTCAGATGCAGTTAAAAAATACTTCGCATAAAATGACCCGCTAGACATAAAAACAGAATGTAAGTCCAGGAAAAAATAGGGCATCCCGGCGAGTCAAAAACAGAATAAAAAGACTCGGGAAAAAATAAGGGAAAATAAATAAAAATGTACACCCGCTTAGTTGAAAAGCCACATTGGACAGCTCAGGCAAAAATGGGTATCCCGGTGGATCGAAAACCCGAAAGGGCGATCCACGCAAAATAAGGGAATAAGCGAACAATTGCATTCTGAATTCGTCTGTATCACTTACAACATGGCAAGCTTCGGAAGATTCAAGCATCGGTCAGAATCAGCCTTCTTCAAAAGCAAGATAAGAAGAACGTCAATGTCATACAAGTCATAGTAAAAGGGAAGCACACTGAAGCGTCTTCAACATTGCCAACATCTTTTTGTTTCTCAATTTGTAACAATATCCTCATTTCAGGGGACCTGTTTCTTTGACTGTACTTGTCAATTCAGGGTACACAAATTAATAAAATCAGATTTTCAGTCATACTACGTCTTGTACACTTTATTTGCAAAAAATGTCCAATATCCTTAATATAATGTTTGCATAAAAACAAATGCGCTCTTCTAATCATGTGCTTGCAGGAAATATATTACTTACTACCGGGAGTGTCTAAACTCATATGATGGAATCCAGTAAGGGATACCTCGGGGTACTTGTACGTTTCTTTGTTATAACATGATTGCAGGTGCTCAAAGTGCAACATGGGGCTTGAAAGCTTCTCCCCAGCAAGATGCCAAATCATTAATTCCTCAGCTCCTTATCCACGACAGCATCAGGAAGGGCTCATTTCCCCAACTGAGTTCATCATCCTTAGCAGGATCCCCACAGAAATCTCTAGGAAGATCATTCGGTGATTATTCCTCCCCAGCCAAGTGCAAGGACAGGGAACCACCTCCCCGCAGAGCTCCAGCCTCTATCCAGAAGAACAATGTCTGAAGATCTCACAACAAAGTGACGAAAGCTTCCACGAACCCCAGCTGGGCTCCTCATTACCAAGATAGGTCTATCAATGACTCATTTCCCCAAGCAGAATCATATATCAGATACACCAATGGTCTCATCCCCAGCTGGGATATTCTTTCAAGGAAGATCAATCAATGACCTTCACAACAACGGGATCCGAATCTCGGATCGGTATCTTTGCATAATCATAGCATTCACATCATATTTCCCCTTAAAGCGTAGCATTCCGTTTAATACGGAGCATTACGGCAAAAATCAAACATATTGCATAATCACAAGCCATGTTTTGAATCAGTCACCTGTGAATACCGACACACCATCAACAACATACAGAATACCTCTCAAATTCCCCGGCAGAATGTCAAAGCATCTTCTTTACATTCCCAAAAATACAGATACATGCTTCTTTTGGCACTCGTCCATGTTTTCTTTCCCCAGAAAGTCGCCGGAACACTTTCCGCAAACAGATACTTATACATAACAGATACTCCTTGACACTCGTCTGTGTCATATTCCCAGCAGAAAGCCAAAGCGTCACTTTTGGACTCACAAATACATACCCCCTGTCGCTGTAAGCCACGAGTATACTTCTTTGAATACAGAAACATACACACTCTCCTGACCCCCGTCCGTGTCACCTATCCCTAGCACAGTGGCCTAAACACTTACTTATTATACTTTCTCGACACGTCTGTGTCACCACTCCCCTAACATGGTTACCTAAACATTCATTGTAAACTAAACACTTGTTTATAATACACTTCTTTCGACACCTGTCCGTGTCATCTTATCCCCACATGTCATCCGACACGTTTTATACCTATAAGTTCATAACTTATACATTCTCTCTTTTGACACCCATCCGTATCACACTCTCCTCAGCAAGTTGAACACTCGTCTGTGTAACACTCATGTTTATTTTACTCATACAGATACTTGTCCGTATCTTGTATACACCACTTATCTTCCCCAGATTCGGCACTCGTCCGTGTTCTTTGTTAACCAGTTGGTACTCGTCTGTATCATCATCTCTGAACACGCGTCAACGTTTGTTTCTACCGATACCCGTCCGTATCATAGTCCTAAGGATGCTCGTCCGCGTCTTTAATCTATATACAACATCAGACACTTATACCTTTCCTTTCTTGAATGTAGACACTCATTCGTATCTACCTTTCCCCAGAAGAGTTCCCAGCAAATTCTTGGCATTATTTCCTTTTTATCTGACATTCGTCTTATGTCATGATACTTCCGGCAGCCGTACCCTGCTAGGTGATCGTCCTTCACCTTTTGATGATCGTCCTTCATCATCCCCAGCGGAGTCTCCATTATTGTAACCCTTCCCTATCCGACATTCGTCATATGTCGTGATATTTTTTTAGCAGTCGTACCCTGCTAGGTGATCGTCCTTCACCTCTTGATGATCTTCCTTCATCACGCTTATCCGATGGCCGTACCCATCGTCGACCTTTTCTATCCAGCACTCATCCTATGTCGTGATATTTTCGGCAGCCGTCCCCTGCCAGGTGATCGTCCTTCACCTTAGATGACCGTTCCTCATCTTACCCCCAACAGAGCAGCCGTCCCCTGCCAGGTGATCGTCCTTCACCTTAAATGACTGTTCCTCATCTTACCCCCAACAGATAAGCCATCCCCTGCTAGGTGATCGTCCTTCACCTTTGATGACCGTACCTCATCATTTATTTCATTTATTTTATTAACCCGATGGTCGTCCCCATCATTGACTTTACCTATAATCCCTGGAGAATCTTGTTACTTTGCTTGATGGTCGTCCCCATCATAATCCCTCCATTTCCCCAGCATGTCGGTCGTCTTAGGATGGAGTGTATAACTTTAATCGTAAGTGTTAAACCCTTAATGTGTTTAAATCTCTTAATCAATTCATATAATAATCACTAAAACATCAAGCTTGTAACTTGGGCCTTGCATTAGGGTTCTAATTCTTCCTTAATTGGTTAAGAAGGACTAACCCTAGTGTTAATGGACAAGTCCTCCTCAAGTTGTCTTACAAACCATGAAATCCACTTCTTAACCTTATCATTAATTAAAACCCACTTTAATAAAGGTCTTGTTTTTTCATGAGGTTAATCCCTAATCATGGATTAAGTTGAGGAGCCTTCCTCAGCTTAAATGTTCTCATCTATCATCCTTCTATTAGGATGGTGTAATGAGTCCATTAAATCTTTGATTATGGCTTAAACTCATTACTTAACACTAAACAAAAACTCCAAAAACATCTAAATAAATGCAAGTAGGTTAATGATCTTAATACTACATCATGGTGATTAAGTGTGAGGTGTTTACCTCATACTTAAGGTATTCTCATTAACCCTAATCAGAGGGAGGATGTGATGAGTTTGCTAACCCTTGGTTTAGGCTTAAGCTCATTAACTTATGACAAACCCCAAAAAGCAATAAAAGATTGAAAACACCAAAAACAAACAATAATCGTCTCCTCCGGGATTCGTTTCTCATCATCTTCACTCACAAACGATAACTCGCTTCTTCCATCTAATGCAAGACAGTTAGCACCTGAGCTAGACAGGTCATACACTTGAGCATAGGCAAGCAAGCAGTTCACAAGTCAATTTATCTTTCAGTCTCTTTGAGTCGAACTACGGTGTTCTGACTTCCTCATTGCACGAGAGGATACTTAGGCATAACTTAACTGTTATCGAACAAAAGTCTCTATATATTCCCCCTCTTCCAGCATTATTCTTTAAGCCTCATAGTCTTGAGCTTCACATTCTTTCCTTACACTGACACTCTTATATTTCACTTCACATTTCTTTTGCACTGACACTTGCATTCTTTTCCAGCTCTGATACATAGATAGCACTGACACTACCCCTTTTAAACACAATCTTTCAAGCGTGGATCCCGTCGAGTACGGCGGACAATCTGGGTGCTAATACCTTCCCAGGTTGTAACCAACCCCCTTTCTCAGTTTCTCTGGTTCGCAACCGTCTTATCCGTATCTTCCTAGGTCTATGCAACATTACCTTTCCTTCGGGATAAAAATGCCTAGCTGGCGACTCTTTTCAGTTCACCCTCGTGTTCTCTCCTTCGCCGACCGTTCGCGTCTGTACCCCTCTTGACCGGGTGTCATTTGGTGGGAGCGACAACTCTGAGATTAAAAAGTTTGTGGGGTATCAGAAGATTCGTGTTTTTGCTGATCTGGTGATAGTTGTAGAATCTTCGAGGAAGATAACAATGCTCACTACAAGATTGTTACTGATCGGAGGGGCAAGAACTAGAAAAATCGTGGCATGTCGTATGATACTCCAACTGGTAAGGGTAAGCAGAAAGTTGCTTCGGGTCAGAGGACTAGTGGGGGAGATGCTCTTGATGGTATTTTTTGTTTTAAGTGTGGGCAACCTGGACACAAGAATAACGTGTGCACTACTGAGGTGAAGCGTTGTTTCCGTTGTGGAAAAGTTCGACATGCGATATTTGATTACACACACAAAGAGATGATTTGTTTTAACTGTGGTGAAGAAGGGCATATTGGTAGCCAGTGCCAGAAACCGAAGAAAGCAAAGTCAAGAGGAAAAGTGTTCACTTTAGTTGGGACTCAGACAGCTAATGAGGACAAGCTCGTCAGAGGTACGTGTTTCATTAATAGTATTCTTTTAATTACTATTATTGACACGGGTGATACCCATTGTTTTATTACTGTTTATTGTGTTAAGAACTTGGGTCTTAAGTTGTCTGAGATGAAAGGAGAAATTGTCGTAGAGATTCAGGCTAAGGGATCGGTGACTACCTCTCTAGTTTGTTTGAGTTGTCTATTGTCTATCTTTGATAGAGAATTTTATGTTGATTTTATGGAGTGTTTGTCGTTGAGTGGGATGGATGTGATCCTAGGTATGAACTGGTTAGAGTATAGTTATGTTCATATTAATTGTTTTCGTAAGTCAGTGAGGTTTTCTACCCCAGAAGAGGAAGGAGTTGGATTGTTTTTATTTAGAGAGTTGCAGAAGTTGATGAAAGAAGAATCCCAAATGTTTACGTTGATGGTGTCATTATCTATAGAAAGTAAATCTAAGATTGAGGAATTGCAAGTAGTGAAGGAATTTCCTGAAGTTTTCCCAGATGAAATTCCTTATGTGCCGCCTGAAAAAGAAGTTGAGTTTGCGATTGATCTTGTACCTAGTACTAGATCTATTTCTATGGCACCATATAGGATGTCTACATCTGAGTTGGCTGAATTAAAGAAGCAGTTCGAAGAGTTTCTTGAAAAAAAGTTTGTAAGACCAAGTGAATTGCCGTGGGGAGCTCTAGTGTTGTTAGTTAAGAAGAAAGATGGAAGTATAAGGCTTTGTGTTGATTATAGACAATTGAATAAAGTGACGATTAAGAACAAGTATTTGTTGCCAAGAATAGATGATTTGAAGGATCAGTTGGTAAGTGCTCGTGTGTTTAGCAAGATCGACTTGAAATCGGGCTATCATCAGATTAAGGTGAAAGATGAGGATATTCAAAAGACGGTGTTCAGAACACAGTATGGACATTACAAGTATTCGGTGATTCCTTTCAGTGTGACTAATGCACTAGGTGTATTCGTGGAATACATTAATTGTATTTTATGCTTATTTGGATCATTCTGTGGTTGTGTTTATAGATGATATTTTGGTTTATTCTAAGTCATAAGAAGAACATGCAAGACATTTGAGAACAGTGTTGGAAGTTTTAAAGGGGAAGAAGTTGTATGTGAAGATATCTGAGTGAGAATTTTGGTTGAAGGAAGTCAGTTTCCTTGGTCATGTGATTTCAGGAAATGGTATTGTTGTAGATCCTTCTAAGATAGATGTTATGTCGAAGTGGGAGACTCTGAAGTCGGCTACCGAGATTAGAAGTTTCTTGGGATTTTCCAGTTATTACCGAAGGTTCATTTAAGGATTTTCTATGTTAGCACTTATGTTGACTCGGTTGACTTGTAAGAGCAAAGCGTTTGTGTGGGATGTCCAATGTGAAGAGAGTTTTGCAGAGTTGAAGAAGAGGTTGATGTCGGCTCCGGTGTTAACTTTACCAAATTCAAAAGAACTATTTGTTGTGTATTTTGATGCTTCGTTGATGGGTTTAGGAGGTGTTCTTATGCAGAATGGTAAAGTAATTGCTTATACATCGAGACAGTTGAGGGTTCATAAAAAAACTATCATACGCATGATTCGGAACTTGCTACAGTTGTGTTTGTATTGAAGATTTGAAGGCATTTCTTTATGTTTCTAGATTTGAAGTGTTTAGTGACCATAAGAGTTTAACGTATTTGTTTAATCAGAAGGAGTTGAATATGAGGCAAAAAAGATGGTTGGAACTGTTGAAGGACTATGATTTTGGATTGAATTACCATTCGGGTAAAGCTAATGTGGTAGTTGATGCTTTAAGTCGGTAGACGTTGCATATGTCTGCAATGATGGTTAAGGAGTTAGAGTTGATTGATCAATTTCGAGATATGAGTTTGGTTTGCGAAGTGACGCCGAAGAGTGTTATGTTGGGTATGCTGAAGATTAATAATGATTTTCTGGACAATATTAGAGAAGCTCATAAGTTGTATGTGAAACTAGTAGATATAATAGTTGATTCTGGTGAATCTGGGAAGAATGGTTTTAAGTTGGATGTGCATGGCGTTTTGATATTTCATGATTTGATTTGTATTCCTGATCATGAAGATATGAAGAAGATGATTCTTGAGGAAAGCCATAGAAGAAATTTGAGTATTCATCCAGGAGCGACTAAGATGTATCAGGATTTGAAGAAGTTGTTTTGGTGGCCTGGGATGAAGAATGATGTAGCATTGTTTGTGTATGCTTGTTTGGTTTGTCAGAAGTCAAAAGCTGAACATCAGAAGCCTGCTGGTTTGATGCAATCGTTGGAAATCCCCGAATGGAAATGCGATAGCATTTCTATGGACTTTGTAACGGGATTACCTAATACACCAAGAGGACATGATTCGATTTGGGTGATTGTTGATAGGCTTACTAAGTCGGCTCATTTTATTTCTATTAACATCAATTTTCCAGTATCGAAGTTGGCTGAGATTTATGTTAAGGTGATTGTAAAGTTGCATGGTGTTCCTTTATGTATTGTGTCGGATAGAGATCCGAGATTTACGTCGGAATTTTGGAAGAGTTTGCAAGAAGCGTTGAGTTCTAAGTTAAGACTAAGCTCAGCATATCATCCTCAGATAGATGGTAAAACGGAGAGGACGATTCAGACATTAGAGGATTTGTTGAGAGCTTGTGTACTTGAGCAGGGAGGTTTGTGGGATACTTATCTTCCTTTGATCGAGTTCACATATAATAATAGTTATCATTCTAGTATCGGAATGGCACCTTTCGAGGCGTTGTATGGTCTGAGATGTAGGACCCTGATGTGTTGGTATGAATCTGGAGAGAGTATAGTGCTTGGACAAAGAGGTAGTTCGAGAGAATACAGAGAAGGTGAAGTTGATTTGAGAGAAGATGAAGGCTTCTAAAAGGCAGAAGAAAAATTATCATGATAAGCGAAGGAAAGATTTAGAATTTCAAGTTGGCGATCATGTATTTTTTAGAGTTACACCGGTGACAGGTGTTGGACGAGCACTGAAATCAAAGAAGCTTACTCCTCATTTTATTTGTCTGTATCAGATTTCGGAAAGAGTTGGAAATGTTGCTTATAGAGTGGTCTTACCGCCAAACTTTTCGAATTTGCATGATGTGTTCCATGTGTCACAACTCCGAAATTATATTTCAGATCCTTCTCATGTGATTAGTATGGATGATGTGCAAGTACGGGATAGTCTCACGGTAGAGACTATGCCGATACGAATTGAGGGTCATGAAATGAAGACTTTAAGAGGCAAAGAGTTTTCTTTAGTCAAAGTTGTTTGGTTGGGAGCTACAGGAGAAAGTATAACTTGGGAGTTGGAAAGCAAGATGCAAGAATCATATCCTGAGTTGCTTGAGCGAGGTAAGTTTTTCGAGGACGAAAATGTTCTAAGTGGGGGAGAGTTGTAATCCCGTATTTAATTAATTAATTTAATTTAATATTATTGCTTGTGTTATCCGATTATATGTTGTTAAGTGTTGTTTTGTCGTTTGTGTCGTTAAGTCATTTAAGTTATTAAGTCATTTAAGTTGTTAAGTAGATTTTATGTTGTAGGTTAAGTTGTGTTTGGGTGGTTTAATTAATTAAATTAAGTCGTATAAAATAAGCGTTAAATGAGGTAATATTAAGTGGGCTTGGTTTTGTGGTGTAAGAGTAGTAAGTTGGGGGTGTTGTTTTAGTCCCATTAGTAATTTGGTTGATTAGTGTAAATTAGTAGGATTAGACAAAAGAAACCTAATTATATAGAATAATCATAAATTGTAAGAGGAGGAAGAACAAGTCTTAGAGAGAGATCAAGAAGAGGTTAGGTTGAAGATTTTCGCGGGAAATTTTGTGGTGAATTCGAGCTGCCTTCAATCCAAGGTAAGGGTGGGGTTCGAATTCCATAACTGGGACTAGATGATTGTATGTAGTTTGGGATTTTCATGTAATTTCATTACTGTGTTTTGTGATATGATTGTTATTGTCGATTTCGTGATGATATCTGATGAAGAAGCATGTTGTTCTTGTTGTATTGTTGATATAATCGTTGTTGTACTTGTTGTATGTGTTGTTGTTGGACTGTTGTTGCATAATTCGTGTAGAAGAAGTTAGGGTTCGTAAAATCGATCATAAAATTTGATAGATGAATAGATACATGAGTTTTTGAGAGTAAAATCGATGTAGAAACCCAATTAAGATTGAACAAGATGATGAAAGTGTGAGAAATTGTAGAAGAATTAGAATTAGAAGCATTTTGGTCATTTGTGTAACAGATCTGGTGTTACGCGTACCAAGAAGGGAAATACGTGTAATAAGACCCTTATACGCAGGTCATACGTGTAACATTCAAGAACAATAGCATATGGACATGGCATGTACGGAAAAATGCAGTTTTTTCCGATTCAACCCGTTTTCGCATCCGTTTCGAGTTGGATTAATCTTAGACTTAAAGTAGGGATAAAATAAGTCAATTATAGTAGATTGGAAGATTTTAAAATGATAATTTAGTATTATAATTGATTACTCCGTAATTTTGTCATTTTCGCGTTTAAGTGGTTATAAGTTGTGTTGTCCCGATTTTGGGAGAGATTAATATGTTGTAGGTCATATGACCGAGGTTGATTCATGTTTCTGAGTTGTTTAGGTTATTATGTTGTTAAGATGTTGATTATGTCGTAGTTGTTGTATTCCATTTTTAGTTGCATACTTGTGCATATTTCAAGTTGGAGCATATGCTCGATTCAAGTTGGCCCGGATTGGCAAATAAGTTGATGATGCCTCGATAACCTAGCAATGTTTTAAGTTGGGAGTTACTTCAAATTGTACCACGTGCATATAAGTTGAGTCGCATCGAGTTGCATAATAAGTATGTCATTTTTTGGTTGTACGTTGCAATGTTGATGTATTCTTGTGTGAAGTGGTGTGATTATATGATTATCTTGTTTTCATATTGACTATCGTATCTTGTTTATGTTATTCGATATCTCACCCCTTTTGTTTGAATGTTTCCCTTTGTTGGTAACGTGCAGGTAACAAAGAGTCCGGTACTTAGTAGCTTCGAGTTGGTGTTTCCCGCTTTGATACGTAGCACTTCGGGGGGATGAACGCATGTTTTGTCTTTGTGGATTTTGTTTAAGTTTATGAATTAGTTTTACGTTGTTTTATGTTGAAAAACCAAGTTGAAATGTTTTGATGTTGATTTTATTTGAAGTTGAACTGAAGTTGAAACATGTTGGTCTGCTGCGTTGTTTTTCAAAATTAATATATTTAATAAAGTTGTTATTTTGTTTCAAAGTTGGAAAATGTGATATCTTATAATTGTTGATGTGATTTTATAACTCTGATTTAATAATTAAAGTCGGGTAGAAATGGGGTGTTATATTATTCCCCAAAGTAGGTGTATTAGACTGAACTGGGTAAACAATTAATTTGTGTTCATTTACTTTCTACAGATTTAATTTTTCGTATTGTTCATTATTTGCAAAGGCAGAGATCGATTGTTTCGACATCTTATAGGAAATTTGTGATCTGCTGTATCAGAATTACAATTGGCATCAAGAGCTAACATCTTATTATGCTATTGGGTGAGATTCAAAGAAAATACTTTCTGGTACAATGAAAAAGGATAAATAGTGGTGGGAAGACCACTTATTCTAGATGAAACAAACTATGATTATTGGAAGTATCTCATGGTATCCTTTCTTAAATCCATAGATAGAAACGCCTGGAAAGCAGTGGTTAAAGGATGGGATCCTCCAAGAGTTAAAGACAAGGATGGTTTCATCACTGATATGGTGAAAGTTGAAGAAGATTGGGATGATGGAGATGACAAACAAGTGCACGAGAACTCCAAAGCATTGAATGTTCTATTCAATGGAGTTGACCATAACATTTTTAAATTAATCAGCAAGTGCACTGTTGCAAAACAGGCTTGGGAAATTTTGAAGACTTCTCATGAAGGGACATCTAGAGTGAGGATGTCTAAGCTTTAACTTCTTGCAACCAAGTTCGAAAACTTGAAGATGAAAGAGGATGAGAGCATTCAGGAGTATCACATAACAGTGATAGATTTAGAAAATTAGTCATAAGCTTTAGGAGAGGGACCTTAGAAGCCAAACAGGTTCAAAAAATTCTAAGATCTCTTCCAAAGAGATTTGAGATGAAAGTGACGGATATTGAAGAAGCTTAGGATATCAACACACTAAAAGTTGATGAGCTTAATTGGTCATTACAAACCTCTGAAGTAGGAATCAAAGGTGATAAAGCTGAAAGAAGAAAGGATATAGCCTTTGCATCTAATGAAGAGAAAGGAAACCAGCAAACTAAGGAAAGGATACCTAAAGTTGTTGGGCTACTTAGGAAATAGTTCAATCAAGTGGAAAATACTTGGAGTCCTAGACAAGATGTCAAGAACATGTCTTATGACATCAACAAAAGACATAACTTCAGGAAAAAAACAAGAATTGAAGACAGTCAAGGCAGAGGAAATAAATTCTTTGAATGTTGAGGATTTGGACATGTGAAGTCTTAATGCCCCACCTTTCTCAAGAGGGAGAGAAAAGGTCTAGCTACATCCTGGTTAGAAGAGGACTCTAAAATTGAAGGAGAATCTACTAAGGAAGTATTTTCTTTTATTGGATCCTATCAACTTGAAGGAGAACCTGATGTAGAAGACATTGCCTTTGATGATCTGGTCGAACTATACAAATAATTAAAACTCAGGAGTGAGAAAGTAATTCAAATAGGAGATGAACAACATATGTTGATCAACAAGCTCCACTCTGAAGGACTTGAGCATGTGTCCATCATCTCTAATCTTGAAGAGGAAGTTTTTGTAATCAAATCAAGGCTTTCATCCATGACAAAATCCATTTGAATGCTTAACAATGGATCTGGAGCTCTAGATGAAATTATTGAAAGTAGCAATCAAGCTACACCAAATAGCACTAAGGAGCCAAAAATGGATCAGAACATGTCAAGCCAGATGCCTCAACATCCTAAAAGACATCAAAGAAGGAAGAATAACTCAAAATTCAAGAAACCAGGATGGAAGTGTAATCATTGTGGAAATTGGGAGACTCGAGATCATATTGCTACGAATTACATGGTTATCATGAATCACTTCCTCAGACTAGTAGAAAACAAGATGGTAGAAGATCCAAGGAAGCACGGGCACAAAAAAACATCTTTTTTTCTTTCATTGCTCACACATATTTAAGAGCTACTGCTAAAAAAGACTGGTGCTTTGATAGTGGATGCTCTAGACACATGACTGGAGTGAGAAAGTTTCTAAATGATGTTAAATCCCAATCATCCAACTTTATCACCTTTGGAGATGGATCAAATGGAAAAATAAAAGGTATTGGGAGGCTTGAATTTGCTGGCCTTCCTAGTCTAGAGAATGTGCTTTTGATTAAAGGCTTAACCGCCAACTTAGTAAGCATAATTCAATTATGTGACCAAGGCCTCAAAGTCAACTTCTCTAAGGAATAATACTTGGTGACTAATGAGAAAGATCAAATTATCATGATAGAAATTAGGTCCAAGGACAACTATTATTTGTGGTATCCTCAAGAAGCAATCTCCAATTTCCTCATGACAAGGGATCATGAAGCTCGTCTATGGCACCAAAGGCTAGGGCACCTGCATCTCAAAAGGATGAAAAAAATCATATCTAATGACGTGGTTAGGGTGTTCCTAGGTTAAATATTGATGAAGAAAGAATTTGTGGAGAATGTCAGATTGGAAAACAAACAAGATCATCTCACAAAAAGCTCCAACATCTCACTACAACAAAAACTCTAGAGTTACTACACAAGGACTTGATGGGACCTATGCAAGTGGAAAGTCTAGGAGGAAAGAGATGTGCATTAGTGGTGGTGGATGATTTCTCAAGGTTTACTTGGGTAAACTTCATCAAAGAAAAGTTTGAAGTTTTTGAAGTGTTCAAAGATCTTTGTTAGAAAGTTCAAAGAGAAAAGGAGTTCAAAATTATCAAAATCAGAAGTGATCATGGGAAAGAATTTGAAAACATCAGGTTCAATGAATTTTGTTCCTCTGGAGGAATAAGCCATGAATTCTCCTCCCATATCACCCTCAGCAAAATGGGGTTGTTGAAAGAAAGAATCGGACTATACAAGAGTGTAAAAGAGTCATGATGCACGCTAAAAAGCTTCCTTACTACTTTCGGGCAGAAGCAATGAACATTTCTTGTTATATTCTCAATCGAGTAACTATCAGATCAAGTACCACTACCACCTTGTACGGACTTTGGAAATGGAGAAAACCTACAGCCAAGTACTTTCGTATCTTTGGAAGTAGATGTTATTTTCTGACATATAGAGAGAAAAGAAGAAAAATGGATCCTAAGAGTGAAGAGGGAATCTTTCTTGGATACTCAATAAACAACAAATCCTACAGAGTCTTTAACTCCAGATCCAAGGTTGTCACGGAGTTTATAAATGTTATTGTTGGTGACTCTTTTATAGAAAATGATGTCACAGAAAATGTTGGAACATTCTTACCTATGATTAATGCTCCTAAGGAAGATAGAAGTACAGGTAAGAACTCTAAATCGGAGAATGATCCTGAAACAATTTTAGAATCAGAATCTGAACTTGTAGAGACTGATCCAACTAACAAATAATCTTCAATTAGAATTCAAAAGGACCATCCTAAAGAGTTGATAATAGGTAATCCAAATGATGGAGTAAAGAACAGATTAAGAGATGTCATCTCAAATGTCTACTTTTTCTCAAATCTTGAACCCAATAATGTCAAGGAAGCCTTGATGGATGAATTCTGGATGAATGCTATGCAGGAAGAATTTGAGCAATTTAGGAGGAATAAAGTATGTGATTTTGTCGCAAGACCAGATGGTGTTAATATTATTTGAACTAAATGGGTATACTAAAACAAGTCTGATGAACAAGGAGTCATCACTAGAAATAAAGCCAAACTTATGGCTCAAGGATACATTCAAATAAAATGAGTTAACATTGATGAAATCTTTACTCTAGTTGCTAGACTTGAATCGATCAGATTACTGTTTGGAGTGGAATGTCTTTTAAAGTTCAAATTATACCAAATAGATTTCAAAAGTGCCTTTCTTAATTAGTATTTGAATGAAGAAGTTTATGTTGAACAACCAAAGGGATTTATTAATCCTGACTTTCCCAACCATATGTACAAGTTGAATAAAACCTTATATGGTCTGAAGCATGCTCCCAGAGCATGGTATGACAAACTAACTGAGTTTTTGGTTACCAATGGATACCGAAAGGGAGGAATAGGTAAAACTCTCTTGGTCAAAGAAAAGGAAGGAAAACTAGTGATATCTCAAATCTATGTGGACGGTATTGTGTTTAGAGGATTTTCAGAAGAGATGGTGCAAACTTTCTTAACAAAAATGCAATTTGAGTTTGAAATGCGTTTAGTAGGTGATTTAAACTACTTTCTCAGGCTTCAAGTCAAGCAGTTGGACGAATCTATTTTTCTAAGTCAAGGAAAATATGCAAAGAGTATAGTAAAGAAATTTGGTCTAAACAATGATGCTCATAAAAGAAATTCTGCTCCAACTCATCTAAAGCTTTCCAAAGATGACAAGGTAATAAGTGTTGACCAAAGCCTCTACATAAGCATGATAGGAAGTGTTTTGTATCTCACAACCAGTAGACCCGACATCATATTTGTTGTTGGAGTATGTGATCGATATCAGGATGAACCCAAAGTAAGTCACGTTAATCAAGTTAAAACAATCTTCAAATATGTTAATTGAACCATAAACTAAGGTTTCCTATACTTTCATAGCTCAGACTTCACAGTAATGGGATATTGTGATGTTGATTGGGTCGGTAGTGCTGATGACAAAAAAGTACATCTGGAGGTTGTTTCTTCTTGTGGAACAACCTGATCTCTTGGTTTAGCAAGAAGAAGAATTGTGTTCTCTATCCACTGCAGAAGCAGAATACATCGCAACAGGAAGCAGTTGCTCTCAGATAATATGGATGAAGCAAATGCTTTCAGAGTATAATGTTACACAGGATTTCATGACTCTGTACTGTGACAACTTGAGTGCTTTTAATACATCAGGAAATCATATTTAATATAGCAGGACAAAACACATAGACATTAAGCATCACTTTATTAGAAATCTCGTTGAAGACAAAGTGATAACTCTGGAGCATGTCAACACTGAAAATCAACTAGCAGATATATTTACCAAGGCGTTGGACGTCAAGTTGTTTGAAGTACTAAGAAGCAAAATGGGAATCTGTCTATCTGAAGATTTATAGAAATTACATGTGTATAGGATCAAGTTGATAGAACCAGTGTTTGGACTTTGTCTGATGCATATACTACAAAACAAATAGAATAAGATTGACGTATTTCTATAATGTAAGGTTGTAGCTCACTTGGGAATGCTTGTGGTCAAAAGAATGGAGTTGATAAATATCCAAAATTCGTACCATTAAAAGAATAGAGTTTCCCTCATAAAGAATATTTTTGAATTCCATGCGGGTTGTATTATTGAGGGAGAGTTGTGTGTCTATAACAACTTCATGGTATGGTTACATAATGTTAGACATGTTGGTATAACATTCTACAATATATAAGTTATCCTTGTTTTGACCAAAAGGTTTTGATCATGATAGTCTTTCTCTTTGTCAATTTTGGTTAAAAAGGGGGAGAGAGATAATTTCATGAAGAGGAGTTCAAGAGGTGTTCCACTGCTAACCTCTGAAGGAGTATTATGGTGTTGTTGTGGTTGTTTTAGCAAAATTTTGCCAAAGGGGGATTGTTAATTCTGCCCAGTTGAGGTTGGCAGTAATTTTGGTAAAACAACATATATTGGTCATGTTGGACAAGGTGTTGTAAAATGCTGAAGGTGAAGTTCTGTTTTGATGAATAACATGTTTTCGAGAAGACCAGCTTCGGTCTCTCGACATCTGCATCAATGACAATTTTAGTAACAGTTATAATTGAAGAAAATCACATAATGTTCAGTGGAATATTTGTGATTACAAATGGCTTCCAAGATATTGAAGGCTTGAAGATCTCAAATTTGGGAGGATTTGTTATAGAAACTAAAGATTGAAAAGTTTCTATTTTCTTGGAGAATTTGAGCAGATTTGTGGGATCAGATTACTGCGAGTTTAAAGCCCAAATCTAGTGTATTCTTTTGTTATAAATAGGATAGGTTATCCTAGGTTGATGACAAGAAAAAGAGATATATTACTTGACATAAAGTATTAAGGTTTGTTATTTTGTAAGTCTTTCTTAGATCATAGTGGATGCTAAGAATATGAGAACTTTACTGAGACTGTACAATGTGTCCTCTAAAGCTTTTAAGCATATAGTGTGTTGTTGATCACGGAATGATTGTTAAGGAATAGAGGATGACCTTGACTTAGGAAGTGACTTAGGTAGAAATATAGCACGGGTAGTGATTAAGTGACAAATTGGAAACCAAAGGTTGTTTCACTTTGAATTAATACTATTTTGTGTTTTTCATTCCTTGATTGGTATCCCCCGGAGTAGGTGTGTTAGACCGAACTGGGTAAACAATTGTTGTGTTAATTTACTTTTTGCATATTTACTTGTTCGTATTATTCATTGTTTGCAAAAGCAAAAATCATCTATTCTGACAATAGGACATATTTGATCTTCTATACCAGAATTTCACAATATTTAAGTCATACCAACCAAATTTTTCTCTGTTCCAATATCTAAGTTTTTCTTTCAAAAATTAATTTTTTCTTTAATCACATAAATTCACTTATACCTTGCACTCTAAGGTCAATCCACTTTTTCTCTACAAACTTCACAAATCTTTGTCATCAAACCAGAAATTGTTCAATTTAAACGGCTTCGGACCCTAAGAGCGATGAAACTGTCAACCAAATCGAAAAATGATTTGAGATGTTTGTATTGCCAATATGTTTCCCAACAACCCCCACTTATCAATGATAGCATCCAACACTAGAAACATATCGATCAAACTCACCGAATTTCCATCACCGTGATACCAAGAGAAACAATTACCAGAAAGAGGGATATCAAATTAATTCAGTTCATTAATGAATGACTTAAATTCCATAGCCTCCGATTTCCTATAGCGAGTTGTTCTACCCTTCCTTTCGTGAACCCCACGAACATTGAGAGAACCTGCACTCATTGGACATCCTTAGATAACACCTTCTTCCCATTAATTTTGGCCTTGTCAACAACCTCCATCTCCGTTAATATCTTTGGATAAACATTCACATTATCTTCTACAACAACTCCCAATCTAGATATGGCATTCCAAACCTTCTTCCTTACATTGGATTTCATGTCCCAAAATTTGACATTGCACAACCTCGCATCAGAATCAAAAGTTGGCTCACAACACAAAATTGCACCTGCAGAGAAGCACTTATTCCCTCCCAAAGCAACATTCACATTCAAACTTGGATTTTTTGTTTGGGATCCATTCTCTTTTCTACTTTGCAAAACGTCAAAAAAAGAAGGTTGAGAGTATAATTCAATCCGGTCCTCTGATTTGAAATAAAATATTATAAATATAAATTAACAAATATTTATTATCAAAATAAAATATATTAACTACAACTAAAATTTTAATTAAAAAAAAAAACAAATTAATGCACACCTGCACGATCGCAGGTCCTAATCTAATTTTACTTAAAAGCAACACATTTTGTTAAATAATTAGAACCGTGATTTATGGTATCACAACTTATGCTTTGGTACCAAATGAAGATGATAAGACTGCAAGACCAGATATGGATGGGGGCACCACAGTACATACAAAGTACATGCACATGCACATGAAGACTTCTCAAGGTCAACAAAAGAGTCATGCCAGCAATCATTGTTTGCTGAAATTTGAACACGTGACCACATGTTCTTACTTGTTACACCTAGTATTTAGTGGATAAAGTTATCAAGTCTAGGAAACTAACCTTAAAAGTTATTTGACCCTATAAGATTCTTTTTGTTCATTGAGTTTGTTTACTTACCTTTTGTTTCCAAATTCCAACATTCATGATGGTTTCATGTAACCACACCTTGTACATTGATAAAATATATTCTTAATCCATCCCACGTTTAGTGGAAGGATAAGTTATCCTCTGAGGTACATTATGTCATGATGATTGAAGATAGAAAGACTAAGTTAGAGGAAATTTATGTTAGTCAACGCAACTTTGGAGCTGGAAGATAAGATAAAGGAGCGGGTATTTACTATTTAGAGGTACTCGATCATTATAGTTTTGAGAACAAATATTTTAGAAAGGGAGTGATATAAAACTCTAATAATGTATTGTAATAAGTTTAAATATCTTTTTCTATTACTAGCATATAAATAGCTTCTGTTTCAAATAACTCTCATAATGAATTAAAAAATATAATAATATTATCGTAAGCATTACTTTTACTAAATTAGCCTTATTACTACGTCGGAAGTAATGTAATATACGGGATAATAATTAAATGACATAATTGAAAATATGACAATCATTTTAATATTTAAAAATTGACATTCATTTTGAAACAAATTATTTTTTCTAAAATGACAGTGATTTTAAAAGAAAGAGTATTAGATTGAAAATGATTGTCATGGTAAAATTTTCGATGCAGTGGTTATGATTTCCAAATGAATAAAGGGTGAATGTAAAAGAGTTAGCACTAGGGCTGTGACTGGTTGATCTTGTTCAGAAACCAAACTATAATCAATTTTAAACCAATTACATGGTTTGAATTTATAACCATAATCTCATTTCAATTAAAACTGGTTATAAAACCGATTATGATTATATAATCAGTTTTAAATCGGATATTAACTTATTTCTTTTTTAATTTCTTTTTCTTTTCAAAAAAATTATTTATTTATTTTTAAAATTAACTTTTCAAAAAATTTCTTTATTTTTCAAAATGATACGTCCGTGGTGAATAATAATAGCAAACATATAAGTACACTCTACTTCACCAGAGCTGGTCACATATGATTGTATACCTTTTACAAGAATAATTAAAGAGATTTTCTTTAGTAGTGAGTTAGTAAATTCTAAGAAAATAACCTGAGAGTAAATAGTTAAAATTACTTTTATATAATTCGACAAATGAACTAATGTTCTGCTTTTAATGAGGTGCCACATGTTTCTTTATTGGATAATTAGGCATCTTAATTGAGCATGTGGCTGACGTGAAACAGGTATTATTTTTCGTATATTTTGATACCTCTAAAACCCTAAAACCCTCCCTGTATTTCCCTCCCCCTTCATATATGCAATCAAATTCTTAGAGTGCTAGTTATCTAGTCTTTTTAAAAGAACAATTGTCTGTTTTTGAACTGATCGAATCATTTAAATGCGTCAATTTAGTGACTGAGTATTGTATATTTCAATCATTTAAATGCGTGCATTTAGTAACTGAGTATTGTATATTTCTTTTAGTAAAATCCAAACAGAAATGTAACTTTTCTCTAGAGACAAAAGACAGCAAAGTGGTTATCAAAGAAAACAAGACAGCAAAGTGGCATGATAAATGACTTTAATGAAGTAGACAAAGTCAACAAAGTAGTCCAAATTTATCACCTTGTTAGTTATTATCCATTAGTGAACGTAAACGACAAAACTTATATAAGATATAAACAATGGCAAAATGACTGAAAGTTTAAGAAGTGATAACTTTGGTTACATCTTTTGGTTTTTATTGACCAAATAATTTGTGACACAATGTTGACAAAACACAAAATCATGCATGTTTATATCCTTCCCTTTTGGAAAATTACAGTAAACAAGATAGCAATGAACAAGTCTTTCATTAATATATATATATATATATATATATATATATATATATATATATATATATATATATATATATATATATATATATATATATATATATATATATATATACTCCCTCTGTTCCTTTATAAGTCTCATCTTTTAAATAATTTTGAGTTACTTTTCAATTGTCATTTGTAAATTTCAAGATAGTATTAATTAAATGTATTTTTGTCTAAATTACCCCTAAGTAATTATTACATAGAGAAAAAAAAGTAAAATAAATGTAATAAATAATTAAGGATAGTATAGATAAAATGAGAATTATTATATGAAAAGTAATAATATTGATTAACTTTCTTGGTATATGAAAAAAATCAAAAAGTGGCATTTAAAAAGGAACTGGGGGAGTATATATATATATATATATATATATATATATATATATATATATATATATATATATATATATATATATATATATATATATATATATATATATATATATATATTGGTGGAGTCGGACTAAAATATTTGGGATGACCGATAAAAAATTATAAATAAATATAATGTGATGTCTAAAACGAATAAGTCATCAAGTCTCTCGTTAGTGTATTATTATATATTAATCTTTCGATTTATTTAATTAATTGAAAGGTTTAAATTTAAATTTTAATATATTTGTGATCCACCTAAATATTTTATTTTTATTTTTAGTTCTTCAAAAAAAATATTTTTAAAGAATGGTTTTTTTAAAGATGTTCATACTTGTGTTTCTTTCTACAACTTAACATACAACTTAGCAACGATTTTTGCAATTTAGATGATGATTTATTACTTAAAATTTAAATTAGTAACAATTTTTGTACTAGGGTTGAAAAATATAGATGAATTTTTTTAGAAATACCATTGTTTGAAGAGATTTGTTTTTAAAAAATAAAAGTGAAATATGAATTATTTAAAAGGTCCATAATCATATTTAATCCTTAGATCTATGAAAAAGTTAAAAGTAACAAGAAGGATGGTAGGATAAAAATGAACTTTTCTATAAAGTTTGTAGGATAAAAATGACTTTTTAATTTGTGGTTGAAAATGACACTATAATATTTATTTATTAAAATGTGTATCATGAATTTTGTTGTTTTATATCTATTTTTGTTATAAATCAACGAAAATTAAACTAAATAAATACAATATCATTACAATTGACAAAAATATTAGATTATTTGAATATATTACAAAAATTAAAAATATTAACAATATAAAATTGCTGACAATCAATATTATTTTTATATTTATCTTTCAAAAGAATATTAATTAATATTTTTATATAGACTTCTATTATAAAATTAACGGAAAAAAAGTATGTTATTAATAAAAGTGTAACTAATATAATATATCAATGAGAATGATACAACAGTTAGTTTTATTCTAATTAGTGGGAAACTCGTGCCAACGCACGGGTCCTGTCTGTATTCACACGTTATGTTGCGAAATATCACTTGTCAATTCTATTAGTTTTTTTCAGGGTCTAAATTTTTTGTCCAGAGTAACCAATTTAATAGATTAATAAATCCAACAACAATAATATGGATAAATTACAAATACAAAATTAAGATTTTCTACATATGGTATTCAAAAATATATAATGATAACATTCAATACACAACCTGCGATTTTGGTAGAATTTTTCATTCCAATAAATATATCAAACTTAATTCAATGTATGAAAAATAAAATTCAAATGATCAGTCTACAACAGGTATCTTATATATTTAATATATTAACATTAAAATGGTCAGCTGATATGCATGTCATAGATACGTTCACGTCTACACGTGAATTATGTCTGTATCATACATGCAATTACAGTAATTACCAAAATTCAGTTGAATTCAGATGAGTCTAAAACTATAACCATGAATAAAATCATGTTTCCAATTCAAATAACATTATCTTTTAAATATTAGTCAATTTTTTCAAACCTAAAATCTATAACAATTTCCTGTCAAATATCAGTTTTATGTTTTTTTTAGAGAATTTCATAATAGAAATTTAACTCTACAAAATTCGGTAAATTTAAAAAAAAATTAAATCATTTGATATTTCATTGAATAATTTTAAATAAAAATATAATAAAATTTAAAAAAAAATTACAAACCTAAAATTTATAACACTTTCTCGTCAAATATCAGTTTTAAATTCTTCTGATTATATCATATTTATAATTTTTACAAACCTATAGCTGATACGTTCACGCCGTGGATCATGTTTGCAATTCCAGTAATTAACAAAACTCAATAGAATTCAAATGAGTAAATCTAAAACTACAAACATGAATAAAATCATGTTTACAATTCAAATAACATTATCTTTTAGATATTAGTCCATTTGTTCAAATCTAAAATTTATAACTGTTTCCTATCAAATATCAGTTTTAAATCCTTCTTATTATATCATATTTACAATTTGTACAAACCTTTAATATATGACAGGTCCCGTCAAATTTCAGTTCTAAATGAATATTTACACTCCATGGTATCTTAAAATTTCAATTATAAATGCATATTTTATTCATCTTTTGTGTAGGAGAATTTTATAATAGAAGTTTAAATCTACAAAATTTTAAATTTCGTATTAGAACATTTAAAGTCATTCCATTTTTAAATTATTCATTTTTTCTTACCTTAGTATGTTTTTTTTTCACTATAGTATTTGAATTTTTCAATTATTTATTTTTAATTTAATAGAAAAAAATTGTATAAATTATTACCATTTAACATTATATTTTCATGATTATTATTTATCATTATTTTTTCATGACTATCAATCATCGTTTCTTTTTCATAATTACTATTTAATAAAATGTAACAATAAAAGTTACTATAAATAAAAATTTGGAGGAAGAGAAAAGAAATCATATATAAAAACAACTCTAGTGGATTTAATTTTCTATGGCCATCTTTATAAAAAAAAACTACATATGAAAAAATAAATTGATATTAATATTTTATGTTAATATTTTATGTTATTTTTCTGTTACTAATATAAATACCTATAACATATAAAGTCATATAATTTTTTTAAATTATTTATTTAGAATCAAATTAATAAATAAAATTATAAAATAAAATAAATTAAATGTTAAATCAAAACAATAATATATTACATTTATTAGTGTTGATATCAGGTAAATAAAAAATCAGATCTAAGAATATCATAGGAAAATAAAAAATTTGATTACCATTTATAATTTTATTTCTTTATTAATTATAATGAAAGAAATAAAATATTTTTTATTAAAATAAAGTGTTATGATAATCATAGGTGAATTTATTAATTATTTAAAAATTTATATATAAAATAATAAATTGATTTCAATAATGATTAGATATATTACACAAAAAACATATTTGAAAAAAAATGTCATAATAATAATTATAAATTAATTTATTAATTAATTTAAATATATATAAATAAAATAATAAATTAATTTTGATTACTATAAATAAAATATAACAATAAAAGTTACTATAAATTAAATACAAGCAACCACAATTAATTATTATTTACATTGAATCTTAATGAGTTATAAAACACTACTATTTATTTTATTATGCACCAGAATCTATTTGATTTTTTGCTAATAAAATAATATACAATATTATTTATATAAATAAAATATATTAATAAATCTACTTTAATATTTTACTATATGTATTAATAATACAGATAAAGGAAAAACGAATAGTTGTCACAAACAGACTCATAATCTTGTTTATTATATGTATTTCATTTGAATTTTTCAAGTATTATTTTTAATTTATTATTTTTTCTTGACCAATTTATTAATTAAATATTTTATAATTTTAAATAATAAAATTAAAATAACATTCTTTAATATTAAAAGTAATTTAAATTTTATTGAAAATAATAATAATTTATTATAATTTATTTCAAATCTAAAATTATAAAAAAAATACATTAATAGTATATTTATTACAGTTAATTAAATTTAACAATTAAAATAGAAATTGAAGAAAAAAATTATCTTTGATTTTTTATTTTTTTATCAAATCATTAATATTTATTACTATTATATAGTATTATTTTTAATTGATTGGTAAAAAATATATGAACCAATTCTATTACGTTAGACTTATTGATATTATTAAAATTGGAACAAAATAAAATCTAACTCATCCCATTTGAATCATTCACGTGAAAAGAATTTTTTTAAAATATTTCATTATTTGTCCCGCTAATTTATTATTATATTATATAATAAATATAAAATTTTATTTATCATATTATTAATATTTATTTCTATTATTTATTATTATTTTTAATTGATTGATAAAAAATATATGAACCAATTACGTTACATTAATATTAATTGTTATTATTAAAATTAAAATAAAATAATAAATCAATTGCATTTAATTTTCTATGCAATTAATTCTTTATAGGAAAAGATACGAATGGGAAAATAAATTGATAAAATAATTTTTAATTCTAAATTATAAAATTAAAATAAGATTCTTTAATATTAAAAGTTATTTTAATTTCTAAAGATTAAATAATACAAATTATTAAAATTTATTATAAATCTAAAATTATAGAAAAAATAAAATATATTCAATAATACAATCTTCTTAGTTAGTTAAGCAAAATGATTCATATTTGATAAATAAAAGGTACATAGGATGCTTTTATTCTTTTTATTCTTCAATACCTTTTATTCAGACCTCCATCAGAGTTAAAATGTATCTTTTAGACTTCTCGAATAACGATGCTTTTATTCTTTTTATTCTTCAATACCTTTTATTCAGACCTCCATCAGACTTAAAATGTATCTTTTAGACTTCTCGAATAACGATGCTTCGATTCAAATTGCAGCCACAATCAAATTGCAGCACAAAATAAATATCTCCAAATTAATATCCATTGATCTCTGTAACACCCCGTAATTTATTTAATGCTCTGAATAATATTATTTGATATTTATATTGTTTCGGATTACTCTAAGAAATTTTAACAGAAATAAATAGAGTAATCAGCGGAATATTATTTTTATTAATTAATATTAGCTTAATCAGAGGTTTTATAAAATATTGGACCAAGAGACATTTTTTTGGATACTCTCTATTTTGAACCCATTTGTGGGAAATAAGTTTTTCCTTTATATTATGTGTTATAGAAAGAAAAATAGAGAAAGAAGAAGTTAGTAAGGAAGAAAAGAAAGAAGAAGAAGAAGAATGAACCCTAGAGCTTCAAATTCATCATTCTCCATCATTCGTCCGTCGAATAAACTTTTTCTTTCCGCCAATCTTCATCTCTCGAGGTGGGTTCGTTGTTAGAAGCTTTTGTTTTAGATTTTGGTTGAGTTTTAGAGTTTATGAGTTTTTAGGTTTTGGTAGAAATCTTGAAAATCGAAAGTTTTAAACGGTTAAAAACTCGATAAATTTCTAGTATATGATTATAAATATGTTTGATGTTGGTTTCCTCTGTTGGTTGAGA
This sequence comes from Lathyrus aphaca, assembly GCA_963966055.1. Taxonomy (NCBI): domain Eukaryota; kingdom Viridiplantae; phylum Streptophyta; class Magnoliopsida; order Fabales; family Fabaceae; genus Lathyrus; species Lathyrus aphaca. The sequence goes on along the minus strand of OZ014519.1, from coordinate 277,455,186 downwards.
AGTTGATAAGTTTTTATCCTCTTTTGTGAAGTGTTGTTCGCACCTGAGTTTCTGCACAGCTCGCTTAGCGAGCAGGTCAATTCCTGGAAAGGTCAGAATACAGGGAGTTGCTCGTTTAGCGTTATGAACATCTTGTATTATTTATAGCCTTTTTGCTAGTACCTTATGTTGTAGTGTCTATATTTATGAAATGTGTAACTAAGAAATTGTTGTATTTCAATACCAAATTTAAATTTATATATGAAAAATATGTTTTGAGGTATGTCTTTTATATATGGGTATTACAGTTGGTATCAGAGCAGGTCGTATCCTCGACCTAGCCTTGAAATATTATAAGTGTTTCTTTCTGTTCATACACGTAATATCGCTGTAGGACTAAATGTTATGGTTATAGTATTGAGCCTGATCAACTTAATCCTGTTTTGATGACATTTAGGAATATGGCTGGTAGGCGTAGAACTCGTACTCAACCTAGTGTCACATCTCTTGGTAGCGATCAACCGAGTAGTGATGAGAATGCTCATATGTTCCAATTCATGCAACAGATGCAGCAGCAGCATCAGTTCATGCAGGAGATGATGCACCAAATGAATGGAGGTTTGCATCGTCTAGTGGTTACTCCTGAAGTTGGAGGTGGAACATTTCGATACTTCTTCCGCATGAATCCTCAGGAGTTTTATGGTGGATTGGATCCGGTTAAGGCACATGAATGGGTAACCGGAATGGAGAGAATTTTTCGGATTGTGATATATGGTGAAGAAGACAGGGTGACTTTTGTGTCAGATTTACTAAAAGGTCCTGCTTCTAGGTGGTGGGAAAGTGCTTCAAATCTTATGGAGGTGCAAGGAATTCCAAGAGTGTGGAAAAAGTTTAAGGAAATCTTTATAGATAAGTACTTTCTGAGTTCCTTGAGAACCCAAAAATAATTTGAATTCCAACAGCTTAGACAAGGGAACATGACTGTGGCCAGTTATGATGAGAAGTTCGAAGACATGGCGGCCTACTCTAGGAAAACCATGTATGCTCCAGATGAAAGATTAAAGATTGACCAGTTCTTGTTTGGTTTGAGGGACGAAATCTCTCATAGTGTCTCTCAAAGAAAGTTCACTACCTATTCCGAGTTATTAAGGCAGTGTTATGTCGCGGAACATAGTTTGATGAAAATGCAAGCGGAAGCTAGTGTTGGAAGAGCGGTTCAAAGTGATTGAGGAAGGGCTAATCAATCTTTTAGGCTGAGGCCTCAAACCTTTAAAGGGAAGCATGTGTCGAGTCCTAGATCTAGTACTCCTCCTATGTTTTCCAGGTGCCAAAAAGGTCATTTTGGAAGTTGCAATCCAAGCGTTCCAACATTCTTTAATTGTCAGAAGGTAGGTCACTATGCTAGATATTTCCCACAGAAGAAGGATCAAATTCAAGCGAGAGTTTATACTATGGATGCTAGAAAGACCAAAGCCTACAACTCTCTCATTGCGGGTACATGTATTATTAACAATCATCCTTGTCTTATTTTATTTGATTGTGGGGTTATGCATTCTTTTGTATCTACTAGTTGTGCGAAGCGACTTGGGTTGCGAGTTTTTCCTTTGTCTCCTCTGATGGTGGTTACTATCGCTATGGATGAAACCGTTGAGACACCCCTTAGGTGTGAGAATTGTACCTTGTATGTGGATGGTAGAGTTTTTCAAATTGATCTCTTTTGTCTTCCTCTTAAGAAAGTTGATGTGATCCTGGGAATAGACTGGTTGTCTGCCAATTCTGTGTTTATTGGATGTGAGGAGAAGTTTATCCTTATTCCATCCGTTGAAGCACCTCCGAAGGATGTTTTGACAACGATCTTAGAAGGTACGGTTGGAATGATAAATTTTCTATTTGAATAAGAGAAGTCTGTTTTACTTGTCCTTACTAAAGAAGAGAGTAGTGGCCAGCAAGTTTTGAATATTCCGATAGTTTGTAAATTTCCTGATGTTTTCCCCGAGGATGACACTTCCTTAAGTCCGGTGAGAGAAGTTGAATTCTCAATTGACCTGATACCGGGGACGGCTCCTATATTTGTTTCCCTTATCGGATGGCACCACTCGAGTTAAGAGAATTGAAGGATCAATTAGAGGATTTGATGGAAAGTATTTTATAAGACCTAGTGTTTCGCCATGGGGAGCCCCTGTTTTGTTGGTGAAGAAGTAAAATGGTGGTATATGGTTGTGCATAGACTACCGTAAGTTGAACAAGGTTACCATCAAGAATAAATATCCCCTACCGAGGATAAACGGTCTTCTAGATCAGTTGAAAGGAGCTTGCGTGTTCTCGAAGATTGATCTGAGGTCGGGCTATCACCAGATTCATGTGAAAAGTTCTGATGTTCCGAAGACTGCGTTTAGAACCCGTTATGGCCATTATGAATTCTTAGTAATGCCTTTCGGTGTGACGAATGCTCCAGCTGTTTTTATGGATTACATGAATTGGATATTTCAAGACTACTTGGATCAGTTCATGGTAATCTTTATCGATGACATTCTTATCTATTCTCGTACTCCACAAGAGCACCGAGAACATTTGAGGATTGTTCTATCGGTACTGCAAGAGAAGTAACTTTTTGCCGAGTTTAGCAAGTGTGAGTTCTGGATGTCAGAAGTCAAGTTTCTTGGACATGTTATATCTCAGGGAGGTGTAGCAGTGGATCCATCGTAGATTGAAGCCGTGATTAATTGGGAGAGACCGTAGAATGCTTCAGAAGTGAGAACTTTCTTAGGTTTGGCAAGTTACTACAGAAGGTTCATTAAAGGTTTTTCTCAGATGGCGTTACCATTAACTAAGCTTACAAGAAAAGACTTTGCTTACGAATTGGATTCTAGTTGTGAGCAAAGTTTTGTTTGGTTGAAAGAGAAATTGACAACTGCTCCAGTCTTGATCATTCTCGATCCCAACAAATCTTACGAAGTGTTTTGTGATGCTTCTAAGATGGTATTAGGAGGTGTTCTTATGCAAGAAGGCCAAGTTGTAGCCTATGATTCTAGACAGTTGAGAGTTCATGAGAAGAATTATCCAACTCATGATTTGGAACTAGCGGTCGTGGTGTTTACTTTGAAAGTGTGGCAGCATTATCTGTATGGTGTGCGTTTTGAGATGTTCAGTGATCATAAGAGTTTGAAGTACCACTTTGATTAGAAGGAATTAAATATGGGACAGAGAAGATGGATGGAGTATTTGAAGGATTATGACCTTGAATTGAAGTACCATCCGGGAAAAGCGAATAAGGTGGCAGATGCTTTAAGTAGAAAAGTAATTCATAGTGCCGAGTTGATGGTATTGGAATATGCACTACTCGAGAAGTTTCGAGACCTTAATCTTCAGTTTTTCTGGACTCCGAATGGTGTAATAATGGGAATTTTGAATATCAATTCTACCTTGAGGAATGAGATTCAACATGCACAGGTTTTAGATGAGAAGTTGCAGGAGTTGTTGCTTCAACCGGGTTTTGTGAGAGCATTGGATGGGATTATCATATTCAACCAAAGAATTTGCATTCTGAATGATGAGGTATTAAAGAGGAAGATTTTAGAGGAAGCCCATAAAGGTTATTTTACGATACATCCGGGTTCTTTGAAGATGTATCAAGACTTAAAGAAAGAGTATTGGTGGTTCGAAATGAAAAGGGACATTGCGGTATCCGTGTCCGAATGTGCAGTGTGTCAACAAGTGAAGATTGAACACCAGAGACCGGGCGGTTTGTTGCAACCTTTGGACATCCCAATTTGGAAGTGGGATAGTATCACTATGGACTTTCTAGTGGGTTTACCAAGTACTAGAGGTGGTTATGACTCTGTTTGGGTGATTGTGGATCAGTTAACGGAATTTGCACATTTCTTAGCCGTTAAGACTACATATAAGGCAAGTCATCTTGGGAGGTTGTTTATTGTTGAGATTGTGAGATTGCATGGTGTTTCGTCTAGTATTGTGTCGGATAGAGATCCGAAATTCACTTTGAGGTTTCGGAAGGTGTTCCAATAAGCCATGGGAACGGATTTATGTTTGAGTACTTCTAATCATCCTCAAACGGATGGTCAAACGGAACGTATAATTCAAACAATGAAAGATATGTTATGGGCATGAAATTTGGAAAGTAAAGGAAGTTGGAAGGAACTTTTACCATTGATAGAATTCTCTTACAATAGTAGTTACCATGCAAGCATCGGGATGGCTCCGTATGAAGCCTTTTATGGAAGAAAGTGTAGAACACTGTTGTGTTGGTCGGAAGTGGGTGAAGATAGGATTTTTGGACCCGAAGTTATTCAAGAGACCACGGAAAAAGATTCAGATGATTCGAGGAATTATTAAGCAAGCCCAAGATCGTCAGTAAAGTTATGCTGACAATCGAAGGAGACCTTTGGAATTTGATGAAGGTGATCATGTGTATTTGAAAGTCATTCCGAGATTGAGATTGAAAGGACCATTTAAGTCGTGCAAGTTAAGTCCGAGATAGTTGGGACCGTATCAGATCTTAGAAAGGATTGGTGAAGTTGATTATAGAATTACCTTACCACCCTCTCTATCAGAAATGCATGATGTTTTCCATGTATCACAACTTCGTATGTTCGTTCCTGATCCTCTTCAGCCTATTCTGTTGGATTCTATCGAGATAGAAGCGGATTTGACTTTCGAACCCCAACTGAGCCGTATTGTTGGAAGAGAAACAAAAATGTTAAGGATTAAAGAGATACCACTTGTTAAAGTGCAATGGGATGAGACACATCCGGGAGATGCTACGTGGGAATTGGAATCGGAGATGCGGGAATCATATCCTCATCTGTTCAAGTAATCTTTTAAATTCGAGGATGAATTTCTATTTAGGGGGGGGGGGGGAGAATGTAACACCCCGTAATTTATTTAATGCTCTGAATAATATTATTTGATATTAATATTGTTCCGGATTACTCTAAGAGATTTTAACGGAAATAAATAGAGTAATCAGCGGGATTTTATTTTTATTAATTAATATTAGCTGACTCAGAGGTTTTAAAAATATTGGATCAAGAGACATTTTTTTTGGATACTCTCTATTTTAGACCCATTGGTGGGAAATAAGTTTTTCCTTTATATTATGTGTTATAGAAAGAAAAATAGAGAAAGAAGAAGTTAGTAAGGAAGAAGAGAAAGAAGGAAAAGAGAAGAAGAAGAAGAGAAGTGAACTCTAGAGCTTCAAATTCATCATTCTCCATCATCCTTCCGTCGAATCAACCTTTTCTTTCCGCCAATCTTCATCTCTCGAGGTGGGTTTGTAGTTAGAAGCTTTTGTTTTAGATTTTGGTTGAGTTTTAGAGTTTATGATTTTTAGGTTTTGGTAGACATCTTGAAAATCGGAAGTTTTAAACAGTTAAAAACTCGATTAATTTCTAGTATATGATTATAAATATGTTTGATGTTGGTTTCCTCTATTGGTTGAGAAGTTGATAAGTTTTACCCCCTTTTGTGAAGTGTTGTTCGCACCTGTGTTTCTATAGAATTCACAGAACTCACTTATCGAGCAGGTCAATTCTTGTAAAGGTCATAATACAGGGAGTTTCTCACTTAGCGAGCATACCCCCTCGCTTAGTGAGACCTTGAAGTTGATGTTTTGTGTTTTAATTCATAATTTCTTACTATTATCCAATTTAATTGTTCTTTATATCGTTGGAAGGCTGGAATTATGTACTTTCACGTGATGTCGGAAAATATTATTTTTACCCGACTTTTTCGATTATACGGTAAAAATGTTAAGTTAGGGGATTGTGAGACAAAGCTAATAATAAAGGAACAACTTGTGAGGTATATAAGACTCCCTTAGGCTAGTTGGAATTGAGAAGTGCATTGCTTTAGGTCCTTCGTATAGTATTGATTAAGTCTTGACGTGGATACTTCATGTCCCGTTAGAGAATCAATAAAGAATAGAAGAGTCGTTATTAAGAACTATAGTGAGGCTTGTGGTGGGTATTGCATTAAGTTCCACGGGAAGCATAGTGAGGCTTGTGGTGGATATTCCATTGAGTCTCACGGGAAGCATAGTGAGGCTTGTGGTGGGTATTCCATTGAGTCCCACGGGAAGCATATGGAGGCTTGTGGTGGGTATTCCATTGAGTCCCACAAGAAGCATAGGGAGGCTTGTGGTGGGTATTCCATTGAGTCCCACGGGAAGCATAACGAGGCTTGTGGTGGGTATTCCATTAAGTCCCACGGGAATCATAGCGAGGCTTGTGGTGGGTATTACATTGAGTCCCACGTGAAGCGTTAATAACTTATAGAATGCCCTTTTCGTTTTCGGTTACTTATAGAGAAGTGACTTCGGTACCTTATAGAATGTTGGAAATTGAACCCTTAGAGTTGAGAGAACTCTAAGATAGGAAACTCACTGAGATGTTTTGTCTCACCCCATGTTAATGTTGTTATTTCAGGTACTTCAGGTTCCGCAAAGGGTAAAGATAAGGCGACTTGATTATCTTTGCTTGTTTGATGGTTTCTTCCACTGTGGACTTTTGAGATCTTCGGATCTAGTTCTTAGAATTTTTTTTATTTTGTGAACATCTTGTATTATTTATAGCCTTTTTGCTAGTACCTTATGTTGTAGTGGCTATATTTATGCAATGTGTAACTAAGAACTTGTTGTATTTCAATACCAAACTTAAAATTTATATATGAAAAATATGCTTTGAGGTATGTCTTTTATATATTGGTGTTACAATCTCCAAATTGAATAAACCTAAAAAGTGTCATCATTAGGGAAAATAGAGACAGGAAGAAGAAAATGTGGAAAGACAATTCCTAAACATGCAAACTCAAAGAACAACACCAACAAATTTGTGAATCATGATATATAATTTTAATTATGTAAAAGAGAAAGGTAAAGATATCCACATAATACCAACGTGTAACCATGGTTAGTGGACTTAAAAGAGATCATTCTGGGACACTTTGAAATTCTGCATTATATAATAACTTCCAGCTGCGAGATTTTCCTTGAATTTTGAAACCAAAAAAGAGTATATATTACAGACTAAAAAAATGCGTATGATTAAAATGTAAATTTCAGATAAAGCAAACGAAGAATACACAATAAAGCATACCTTGAAATCAACGAAAACCATCTCAATATATTTTTTATTTGAAGCACTTGTCACAAACCATATATATTTACACCTAACTGCAATCTTCCAACTTCGATGGGACGAGTCATGTATAAACCTTATAAGCCGAAAACAACAACATAAATGACAACTTCTCATAAGAGAGCGAAATAACGTGTATAACATTGGAATAAATTAAAGCCAA